>CM057927.1:3953588-4553588 GCA_030141595.1 Chydorus sphaericus
AATTTTTTTAGAACAATTTCTTATTTTCTGGAATTAAAAACGAATTTGCATAAATAATATTTCAATACGAATCAGGAAATGGGTTCTTGAATATTTAATATATCGTATCCTAGCTCATTTATTTATTGTTATATTATCCCTGACGTAGTAAAATGTATTTTACTACTTAAGGCTTTACTGGGTTTAAATGTGGCGCCCTTGAGAGTAGACCCCCACAGCTTTATATCAAAGCCCGCCTAGCTGAACAATAGATTTTGGGAGCGCCATCTATGTTTCAAACAATAGGTTTTGGGAGCGCCATCTAGGTTCCAGTTTTTTTATTTCTTTTTTTCCTAAATATTAAAATACAGAAAGACAAATGCAAATAGCAACCTGGCTTTCATTTTTAAGCGAAAAAATGTTCAGAAACTTAAAAATGACTTTTTTCCAATGTTTGAACAGTTCAATTTTCAAATAAAGGTTTTAGGAAGGCTTAACTTGATTTTTTTTTCCGCGTGAGGCCTGATATATTATTTTATGAATTGAATTAGAGAAAAAGTTTGTGCTTCAACTAATAAATTTAAAATTACCGTATTTTTCTGAAATTTAAATGTAACGTTGGAAATATAAGAAAATTCTAGCCACTACTTCAATAGTTTTTGCACAATGAAATTTGATTGTAAATTTCCGTGAACATTTCATCATGACAAAAACAGCATTTATATTTTTAAATTTTAAGTCTTTTCGGTATTTAAAAGAATGGATGAAAGAATAAATTCGCGCAATTTTCTTTTATAAACAATTTTTGTTCAAACTATAGTTTATCTAGATGCTGACGCAAAATTATTTTAGGATATTTTATAATCTTTTTAATTAATAAAAATATCGTAGTATTAAAAATCAAATTTAATTTAACAACATTTCTCAAATATTTATTTTTATCATTCTTTCATTTAATTTGTAAAAAGTTGAAAATATTTTTAATGAAAAAATAGCGTTGTTATTTTGATCAGAAAATTGCCCAATAAGATTATGACAAAATAAAAATGTTACATTAATTATTCAAGTCATCTTCTTTAATATCAAAACTTTTTAAAAAATTATTTCTGATATCAATTTAAGCATGCACTTTAAATACTATACTTCGTTCATAAAATAAGATTATCCCATGAAGCGGAATATTTCTTGAAAAAGATGACTACGTCAGGCCTTCATCAGGCTATTTTCATTCCACTTTATTATAATCCATATTATAATTTGGACGAAAATATGAATGAAAGTAAAAGTAAAGGCAATAACTTCGCCCGTACGCGGGAAATCCTAATTAGATACCAGTGTAAAAATCATTGATTATAATGCGTAAAATCATTGATCATCAGTGATAAAAATTACTGAAGTGATGTCATATGCGGAATTTATTTGATACGCACATCCCCAGCATGACAATCTATGATGATAATCGTGATTGAAATTTACAATCAAGTAAAATGGCGGGAAATGGAGATCATTTCATGCCAATTGATCCATTTAAAATTCATAAAGTTTTAAAAAAATGCCATCTTTTCGGATTTTTTTTTTTTTTGGGGGGGGGGGGGGGGGATTTTTTGAATTCTTCAGTTTTTATTCGTTTAGAGTGAAGATTTTTTTAAACATTTAATTTAATTAATTTTAAATTAAGATTTTTCAAAATTATTATTTTCAATTTTAGAAAGATTCTAAACCTTATTCTATTTTTTAAATTTTTGATTAGAAAAAGAGGAACTTGATTATTTTAATTCTTACCTTATTAACTTTTTTCATTTATTATTAATTTTTTTTTCTTCTTTCGTTTCATTTTTTCTCATTTCATTTGAAAAAAACCTGGCGGTGGAAGACTAAAAAAAAGTTAATAAGATAAGAAAAAATTTCAATCATTAATAAGACTAAAAAAAATGAAATAAGAAAAAATATAAGGAAATAAAGAAATTTTGTTGTTATAATGACATTTTTTAATGATAATGATAAAAATATTTTCTTATAAAGACAATAAATTTTAGCACCTGAGGCCCGTCATAAAACAGTACCTCATTTATCAAATTAATATAATAATAAAATATTATTTGTTTTTCATATTACATTATTAGGTATATCTATTATTATTTTTAAAATGAATAAATAAGCGAATTTGCGCGCCTTTTTCAAATTGTAGAATAATGCCGTTTGGGCACACTGCATTTGCCAGTTCTAACAACCTCAGGCCTAACTTTTTTTTACAAAGGTTAAAGCACGGCTATTATTCATCAGTTGTCTCTGGTCAGCCGAACCGCTCATTCATTTCTTTTTAATTTGCGTAGTGCTTGAATATCGGTCAATTTCATCTTAAAATATGGCTGAAAGTGTGAAGAAAAATGATAGCATCAGTTCAACCGAAGAAGCTCCGAAATTAAGTAGTAAACGACAAGAGTTAAGTTTTGCAGAGAGAATCAAAGTGATTCAAGCTCGGAAATCTGGTAAATCCATGAGTCAACTTGCCGCTCAATTTGGTTGTGGAAAGACTCAAATTCTCAACATAATCAGTCAGAAAGATTCACTGCTAAAAGAGTGGGAAGAGAAGAAAGGAGTGAACAATCCTTACATCAGCAGCCGGAAGAGACGCCCCAGAATCACTGGTAATGAGGAAATTAATTCAAGAGTTTGGGATTGGTACAAAGCCCAAAAGTCTGCCGGTAATCACGTAACTGGTTCGATGAAGCAGCAAGAAGCTCTTAGAATCGCTGGTGAATTAGGTATTACCAACTTTGCTGCATCCAATGGATGGCTGGACAGCTTTCGACGTCTCCATAATCTCGTAAGTTTGGCATTATTTTAATCTTGGTATAATTGGAGATATGCAAATTATAGAAATAATTTTGCTGAGCTTCAATAGAATTCTGAGAATTTTATTTTTGAGGAAAAAAAGAGGTTTTTTTTTTGGAAAAGGTCAACAATCTCCGTGCCTTTTAGTTTAATTTTAAAAAATTCGAAGAAAATCTATTTTTGGTATATTTTTCAGGTTCGACAATCTCAGAATAACACTTTGGAGGCTGAAGAAAAGGGCAATGGCAATGCCTCTTCGCTGAATGGTCCGAAAGCAGCAGAATCCGACGACCCGCCTCTATTAAATCTTTCGGTCGACGATCTTGTTTTCGGTAATCTTTTAGGTGAAAACTCGTCAGATGTGCCATGCTCCAGCAACGCCGACCTAGATTTTGTCGGCAATTCAGCCTAGCTGCTGACTTATACTGTTTTTCATTGAAATATACAGCTCGTTGCTTAACACTTTTACTGACGATTAAGTTTTACATCAATGGATGGTTCAGTTAAGAATTAAGTAAAAGTTAACATATCGGATTGGTGAGTTTCTTATTATCTTATATTAAGTAAGAGGATCAGCATTGAAGGAAGAGAGAGAGAATGTAGTCGGTGGCGCCATTGTGTTTGAGCAGGACGTGAGATGGCAGTCTATTATTGTTCCTTTGAGAGATAACAGAGAGGGCTATATCAGCGGGATTGTTATTACATTATGGATGAAGGGATTTATATTGGAATGGGGATGTTATAGATAAATCCTGCGACTCGAACGCCATCTATGACCAGCTTTTAGAACAATACAGGGAATTTTTAAATAAATGTATTTTATTTTTTTAGGATCGATCCTGAGTAAAATAAGGATCGATCCTGAAAATAAATAAAATTAATTTGAAATTTAAAATATTTTTTTCCTCAATTTTATTTTTTAAGGATCCGAATAAAAAAAATTGTAGTTAGAATAAATTTTAAAAAATAAGGATCGATCCTAAAAAAATTCATCGAATTCATTTATAATTTAAAATAAATTTATTTACTAATTTTTTCTCTATGGATCCTGAATTTTAAAATAACTCTATTTGATTGGATTTAATTATTTTAAAAAATTAAGGATCCATCCTGAAATTTTTAGAAAATTAAATCTAATTAATTATAAAATTTAAAATGAAATAAAATTTGTAAGTGAATTAAGTTCTGAGAAAAATAATAAATACAGAATTTAATTTTTTAATTACAGGATGTGAGATTTTATCGAGTAAATAGGACCGAGTGTTATTATTATGATTATTACTAATTATTTATATTGACAAAATTGCAGAGTGAGGAGATGGCCATGTGTGCGGAACTGAGCCACCTGGAGGAGATCATCACACAGCTGGATAAGCACACTCAGGATCCCTTCTCACTACCCTCATCAACCGAACAGGTTTAATTTTTATTTAATAAAAAATAAATAAATTGTACATTTTCATTTAAAATTTATTTTTATCATTTTCAAAAATATTTATTTATTTTAATGGAATTTTTTATTAATTTTTTTTTAATTAACTTAATTTTTTTTTTAAGATGATTGCTGAATTAAAAGGAGCAGCTGAGCACGGAAGCCACTGGGCCTTACAGACTCCTCCCAGTTCGCCAAGCTCATTGGGATCCCGAAAATCCTCAATGTGCTCCTTGGGCTCCATCCATAGCTCATCCAGCGGATCAGTTGCCTCTCACTCTCAGGTAACTTGAGTTAAATTAATTTAATTTAAATAATTTTTTCAGATTTTTTAAAAATTCAATTAATTTTAGCTTGATTTATTTTATCCCTTAAATTAATATGAATTTTTTTGTTGATTTATCTAATTTAATTTAATGTATTTAAAAATGTAATAAATTCAATTCAATTAATTTCAGATTTTCGAGCAAAAAATAAATATTTAATTTTAATTTAACATTCCATTTAATTTAAGTTAATACATTTTTTAAATTAAAATTTAGGGTGGTCAATTTATGCAGTCCCCTAGTCACAGCGTTCAGCAACAACAACAGCAGATGATGATGATGCAACAGCAGGCTCACATCCGTCACCGATCCTTATCCCAAGTGGCGGGCGGCGTTGCCGGCAGTGGGCCCTCCAATGGAGGCATCCGCCTGTCGAGCGTCTCATCACAGGATTCGGGATTCACGTCCCAGGACACTCTAGTCCTCAGACCAAATCATTCTCCTCCGCCTTCTTCGGCTCAAAAGGTTGAAATCTAATTAACTTAAATGAATTTAAGTTAATGAAATAAAAATCTTATTTAATTTGAGTCGTAAATTTAGTTAAATTTTATTTTAAAAAAAATTCTAAAAAGTTATTTGAATTAAAGTTGAATGATTTAAACTTAAGTTAATGCAATTAAAATTAATTATGTAAAAATTAGCAAAATTTTAGAATTTTAAATAGAAAAAAGAATTTTTATTTAGAATTTTAAGTTTAATATATTTAACTTAATCCAATTAAAATTAATTTTTTTTCTGTCCTATTTTTCTTCTACTTTTTTCTTCTTTCCATTTCGGGTTGGAAAATCAATTAATAAAAAAAAAAAAAAAAAGGTGGCGCTAGCTTCATCTGCATCTGGTAGCAGCGGGGAGTGCAGCAGCGGCGGCTCTAGCGGTGGCGGGAGCAACTCGAGCACGCCCTGCACCCCGTACCCGCCCGGCATGGGCTCCACCTGGCCCAACCTTCAAGTACTAAATAATATCTATCCTATTTTCTTCTTCTATATTTACCTCACTTTTTCTTTTCGGGTGTAACGCCCTCTATATTTATATTTATTTTTTTTTATTATGGGAAAGACTTGTTACCGCACCATTTAGGGTGCTCGGAGAAGTGCACTCGAGCAAAACCAGATCTAGTTCTTCCTTTACCATTTTTGGAAAAAAAAATTTCCTTTTTCTAGAACCTTTTTTTTTAAATATAACATTCAAATAAATTTATTTTTTAAAATTTCTTTATTATGAATTTATCGAAAATCATGAAAATAAATTTTTTTTCACATTTTTAATTTATTTTGGAATTAAAAAATTAAAAAAAGGAAAAAAATTAATAATCATCTTAAAACTAAATTGTATTTATTCATTTTTTAAACTATTTAAAAATTAGATTAAAATGAGATAATTAATGTTTTTATTTTATTTTATTCATTTATATTTAATTAATTAATTTTTAATCGAATATAAAAAAAATTTGTTTTTCATATATTTAAATTTATTTTCGAATTAATAAATTTTTTAAAATATGAAAAAAATATTTAATAATCATCTTAAAATTTCATTAATTTTTTAAAATTAGATCAAATAATTTATTGTATTTTATTCGGTTTTTTTTTTTAATCTAATTTAATTTATTTTTTTAAGGAAACTGGGCAGTTTGATAGAGGCGCTGTCGGTCACCACCACCACCACCACATGATGAACCACAATAGCGGCGTTGCCATGGTGATGAACGAGCGGCCGCACACGATTTCAACGGCTTACGAGAAGGGTCATCAGCGTCCGGCTCTTTCCGTCTATACATTCCAGCCGCTGGAACACGGCGGTGGCGGCGGTGGCGCTGGCAGCAGCAGCGGGAGCCTTGACCGCACCAACAATTGCGTCACGCCCACTTCCGGTCCGTTCAACTTCCTCCTTCTATTTTGTCTTATCTTACAATTTAGTAAAATGGCGGAAAATTGAGATCATTTCATGCCAATTAATCCATTTAAAATTCATAAAGTTTTGGAATTCGAGAATTTTATTTTTAATTCATTTAAAGTGAAGATTTTAAAAATCTAATTTGATTCGTATTAAATTCAGTTTTTTTAATGATATTTTTCTTTAGTTTAACAAGATTTTGAAATTCATGTAACTTAATTCATTTACAATTTTAATTTAATTTTTTTCAGATCATTCAGATTTTTCAAAAAAATTAACTTAACCCCATTCAGGATTTTTGGAAAATTATTTTTCGAAATTTAGTTAATTCATTTAACTTAATTAATTTTAAATTGAGATTTTTTGAATGATAATTGTTATACAGAAATTTAACTTAATTCATTAAAAACTTCAGGATTTTTAATAAATTATTTATCGAATTTTAATTAATTCATTAAAAATTAAATTAATTAAAAATTAAATTAATTATTATTTATTATTACAGAAATGACTGAATACGAAACACTGCGACGTTGCCGTGATGCCGGTAAAGCCGGTCCGGCTGCCCATTTACGTAATAATCACGCTGAAGTAGGGAGCCAAGAGAGCCTGGGCCTGAACAGGCCCCCATTACCTCAGCGCTGCTCTTCTCTGGAGAGGCCAGTAGTACCACCAGCGCCATCTTCATCTGGAAAATCAAAGACTCACAATAACAACAAACATAGCAAGAAGGAAGCTGCTAATGCTGCTGCGGCCGATCCGGCTGCTGCGTTGCCAGATTTTCATATGGCTGCTCCCGATATGAGTAATTCATTTTTTATAATTGAATTAACTTAATTCTTTCATTAATTTTTTTTAGATTTCAAAGTAATTTTAATTCTTGAAATATTATTAGTCAGATTAATTTTTGTGAAATTGAAAATAAATATTTTTTTTTAAATTCAGAATTATAAAAAAAAATTCAACGTTTACGTTTAATATATTTTAAAAAATTTACATAAATTAAATATATTTATAAAATTTAATTTGTGCCACTTAAAAATAATTATTTGAAGAAAGTTATTTCTTTTTATTAATTGAAACAATTTAATATTTCATAAAATTATAATTTATATTACTATTATTTTTAAATTATTTAAATTAATTTAAAAAATATTTTCAGAATGGGTTTCTTTTACTGAATTTTTTTTTCTTTCTTATTATTATTAATGACATCCTACTCTGTCCGTGATGTCATAGTCTGATAACCGGAAACATTCCGGGCTCATTAAAAAAAATTAAAGCAAAACAGGAAAGAAAAATCTTCTTTTTACTGGAAATTGGCAACATGGCCTCATTATGCCGAGCTTAAATGATTTAATGACCCACAATATAAAAAAATTCCCACTACCTATGATTTTTCCTCAAATATATTTTTTTAATTTTTCAATTAATTTTTGTTAAAAATAATCTTTAAAAAAATATATTATGATAATTTTAGATTGAAAAAAAAATTAATTTAAATGTACCATTTTATTAGCATTTTTTAAGGAAATAAATAAATTCAAATAAATTATGGTAAATATTCATTGAAAAAAATTTAATTTACTATTTAATTTATTTATTTTTCTTTTAGAAGATAAATTCTTTCACCACTTTTTACTATAATATTTAAAAATCTCAAAAATATTTTGAAATATTATCCTAATAAGGGTTATGTATTGCAGTAAATGTCACCATTTATTTTGGTAAAAAATGAATAATGATTTTTTGTAATTTATTTCATTTCTTCCAAAAATAGAAAATTTAGTTTTATTTTTAATGGTTGAGCTAAAGGGCCATAAATCATTTTCTATTTATTTTTATTTTCACGCAGTTGTGCCGCAGCCTGTCTACATGAACGCCAGCGAGTTGCGGTGTCAGCAGCAGCAACTAGGTTTGAACGGAGAAGATTCGGCTTCCAGCGCCATCTACTCTTCTCTCGCTTCGTGCACCATCTACGACGATGGACAAGGTAACATTTTAAAATTCAAATTTATTTCGAATTAATTTAGAAAATTGCGAGAAATTTTTTTGAAAATTTCCTTTGCACGATTTTATTATTTTTAAAAAGGGCGGGAAAAGAAAATATTTAAAAATTTTTAATTCGCTTTGCATGATTTTAAATATTTAAAAAATGGGCGGGAAATAAGAAAAGTTATTCTGCATGGCTCATAATATTTTAAATGAATTAACTTTAATTGCATGGTATTTAATTTAATTTAAAAAAATTAAAACTGCAGAAATTTTGTTTTATTTTGAAATTAAAATTGCACGATTATTTTATTTATTTATTTATTATTTGATTATTGCATAATGAATGACGACACACAGCATGCTCGTGTCACGGTCATCCGGATTCCTGGCGGATGCCTCCGCCCAGGCCGGTTTTACTTAAAAGGCCAGCCTCTTTTTCCGGTAGGATTTCTTATTATTTTTTTTTCTCCAGTATTGCCAAGTTTATTTTATTTGAATTATTAAAATTAATTTCAATTAAATTAGGAGGATATGCGGATCCCGGATCGAGTGACTGGGCGGCCGGTGGAATGCAACGATCCAGCGGAGGGCGGATGTCAACTATGAAGAGGACGTCTATTCCTTCTTTTGCAACGTTGCATGAAGTGAGCAATGTGGACGAAACCGGTCATCCCATCTATAACGATGGTAAAATTTTTTAAATTCTGATTATATAAAAATGAAATCTAAAAATCCTTTAATCAATTTTTTAAACTAATTTTACTCTACTATTATTTAAACTAATATTATTCTTTTTAAAACTACAAAAATTAAACAGAAAATCAATTTAATTTTTATCCATTTTTTTAATTTCAAAATTATTTATTTTTTATTTGAATTAATTCAATTAAAATTTCACCAATATTTTTCTTCAATTTTCCAAATTTAATTTCTAAATTTTTTTTATTTAGAAAATTCACAATACAATTTAATTTTTTTTTATTAAATAGAAATTACTCCATTGGCTGAAGGCCCACCGAGCCATCTATCGTCCATCCATCCAGCACCACCTCCTCCAGCCCCCTCAGACGAAGTCGATCTGGCAGCGCTGCCTCCTCCACCCGATTTCCTCCTCGACGATCATCCCAAGATGATCCCAGAGCGCTCCTTAAGCGTAGCGGACGCCGTCAAAACCCTAAACGAGATCCGGCACCAGCCGGCCAGTCCCGGCGTCGTCCGCCGGGCTCAATCCATGCGATCCACCTCGGATTCTCCGGATAATCCCAGAACTTTGTTAATCCCGAGACAGCAGCTACCTCTACCGGCCGGAAGTGGAACTAATACTAAAATTGGGCCTGGAACTGCTCCAAAGACCAATAGAGGGCACCACAGTAGCACGTTACACCACTCGTCGAGTATGAAAAATTCTACGGCCAAAATGACGGCAACGCAGCAGTTGATGATGAGCAGGACTTTACCCAAGCAGATGCCAAGTCATCCAGATTCCGTAATTAATTAAATTTTAATTTGATTTAATTAATTTAATTTCATATTTTATTCATTTTATTTTAATTAATTACATTTTAATTTGATTTGATTTATTTTATTTTATATTTTACTCTTTTTTTTTTAAATTTTATTAATTTTAATTTTATTTAATTTATTTAACATTTTATTCATTTTATTTCAATTTAACTTCATATTTAACTTAATTTATTTTTAAATTAAATTAAATTTATTTAACTTCATATTTAACTTTTTTTTTTTTTTTAATCTCATATTATTACTAATTTCATATTTTAAAAATTTAATTCTAATTTAATTTAAATTTTTACAATTTAATAGGGGACGAATCAGATGGATTCTTCCGGCCAGCAGACGAACAAACTCGTTTCGGGATTGCTGAGTAAATCCAGTTTCGTTCAACAACTCAACGCCAAATTAGCCCAGCAGCACCAGTCCCATCATCAGAATAATCCAAATAATCCCGATCCATCTAGCGGTCAACAGCAGCAGCGTCAATTGAGGCAGCCGGCGGATCACGAATCTTTGATGGATCAAATCCGCCGGGGAACATCACTGCGCCGGGCCAGATCAACTTCGGATCGATCCTCACCTCATTTCAGACATTAATAAAAATTAAAATCCCGTGAAAAATTAATTAATTATCAAAGTCATCAGGATTTATAAAAAGTGCCCACTAGCGCCACCACCCTGGATAGAATTAAAACCAAAATTTGAAATAAAAAGTAGATTTTTGTTTGAGGCTTTAAATAAATGGCGTCTGGTGGAATTTATATATTTTTAAATTGAATGTGAGCGTCTAATTGTCATAATAATTAACATTCGAATCCCTAAGAATCACTTAATCACTTTAGTTCTAAATTTATTTCGAGTCACTATAATACACACAGAAGAAGAAGACAAAAATTTATAATTTCCAAAGTAAAAACTAATTGTAATAATTTGTGTGTTTTTTTTTTGGTTCCCTGATTTAAAAATGTATTATTATTAACCTTAATTAATTATTATTTTCTATACGATTTATTTTTCCTTCCTTAATCATTTATCAATTATAGGGAGAGAAATTAAAAACATTCGATTAACCTATATAATTTTTTTTCTTGTGTAATGTATGAAACTCGTGTAATTGAGAAACAAAAAAAAATACAATGTTTGTAACACTGATTTTGGCATTCATTTAAAATATAAAAATAGCAGCTCCAAAATGCTATTACCAATTTTTTTTTTGAATAATAAATTATTTTTGGATCGGAAAATTCGAATTTTAAAATAGAAAAATTAAAAATTATTAAAGAATTAAATATAGTAATTAATTTAATGATTAGGCCTGAAAATTCAAACTGGAGTTATCTCAGTAATTAGCTAAGACGTTGCCACTTTTAACAAAATAATTTTTTTAAATGAGGTAAAAATAGTAACTCATTTATTCAATTAATATAGTAATATAAATATTATTTATTATTCATACTACATTTTTATATAATTTTTTTTTTGAATGAAAGAATTAGCGAATTCGCGCGCCTTTTTTCAAATTTTAGAATAGTGCCATTTGGGCACACTGCATTTGCCAGTTCTAACAACCTCAGGCCTAATTTTTTTTTACAAAGGTTAAAGCACGGCTATTATTCATCAGTTGTCTCTGGTCAGCCGAACCCCTCATTCATTTCTTTTTAAATTTGCGTAGTGCTTAAAAAATCGAACAATTTCATCTTAAAATATGGCTGACAGTGTGAACAAAAATGATAGCATCAGTTCAACCGAAGAAGCTCCGAAAAGTATTGGTAAACGACAAGAGCTAAGCTTCGCAGAGAGAATCAAAGTGATTCAAGCTCGGGAATCTGGTAAATCCATGAGACAACTTGCCGCTCAATTTGGTTGTGGAAAAACTCAAATTCTCAACATAATCAGTCAGAAGGATTCCCTTTTAAAAGAGTGGGAAGAGAAACACGGAGTGAACAATCCTTACATCAGCAGCCGTAAGAGACGCCCCAGAATCACTGGTAATGAGGAGATCAACGCCAGAGTTTGGGATTGGTACAAAGCTCAGAAGGCTGCCGGTATTCACGTAACTGGTTCAATGAAGCAGCAAGAAGCTCTTAGAATCGCAGGTGAATTAGGTATTACCAACTTTGCTGCATCCAATGGATGGCTGGATAGCTTCCGACGTCTCCATAATTTAGTAAGTTTGATTATTTTAATTTTGGTTTAATTGAATGCAAATTTTCTCAGAGCCAAAATAGAATTCTGCGAATTTTATATTTGGGGGAAAAGAGGCGGGCTTTTTCTTTTTCTTGGAAAAGGTCAACAATCTCCGCGCCTTTTAGTTTAAATTTGAAAAATTTCAAAGAAAATGTATTTTTGTATATTTCAGGTTCGACAATCTAAGAACACTTTGGAGGCCGAAGAAAAGGGCAATGGCAATGCCTCTTCGCCGAATGGTTCGAAAGCAGCAGAATCCGACGACCCGCCTCTATTCAATCTTTCGGTCGACGATCTTGTTTTCGGTAATCTTTTAGGTGAACACTTGTCAGATGTCCCCAGCTCTAGCAACGACCTGGATTTTGTCGGCAATCCAACCTAGCAGCACACTTATAATTTATGTTTAACTCACGAAAATTGTGACTTGTTTTTCTTTGAAATACAGCTCTTTGCTTGACACTGATTTTTTTTTCATTTACTGACGATTACGTTTTACATCAATGGATAGTTCAGTTAAGAGTTATTAAGTAAAACTTAACATCGGATTGGTGATTTTCTTACCTAATTTTCTAGAGACAAATTTATGTCTTAATAACTCGATATGATCTCGTTTGTGGATGGCTTAAGTATTTTTTTTTTGGTTTAAATTAAAGCTGTGTAAAATGCCAATTGAGGTATAAGTAGAATCACTGTAAATAATCTTATATCAGGGCTGAATATATATTTTTTTCTAATATCATATTTGTTTAAAGTATCAATTTTGGACCGGATATTGGTGAAAAGATTCGGTATAGATGAATTCACTTAATTTATCTTTCAAACTATATAGATTCATTATTTAGATCCATTTTTGAAAACTCGTATAGTTCTGTTTATTAACTGAATTTATGTTAGTTTCATTAATATGTTAGGATAGCCGATAGATCCAAATAATTGAATAATTTCATTTACGTATTTTAAATTTTGTAAAAGCAAATTAACGAAACACAGTATATATGGGCACATACAGCAGTTTAAATTTTTTCGGAAATTTTTTTAGTTTTTTACTCTTCAGAAAAAAATCTGTAGTGTTAATGCACCTTAAAAAATGTGTATTTAACCAAAAGCTCCAATGTCATAATAAAAAAAAAACGGTTATCAGAACCTGCACCATTTTTTTTTAAAGATTTTTTAAAATCGGAAAACTCATAAAAACTTAAATTTTCAACAAATTACCAAAAGTTTAATCTTATTAAGCTTAATTAATCTAATATGTTGTAATTAGTTGTTTCTCCCTGAAAAAAGTATTATTCTTAAAAGTTAATCCCTATAAAAATCATTTGCTTAAGTTAATAACACACAGAATAAAAAAAAAAAAAAGTATAAGCATTCGAATCACGGCTTCAACATGGACACCGAGCAGTTGTGACAACCTTCTTGCGAATCGGGTGGTGCCACCGCTGCGCCCACTGGATATATCCCCGAATGTTTCGCAATTATGATAGGGACGGGGTAGCCTAGTGGATTAGAGCGCCGGAGGGTAGCACCGGTGCCGGTACCGGCAGGCAACGGGGGAGGTTCGGGACCCGGTCCCGGAAGTTTCTTATTGGCCTTTTTTCAGCTGAATTCTTATTGGTTTAGGGTTTTGCTGCATTCTTATTGGTTTTTCATATAATTAGCATTAATTTATAATTAATGCTAATGGTGGTTTATAATTAATGCTAATGTAGTGTTAATGAGAAAATAGCAAAAATACCTATGACAATCGAAAAAACTGGGGAAAAAATCGTTAAAAACCAGGATGTGTGGACGACTAAAATTTATTTACCAAAATCCTTTGCCAATATCAGAATAGAATATTTTATTATTTAAGCTTTAAACGAACAGGATTTTTCAAGGAGGGTTTCAAACCTCTCTACTTTTGTGGTTTTGTTCGAAAAAAGTTAGGAATTGTGGGTCAATCATCGCCCATCGTCGCTAAGTTAATTATTAAATTCTTAATTATTATTTCAATTCGTTTTCGGCTTCCTTTTTTCATTTATATGGAATAAGACAAAAAAAGTAAAAAAAAAAAAATAGTCAATCAGAAGTATTGTGCAATGTATTGATAGATAAATAAATTATTGTTTAAAAAAAGTACAGTATACATGATGCTACTTGCTAAATCCTCAAAAGGTATTTAAAAAAAAAGACTACAAATGTTTGCATGTCCTAATAGATAACAACACCAAGTAAAATAAAAAATTATAATGAAATAAAATATTCACCGATAAATGTTTTCTATTTCTTCTTCTTAAAGTTCATTAATGCTATAGCTGTTGTGATTTTGATAGTCAACCTAAAGCCACGTAGGAGATCATGCGTATGGCCTGTAAGCAAATAAAAGTATGGGGCTAGCAGACCAAGAAGTATTTAATGGGTGGGTTTAGACCGTCGTGAGACAGGTTAGTTTTACCCTACGGACGACCGATAGAATAGAGGTTGTTGCGATAGTGTAATCCTGCAAAGTACGAGACTAGCTCGAATTCTGACGCACGTGTCCATTTTGTAACCTAAGGGATAAAGAGAATTAATTTAAGTATAATTTATTTTGAAAATTAAGTTAATTACTATTACGATGAATTAGAAATCACCTCGTAATTATAGCATCACTAATAATAATTTTATAAATATGGGAAATTCTACTTGTATTAGATATTACAAGGTTTGTTATCATTGTAAAACGTACTGGTCGTAGTAGCCGGAATCGTTCGAGTAACGTGGATGGTTTTCCACTAGTGTCGGGGGTTGTAAAGGCGTGGTGATAGTGCGTCTCCAGAAGGATGAACGTCCTGTCCGTTCCCTGTCCGATAGTACAAGAAAACTACGAAAAAAACGGACTTAATTGAAAACGGAATTAATTCGTCCAAAGCGTCTGAAACATGCATTTAGTAGCAAATTTTCTGCTTAAAAAGATGGTTTATTTGTCTTTTCAAGTTGCTTGAAATTTTAATTAGCCCATCCTATTGAAAATTAAATTAAAAAAAAACTCTCAATCATATTACTGTACAAATATTTATAGTTTAGCTGAAAATTAAAACTGAAATCAACTGCGCAGATGAAAAAAGTAGCGTTAGACCGAGCGCAGCTGCTATTCTCCTGTGTTGAACAAGCCCCGCCCACTAGCTTAAACTTCTGGCTAAATAAAAAAAAAATTTACAGTAACAGGATTGAGAAAGTTGCAGTTCCATAATAGCATCGCAATGCCAAGAGTAGTCATTACCAATTATTTTTAAATTGAGAAATTAAATATTAATAATAAATCGTATTTTATAATAATTATTAGACCAGAAAATTTCAAAATTTTTAAAAGAAAATTAATAATGAATTGTGTTTAAAATAATAATTATTAGATTTAAAAATTATAACTGGAGTTATCGCCGCAATTCGTTTTTTAAGAAGCTCTTGGAATCGCAGGTGAATTAGGTATTACGAACTTTGCTGCATCCAATGGATGGCTGGATAGCTTCCGGCGCCTCCATAACCTTGTGAGTATTTAATTATTATTGGATGCAATTATAGAAATAATTTTTCTTTTTTTATGAACTAAAATAGAATTCTGGGAAAAAAGGTTGATTTTTTTTTTCTTGGGAAAGGTCAACAATCTCTGTGCCTTAGTTTAATTTTAGATTTCTTTAAAAAAAAGAAAGAATCCCAAATTTTGTATTTTTGTATATATTTCAGGGTCGGCAATCTAAGAACAACACAGTTGAAGAAGAAAAGGGCAATGCCAGTGTTTCCCCGAATGGTGTGGAATCTGACCCTCTATCAACTTTTCAAGAAGAACCTCTTTTGGTCGATGATATCTTGTATTCGGAAATCTCTTGGGTGAACAATCGGCAGATGTGTCCAGCACTAGCAATGACCTGGATTTTGACGGCTATCCAGTCTAGCTGCGGATCTCACGGAGATTGAGACTGTTTTTCAAATATACAGCTTCTTGTTTAACACTGATTTATTCATTTACTGACGATCATGTTTTGAGAGAAAAAAAAACTAAAACTTAATATCGGATTAGTGATTTTCTAATAGCTGAGTAGCTGACCTTTTATAGAGACAAAGTCTGTCTTAATAATAACTCGATATGATCTCATTGGTGGATGCGTTAATTATTTTTCTTTTTAATTAACGCTGTCTAAAATGTTTAAATAGAAAAATATTGTGAAGCCGCTAAATGAGGTACGATCTGAATCACTGTAAATAATATTATAGATTTACAGTGTAGGGCTGATTTCCCCAATTTAAGTGATTTATCATCGTATGGAATTAAAGAAAGAGATGGATTAAAATGAGGGAAAGAAGAATTTACTACACGGTAGTTTTGAATTCTGATTGAGATCGAAGAAGTTTACAGAAATTACTAAATCACATTTATTGTCGATGTTGTTATTCTGCTTTAATGACTTAAGGACACGTTGTCCAATTTAATATTTCTTACGTTTACTGAATTCGATGACGTATCAGTTATTTCTTTCAATTTTCAATTTGATTGGGAGTTATTTTTACGAAATACGAAGGCCGTATAAATATAAATTGAAAAAAAAAAATAAAGCTAAAAATCTTTTTGCATATTATATGGTAAACATTTATCATATTATATTATCATATATTGCAAATTGCAATATATTTTAAATTTATTTTTAACATTTTAATTAATATGATTTTACAATAATAATACAAAACTGGAGAGCGTATCTTAAAAAAGATTTGAACCCAATGCTTAAAAATTAGGAATTAATTTACTTGTTCCTTTGTTAAAATATTATGGTTCAAATAAGTGGATACGATAGGATGCATCCTCATTATCAGTTGCTATTTCTGCATATGCATTATTTTTTATAGACGATATTTAGCCAACACACGCTAGTATCATTATATAAAAATGTGATCATTATATAAAATGTTATTATTAATTGAATGCATGCAAAGGCAAAAGAAATCTCTCATGCGCAGTGCACAATAATTTTTTAATGCACAATGGTTGGCCAAAAGATGACGGTGAATAATAATTTTAAAAAATTTATATTTGTAAAATTCTATTCATAATTTCTAGCATTTTCGTGTTATATAAACGTGGCTATACAAATGTTTCACTTCCGAAAACTAGTTATTCTTACTCTTCAGTAGTATTTCCACTGCCAAGGAACCATTCGAAAGCTGCTCAACTTAAGCGCAGTATAAGTACATATTTCAGGTGTGTATGAATTTAAAAAATAACTGTTTAAACAAAAGCAATATATTATTACATAAAAAATGATTTTTAAAACTATATACACGTCAGTAGAATGAAGTTTGTACTCTGCCTTTTTGTGGCTTGCGCTAGTTTGGCTCCAAGTGACCAAGGAGTTGGTCATATAACCACCAATCTGTGGAAAGAAGGAAAGGTTCCTTATGAAATATCAAAGCAGTTCAGTAAGTTGTGTGTTTTAAGCTACTACCTATACAGGTTGATACAGCCAATAATGAGTAATAATAATCATTACTTATATATTTAATCTATCTAAAGCCGAAGACTTGAATCATATAAAATTTTATTAAAGGGCCTAAAAATTCCTATTGAGAGATTACTTATTATAGCTGAGTTGACAAAAGCGTAGCTATCTGGAAATGTTCGATTGAAACGTGTTGTAATTCGCTTATTAGTTATCCGCTTGTATGCCGGGTTATAATAGAACTTTCTTACGTGTCACCTGATGATTGGTGCGCGCTTGTGTAGACGGGAGTATTTATGACTGATGGGATTGTATGCTGGTACAAGAATAAGCAATGTATACTTTTTTATGTTAAAGTGTAATTTGACTTTGATTTGTTTTTTTGCTCAATGAACGAATCAGCTTCCGACAACACTTCTTTAATCAAAGAAGCACTAGTAGAAATCACGAGGACCACTTGCATCAAATTCATTCCACGCTTTAGCGAATCGGACTATGCTGTCTTCATGGAGTACAAAAATCCGGATCAAAAGAGAGGGTTTGATATAACTACTTACTATATTACTACTTACTTACTATATAACTAATAACTATATCACTATTCTAAAACGGAAAGTGCTAATGTATATATAGGTATATTTAAACATGATAAACATTACAGAACATGTTGGTCTGGGAAATGGAACAATGGCACTAGTACGGTCGGTTTTAGAAATGGAAGGCATATCGTTTCTCTCTGGCCGGATTTGGATTGCTTCAACAAATTTGGCATAATCCGTGAGTTGCTTAACATATTTGGATTATCGGCTAAGCTACCATCAACTCCAATCAATAAAGGAGAAAATAAGGAAAGAACAATATTGTATGGTAAGGGCCGTCTGAATTAAAGCATTTGTATATTTAACATTTATTAAATTAATTTGTGTTGCAATACAGGATCTATAAATTATGAAGAAAAATGGACACAAGCAGTTGAAGAAAGTGCTTCGGGAACTTCATGTAGAAAAGGTCGTATTCTTGAAACAATTTTTATTAATATTATAGAAATAGTTATGTAATATGTTGCATTCATTAGTGTCAAAGACATTTTTTAAAACCAGCATGCTATAACGATTTAGACTCAATCAATACACACTCTAACCTAAACATAGTTAAGTTAAACTAAAATATTTTGCAAACGAATAGATATGTCCGTTATAAAAACAAAACCCTACGCAATGGATATGAAAGAACGGGCTTTGGCTGCTATGGGGGAATCGTGTAACATATTGGTAAGAAATTTCAGCAGAAAGCGCTGTTATCCATTTTTATATCATAACTATTAACAATAAAATGCCGCGTAATTTTAGAGAAACCTTATTGATATTAACCAACTTTACAATTGCTCTGGTAATGCTGCTGAAAAGTCAAATCCTGGTAATTACATGATAATATTATTACTCAGAACTAGAACTATTCAGTTGCAAGCTCTCTGGCTTGTTTGTTTATTTTTTTTTTAAAGCCGGAAGCTTGAATTCTTCTTATTTCGCTTCTGTCAGTCCGAATTGCACAGCTGAAGCTGAAGTCGGCACCTGTAAATCAGATCCAGTCTACATGACTCAAATTTGTGAAAAATCCTTCTGTGATGGTACTATCCCTTCATAAAATCATATCCATGTTCATTACTTAGTGGTTAAATTTTCAAGTCATTGCTTGGCAGTTAATTGTTATTTAGAATGGTAAAGAATAACATTAAGTGGCTAAACTACAGAATACGACTACGCTTTTCGTCCATTAGTTTAGTCAAATCACTTAAATCTCTTAATTATTATATTGAAAAACATGGGATTTTGTGTAGGAGATACTTATTAATTAACTTTAATCATTGAAATAACTTAATTTCTTTAAAATAATTCAATTACTTGAATTCCGTCAATTAATGAAATCGATTGTCATCCCGAATGGACTTAGAAAAACAAATCTTAAAAAAACTAAAATTTTAAACCATTTAGTATTTTAAGTAAATTAATGTAAGTATAATTTCACCTGTATGACATAGGAACGAGAAATACTGCAGCTACAACGATACCAACGGAAAGTATTACATCAATCTTCAAGACGCGGCCGTCCAACGCTAGTCTCGCTCATTTGAGGAACGCCTACAGAAAATGTCTGGCTACGGATAGTAACTGTGATGGCAACAGCTATTCGCTGATTCAATGGAAATGTAAAGCGGAAGAAAAGGGACAGCAGTGGAGCTGGAATCAAGTCACTTTGGGAAGCAAAGATCGGCACATCTGCAATGGACACGGGAAATGTGCTGGATCACCTGACAACAATCCCTCTAGAACGCATCTCATTCAATGGGAAACCGTGGACGAATCTGGTCAAAAGTATCACTTCTTGGATTCATCGTCCCGTGCTGGATTTTTTATCATCAAGAATGACTTTGGAAATTGTCTTGGGGTAGATGGGGATGGTAAAGACAATGGGCTTGACATTATCGTAAGTCGTTGCAAATCATCGGCTATTGGGCAACACTGGGAATGGTACACACTAAAAATTTTAGGTCAACTTAGGTCTACTTATAAGTTGGAAAATGGAAAAATCCACTTATAAGTGCATGTGGTATACCTAACCCTTAAGTAGTTCGAGATACTTAAAATTTAAGTAGTTACTGGTACTTAATGTAAGTATATATATATACCTAATAGGTAGAATCTAGGTATTTTTTAAATTTAATTAAAAATAAAATTAAATAGATATCTTATGTCAATCCCAACTCCAATACAGGAATCAACACTTGGTCTTAAACTAATTAATAGTAGAATTTGGTTGGCATACATCGGGAATTGATCCTTGGACTTTTGATTGAGAGTCTACAGCGTTAACCATTCAGCTATATAGACCAATTCTTTGTAGCGTTTTCTTACTATAAATATTTGATTATGTATACTTAAGCTCCTTTCGATTAAGTATTATTAGGTAGAAGCTAAGTAGACTTGTTAAGTAATTCCTTCATAGTAAGTAAATTATAGGTTTCAAGTACACAATTTCTACTTATTAAATGTATGTGATGTATCAACTTAAACTTAATAAGTAGATCCCATATATAAACTTAAATAAGTATTCCTACCATACTTACCAAGTATGGCAATAACTTAAATTTTTATCTACTTAGCTCTACTTACCAGGTGTATACTTATTAAGTATAACTTAAGTAGAGTTAATTTTTTTAGAGTGTACACGATGTAATCCGCCTGCTGATTGCAACAGTATAATAATGTAATACAGCAAAATGCACCATATTGTGTGAAATTGGCAAACCATGTTACAGTTATAATGTATTTTGATTGAATTCCTTGTTATTGATTCTGGAATATAAATTATTAAAAGCCATTCCATGTACACTATAATTAGCGTAGTACTGGCGGGAAAAGTGGAGCCAACGGAGCTATAGCTGCTCTTAATATATTGTGCTGCTCAATAATGTTATGTCGGCTCCCAACAATAAATTTGACGTAAGTAAACAAGATGATATGGGCTGCCGATAGGAGACTGTTTTTAACTCAAGAATCCAAGATCTAGTATATATGATTTAAGACTTAACACTTATTATCCCTGTGGGTTAAGATTTGCGTAGTAAATTACCAAAAGGTAGTTCATATTTGTTACAATGTGTTTCGATTTGAAATTGAATTTCTGAATTGAATTCAATTTCGTATCGAAACACATTCAATTACCATCAAAATCCATTCAATTTCAATCGAAATACTTTCAACTTGAAATTTGACATTATTTTAATTTTGATTTATTTATTGGATAAGCAAATTATATAGAAATAATTTTGCTGAACTTAAAATAGAATTCTGCGAATTTTATTTTTGGAGGGAAAAGAGGTCGGTTGTTTTCTTGGAAAAGGTCAACAATCTCCGTGCCTTAGTTGACATAAGAATTTCATGTTTTTTTTTTTTAAGAAAGAATCCCAAACTGAATTTCTAAAAAAAAAAATGTATTTCTGTATATATTTCAGGGTCGATAATCTAAGAACACTTCAAAGGCCGAAGAAAAGGACAATGTCACTACTTCTCCGAATGGTTTATCATCCGAAGTGCTGGAATCCGACCCTCTAGCAACTTTTAAAGAATTACCACTTTTCGACGACAATCTTATTTTCGACAATCTCTTATTGGGTGAACAATCGGCGGATGTGTCCAGCACTAGCAATGACCTGGATTTGGGCGGCAATCATCCAGCCTAGTAGGAGCTCCTTCTTCTGCTGACCTTTTAGTTTATCCCTTTTCGTGTGTTGATTTAAGTGTAACTCACGGAGACAGTGATTGTTTTTATGTTAAATACAGTTCATTGTTTAACACTGATTTGTTTACTATAACTTTTCTTAAAAGTCCGTTTAAAATCTTAATAACTCGATATGATCTTATTTGTGGATGAATTGATTAATGTTTGTTAAATTAACGTTATATAAAATTAGTAGAAATATACTTCAAGAAAATCAAGAACAATAATGATCTTAATCTTATAGATTTCAGGGCTGAATATTTTTTTCTAGCAGATTTTAAAGAAATTTTAGCTTGGTGTTAGTGAACATATTTGGTACATAGAATTGCCTGTAAAACTGCTGAACAGGCCTACCGTTTTTCGTCAAAACTTAATGTTAACATTAAAATATATGACAAGACTTTTAGAATATTTGACTGATAAATTTTTCGATTTTTTTGTTTCTTAATCATTAATCCAATTAGGAGAGAAAAAAAGAGTAAAAAAACATTGGAATAACGTTCATAATTTTCTCGTGAAATTAGGCATAAAATTTGTGTAATTTACAAACAAAATTTGAATAAGAAATACTTAAAATCGTACCATTGTGCTGCTATTATATATAATATATATATTCTTTACTGTGCAGTACACTATGAATTTCATTAATTGAAGTACTGGCTGAACGTTTGCATAGTCTGAAAACATATTTAAAAAGCAGAATTAATTTATATAGCTTAAACCCAATGAAGAAAAGTAATTCAAAATTGCAAAGCTTTAGTTAAAGACTTGGATTCGTTAAAGCGCACCAAATCTATGTTGTGAAGTTTGCCTTGTGCGGCTGTGTAGCTGTACGATCCAGATCCAGTGCCGGAAATTGCGTAAGCATTGAGAGCATCATTGGTCTCAGCCGAGGTGGAAACAGAAAACGTGGAAGGCATAAAAGTATTCATGACGGCCGATACGGTCGGAGGGCACTTGCCAGTCAGAAATGCAGGTGTCGTGGAACTAAACGGCGTTGCACCACTAGCTACTATTAAGCTCTGCAGGCACATCTCATGCCAAGCAGTCTGGGTTGAAAATTTCCCGTCTGCCATTATTAAACATAAATTAAAGTTTAGGGCGAAGTACGAAGTTTCGGGTGATAATACGAGAAAACGCACACAAATTACTACTTTAAAGTTAAAGTAATAATCGTTAAAAAAGTTATACATCACGAAATCGGTTGCTTACTCGTGTTTGTGGCATTCTCCACTCCAGTCGACGTATAAATGCAACGAGTGAAGAAATTTTTGCTAGACTCTAATATACTAAAAGAACCTACGTATAGATAGGCATTGGGCCACATCGGATTTCCCACTGCTACTTCATACTTTGTCTAAAGTTAAAAAATTAACAGCAATAAAAATAAACTTAGTTTTTTTTTAAAGAAGGGGAAGAAGAAATAATACCGCAGTGGTGGATGCAGCATTGATTACAGTGGAATAGTAGGTGCTAACTACTCTTCCAAGATTGTGTGTATGGCTCTGAAAGCCAAACACAGAATAGCTGAAATAGAAAGGCAGACTACCTTTAAGGATACAAATATCGATGGCGTAACCTAATATTTTCAAACGGAGGATAATTAAAATAATAATTTTTATACCTACATATTTAGGCTAATCTATAGAATTCGACGATTTAGTTTTTTCGTCAATTTATTATTATCAAATTACTTAAATATAAAACAGGGAGGTTTGCGCGGGGGTTACTTAATTAACTTTAATTCATTTAAATCAGTTAAAGTCTGTCAAATTGAGTATATTCAGTAATTAAGTGATTAAACTATTTAAGCATGCGCCAATAGAAAAGCTCAGTTGCATTCTATAGTTTAATCCTTATTTATAACCGCACTGAAACAATATTAGCAATATTAAGTTCAGCAAAAAATTATTACTATTATCTAATAGGTTTATATTTAAAATGTGTTATGAGACCATGTTGAGAACGTAAAACATACTAGAAGTGTTTGGCGGAATCGTTCCAGTACCCATCATTGAAAAAATGGCCAGCTCATAGTAATTCCTAATGAAGGTATAAATTCAGATGTTTTAGTATAACGTGCAGAATATAACTTAATATAGACTAGTATGACCTAAACTATTTATTTGAATAATGAAACATAGGATTGCTTTTTACCCTTCAGATGGATTCGTGTTCAAATTGCGAGTGATGCGGATGGTTATTCCACTCGTCGTGTCTGGAGTTGCAAATGCGTGATGGTAATGCGTCTCCAGGAACAGGAATTTCCTATCCGTCCCCTGTCCGACTCGAAACACTCCAAAGCTTTGAGTTCCAGTTCCGGTGTATCGGACAGGTGGCGTGTTCCTCGCCCACGTGAAGAGAGGGCTACGATTCGGCATCGGACATTGACTAGAAGAAATCAATTTAAAATGAAGGGAGATTTATAGGCATAAAAAAGTATTATACTATTAATTTTCATTACCATGATTTTAAATATTAAATATGATTGCCCAACAATCAATTTTTGAATTCAATACCTCCAAAAATACATAAAGCATACTGAAATGTTCCTATTGTACCTTAAGGCAAAACTATAGAAGGTGACTACGCTTTTTCGTCAAATTACTTTAATGAAATCACTGAAATCTCTAAATTGTTATATTGAGAACATCATGGGGGTTGCGTAGGAGATGTTTGATATTCAAGTTTAATTCATTGAAATAGCTCAATTTCTCTCAAACAGTTCAACTAAATTAAATTCATGGTCGAATCAATAGTCAATTAATGGAATCGAGTGTCGTCCCGAACGGACTGTTAATCCCGATGGATATAATTTTTTTACTGGTTTCAAAAAGTTCTGAACTTCTTCATAATTAATTCTTTGAATTACGTACCATGCGCTGTTTTCTGGAATGATGGAGCAACCGTACAAGCCCATGTGATGGACTTTGGAGTAATCAGCATGGCCGCTGAATTGGAATATGAAGAACAGGTCATTCGTTGCTAAATTAAAACCAGTACAAACAGTCTGGTTTGCCTATGCGTAAGTAAACCAAAGGGCTCATTATGTTATAAAACCATTTTGAAACTGTTATTTTTCTTGAAAAATGAACAATATGTTAATTTATTAAGCATGCTGTATTCAAATATTGTCGGTCTTTAGTAATAATAGGAATACTCTTGATTACTATCGAAATTATCGGTTAAAGAACTTTGATTTTTTTTCGTTTAACTGGTAAAGCGATCTTTTCTGCTCGCGGTATTAATAAAAAGAATGTGATATGATGGAGATCGATTTCAATGATGTGAAAGATATTGATCTCAAATTCTATTACGAAAGGGATTATGGGAATGGGTTAATTGAAATCACTTATGCCGGTGTACTAATTAATATAGGCCTATGGAAAGGTGTAAATGCTTTGACCAATTCAAATAGATAAATTTAGTCAACAGTTTAGTAATGTACTTGTCATTGGTTCGTTGGTTCATTCCATGATTAAATATATTGTGTAACCTAACCTAACCCACACGCTAATTTCTTTCCCCAGTGCATACGAAGCATGTATAGTATGGTGCAGACAAACCTGAGGGGCGTATACCTTCCATGTTAATTTTAAAATATTAATTAAGTTTTAATGGTTGACGGGGATTGGCCAAATCCCCTTTGGATAGCTTTAGAATTTTCTGATTTGCACAACTCATCTTATGAATAATTATTATAATTTACCATTACCCAATAAACTCATTTTAAGTGGGTGAAATAAATTAAAATAATTAGGAACGCCCTCAGGCCCCCTCAGGTTTATCTGCACTATACTGTATGAGGGTTTAGAATAGTGGTTGGAATCGGTGAGACTCTTGATCAACCATTATGTATGAACAAAATGAGCAGAGCGATTAGCATTGCTCCAAATTCCTTAATGCAAACATCAAACAAAGAGAGAGAGTGTGTGAAATTGGCTAAACTATAGAATGCGACTACGCTTTTTCGTCACTTAGTTTAATCAAATCTGACACTTAAATCTCTTAAATTTTATATTGAAAAAAACACGGGGTTTTGTGCATGATATATTTATTTAATTCTAATCATTGAAACAACTTAATTTCTTTAATTACATCAATTAATGAAATGATATGTCATCCCGAATGGACTTTCTTATCCCGACTTGGACTCCCATTGGAATCTTTAAAAAACTTGAATTTTAAACAATTTAGTATTTTTTTATGTAAAAAAGGGATTTATTACTAAATTAACCACATACTGGGAATCGAACTTATTATCTTACTCGCAAGAGCCTAGTACTATAACAATGAGCCAGCTGGACACCGAAAACCAATCTTTAACTAGTATATTATGTATCTTACATGCACACATATATAATATATGTATATTAAATTAAATTTAAGTATTCCCATAATTTTAAGTACAGGCACCCGCAAAAAAATCCCCGCTTCCCACCAGGTGGTGTACTAAAGTCTGCTTCTTATGGACACCCATAAACTAGGCTTCTCCGCTCCGACCGGAATTTGCGGGGCATTCGGGGGTGCCATCTAATGTTCACTAAATGTTTCTTTTATAATTTTTTTAAATTAATGTGTAAACCGTTTTAAAAGTCCAATTGAAGTATAAATATGATAATTTTGAATTCTTACAAATAAAAAAAAATGTTTTGTTCTTCAATTATTGATTCGAAAACGTTACATAATTATAAAAGCAATATGTTAATGGTCAACGGCTGCAACGGCATGTTCCGTAGAGATATTCAAGTACTAGTATATCGTATCCTGGTGAAGTTTTAAAATTATGCATTTTCATTTAATTAATTTATGCTATTTCATACATTTCCTTTACTTGATAGATTTAATTATTAGTTAATCGCTTATTAAGATCATTCTTATAGGCGCCGACTGCGGCAATCACTTTCAATTAGAAAATTCATATTTTATTTCATAGTTTTAATTTACGCAATTGTCGCATCGGCTGCAATTGTATACTTTAATGATGATTGATCAAGTTAAATAAAGGTTTAAATCAATTATTTTAATCTTAATTAAGTTTTTAATTCATTTTCGTTTGATTTACATTCAAAATGCTATAAAATAGCGTAGTGGTAACACCGTAACATCATGCCGTCAGCAGTCAGCTGAGAGACACTCCGTCGCCATTGACGGTGCCGTAGATGGTAGACCGCGAAAAAAGAAGTAAACATTCCCAGACATGTGCCGTAGACGCTTAGCAGCCTACCCCGGCGACCCTGAAAATTCACCCGCCACCCATCTCTCAACCCCCCACCCTCTGACAACCGAAAACAGAAAAGCCTCCCACGCGCTTAAAAAAGGCATCAGCCGCCGGCTAAGTAGCTGTACGCCCGCACTATGGCAAGAGAATAGCTTTCAGGCCATACTTTGAGACGGCCGTTTGAAGTCGAGGTCAGGAGGCCTTGGGAGTTTTTTATGCGGCTGCCTGTACATTAAGTATACAACCGAAAAAACGTATTTACATTCTATAATTTTACCCAATATCCTATACGCATAAAATGCTTATCCAATCTCGGAATAGAAAATAAAAATACAGTAGAAATCCAGTAGACGAGCGAAAAAAACTTTTGTTTGCTAGGAAATCTAGCGCTAACCTGCCGTAATAAATTACTAAAAACACAATTACTTTAAGTATAATTACGATTAAAAGCAAAAATAGGATAATTATGTACCGGAAATTTCCTTTCGAATGGTAATATGAAAAATCACAGAAAGACAAGATCACTGGATCAGTCCGGACAGAGACCAGCCGGATGGGCCCGAAAAAGTTGGGAGAGATTATAATATACTGTTACGTAGGATCAGTGTTCGGAACCTCAATTCAATTTCGTGCGGATTGAGATCATGAAAAAGTGAACCTCAAACCTCAGAAAAAACTTTACCTAAACCTTAAATTTTTAAACAACAAAAAAAACCCTAAAAAACCTCACCCTTTTATTTAGCTTGTTGGCGCTAGATAATTAATTATACTTATAATTACAATAATATAGTATGCAGTGAACGAAAAATTATTTGCGACTTAAATCATAAATGAAGCGATTGATTGATTCACTCGTTTACATAAAAATATAATATAATATTTTCACAATAAAAGCAATTACTTAAAAAGTTCAAGGTTTGTTTTAGTTTTGAAAAGATATCGAATGCGATATTATCCATTCCTCTTTGTATAATTTTTTTAAACCTGGTTTGGTTAATCTGTTTAAAAACTTTCAAATTTTTCAAATTGAGGTTGATGATTGGCCGTTTTAAAAATTTAACCCTCAAACCTCAGCCTGAAACCTCAACGTGTTTTTTTAACTACTCTCAACCTCACCTCAAACCTCAAATTTGAGGTAACCTCATGAGGCTCCGTCAAATTTGATGTTCCTCACTAATTGAGGTTCCAAACACTGCGTAGGATTTTTATGCCCCATGGCCTAATGTGTAGCAGGGGAATGACTTTTTAGGTTCGCTATGCTCGCAATTAAAAATTAAGCTTCCGCGTGCAAAGTTCGTAGCACTTTACATGAAACAAAATGTAAATCTAAAGAAATACATTTAAGAAAAACATGACATGGATTCGGAATCAATCCACCGTATCCCCCTTTCCATTCAAATGAAACTAAGTTTAAAGTTATTATAAAATAATATATTGTATTAACATTAGATTCCCGCAGCAAAAAGTTGTATAACATTAGTTAATATTGATTAAAATATTTTGTTGCCAACAGACAGTTTAATGTTACATTTAAACAAATAAGGATCATAATATATACGCATTATGATATCCAAGAAAAATGTAATGGAGGCAATCAAAACTATTACGATGAACGATGAAAGCTAAACGATATTATTACTCTAATCAATATTACAAACGGACATAATAGCATTTAGCCACATCTACATAGTCATTTAATGATTGCAATTTCACTTACTCTGGTAGGAGTTGCCCCGTTCATGGCAAGAACGACTTCGTACTCATCGTTGATGATCAGAGGAGTTGGCTGTGGATTTACATAGGTACCAGCAGGGAAGTTGACGAAGCCTTGAGCAGCAGCGTATTTGATGATGAAGCAGAGGAAGGGCAGCAGCAGCCGCAGGATTGTGTAATGGATGTACATCTTGAGTATATAGGATGTACACCATCAACGACGACGGAACAATATATAGCTTTAAGTGGATCTCAAAACTGCTTCTTCTGTTCAGTTTGAGTTACCTCAAAGTTCTGATCTCGTCCCAAGAAAGCCATCTCAATTTATATGCACTTTAAATCCCGGAAGACTCAAAACTGGTAGACCTGACTGCTGAAACCAGTTTGTCATATTCTAATGCGTTGTTAGAGTACCGCGACCGCAACACGGGCTTTCTTCAATTGAATTGCCGCCTTTTTTTACGATTTCTGTTTTTCTAGAGAGATGCTAATAACGATATTTGTTGACCTAAGATTATCTTTATTATTCAACTTTGGTTCGCTCCTCGAGCCTTATTAATAATGGAGCGTCGTGTTGGGTCATTTATGTGATGTCATCGAACCCTTCCTCGCCTATACAAACTGGTCGAATCTGTTGTAACATGCAACGGTTGTTAGTTAAAATACATATATATGAATTCGGTGTGTAATACCTTAATATTGAATGAATATATAGAAACACATCGTTCTTAATAATATAACTATTCATGTTGTTAGTTAGATCTATTTAAAAAAGATTCAAATA
This sequence comes from Chydorus sphaericus, assembly GCA_030141595.1. NCBI lineage: Eukaryota > Metazoa > Arthropoda > Branchiopoda > Diplostraca > Chydoridae > Chydorus > Chydorus sphaericus. The sequence continues at coordinate 3,983,197 of CM057927.1, forward strand.
GTGATGATCCAAGAGTCATTGTAAGTATAGTGAAGATGGCCGTTATCTGGTCGTGATCCATCCACAGAATCCAGAACGTGTCTGGCTTTCACATTTGGTGGTGTTATTTTGACTTTTAGCTGCAAGTGGTATGGCAAACCACAGTATGGCAAAGCACTGTTCGAGTGGCAAATTACAGCTCAATACTGTATTTATTTCTTCAATCGAATCTGAAAAAAACGCGTAGTACCTTTATCCGCTGTTACATTCCGACAGACGTCGAACGATGTTGAGAACCAGTGTTTTTAAAATTGTGAATGTGTGGAGAACCGCCGCGTGCTTCTGTAAACGAATTTCAGTGGTGATGACGTCAAAATTTGATTTAATATACGCTAGGCCTAATATATATGCTGCTGGTATTATTTTACATTATTCAAACAACATTTTACTCTGCGAACTCAACTGATCTGGATGATGGTGGAAAACTATTAAGTAGTTTCTATTCGTTAATTTGGCAGAATTTTGGTCGTAATTTTTGAAAGATGCGTCAACTGTTTATAGTTTGAGTATATGAAGTCGAGTGTGCCCTTTCATATGTCAAGGATGTATGATATTAGCTAATAATATGGACTAGAAGAATATAAAAAAAAATGTTAGAGCTTGTAAGACTAGATTTTTCGATAAGCACTGATGCTCTAACGTTGCTCATAACAACCGTTAATTGTATTCATCTGTAGTGGAAGCGACTATAATTATCATAAGAATGCAGAAAGCCAAGTGACCCATCACCAGCTATGATTTCATCTCCTATCCACTAGTCTCTTATATTTATCTTTTTTTTTAAGTCTAAAAACAGTTATTTTCACCGTTAATTATTTTTTCCTGCTTTGTGCTTGTGTGTGCTGCGTGTTCAAGTCCAGTTTTCATCGGATTATGACAAAATGTAACATGGCTTTCGAGTGTCAAATGAGTCATATTACTTAGATTGATGCACTTATTTGATAAATTGCTTCATTTTACCAATTTGCTTTTACTGCTAATTCCTCGTGTCTTGTATGTTTAATCGTGGCATAGGCCGACTCCCATATTATATTTGTATAATTTATCGCCTAAATATCTTGTTTTTCTTACAAGATATTCTAATGGAGAGAGTTCATGTGATGGCGTTGAACCCTCATCTCAAGAGGCAACTGTTGGACGTGCGCCCGTCTCCATTCTCCCAGCACAATTATTTTTATAAACTTGTTGTAAACAACTTCATTATGCAAGTCTCCTCTGCAACGTTTATCGATAACAAAAGGGAAAAGATTGGCACCATCCTATTCAAATTTCCAGACAGCACTCGGCCCCTGCTAGACTACGCATCTGATTAAAATATACAGGTTTCCCCCCTACAAAGCAATGATGAAGAAATATATGAAAGGTGGCATGGCATTAATTTGTGCGAGTCGCACACATTTTTTTTTATTAATAGTAATTATGCCGATTGAATTATGTGGTGAATAAGTTTGTATAATATTGTGGTACTGGTTCATTAAACAGTGTTTACTATAACCCTCTCTATTCGCTTTAGATCTTCATCGGAATTATACAGTGATCAATGCCTAGTATACAAGTCTATTTTTAATTCAAACAAACAAACAAAAAACAGTTGATTAACTAGCGGGATCAGTCACAGAGGGAGAACTAATAATTTAATTTTTTTTTCATTCCTCTAAATTTTCATTCCTAAATCTTATATTGAATGTTAGGGGGAAATAGAGTTCCTAATCAGGCTTCCAAACATATTATGAGACCTTGCTTTTTTTTTAAAAGAGTCAGGTTTATCTTTAAAATAGCCGAGATAGAGCCGATTGAACTAGCCTTCGTACCATACAGAAATATCACATTATGTTATCTATTAAGTGTTGAAATGCAAGGAGAATTCATTCTTGTAGTTATCCATCTATGAAAAGGGAGAAATATGGCGACAGGACTGGTTGCCCTCATTTCCATATCTTTTCTCTTTCCCTACGCAAGCATTTTTCAAATTTGAAACGTAGAACAGGTTTCCATAGAAAAATATAGAAAAAAATAGGCCTATAGTTTCTTATTTTATTTTTAATTAAAAACAAATGTTTATAATATTTCAATACGAATAGTCCTTCGTTATCCAATTATAGGGCTATTTCATCTTGCGTTTGATAGCCTATAGTGTTCAACTTTTTTTCAGTGCGCATAATCGGTTGTTATATTAACTTACTGTGTATAGATTTGGATCAAATCTGGTTTTACAGATATAAACAAAAGGCAAAGCTTCTGAAAATCTGATATTGCATATTAAATATTCCTTGTTCGCTTACGTCTACGGGTATTATGATATTATTATTTTTCTATTACATGAATTATGACGAAATGTAAAATATAAGGCCCCAAATCAAAGAGTAACGACAGATCATATTTAAATGCTTATTACATCATGTATTTGTCTGGATTACCGCCCGTTAGATATCAATGAAAAATTATTGATTCTGATGAAAAATTAGTAATCATTAGTGATGAATCAATTATGCTATGATGTGAAATACGGGATCTAGCTATCACGCAAATCCCTTTGACAATCAGTGATTGAATCGTGATTGAAAACGATGGTATATTGAAAGCGATGACAAGTCATGCTAAATGTTAGGCGTGCTATGTAGCACATGTAAATCAATGACAAATTGTTAAAAGTAGATCGTATTTTTTATTGCAAAAATGCAGTGGTCTTTCTAAATGGCATGATATTAATGGGGAATATTTGAGATTTTCGACTTCCTTATTACAAGAGCAAGATCATTTTGATTAGTTTACTTTAAAGTAATTGGTACTTAAAAGTAATGGAACAAGTAGCCATAACATATAGCGTCTTTACAAGAAAATAAAAAGAGAGTGTGTGGCACTGATAAACTATAATTTACGTTACATTCGCGCAATATATACTTATACCTTAACTGAGATTATTGCCATTTGAATTAGTGGTCGTCAAAATACTTAAGCAAGATGAAACTTCAAACTTCAAAGTGTTAAATAACACAACACGATTCGATACATTTATATAGTTAAGATAGAAAAGCTCGCTTTTTGGCTCGCCCTTATTAGAATAATTCAATCTCCGACTGAATTAACCCCCCCCCCCGTTTCAGTTATGCAATATTTGATAAATCTATTATTCACTCAAATCACTGACAGTTCATGTCTTTTCCGGCTAACCGCCAAAGCTTCTGTCAAAAAAAGCAACGATGCCAGATTTACGCATTTTTTAAAATTAATTTAATTTTAATTTTTATTTATTCAATATTTTTTTCTATCCTCGTCTCGCCCCAATTCTGAATCGAATGAGCTATTAAAAAAAGAAATCGGTTCAGCCATTGTTTGGATATGGAAGTGGAGATGAGCACACAAAAATAAAACCTCAAACCTCAAATCGAGTCCCAGTGGAGATTCACCAGCACCATCTAGCGGTGAAAATTCCAACGACTGGATTAAAAGCTCGCCCTTCGGGCTCGCAATTATGTACCAGGGAAAAAAATAAACAATTGTTTCATATTTTGTGTATTACTGGGAGTATTACCGACTATATATATGAACCATAAGTTATATTTTACCCATAAGGAGTTCCATCTTTTTTCGCCGGCAATCAGATGGTGTAGAGGTCAATGCACTCGATCGGCTCTCCGATGCAGGTAAAAGGTTCGCATACATCCGAAAGCATCGCTTTTTGCAACAATTCTAACTTCAGCCTGATGCTCAACTATAAAGGCGGTATACGTGACTCTTTCTTGATGAAAACCAGTTGTTTTAGTGCGATGCTGCTTCGACGTTTGAATTTCCGCACTCGACGGTCCCTACGTGCTTTTTTTCGATTACACTGCTCTATAGCCAAGCTCCAAGATTTCTATTAGCTATAAGCATACAGGTTTTTTACGCCTAATGTATGTGTTTAGATGAGGGTGAACGATCTATTTAGTTCTACGGTCATTGAGGTGACGTCATTGCCACTGATTATCCTTGAAATGTAGCAGAATAACCATTCATAATGTATGTTTTTTCTTCACCGCTTTACCATTCAATTTCATTCCATCACTCAATGATATTTCTAAAAAAAGTATGATAAAAAAAAGTTCACTTTTTCGGCACCTTTTCATTATTCTTGTTTATAAAAAATTGATGCAATGATTTTAATGCGGATTTTATTCTTGGGTGACTTTCCTTTTTTAGAACAATGATCCGCTACTTGTGTGTCATTATATATAACGGGTTCTTTTAAAAATAGATAAATTCTGCTCCAATAACCTGTTGGTAAGAAAACCAACTATATGTTGCTATTCACCGATTCAATTTTCATGGGTTCGTCGAACTTCATTATCTGATATGTTCACTTCATCTTTTTTTTTTTAACCTGTCGCACTTTTGAAGTTTTCTGCTCTAAATTAATTTAAAATAAAAATTCTTCCATCAATTCACATTCTACAAGAGCATCATTACTATCTTATATCTGTTTTTTACACATTTTTGTTTAGTTTTATTTAAGATTAATCAAAAATAACTTTTCCAGTTATTAATAATAATAATAACCTTAATAAATATCATTTTCGTAAAAAATGTATGTCGCTAGTAATTTTGAGTGAAATTAATCAATGTGATACAAGGCAAACATAACATCATAATAGCCTAGTCCACGAAAACTTAAAAAGAAAATAGGAAAAATCTACATAATGTAAGAAATTTTTTCATTCTTCTTCTGTATGTAGTTTTTTTTTATGAGCATCAATTATATGTCAAGTTCGGAATCAGTTGAAAGCCTATAATTTAATGTTTAATTATAGTTTAAAAACTTTTGATTTGTATGGAGGTTTAAACACTACGTACGTTTAATATATTTTACTTTTTGTCTCTCGACAAGAATTTAATGTTTGATGTTCAAGGTTTGAATCTGACTATTTTGGCCTCATGGCCTGTCCAAAAAATGAGATATTCAATGGAAATGAAAAATATTGGTCAACGATTCTATGTAGCTTATGACCATCCACTAAAACTTAAAATAATAACTCGGTGAATCGAATATTAATTACCCAACTGGGCATTTACAAGAACTACGGGAAGATAAGCATAACTTCTAAGTTTAACTATATTAATGTTTATTTACCCCAACATTGCATTACATAAGTGAACTACGTTGCTTTTTATCACTCAAGTGCCATTTTAACAACAAATAGCGTACCAGTTTCAACCAATACATGGACCCACGAATGCTAATGTTTTTAACGTCTTCCGTGAAAATGAGGAAGTCCTGTTTCTGTTTCAACCAGCAGCGTATCTGGTGTCAACTTCCTGCAACGGGATTTATCTTTCCACCAGCCTTCAAAATCCTTGTAAAACGGAGTCTGCTTATTAGTGTGTTTATCGGGATTGTGCAAAGCCGCACACAAGCTGCAGAAAGTTTTATAGTGAATCCCATCTAAGAGGAGTCGATTCCTTATCTTGAAATGGGGCTTCCACCAGAAGTACTCGTTGTAGAGGGTGTCATTCGTGGAGAGGAGTTGTAGATAGTCTGCCAGATCTTTCATCGAAGGAAAATCTTTAACATTGATGTATGAATGCGGAGGGGCCGCTCTGGCATAGTTGTTGTGAATGTCCATTACAATAGGAATGATAGGATAGTGTATCATCGCGTAGAATCTATAAAATCAAATATTAGTTAGGTATTCAATTACTATTTAGCTATAAGTTTTTTATAGCTTCACATTACGAGAAATTAGGAGCAGAGAGAGAGGGAGTCATCACTACTAAGAAACTTTAACTTAAAAACTTCGATAAGATAAAAATCAATAAATACTTTTCAGTGACGTAATCGAGGCACAGAGAATTTTCAAAAGCTATGTAGAATTTGTAATTCTCTGATGCCATTTTGCGACAGCTTTCATCCTGCTCGTCAGTTTTGTTGTCATAACGATTCCCACATGTCAGATTACCGCAACCTCCGTAAATGTCCACAGATACACCGTGCTCTATCAATTTTTTGACAACCATCTCTCTTCCTGAAGTGACGTGTGTGAGATTGCAACGGGAAGAGAACCAAGCAGCCATTTTCGTTTTATTCCCTATAGCGGCGTAGTTTGTCGAATTATTTTCAGCCATCAATCGTCGAACTTGCTCGGGGCTAGGGTGAATGGGCACTAATGATGCATTGAGTGGCTCGATCCATCCGTAAGGATGAACAATGTCCGAATCCCAACGCGTTGTCATCGTCCAATTAAAAAACCTGAGTTGAAGTAAATCAATTGTGTTAATATTATACAGAAACAAACTTTTTTGAAACTCGAATTTTGATTTCTAACATATATTGATTCATAGAAATTTTCAAGAGTTTGAATCATTTAATTTTCAAATGTTGAACTTTCCCCGAAGCTATTTTTTGCTGCGCATGATATATATTATTAATATTGTATTGACCAATTTTATTTTAAATCTACACTTTAAAAATAGATTTTATCACTTAATAAATACTGTAACACGAAAAATGAAACAAAGCTATTTTAAAAATTTCTCTCTTTAATATGTTTTAATGAATTCGTTTCAACATCTTAATTAGAAATATTCAAATAATTATTTATTTTTGTAATTTGCCTACCCTTCTTTGTACATGCTGGTTCCATTGGTGGGCCAATTGGCGGACTCCCATTCCATGAAGATGTACCGCTGATGAGGCCATCTCTCTGTTGGATTCGTACTACCATCCCACGTATTGTGACGAAAAACAAGAGCGTCGTATTGCGATAGATTGGTCTTATCCAGACTAGTCTCGCACTGCCAAACCGGACATCCCGCTTCCTTAAAGGCGTCTTTGCCAACTCCGACGCCATAGTACAGACCACTTAGAGTTACTCCTTCATTCCAGTAGAGAATCTTTTTGTAAGGAACACCTTCGTAAGTTCCATTTGGGACGTCGTACTGCTTAGCCATGATCTCGTACAATTCAATTTCCGGGACGGACAGTTCTGTTTGATTTAACGCATTACCATTTTCGTTTTGGGCAAGATAACTAAGAAAAAAATTACGATAAATCCATATTACGAGAACAGTGTACACAACCAAGCCCAACAATGTCAAAGCAACAGCACACTTCTTATTTGATTTTGGAGTTTCCATTGCAAACAACTAAGAAAAAATAACAAACTTCAAAAATCCTTCATGTAGTGATCAGGAAGAGCTAGATTTAAAACATAATGTTTGATCGCAAGAATTGCGATGCGCACTGAAGGGGCTTGAATCGAGTTATCGAAAGGAAGCGCCTTATAATTCAGATTCCAAGCCTGTCTTGACCCCGGCGCAAAATAATGTAGTCTATTCAAGTTTTTTACCTCTTCCGCCTTGCTAGCATCTGCATACATTACCGTTAAAACGTGTAAGATCTTTGTCAACTTTTCTTGTTTGAAATTGAAACAGCTAGTCCCCTCCTCAACATGTTAAACGAATATTTTATAACTGATATTTCTTATTTCAATCTTAAAATCCACAAAAAAAGCCCCATCCCAACTTGATTTCACCATTATCCTATAAAGAAATAGGGGGATTGTGCCTAATAAATTATATATAATTTTTAGAATGAGTCTAAAGATATGTAACGATGGTTATCGTCATAAATTACTTATAATCACAACAAATAAACATTTAACAGTGACCACTATTAAAATCTTATGTAAACAACATACATTTTAAAAAGATGGACACAAAATCACGATTATTTGAAGCAGTAAGTTTATTTTATCAGGCAACCTAAAAATTCTGTGCAATAGGGATTGTGTTGAAAAATGCACTTAGCCCTATTTAATAAAATACGCCTTTTTGCTTCCGTTCGCCTTCTGTAAATGTAGGAATTTAGAATGATTGCAGAACTAAATTAGAAGGAGATTTGACTAGATATTTGTTTTAACCACCCAAAAGGGCGTTCCAATAGTAGACTCAAGTTATCCCTGCTCAATAACCTGTTTAGTCAGAAGAAACAGACTGATGTTTCCATAAATTAAAATAAACTTTCATATCGGGTCGTTGGACTTTCCTTTTTTAGAAAGTGCTCCGCTACTGCTGCCCAATTACGTTTCCATTTTTTTTTCTGATGATATTTATTAGCATTCTTTTGTTTATCATCTGCATTGTTATGTGCTTTTTTATTTCCTGTATGCCACGTGTCATTTTAAGTTTTCATCATGAAGGAAGAGTAATGGTTACACAACAAAAATATATTTTGAATCAAATCATCGTGATTTTTTAATATATTTTAGCTAGAGTTTGAGATTTATTCATATTATCATGTTATAGTATGTTCACAGTAAAAATACGATGACTTAGGTATCCATTGCGGGTACCTGATTCCATATTAAAAACAAAGGTTATGCCTTACGTTAAAAAAAACATGTATCGAAGTTTTGATCTTCGCACCTTTCTGTAGGTTCGTCAAATCTATTAATTTATTCCTGTTCAAATATACTTTTTCTAATATTTTTTTTCATGGGAATATGAGAAGAGCCAATGGTGCCATTCAGTAGCTCTATCCGTCTATACATTCCAGCCACCGGCAGTGGCGGTGCTTTATCATTTAAAATTACATTCTAGTGTATACGAGAATCTATAGTAAATTTGATATATTCATACTGCCAATTCAATTTTGCTAAATAAATTTTTTTAAAATTAGTATCTTCATTCAGCATCGTCATCAAGTAAATGCTTTCAAGTATTGTTTGAAGGAATAGTGTTGACGATATGGTTTTTGCAATTCGGTAAATTTTCCAAAGGGCTTTGGGGATCTAGGCCCCCCGTAACCTCAAAGGCGCCTACGGAGGCGCCTTAAAAGTTTTGGAAAAGTACGCGAAAATCGGCGCCTTTTGGACGTTACCCCCCCCCCCTCCCGTATTTTTTTTTTATCCGCCCTTGAAATTTACCAGTTTATTATAGAGGTATAATAATATTGGTATAGAGTATATAATAATATTAATTGATGGTAATGACGCTCGCCTTATTGTAGGTGGACTGGTGCAGGTAATTTACTATTAAAAATTTCAGCATTTCCTATAAAACTCAAGGGCGGATAATGGGAGAGGCTTTGGGGGTCTTGGCCCCCCCCCCCCCCCCCCCCCCCGTAAAGTTCATGGCGCCTTTTTGGCGCCCAACGTTCATGGCGCCTTTCTGGCGCCCAACTTTCAGATCAGTAAAGGTCGTCCATATAACACAGAAAAAGGCGCTTTCTGTTGCAAAAAATGGATAATTTAGAGGCAAAAACGTGAAAATCGGTCCTGCGGAGCCGAATAATTAAAAAAAGTTTCCGTGGCGCCCAAATGCGCCACATCTTGGTCACATTATTTTCTATCCTAGTACTGTTTAAGCTAATAATTATAGTAAAATAATGGATATCAACTAATCGTTGAAAGGAGACCGTTAAAGTAATCAATAAACCTTTCAATGAAAAGCACGAACTTTATTCCACCAACTTACAGTTTGCGATACATTTTTTTCTCAAATACATGGGCTATGTTTAGCTCATGTATTGCAGCTGGGCGCCTTTTTGGTTTTAACTTTCAGATCAGTAAAAGGCGCCCATATAACACAGAAGAAGGCGCTTTCTGTTGCAAAAATAAATGCTTTAGAGGCAAAAACGTGAAAATTGGTCCTGCGGAGCCGAATAATAAAAATAAAATTCCGTGGCGGTAAAATGCGCGCCTAAAAGATGACATGATTTTCTATCCTAGTACTGTTTAGGCTAATAATTATAATATAATAGATGTATATCAACTAGTCGTTGAAAGCGGACCATGGAAAGTATAACCTATAGACCTTTCAATGAAAAGCACGAGCTTCAGTCCGCCAACTTACAATTTGCAATACATTTTTTTCCATTACATGGGCTAGGATTATGGAAAGGATTATCTTTATCAGTTTTAATCAGTTTTTAAACCATTCCAGCCATTCATCATAGAGTTTGATTTGAACTATTACTTCACCATATAGACCATCAATCAAATTGACCATGGGTCATTTTATAGAAAGAATTTTGGATTAGATTTATGAAAAGAACTTTGGTGATGAGTAGCTAATTTACTATAGCCAATTGTTTGACCAGTAAATTTATCTTCATCTCCCAGTAGAATTGTTAAGACCTCAGAAAAGTAAACCACCAGATTAGTGACGACCGACAAAACAATTTAAGCCGGCCACTGTCGATCGAGCACAGCCGATAACTTGTATGTGACCGGTAGGCTAACTAGTGCTGTGCAGTTAGTGGATTTTTCAAATAACTTTCGTTATCGTTAATTTTTTGTTAGTAAATTTTGACGAAACTTTTTTATAAAGCTTTCTCAACATTTTCAAAAGACGAAACGAAATTTGTCGTTATTTTTTCGTTTACTGCTTGAAAAGGAAGGGTTCATATTTCCAAGGCACCAATGGCCAAAGGACGCCAATTTGATAGTCAAAAAAGAAAACAATTAAACTTTTCAAAAATCAAAGACATAAAAAATTCAGTTTTTACGGTAAGGTATTCTCAAAAATATGGGAAATTGATAAACAAAACTTTTTTTTTTGTTTTTTTCAACAACAACAAACTGTGTTTTCGTTAGTAAAAACCCCTCGTTTTCGTTTATTTTTTCGTATTCTTTAAGTGCACAGCACTACCGGTAACCTCAATGTAATCCTTTACCAGTCGAACTTGAACCCACTGAAGAGCTATGCCACAACCCTTACTACTCATTTTCATACTTGGTACTTCAACCAACCATTGCATTTTTTCTTTTTTAAAAGAACCACCAAGGCCGGATCTACCCTGGCTTTACCTTACCACACCTCGGGTACGAATGTGACGAGTTACGAGAAATGGTTTTTTGATTTGAAAAGCATTAAGCAGTGTTATGACTCCACTGGTCCTGACGAAATACCAAAATTATAGTTGAAATGTCCAACGATGAGTCTATGGGTATAATAGAGCTTTTATGATGAAATATGAGAAATAAATGAGCAACAATTAGCATTAGAATAACCACAATATTTTTGAAAATTGCTATTATTTTACCCGGAATTTTTCTATATAGGTCATACGGAGCTATATTACGCGATTGAACTTAAAGTGCCAATTTTGCGCCCTCACGGCCCAAAAAACTGGCGCCCCTGGTTTGAGTGGCCCCCCTCTAGAAATTTCCATTATCCGCCCTTGATAAAACTGGGTTAAATTTGTTCAAACTTCAAGGCATTCTATACTTAATATAGCCTACTCTATAAAAAGCAGAAAACAAGTAGGAAGTGGGTACTGTCCTTAAGTAAAATAAGACAATTTTTAGTTCACACGCAAAAGAAGATGTAATTCTCACTGTCCGATACATTTGCTTACACAATCCCTTCGGGAACCTCCTAGAGATGAAAGCGATAGGTGCGTTTGATGAACACGCTCGCTGCGAAAGCCAATATACACGAGACACGAGCATTCTACGCCATCTACCGTTAATTTCTAATGCTCTATACACTATACTTTCTTTTTCTTCGTGCCTTTTTTTCTTTTTTCTTCCAGTCTTCCTTCATATTAAAAATAGCCTGATTAAGGTCCGACGTAGTGTGTTTCTTTCTAAAAAAATATTCCAGTGAAGTTGGCCCTGCGTTAAGCCTTTAAATAAGTAACGAATTGCGTAGTCAAATTTATCACCTTATAGTTGACGAAAACTTCTTCCGGGAGCTCTATTGCTGAAAAGTTATAAGGTGCAGTGTTTGTTATAGGAAACTTATTTCCATTGACGAGTATTCTAAATACTGGAATGCTTTACAACGGGAGAGGTAATAAACTACCATGTTCTGCTCCCTGTAAGAGCATTCTGCAACGGGAGAGCCAATAAACTATTATCGTTTGCTCGCTGTAAGAGTTTTCTGCAACGGGTGAGTTAATATGCTATCATCTTTTACTTTCTGTAACACCAAGCTACAACATAAACTAATTGCAACTAGAAAGCTTTCACTATCAGCTCTATAAAGATTAGTATCAAATGAACTTAAATTTTTAGCATTGTAAATGTCTTGAAAAGGGAAGCTTATATAGCTTTTTCTTTTTAGCTATAAAGTGGGTAGCTAGTATTGCATATTGAGCAAAGAGTCTGATGTACAGTTTCAAGTCTTAATCCCTGTGCTTTGTATTTCCAATCCAGGTTACGACTAGAAATAAAAGTGAAAGAATTGTCCATAACAATTATTGACGCTCCGGTTATACATTTATTACAATGATTGGTGCTAGACACTGCATGATAACGAAAGGCACAATATAACCATGACATCAGATATACTACTTGGTGATAGTCATATAGAAACAAAGGATCATTTCGTTGTATTGTCGCCTTAGAGTTTCCAAGACTATTCCAACTTCCTAACTTCCAGGTGCTGATTCTTATCCAACTTGGAATCCGTATTATAAACTATCAGGAGGCTCTACACTTATATATTGTACCCTTTCCTATTTTATATAGATTTTCAAGTGACATACATCATTCATCGAACGTCTTGATATCTTATTATTTTTCCAAAGAATTACAAAGACACGGTTTTAGTGAGTTGTTCTTATTAGCAGTTCCTCGGGTTTTTCTTCTAATTGGTTCTAATAGTTTCGTGTATTTATCAAATGGTTCGAAACTTCCTTTGATGTTAAAGTCAGATTTCTTTGATTCATCTTCACCTTTGGCAATATTTAAAATATCCTTTTGGGTATTCAATTCCCTTTTTTGTGTTTCAACAAGTTTCGTGGTTGTTTTAGGGTACGGGTCTGTACATTCCGTAGTAACCTTTCGATCCTTGTACATATAGAAAGCATTAAGATATTAATGAAATTAGTGCATTGCAAAGTAATCAATAATTATTGCTATTTATGTATATGAGATTAAGGAATTCACTTTAAACCATCATATTAACATTAATTATTGCAGTGGAGTGAACTTAAGCTTTCAGATTGCTCACTTTGTTGCGGATTTATTTAGAATTCCGCAAGGATGAATGGCAACTCCGCGGCGCTCTCTCGGCTACTAATCAGTCACGTTTTACGAGTGTCAACAAAAGGGCGATCTTTCTTGGTGTTTCAATAAAAGGACAGTATAATATACCCCAAATCTACTCTATTGTGTTAGAATTCATTTAATTATAGTTTATATAAGACTTGGCCCTAATATTAGTGAAGAGTAATCCCAAAAGTGTAGAGTAATTCTATACACACTTGGTTTCTTTTTCGATTGGTCTATTTTTAGTAATCAGCTAATTACCGCCAAATTCCTTTTTTTCGGAGAAAATGGAGTTTTAAGACCAAAAACTGAATTTGTGTTCCCATTCAAAATTCTATTTTTGTACTACTAATGACACTTAGACACTTGTATTGCGAACACAATAATAATTGTCATGGAAGAAAAAGAGGTGACAATGATTTATTTAAGAAAACCCTTTGCACAGAATGGGATATATTTAACGTTTAATTTAATAACAGCGCATCATCATAATTGGGCCTTAATATTAAAAAGAAAAACAGACAACAGTTCAAACTTTGTTATTATTGATATTAATACATCTAAAGAGAATATCGATTTCACCACGAGCTATTTCATCAAAAAGTGTCAAGAAATATTAGTACCAAACACGTTCAGTTACATAACTTATTGAATAGTTGATTGCTGGGATATTAACCGTACCCACGTATGGGCTTGTACAGTACATGGAGCAGAAAACTTGTATTAAATGGTGCAATGGTGCTCCAGCAAATGGAACTCCTGAATAGCGATAGCTGGCGAGATTTTATTAGGGTAATTCAAGAATGATTTAAAACCTAGCCCCACCTATTCATGTGTTTTTTTCCCAAAGCCAAAATTTCCACCATTTCCAAAAAATCCACCATTTCCATATAATCCACCATTTCCATATAATCCACCATTTCCATAGATGTTGTCATTATCATTTGAAAATTTAGGATCACACTTTGTGGATGGGTTAAGTGAGTAGATATTAAACATAATGGATTCAAAAGCCCACGTTTGATCTTGGTCCTCTTTGTTACATCTATCTACACTAACTGATACCTCCATTATATCTCCCGAATATCCAGGTTTACCTGCCAGGCACAACTTGGAGTCAACGTTAACAATCATGTTTGTTTTCGCATCAATCGTCCATTTCTGAGAAGCTGACGTCTCATTATATGGCAGATAAGAAAGAGACGATATAAATGGGGAAATAGAAGAATTACTAACAGTAAAGCATAGATCCACGGGGTTTAAGCTGCAAATGTGGGTTTGTTTTCGAAAAACCCAAAATTGTACTGGTTGATTGGTGTCGCAAGACGCAAAGTGGGGAAGACCCAAAGTTTCAATAAAAAACGGAAGAGTTTCCAGGCAAAGTGGGTTATTAATCTTCAGATTCTTCAAATGTGACATTGCTTCACACTTAGTCTCTTCTATCAATATTATAAAAAGGCGATTAGTTTTTTTTCAAAATCTCTAATTGTTAAGGTTAAGAAATGGCTAAAAAAATCTTACCAGGTGCTGCTGATTTAGTTGATGGTTGGGTCGGGGTTACTGGATTGGTTTCTTCTTCTTCGCCATAGTTGAATGTGCAGTAGACTGTTTTTATTATGTTGGTTTTGAACCTTACTATGTAGAATCCATTTAGAGTATGACCAATGTTTTTAAGTTCATCGCAGTTTTGAGGGCCGGTCCCATTTTCACTTGACGCCGACTTAGTGACTTCATCATTGCTAAGCTCAAACTGTAGGATATTCGAAAAATTTGAAAAGTGGCAAGAACATGGCTGACTTCCAGCATCATGGCAGTAAGGTAGAACTTGTTTTGAAATATTTTCTTCTGACGACGAGGATTTGGTTTTTGTGAGTTTTTTCAGATCTTTTTTCTCCTCTATTGTGTCAAAATCACAGTAGATAACTTTTACTTTGTTCTTGCGCAAAGAAACCAAATAAAACCCTTTCAAATAATAGCCGATGGGTGATAGATCTTCACAACTTGTAGGTCTTGTTTGCTTGCTGTCTAACAGCGGAATGTCAGGATAATCTGGGAAAAGGAATTTGCAAAGTTGATTTGCTGCGCCACCGCAAAATTGTGCAACTTCATCTACATGTGCTTGCGGGCCATTCTTTTTTGATGAAGTTTTCGTTGCTGATTTTGCGAAGGTATTGTCGTTCATTTGTTCATCAAAATCGCAATAAATACTTTTGATTCTTTTGTTAGTAAGAGGAACCAAGTGAAATCCTTTTAGACTGTAACCCATTTGTTTTAGATCTTGACAACTAGAAGGCCCAGTACCATTTACAATAGAGGCTTTTGCAGTTATTTCGTCTGTGCTCAGTTCAAAAATTGGGACATTTGGATGATCGGGGTAGTAGCAAGTACAAGGCTGTCTAGGAAAACCACTGCAAAGCTCTTTAAATTGTGGTTTTAGTGAGTTGTTCTTATTGGCAGTTTCTCGGGCTTTTCTTCTAATTAGGATATCTAGTTTCGTGTATTTATCAAATGGTTCAAAACTTCCTTTGATGTTAAAGTCAGTTTTCTTTGATTCATCTTCACCTTTGGCAATATTTAAAATATCCTTTTGGGTATTCAATTCCCTTTTTTGTGTTTCAACAAGTTTCGTGGTTGTTTTCGGGTAGGGGTCTGTACTTTCCGTAGTAACTTTTCGATCCTTGTACATATAGAAAAAAGTAAGATATTAATTAAATTAGTGCTTTGCAAAGTAAAACCGCTCAATAAATATTGCTATTTGTGTATATGAGATAAAGGAATTCGCTTTAAACCATCATGTTAACGTTGGTTATTGTTAGTGGATTGAACTTAAACTTTTAGATTGTTCACTTGGTTTCTTTTACGATTGGTCTATTTTTAGTGCTCACCTAATTACCGTCGAATTTTGTTTTTCGGAGAAAGTGGAGACTGATGGAGACACTAAGACCAAAAATTTAATCCCTGGCGTAGTAAAATGTATTTTACCACTTAAGGCTTTACTGTGTTTAAATGTGGCGCCCTAGAGAGTAGAGACCCACATCTTTATACATAAAAACAGTGCTGCCATGTAGCGAAAAACTAAACTAAATTTGGTGGCCCCAGGCTCCCACAGCTTTTATATCCAAAAACAGGTACCATCTCCGAAGGAAAAATTAATAATCGATTGTTAACAAAACTAACTGCAAAGAAGCTAATAAAAATAAAACAATTATTAATCCAAGTATTTTTTCGATTAATTAACTCGATATTTTGCATGGAAAGTAGCCGTTATTGTACTAACTAAGTTTTACTGGGAAATATAGAATTTTACCACATTGAATCAAAAATAAATTAAAGTTACTAAGTTAGTGAAGTAGAAAGTGATAGATTATTTCTAATGTTACAAATAATAAAATTTCAGAAGCAAATTCTGATAATTAGAATGTTTATGATGGGAAGTAAGGCTCTGACGCAAATCTATTCATTTTGGGTTAAACATTTTAAAAAGGAATTTAAATATTCATACATCAATTTAAATTTGAATTGAATATA
This sequence comes from Chydorus sphaericus, assembly GCA_030141595.1. Classification (NCBI taxonomy): domain Eukaryota; kingdom Metazoa; phylum Arthropoda; class Branchiopoda; order Diplostraca; family Chydoridae; genus Chydorus; species Chydorus sphaericus. The sequence goes on from CM057927.1 coordinate 3,999,738, forward strand.
AAATATAAAAAACAAAATGAATATTGATTATAATCAATATTTATACGTATTTTTTAAATTAATTAATATTTAATTCACATGAGGATTTTCAAATGGATATTAATTTATAAGAGTTACTATTTTTAGGGCATGTATGAATTATTCATTTAGAATTCAAATTCATAAAAAAAAACATTCACATGCAATCAAAACATTCCATAATATTGAAATATTTTTTCATTAGAATGTGTCCCTTTTAACAAGCGATTTCCGAGCGAGATAGAGATTTATTTTTATTTTTGGTGGAACGCAAAAAATAAGTAAATCCGGTATTATACTTAGAGGGAAAATAAATGCACTATTATATGTAACTTTTAAAGAGAAATCGTTTGGCGCATAGTGCACTTTGTATGCGTTTTTCAGGCATTAAATTTGCGATAAATTAATAGATATTTATATGGATCGATAGCTTTTTGTCTCATCTCGAATTATTTGCTTATATCTCTTGAACGGGTAAACAAATTGAAATTTTGAGAAAAAATTAATTAAGTTTAATGCCTAAAAAACGCATCCAAAGTCACTCAATTTTTAATCAATTTTCGAAGGTCCCCCAGGTTTTAATTGATTATCTAATTAATGGTATGTTCTAATGTTTAATTTTTGCACCAAACGATTTCTCTTGAAAAAGTGCATCGAATGGTGGATTTAAATGTTTACTCAGCATAATACCGGATTTAGTTATTTTTCGTGTTCCACCAAAAAAAGGGCTTTTACTTGCGCGGCGTTCGGAAATTGCTTCTTAATTGATTATGAATATGGAATCAGCGCTTTAAAGACTTATTGAAATGAATGTTGGAATACGAATTTTATTCCTGCTTTATTCTTAAAATCATATCCTATTCCTTACACGGAATGATGCTTGAAAAAATAGGACTACGTCAGGCCTTCATCAGGCTATTTTTTATGTTGGGGACTAAAAATCGCTTGCCAAACACGTTATGCAGCTGGGATTTTTTTTAAATCTAAAGATTTGGAGCAATTTGCGATAGAGGCACTTTTGCTTCTATGCCTAGTGCAAGTAACTTGTAGGTCGTAGTTAGCCGGCAAAGAGAATCAAAGAAAAATTCATAAAAAGTAAATGTACCGATAAACAGTGCATTGGAACCTTGTTCAAAAGTTAAAGTTACCAGTTTATTTTCTTTTCTTTTTATATTTTCGGAACGGAACGGACGGAACCAAATCACATTTTAGAAAATCCTTAAATGAAATGACCATCTATTTTCAATTAAAGAGTTCTTATTAGTGAATAGTAATGTGTCCATCCATGAGCTAATTAGTCTAATTCAATTTTGTAATAAGTTAGTCGAAACGGTCTATATGCGTACATGTTACCATTCAAAATTCTATTTTTGTATCACAAATGTATTAACATCTGGCCTCTCGACTCGGCACTTTTTGTGTTACAGTAACTCATATAGTAAATTGTAATGAGGTATAGAAATTTAATAGCGGAGGGGAACTAGAACGGAACGAGATATTTGTGGAAATGGCAAGAACGATAACGACAGGAACTCTTTCCACAGTTTCAATGCATTACCTATAACTAGCCCCGGTTTTTGGTTGTATCCATGCTATTCTGGTTTTATCTTAATGGCAGGATGTTCAAATTTGACATACAAACGTATCCGGGAAAACAATTTATACTTGAATAGGCTGTTTTTAATTGTCTATTGCTTCCAGGCATTTTTCCTTGTTTTCTCTCTATATTTGGGAAGCCATGTCCGGTGGCATTTAAAAAATGTTATCGAATCTACCGACATAAGCTTTACGAATTATGATAATACACAAGAAGCAGATTCTAAATTAGGTTTCATTTGTTTTGAAAACGTACAGAAACAGGAGAAAAATATTAACCTTAATAATATACTTGTTGGGGTTCTAGCCGACGCAGAGGGTATATACCTTCAGACATAATTTTAAAAGCAATCATTAATTATAAATATATAAAGATATAACCGGTTGGGATTTTGTGATGAAGCAAGAAAAACTGTACAATTAAATAATTGTGAAAAATTGCTAAATGAAGTACCAGATGATGCTGTGAATATTTGCACATTTAATGGTAAGAAAAATGTTCACTTGATGTTGGGCTTACCGTAACAACTGCATTGTTTGTTTGAACTTCACCAAGAAGAACTTGAAAAGTAACTTGAAAGTGGATTAAGGCTAAAACTATCGGAAATAGTTCGAATACTTTTATCATTCTTGAATGTTTCAAAGAGAATGCTAGCGAAAGAATGGTATCCAGAGTAAAATCTACAAATTATATTTCAACCCTTTAGTTGTTTCATTGCTACGTGACAAATATTTGTTGGAAAAACATGAAATAATATCTTTACTCAGCCGTTTTATAAAAATAATAAATAATTTAGTTAATAAATATTGTGAATCAATAAAATGACTTGACCCAATAAAAGTTTTATATCGATGCATGTAAAAAAAATAATTATTTCACGTAATTAACATATAGATTCTTTTATTTGTACGGAACACCCGCTCCCTATGTTTAATCGCACTTCCGCTCCCTTTCCAGTTTAAGGACTCGCTCTATTGATTGTGAAACTAATACAAATCCAAGTTTGAAAGGAATCAAATGTTCGGTATTTTACTCATAAAATTTCCATTTGATATGATATGGAAACATGGAAGGATTGTTTTGTTGCGGGGCATTATCTGTTGCCGCTGCAAACGCGACCTGAGCGATTCTGCAAAACTCAATCATGGCATGTTTTCACATGTATATTTTTCCACTTCAAACTGGGGAAAACAAGAACACCATCTTAATTAGAATTCACAACTCTAAAATGGTTATTTCTGAAAAATGGTCATCTGGCAAAGTTTTTTCTTTAAATATCTGTAAAAAAAAATCGACGTTTTTGTCCGAAGTTACCCAATGTGGCGGTACAATTACTACTAATTTTTCAGCTGCATTGATTTAAAATTTGAGTATTTTGCACGAAGAATATCAACTCTTAGTCTTGTGAGTTACAAATTTACTTCTCGGTATTTTTAAAAAATAGTTATTAATTCTAATTATTCCGAGCTACAAGACTAATACACAAAAAGATAAATTACTTTTTCTCAAGTATTTCACTCAACTTACGCTTGGTGGTTAGCTTGGTGGTGACAAAACTCAATCAATAATTGGTTATTCTTTCGTCGAGGTTTCTTTATACATCTTGATAGCGAATGAGGTGTAGACCAGACGATCCCCTACATTTGTGCGATGAAATGTTTATCATGCCTCATATTGCTGAGCGGCTGCTGGGCGAGTGCCCACCACAATTTAACCGCACATAATAATCAGCTAGAATAAGAAAACTTCTTTACCTCTGCGCCACGTATAGCCTACTGATGAAAAAATAAGATTAGGTCCGCCCTCCTATTTTACATTCCAAACAGCACTATTCGGTCTATACTACGTAGCGATTGAGAAAAAAACTGGTTTTCTAACTGCCTCCGCCTCGAACTGAAGACATTTCCATAAAGGAAGGTAGTGAGAATGACGACTGCGTTTTCTTCTTTGAAATAAATAAATATTGAAATATAAAACAAGCTACTTTTTACGCAGCAGCATTAATTTATTTTTCTGTTCTATGTAATTCGTTATTGCCAATGACTTTATTACCATATGGAAACCAGGCTGTATATTTAATCTACTCATTTTTTTCACTCATCTTCTCTTTATTTCTAATGAAAAAAAAAATAGAACACGACTAAAATATAAGATTGGCAGCAACGGAAGAAAAAAGAATGCGCGCCCGGGAAGAAGTTGTTATTGTTTTTGATTGGGTCGAATAAGGTATCCTAGAATCCTAAATATGAAGGTTGACGACCCTTTGCTATCTGATGGTCTTCGACTCCTCTTGTACTGACTGGTTTTTATTATTTACAAAATTGAAAAAGGCAACTGACCATCAAGTCAGCTGAGAGACATGTTCTTGTTGATTACATTTTTTTGGTGTGTTGAACTTCAAAGTAAAATTTTTATTTTAACCGTTAGCTTTTCTTGCTCTTTTTTAAATTCTTCCTTTTGTTTAATAGAGTTTTTAAAATAACGAGCTTACACGAATGGGCATCAATCTAAATATTTCTTCTCTTTGCCTAATGTGGAGAGAAAAGATATGTTTAAAATTTTTAAAGGTCCCACCATACTGTCTGTACTGATTTAAGATAATATTCCATAAAATAACATCTGAGTTGTCGTTTTTCTATACGTAACGAACGTTTTTGCTGCAGACTTTATTCTAAATCGAAGTGGGCAATCCATTACTAATATTAATTCATTTGTATGTTTGTTCTCGATTAAAAAAGCATTCCGCTTACTCGATATATATTTATTTTCACCTTTCTTTTTCATTATTACAATATATGGTAATATGTTATATTATTTCATAATATAGTTGTCGCATATGTAAACACACACACACAGGCAGCGAGGGAACAACTTATTGCAAGGAAATCATATTCTATTTAAACAAGATTCATTATTTTCAAGTATTAACCTTCCGGTTAGCGGGCTCGTTGTACAATGTTATTTTCTCTGCTATCAAAATGCGGTTATATGCGGCCAACCCTTCGATAAATTCGATTTAGGCCTAAAGCTATTGTTTTTAAAGAGCAATGCTCCAAAGGCTTAGGGAAAAATCTTTATCGGGCTTTTTATGTGTATATTGCAATTTCACCTTTAATTTTAATATTACAAATTTTATTTAAGAAATTCGTCGGAACAATCAGAAGTAACATTGATAAGGTAGGTAAGACATATACAGCATATGCAGTAATGGTAATATCGACGAACGTCTCTGATTAAAGTGAATAAGCCACAAATCTTAACGCATTTCTGGGGGGGGGGGGGGAGATGGCATATAGATAATATTTGAAAACTACTATCTAATCTGCAGCACCTTTTATTCTTACTTATCTTAATCTGATGAAAAAATACTGTCTAACTGTCCCAGACTCAAGAAAACTTTATGGTGAAATCTAGCCTACAAAGTAAAAAAAAATACATCTTTTTTAAATATGTAAAAAATGGCTGGGAAAAATCTATTCTTTTCACTCTTTTCCCCAGTATATTTCATAAAATCTTGATTTTGAAAATGTAATTTAAATTATAATATATCTCCAATAAGTTTAAAATCTGATTGGTATCTTTATCTTCGAAGATGCGTTACACTACGAACTATCAACTATTGTATAGAGACACCATTTATCTATAGCATCGTTATACAAATACAATTTTGCGCTGACTTGCTCTTGTTGAAGTAGTCCAAGTCTTTGGAGAAGTCGTCTTGGAGAACTAGGAGTTGGCGACGGAGTTTATAGGGATGGAGCAAGTTGGAAAGCTTACTAAGCCTTGAGCATCTGTATTGTATAGATGATGTGGCAGAAAAGAGGTAGGAGCAGTTTTAGGATGTACATCTCGAATAGGACAGTGGCGTAGCCAAGGGGGGGGGGGGCGATCGGGGCATTCGCCCCCTCATGACCCAAAAATTTAACATGGGAGAGATAGGACAAATAAAAAAATTGCATATTTTCGCCCCCTCAACGTCCCATAAGGCCCATACAAATCGCCCCCTCATGGACCAAGGTCTGGTTACGCCACTGGAGTAGGATGCATGCCATCAACGATGAAGACCTATTGAAAAAGTTTAGTAGTTCTGGTTCTCAAGACTGATGCTTCTACTGCATCAGTTGCTGCTGCTTCTACTGCGAGTTCCCTCAAAGCTCTGTTCTCTCCTCGAAGAGACGGCGGCAGTATACACCTGCTAGAATCCCGGAAGGCGCCTAATGGTCAAAGTGGTCCCATCTATATGTGATTTAGAGTAACACGTGCGCTTTTTAGATTGAATCTGATTTTTTTTTTAAAGAGAGAGGCTATCGACATTTGGTGCTATGCACGGTACTGCTTTAATCCCATTTTTAAGAAAAGCGGATGGAAAAACGTGTTCATTATCTAAAATATATTATTTAACTAACAAAAAGCATTTATATCCTGCACAATGCGGTTATATGAAATATGCCTTTTACAAACCTGCTCCTCTTATACTGTTATCAAGCCATCTATATTCATTTTGCGTTGGATAGCATGAATATACATATTGGTTATATTCGTGGAATCTAGCAGAACGACAAAAAGAGACCCGTCAACAGAATCTCTATTAATGACCGCCTTCCTTTAATAGTAAAGGTTCTAGTGAGCTTTAAAACAATGTGTTATTGTACTACACGCAGCATTGTATCTTATTCAAACATGATATGTATGTTGTTTTGGCAATAAAGCACATTTGAAAATGGTCATCTTATTATTTTTGTGTTGCTGAGACTTACAGTTTTTGTGCTAAACAAAATAAACGATGTACCGTATTAATTGCCACTGTCTTTGTAATTTTTTTTTATTTGATGATGGGCTTTGTAAGTAAAGAATTGATAAGTCTAGTTTTATATTTTTATTTTTATTATCGTAGTGGAATAAATAAATTTATGGTATTATTAAATAATGCATCAATATATAATTTTTACTTCTATTGTACGACGCGCCGTTTGGACCCACTCGGAAAAATTCTTCTCGTAAAAACAATCTTTGAATCGGAAAAATTCATTTCAAGTCGGAAAAATTATTTCGCATCGGGAAAAAACAGATTTCCTTCTTTCAAGTGTATTTCGCTCCATCCAGTGTTGATTTTACCGAATCCTTTTGAGACTTTTGACCAGCTATTTTAGCTGGTGTGCGTTAATCCATATTTAACCGATTTGTTATCAAACATAAACATGGTTCGATAAGCTCTTCTTATTGTAAAGGGCGTGTGAAAACAATGTACAAAAAACAACATGCAAAAAAAATAAAATTGAAAATTAGCTGCAAAGATAATTTATTTACCAGCGAAAATCAGAATGAAATTGGGATAGGCCCCACATTGAAATTGGGATAGGCCCCAACATTGAATCAATTCAGGTTACAGTGGGTACCAGAATTATTTGGACACCCCGACCCTCCGCCATGCTACCTTATGGGAAAGTGTGTTGTGCGCCGACGGCTTTTTCTACTCGAAAAGTCGTCGCTGAATTTTTATATTTTTAAAGCGTCCACAATTATTTGGACACCCCGCCGGCCGCTATATGCGGTAACGTTAAGGGCCCTCTTTTTAAAAAATCGCAAAAAATCAGGTTACTATGCAAATGTAACCGGATTTCTGCAATCAAACAGAAAAAGATTTTTCTTTCTAGTTGTGTAAAGAAAAATTGAATTAAAATTGATTAAATCATTTTTGAAGGCATGTTTTGACGAAAGTGGGGAATTTCCGTCGGAGTCACGCTTCTGTAAACACAAGTATAGGGATAAAAAGTGACCTTGACGGAAATTCCCCCTTTCCGCCAAAACATGCCTTCAAAAATGATTTAATTGACCTTAATTCAATTTTTCTTTACACAGTCTTGAGACCAGTAGATATAGTTCCAGTCACTCTGGGAGGTTTCTTCTTTATCAAAATACGTGTCACCAGGCCGATATAGGCGGACGAAAGTGTATTGCACTTCTTAAGGCGACAATTCTTTATTTAAAACAATTAAAACAAAAGTATTACTTTTTATAATAAATAATCAACCTTATTGCGAGCCAGCGGAGCTAATAAGTCATGCGTAAGCGTGAATAAAAATTTGCTGGCTAGGGACTGTTTTTTCCTTGACGGTGTCTGTTTGTGCCCGAAAACTGATAAAAATACAACTTTACACCTTTTCTGACAAGGGACTATTTTTTCCTTAACCGTTTCTGTTTGTGCCCGAAAACTGATAAAAATACAGATACACCTTTTTATACGTTTTTCTCTTTAAAAAAGCCAGCCAAAAACTTTTATATGTACATTTAAGAAGATGCAACAATATTTGCAATCATAGATTAAATTAAAAATACCTAGCAGTCATGATGTGTATAATACAGCTACGCTGGATTACTCTAACTATAAGGCGAGCTGAAAAGCTCTGCTTTACTATCTTATAACAACGAGTATAAGACTAGATGACGCATTAAAACTGATTGAGACAAAAATCAATAAAATAATTTCAATATGGAGTATTTCCTTGGTTAAAAATAATCATGTCTACAGAGATCTAAAACTGTATAATAAGTAATAAATAAAAAAAACATTAGTCATTGACGCACACCAGCTAAAATAGCTGGTCATAAGCCTCAAAAAGATTCGGTACCGACGGTGTATCCACCATTGGATGGAGCAAAACGTACTTGGAAGAAAAAACTGTCTTTTCCGATGCGAAATAAGTTTTCCAAATTGAAATGATTTTTTCCGATAAAATTTGTTGTCCCGAAAACTATGGGTCCAAATGGCGCGGGCCGTTGAGACCATACTTTTTTTTAAATTTTCCTTGTTTTCCCTCTAACTTGAAAAAAACCCTTTAAACGCGTGAAATTTTAAAGGAATACAAAGAATACAATAGTTGTGATGGTTGTTTAAATTCATTTAACCATTTTATTTAAAACCCCAAAAAAGAGAATAATTTATTGTATATCATGATGCTGTAATTGATGTAATATAAATAAATAATTTACGCTGTAGCTCTGTATATATACGCAAGTACTGCTACTATGCGTACTATATATATTTTCCACGCAGGGTTCCTTATTACTCTGGGTCATCAGTACTTTTACTGAAAAACGGCTCGGAAAGTTTGTGAAGTCTAAAGAAAAATTTAAAAAATACATATTAAAGGACAATATTATCATGAAGAATGACAAATGGAGAATAGCCCATTTAAATAATTAATATTCATTAAGATATGTTTTATTTCGTACCAAATTGATGTTATAGTTAAAACTGTTGGCGGATGTGTAGGTGTATGATCCAGATCCACTGCCGGAAGTTGCATAAGCATTAAGAGCAGAATCGGTAGCAGCCAGAGTAGTGGGAAACGAAGAAGGCATTACGGCGTCCATGGCAGTCGACTGGGCAGAACTGCACGGTCCAGTCAGAAATGCAGGTGTTGTGGAGGTCCACTTTAATTGGTAGTGACCAAGAATCATGCTCTGCACGCACATCTCTTGCCATGCAGTTTTGACAGCGAAAGGTCCGTCTATGAAAAACATGGAAGCAAGATAAAAACTAATGTTATAGGATGATTAATACTACTAGAAAGTGCTAAGATAGTATTTTACTAGTGCAAAGATACTATAATGATGATGAGGTCGACTATTATGTGACTAGGGTCTATACATAGAGTAATACACATGAACTTACTAGTATTTGTGGCATTGGCCACGCCAGTCGACGTATAAATGCATCGATTGAAGAGGTATAATCCGTTGGTTACTGGTATGGGATTGAATCTGAATGCCATTACGTAAGCGTTCGGCCAGAGTGGATTTCCCACTCCTACCTCAGTCTTTATTAGTTACAATAAATTTTTTTAAATAAACTCGTGTGTCTTTTCATGTAGGCTACAATATGGTGTAAATAAACCTGAGGGGGCGTAAGTTACCTCCCATGTTAATTTTTAAATTTTAATTGAATTTCAATGGTTGACGGAGGTTGGTTATAACCAAATCAATGCCTTTAGAATTTTCTGATTTGCACGGCTAATTTTATGAATAAATAATTTAATCTTTTTTTAACCAATACACTCAATCTAAGTGGGCAAAATAAATAAAAATAAATAGGAACGGCTCCAGATCCCCTGAGGTTTATCTGCACTATATCGTATAGGTACGTGCCACGCGCGATGAAATTTCAAAAAGTGAGAAAAATTACCGCATATTCACCAGGAGAGCTGGTTGAATCATAAAAGGTGCTTACTACTCTTCCAAGATTATGTGAGTGGCTCTGAAAGCCAACCACAGAAGGGTAAGCAGACCAAGTCGTAGGCAAACGGGCTGGACTGATGCAAGTATCGATAGCGTAACCTAACATATAACAGATGATAAGTAGAATATTTTATATTTAAATTTAAGAATCTATTATGTAACATTAGCTAAGCTATACTGCATGAAAAGAGCAAATCTAACTTATTGTTATTATATATATTTAGCTTTAAGTATAATGTGTCACAAGTAAATAAAAACGTACTAGGCGTGTTGGCCGGAATCGTACCAGTACCCATTAAAGAAAAAATGGCCAGCTCCAAGTACCCTCTGAATAAATAAAGATATAAAGTAACGTGCAGAATATGAATGGTTACAATGAATACTCTAAATGATTTTATCTATTAACAAATCAGCATTTTTTTTACACTGATGTTTGCAAAGTGCGAGTGATGCGGATTTTTATTCCACTCGTCGTGTCGGGGGTAGTTTGCTTGTTGAAATAGTGCGATTCAAGAAAAATGAAATTCCTGTCCGTTCCGGCACCGACCCGGAACACTCCAAAGCTTTGAGTTCCAGATCCTGTGAATCTGACAGGGGGCGTGTTCCTCGCCCATGTAAACAGTGGTGAACGATTCGCCATCGGACATCGACTATTAAGACAAAACAAAAACAAAAACATAAAAAAATTTATTATTATGTGTTATTATCATCGATGTTCATTTTTATTAATTTAACGAAGTATAATATTACCGAATTTTTCTTGCTAACATGTTCACATAAACGATAAACCAAAGTAGTTCATTATTATTTTTTTAATCATGTACCATGCATTGTTAGCTGGAGTAATGGAGCACGCATACAAGCCCATATGATGGACTTTAGAGTAATCAGCATGACCGGTGAACTCGAAGATGTAGAACAGGTCATTTGGTGCCAAATTGAATCCAGTACAAATAGTTTGGTTCGGCTATACGATCAAATAAATTTCAAAATGAAGTGAGTGATCATTATATGTAATAGTGTCGTACAGTTACTGAGTTTTTTTTTTTATCCATTGAGATAAATAAATGCACAGTATGTTTATTAGTTCGCTGCTGATATCTATAGAATGCGACACAGTATAATTAATAGCTCATGAGCGTATATAGCTGAAAATAAGTTTAATAAAGTGTGTATATCAATGAATGTATCAACAGTTTTCATTTTTAAAAAGGTTGATAAATAGCCCATGTAAATACTAAACAAGGTAAAGTATGGCGATTAAAATGCCAAATTAATGATAACTGGTCGAAATACTATATATAGGTAAAATGGCCGGTAAATCTTTACTAAAAGATAATTTTAAATTGATACATTTTATAAAATATTGATAGGCGTAAAACAATCTCTTCCTCATTTAATATAAACTAGTAGAATTTTTAAATGAAGGTCCACTTAGATATTGGCCTAAATTTTAATATGTGGATCAGTCGAGCATTCTGTAGCCGATAATTAGAATAATGGCTTATTTCATTTCCTCTCATTACTGTAGGTTGTTTTTTTAAAGGGGCTAAAAAGATATAGACTACCTACTTAAAAGGATTTCTTACAATTAAAAATATTTAACATGCGTAAGCTATTATCGAATCATTCAAGTATAACTGTGACGTGACGGGTTTAAATTGTTTGTTAATTGTATTTTTTTTAATCGCCCTATTGGTCCAATAATAATACTACGTCTCAATACTATATCGAACTATGTGCGGCTTAATATTGTTTGGGGCTTGTCTAATCTTCATTAAAGGTTACTCTACGAAAAACTGCCAATATTATAATAACTCATTTTGCCCCGATTAAGCTTTTAAATTATGCATTATCGTCTAACAAGACCCGCTTCACTTTAACCCTCGCGTAATCGTTGCTTTTTCGGTTACGATTTACGAATCGAAATCAAATAAAATTCAATATGCACAATTCACGTTAATTTTGACAAACTAACTGAGTTTTAAAACTGATTGATCACAGGAAACCCTTTCTATTGCCCAACGCTCCAGTAAATATATAAGTGTTGTTAAATAACAAACTCATTTCTTCTAATAATGATTCGGATAATGATCGACGACAAGTCTAATACTCATCACCTGATTTATTTCATTCGATTAAGTTGTAACTTTATTTGGATTCTAATACTAACACAAAGAATACTAGGTCGGAGACAAAGCAGCCTACTCTAGCGACCCTGAAAATTCACCCGCCACCCACCTTTCATCCCTTCACCTTTCAAATCTTGTAATTTCAAATCAATTCACCACATTCCTTTTTGCTATAGGCTAAAAACAACAACAAACTATTGAAAACATTTAACGAAATTTCAATATACTGCTGTACATCGCCACTAGTGCCACGCATTGGGAATCAAAATTCAAAAAGTTTTCAGGAAATGCAATCAATATCAAATTGATCAAATATTTGGCACCAGAAATTTGAATCTGATTCAATTCAAACGTATGTTTAGGATAGATGCGCTAAAGGTTACATGGCTTATATAAATTCAAGAGGATCTCTTTTTTCGATTTTTCCATCTATGAAAGTGTCAAGCCGAATTTCAAATTACCCATTTAAATAAGAGTTTTGGCATTGTGAACCTCGAATTTTAAATGTTACATGTGAATCTTGAGTATGCCGAAAGCTAAAAACCACAATTAACTATTACGCATGGACAGCATTTACCCATGCATTTACCTACATCTACATAATGATTAATAATTGTAGCTTCACTTACTCTTGTAGGAGTTGCCCCTTGCATGAGAAGATCTACTTCAATCTCATTACCATCGGTGCTGACAATGGTACCTGGCGAGCTGATCGTGTTTCCAGTCGGAAAATTGACGAACCCCTGACCATCGGCGTAGTAAACGGCGAAGCAGAGGAACGGCAGCAGAAGCTGGACGATTGTGTAATTGATGAACATATTGACTATAATGTACACCAATGCTGGTGATAATGGCGCGGACAATTGGCAAAGTTTGAAGTGTTTCTTCTCAAAACTGCTTCTAGCTGTACAGTTTGACTTACTTCAAATGTATGATTTTCAATCCGCGGGATACAGGGGTTTAAATACATTTACAACCAGGAAGATGCCCCACTTCTAAATGGCTCCAACTAGTGTGAAAACCAGATTTTTCATAATATAAGATCAACACGCGGTATATACACTTCGTTCAATCTTCCGCATTCAAGATAATCCCTGTAATTTCTCGAGAGATTAACGACATTTGGTGCTGGGTGGGGCGATTCTTTTGGCCAATAGGTTCTTCGATTTCTGTATTTGGTATGAGTACTGATTGTTTCCTCAAAACAGAAACAGTCTAACGGTAGTTATTATCTCTTATTATGCATTTGTGTCATTTGGCAGCGTCACACTTGCAAAAAAGAAATAAACCAAATCGTGGGTTTTATGTAGATATCACGTGCTTCTTCGATTGAATTTCCACATTTATTAGCGAATTCGCTGTATTTCTGACCTTAAACTATACCTGCAGGACAAGTTACTCCGAGAAATGTTTTATTGCCTTTTATGTAAACTCCTAAAACACATCTTAATTATTCACAGTTTGCCCTCTTTTAAAGATTTTTTTTTTCTTGGAAGAAAGGCGTGTCATTTTACTTACCATCTATGCAGAAAAAATGTGAGATTCATCGCCTTGATATTTGTCATAAACATTTTTCTTTATCGAAAAATAGTTTTTTTATTGGAATGAAAAATGCACGGGAATGAGTTAACAGATTACGCAGCATCTGGTATTTCTGATATGACAGTTAAAGTATGGGGAAAAGAAAATGTAATTTTATTATTCAAGGTGCCAACTTTTGTTACGATCCCACTTCACAATGGCTCTGAGTTATAATTTTTAAAACCAGTTTTTTCTTATGCGGCATGCATTTCTACCGCGTGGTGCGTGCTTCTATTATTGAGTGTTCTTGATTGAGAATTCCTATTTTTTCTTAGACTATAGAACCAATATATGCGCCAGTTTGCTCGGTATGCTCCAAAATGCGCTGGTTTTCATGTGGGACAAACCACATACTTTTATGCATGTAGAAATGAATTAAAGAAGAACCAATCTTCTTACATGTAGCTTATAGGCTATTACTTGTATTCAAATATGACTATTAAGAAAGCAGCCGACAATAACAAACGAGCGATATGGTATCATTTTACTATTTTATTCAGAGCCGGAGCCAGAGGTCACGCATTTCTACCACGTTCGTGCTTTTATCATTATTGAGTGTCCTTGATTCAGAATTCCTATTCTTTTGTGAGACTATAGAACCCATTTTTTTTTACAGCAGATACCCCATCATTAAATTTGTATCATGCTGTGTGATTTATTACTGGTATTTCCACAACAAATGTACCTCCTTAATTTGATCAATATTCAATTATACTAATTCTATACAAAAGATGCGTTGAGTGTCGATATTCTTGTATTGATAGAGCCTAACAGGATTTTAAGACATCAAACTCAATAGAGGCTCAATAGGGAGGGCTTGTCCCACTCTCTTTACCGTGAGCTGATGGAAAGGGACAATAACTTATTAATATTTTAAAATTCTTTATTTAAAAAATACAAAAATGCAGTGCCGTGATGGAAGAAACATGTCCAGTATGATACTCTATTGTGTACATCGAACAATTAGCGCAGCGCTCTTCATTGAACTCAGCTGATTAGCTTCTCAAGCGCATCAGGTTGCTTTTCATCATACGTACAATACACAAACCGGATCAATTCAAAGACGAGATCATGCTGCCATGCCAAAAGTCCTATTTAAATTGGTTGTCTCGACTAGATTTTATCAATACTCCATTGGCTTTTATTCACTGATTAGCTGATGGTGTGATGCCCTAAATTAAGGTGAATGATCCATCGACGTGTCCATATACAGTCGTTGCCTCGTTGGTTCATCTTGTAGTGACTAATTCTACAGCATGCTCTGAATGAGCAGGGCTACATTTCATGGCTTTTTATCTTAGCTATACAGCTGAGATGCGTCGCCTAGGAATTATTACTAATTAACATTTTTCTATATCGACAAAGAATCCAATGCTCGTCGCATTATTTTGCTCTAATACACATAAATACATCATGCACAATTGAGAAGTAGCCTACACATGATTATTTTAAGGGGAAAAGATGCCCAGCATTTCAAAGAATATATTTTTAAATTATTAAACGAATTGGCGAAGGACCAAGATGGTTCAGAAATGCTGGCCAATGCGCAATAAACCCTCTTTTGAATGTGTTGCACTTCGATGAGTTATATATATTTAAAAATAGTTTTTATTTCGGAGTAGATGATGATGGTGTGTGATGTCCTAGTTAAAGGTGAATGATCTTTCGATGTGTCCATTTACAGTCATCGGTTCATCTTGCGACGACTTCTAGTTATTTCAACCGAATTCAGAACGACAAATAAGTGACCCATCAATATCAGCTGAGAGACATCGACTTGGACTGCCTTATCAACATTTTTATTTATTCAAAATATTCACCTTAAAAGCAAACAATTACTTTCTATTTTTCCTAGAATATCAAAACATGTATATACATGCATGGTTTTACAGATTTCAAATTTGGCATGGCAGTAATAGTCAACCATTTTTTTTATCACGCATGCACCGCATGATGGCTGTGCTCCATTGTATGCCTTGAGGATATTGTCGAGCTTAAGGGTTGGATAATAACTGAGACTGCGAGAAGTTAACTCTAAAGCTCTGTATTTCAGTCTGAAGAATAGAGGGACTCGACTCTGGCTTTTATACAGTCAGGCCGAGTGAACAGGAAGTAGGGGAAGTAAAGAACATCTGGCCATTGACATGAGTTATTACATAAACAATCATAACTGTTGCAGTGATTTAAAATAAGGGAAGCTGACATGGCGATTTCCTACTCCTTCTTCTACCCTTTTAAATGGGGGAGGTCCTCTCTCAAGAGGGCGAATGACGGAGCCAGCTATGTCTAGACTCCGTCCCCCTCCCGTTAGATGATGTATGGTTCTGGAGTGTTGACTCGTGAACTATACATGATAATTATCTTTAACTTTTACTACTGTTTCACTTCTATATGCGCGACAATATTCCTAATTTTCAGAGACTAAAACCTAGAACCTAAGTAATAGCTACGCATAATACCAATAGTTTTCGCAAGTTTAAAAAAAAAAACAGTTGTTAGCTTTCAAATTATTAGCACATTTCTAAATATGATTTCCTTTATTTGTTAACGACTTTATACACATAATGACCCAATATAGAGTACGTTCGTTGAAGTCAATGGTATAAAAGATTGATAACAGCACTTTGGAAAAAAGGGATCCACCCAGCATCATGTGTTAAATTGCTTTCCTGGAATCCTATCGATGGAGGTTGACGACCCTTGGCTATCGGATGGTCATCGACTCATTTTGTGTCGAATACAGGTTTTTATTTAGAAAGATTTAGAGTGCGAAGTGACCCATTAACAGCTGACAATTTTTTTTTCTTTTTTCCCTTTTGATATGATTTCTGATTTATTTTTCTGGAGACAGAGCGAAACTAGCGCCATTTTTGATTGCTTGTTATGCATTCACGTCAGTTTTACAATTCAAACCATACCAAAGTGGTTTTTATGCCCACTGAAACTTGACGAAAGACAATTTCAATACGGTTTGAGTTACTTCTAACATATGGTCTTCAATCCGCGGGATAAAGGGGTTTAATACATTAGCCAGGGCCAAGGAAGACGCCTGCTGACCTCAAATTGCTGCAACTACATTTGAAAAAGATTTTTCAAAATATTAAAGTACCACGTGCTTATCTTCGATACACAATTTCCGCGTTTATGACGATTCCTGTTTTTCCTCGAGATGCCAACGACATGACCTGACCCCTTATTATAATCAGATTTTCAGGGATTTTGAGTGGGTAGATTCTTTTTCATGAAAAATTCCGGTTCCAAGAAGTACCACCTCCTCCCCCCTCGTGTCACTGCTGAAAAGTGTACCTGGGACTTGCTTGTTGGAAATTATCATTTGTGAAAACTAGACCGGTCAACTTTATTAGTATACGAGTCCCCTTTGTGACACGATGCATTGATGTAGTGAAGCTTACGTTCCAAGCAACACGAGTGACTTGTAATATCTTACTATAATTCACTCGTTTTTATTGTTTTTAAAGGAAGAAGTATTCTTTAACTTGAAATCGTTATAACGGGGTTGTAAAACTTTTTAAAATATAATAGGATATTGAAGTTATTTTAGTTCAAGAATAAGCATAACAGAATCTTTTTTTCTTTATTAAAGCTCTTTTTATAAATTATCCAAAGGTCGCATATTTTTTTTAATGATATAAACATCGTCATCAAACCTGAAAAAAAATCGTCGCGTCAAGGATTTGCTTACAGATACTGAGATACCTTTTATACAGATACCAAACCGGTCGTGAATGGGAAAACTGACCGATCCAGCACTATACACCCTTTTTCAATTAGTTGTATGTCCTCCAACAACTGTCTGGACATTGAGAATAGATATAACAGCCGTAATGAGAGCACGAGGCATAGCATTTCTGCACATTCATGCAGGCAAATTCGGCTGCTGTTAAAACAAAACTAAAAACTTTGCAAGCAACAATCAGTAAGAGATCAGATATAGTAATCAGCAAAGAGGCCGCAAGAAGATTCACTAGATTGGACTGATCGCTATGAAACGAGCGGGCATATAATGGATGGAGGGATGCAGACTTAAGAAAGTTCCTGGTCATCCATTTAGATGGACCTGCAAGACATTTGTATTTATGTAATGCTGATACGATTCCTGATCATTGGAATAAACGTGGAGGAGAGCTCATCCAAGGGCAGAGGCAGCCAGATCAGGATGGAGCCCGTGAAATCTTTTTGAAAGAGTTTCAGAAAGGAACGTATGCTCTTTATTAGGAGCAGAAGCTTCGTAATAGGATGCAGGGCGAGGACGAATTTCCTTTGTCATACTATTATGATGTGATGAACTTATGTAGGGTGATAGATCCCAACATGTCAGAGAGAAATAAATTGGAATATTTATACCAAGGACTCAAAAGATCCTTGTTTACTCCAATTTATACGGAGAGACCGGATACCTGGGCAAAATTTCTAGAGTTACTAAAATTGCACACGGAAGCTGGCGATATAGCCAGAAAGAAAGGCATTTTTGTCGGTGTCTTATCGGCAGAGGAGAAAGAGGGATCGTCCTCTTTGATTAATACGACTATAGAGAGCTTGATGAAAGAAATTAGAGATCTCTAAAGCCTTAAGTCGTTTAGAGCAGGAAATGAAACTAATGAGACCGAATAAGATGAACCCTATCGACTGGTCATCTCCGTGGAACAAGGGGTTGAAAAGCGTTATACGAACCAGGAAGATGCCCTCCTTCCAATAGCTCTAACTCCAAGTGAAAAACAAAATAAATAAAAAATGGAGCACTGCGTTGTTTATCCTTGATTGAATTTCTGCCTTTGATAGGATTTCTGTTTTTTTCGGGAGACAGAGACTAGCGGTATTTTTTATTACTTATTATTGCGAGCCCGAAGGGCGAGCTTTCTAATTCAGTCGACCAGTGTTTTTCCCTGAGGGGGGTCGGTAGTGGAACTCGAATCGAGATTGAAATGTCTGTTTGTTTTCTTGTGAAGTGCGATAACAATTTACTGGGTTAACCGATTTTGACGGGAAATAGCTCATTTGACGCAGAATTTGCTTTAGATGCGAACCAACTTTAAAAAAGTTAATTTTAGTGAGAATTTTTTATTTATGTATTTCTGCAACGGTATCGATGGAATGACTAATGAGGATAAATATATCGATCATTTCCCATGCAGATATAGATCGATTGTTTATTCCTATTCCTATTCGATATCTTTATTATTTGATTAGTAAAAGTTTAAACGCCTATATTATTGTATTTAAAATTTCTCCGTTGTTATAATGACTCATTTCAAGATTCTACCTTCAATATTTTAATAGAATAGGGATCCTCTAATATTAATTTCACATCTAAAAATAATATTGAATCATGTTTTCATATTTTGAGCCTCTGCTGATTTTTATTATTAACACCAGCCTATTAATTGCTAATTAATTAGCTAGATTCAAAAGTTAAAAATGATGAGACACATGATTATCTGTGTCCCAGCATGTAATTCCACTCAAGGAAAATACGGAAATATTTCTGACAACGTTAAAAATTCGTATGGGATTAAGTATGTGATAAAACGGACCCCAAATAGTTTATCCGAGATTTTGTTTTGTTTTAATTAAATGGAACTCAGTTCAATTTTTAACTCAATGGATGTTGTAATCGAGTCGAAGTAGGTTGAATTTTTTACATAAAAAAGATTGGGAATGGCGTGTTTGATAATTTACTTTTAAAAGTCAAAATAAAGCTATAAATATATGGCCGCACCATATACAGAAGTGTGGGCTGTATACATCAAAGTTTGACTGAATAATTTACAAATGTTATTTGCAATGCTTGCACTAGACGCAAAGGCGAATATTGAAATCTATTGGGGTAAAACATTAAAACACCTATTAGGTTTCGTACGAGAAACGAGAGTTGCTGAGTTGATGATGTTCATTTTCAACGACGGTTCACAAATACAAGAACTTAACTTTTTAAATATGCTCCGATATGCATTGAATTAATAAATACAAACTTCATTGGTATAAATAAATTTTTTAATATGCATGATGAATTTTTACAAGCATAAATTGGGGGGGGGGGGGGAGTTTTTCTACTTTCTATTGAAATGACAAATTGATAATTGAGAAACAAATTCCATTTGAAGGCTAGGCTTTTAAGTTCTGTATATTACTAGTTTACTACATAACTTTCGATGCCAATATTTTTTTATTCAACACATTTCTTACATATTTGGCTTCACCGATACCTATAAATGGGGGTCCGTTTTACCACATAGGCAATGATTTCTTTTAATTGTGGTGAACAATGCAACTACTTAAATCAATTTATGTATGAAATGGAATGATACCGAAACTATATCAAGTTAATAAATTTATCCTGCGGCGAATTTTGATTCAAATATAATTTGCAGGGCTTAATATGCAGGATATTGAGTTCGTATTATTGGGATTGCAAAATACGGTGGTGCGACATTCAAAGTTGTAAATCAATCCAAATAACTTATATTATTATTCTTGTGTATAAATTGTTTTTTTAATCGTCCCTAAATTAATTTGAAATCGAAGTTTTTTTTTGTTGGTTATTACAAAGTGCTCGGAATTTTGTTTGCTAATTGCTCTTAAAAGCGATTACCATCATAAATTAGAATCAAAATTTACGTGGTATTTTGTTTATTTATTTTTTTTTGGGGGGGGGGGGGGGATCTAATTCAGTCGGAAACCTAATTAAATTACCAAGGGCGAGCCTAAAAGCGAGCCTTTCTAACTTATACATGTAATTCAGTATCACAACTCAAACTGTACCAAAGTGGTTTTTATGACCACTGAAACTTTACGAAAGACTAATAGTTCACAAATATCGCCATCATTGAATTTTCACCTTTGATCATTGATTCCTGAATTACACTTTCAAATAAACTAATGACATTTACTGACCTTAAGTTACATTGCACATAGATGTTTTGTGGTACGATTATTTGCTATCGATAAAGAATAAGAAAGTGTCTTATGAAAATCATAATGGTGTTCATTGCCCTTATATGATTGCTGTTGGGCAATATCGTCGCAGCAATGTCCCATGAATGGCTTTTTCCATTTGATCGTAATAGGTATACGATTTCTAAATTATAGTATTAAAAGGTTAGTAATGACAGGCCTGATATTTTGTCGGAACATGATGATGGGAAGTATGCCATCGAACTCTGTCGAGAAAAGAACTCCTTTGCTACTCTTATTACATTTTTATTTGGCTACATATTTTATATGGCTGTTATATTCACATGATTGATGAGTTATTCTATGTCAGCATATTAATATTTTAACTCATTTTAAGCGGTAAAACGGAAAGCTCGAGAAAGATAAGTTAGTTAATTAATTAATCCATTGCACTTCACACTGGCTATTGCTTGTTTTAAAATATAGCTTTGACAGCTTCAAACAAAAGTAAAACAAAGCACATTAATATTTCCCTATATTTTTCGGGTCTTTTCAACAAGCGGGCTCATGGTGTTGCATGCCTTAATTCGTTGCTGAAAAAGTACATACAAGCAGACTCTCGATCAGCAATTGACGATAGGATATTACAGTCATTAAACCTATTGCAGTAGACTAACCCGCAGTGTTGGCCGCATTATTGCGCTCTCATACATATCATATACACAAATATAAAACTAATATTTAAAAAGATAAAAAAGTTGTCACATCAAATAATAGTTTAAAAAGAAATGAACTGGTGAAGGATCAAGAATGACCAGAAATGCTTATCAATAATGAAACATCAACAAGTCCTGTTTGAAATTGATTGTTGACTAGGTTTTCTCAATATTTCATTTGGATTTTTACAGAGTATCAGATGACGGCATGATGCCCTAGATAAAGGTAAATGATCTTTCCATGTGCCCATATACAGTCATCGGTTCATCTTGCGAGTCATTACTGCTGGTTATATCAAGCACGGAATGCAGACCGGTAACTAAGTGACCCATCAGCACCAGCTGAAAGACATCGCCTTGGACTGACTTCAACCATCAACATTTTTTTATCATTATTACCTTCACTAGCAGTCAATATTTATAATCGTTTTTTAATGAAAAGACTACGTTAAGGGTTTCCACAGATTCATAACAGAATATAGCATAGCAGCAACAGTCTTGAAAATTAATTATGTTATTGAGTGTACCAACCCACTATATAATTGCCCAAACGTTGTGTGATAAACATTATTTTATAGGCGGCATGGATTTGTCACAATGCGCGTATTGCTTCTACCATTGAATGTTCTTGATGGATGATTCCATTTTTTACGAGACTATAGCCGAATTTCTTGACAGATAGCTTCGCATATACTTCTTAAAGCTGATGATTGATATTCTTCCATCGATAGAGCATAGCACTAATACCATTCTATTGAACTTTCTAGATTTTTTTGCCCTATTCTTTTAATTTACAGAACAACTTTATTTTTCAATTCTCATTCTCGATACAATGTATAGTGTATTGGTGGAAGTGATATCTCAATGCTACCCTTTTTACGCACCATTTAAAAACTTATTCGCCTCAGTTGATTAGCTGATGAGTACATGTTTTCTTGGTGATCAGGAATGGCCAATTTAACGAACTCTCGAAAAGATCAATTTATCATACTTGGCTCCTTGGTGACATGCAGCAACTAACGATTTGTGGTCCCCTTTATATTGGAGCTCATTTTCATCTAATACAATTCAAAAGACTTGCAATAATATTACAAACTATACAAAACAGGCAACAATTTAAGCGCACGTATAAAAGTAGGACAGAATAAAATAAAACTTGTTCACCTCGGCGGCGCATTGATGGGGAAATAAGATTAACTCTGCCCTCCTATCTTACATTCCGAACAGCACTCATCGGTCTCTACTGCGCAGTTGAATGGGGGGGGGGGGGGGGGGGGGGGACAGGTTTTCAAACTGCCAACGCCTCGAACTGATGAAAATATTTCCAGAAATGAAGGTACTATGATGGCTGCGTTTTCCTCTTTGAAATAAATAAATATTTAAACATAAAAGAAGCTATTTTTTTACGCAACAGTATGTATTTATTTTCCTGTTCTATTTAATTCGTTTTTTTCTGTGTTTTATCGCTTCATTACCATATGGAAACCAGGCTTTATATTTGCTCTATACTCATTTCTTTTTCACCCACGCCCTCCCTTCCGAGATTGAATAACAAAAAGGAACAACATCAACAAGATTGGCAGTAACACCAGTAAAGAAGAATATACACACCCAGCAACAGTTGCTATTGTTTTTGATTGAGTCATATAAGGTGTCCTAGATTCTAGAATCCTATATATTAAGGTTGAAGACCCTTTACTATCTGATGGCCATCGACTCCTCTTCACCTGACTGGTTTTTATTTATTTATTTAGTTCAGAACGGCAACCGACTCATCAAGTCATCAACAGCAGTAGCCGAGATACATGTTTTTGATGATTATATATATTTTTTGTGTGTGTCGAAGCTAAAAGAAATTTTCTTTTATTCTATTTTAATCGTTGGATATTTTTCTTGTTCTCCTTTTTTATAGAATCGAGATTCAACCTAAATATTTCTTTTCTTTGCCTTATGATGAGCAGAGAAAACATATATTTTGAAATTTTAAAGTTTCCATCATACTGTCGATCTGTATTGTTTTCAAATAACCTTCAATCAAAAATTTACTGTTCCTGCATGTGTCGATATGCGCGCATATTGCCATTGTGTTATTGGGACAGCAAAAGTCAAAACATTTGAGAATGTGCGTGTTTTTCTATACGAAGAGAACTTTTTTGCTGTAGGCTTTGTTCTAAATTGAAGTGAACAATCCATTACTATTTTAAATTCATTTCAATGTTTGTTCTTGAGCAATAAAGCTGCATTCCTTTTACTCGATGTATTATATATGTATAGCCAATTTATAATATCGGTCCAGTTCGACAAAATTTCCAAAACATTTCATTGAAATGAGCTGGTAACTTTATTTTACATGCAAATATGTATTTAAAGCTATGTATACATGTAAACATATAAAGATGCTGAATGGATGGACTTTTGCACTTTTTGAAAGGCATCAGACCCCGTCAAACTCTCAAGCGAGATTCAGCGCCGGCCCGTTGTCCCGTAGTCATCCGTCCAGCTCAATTCATTAATTGATCTACTTCGGATTTTCCTGATGAACCCAGAATATTGCTAATGCAGAGCCAGCAGAGAACTGCTTCAAAGGCCAATAGAGGGATTGGTGCACATTTCATCATACTCGTCGAGCTAGTATATAAAGAATTCGCTACAGTGGCTAATACGACGACAACGCAGCAGCTGACGATGATTAAGACTTAAGTTGAGCAGGTGCCCAGTCATCCAGATTCGAGGTTTCGAGCGTATCATATTTCAAGATTACTTTGATTAATATAGATTCACACTAACATTCACCTTCACATAGTTTTTCATGATCAAAGGCAGTGTTTTAAGACACATAATGTCACATGGAATACTTTTAACGTCATATCCATGTGGAATAAAAAAATCAAAGTTTTAACCGTGTAACGCATCTCGCAAATAAGATGATATTAAGATAAGATTTTAAAAAAAACTAATATCTTATCTGAAGCACATTTTTATCTATACTTTCCTTGATCTGATGATAAACCTTAGATAGGCCTACTTACATATACTCTTCAGATCCTTTCTTTTAAAAAAAGCATTTTTAAAAATTGATAACTGTTCGAAACATAAGAAAAGTAATTAATCTATTTTTTAGATCTTTTTTAGATCTTTCGTTTTGCTCCATTTCCAAGTATATTTTATAAAATCTAGATTTTTTAAGGATTTATTCAAAAGAAAACAACTATATCGAACTATATATCTCCAAGTAAAAAATATGATTGGCAGGCCTATTTTTTATCTTCGAAGATGCGTTACACTGCAAACTATCAACTATTAAATAGGGGCGGCATTTACCTATAATATGGTTACAAAAATATATTTGTGTGTTGACTTACACTTGTTGGGCTAGCCAAAGTCTCTGCAGAAATACTTTGTTGGCGGCAAGGAATTGGTGACGGAGTTTTTGGTGTGCCAGCTGGAAAGCTTACGAGGCCTTGAGCATCTGTATTGTACAGATGATGTGGCAGAGAAGAGGTAGGAGCCACTTTAGGACGTACATCTCGAGCAGGATGCACGCCATCAACGACGAAGACGATTGCTTCTACTGCGCAGGTTGGGTTCACTCAAAGCTATGTTCGCTTCTCGAAGAGACGGCGGGAGTATCTACCTGTTTGCTACAATCCTGGAAGGCGCCTAAATTAGTCAAAGTGGCCCCATCTATATGTTGTTTAGAGCAACACGTGCTTCTTCGATCGAATTCCTTCCTTAGATGATAAATTCCTGTTTTTCTTTTTCCCCCCTTTTGAGAGACTATTTCGTGACCTTTTATAATTATGCATAAAACTGGTTTGGCGGCGGGAGTTTTAAAAACATGGTGCTGGGAAGTGACATCGCACCCTATAGCTCCTGCCCCTCTCGTGTCGCTTCTGAAAAGTGTTTTAGCCCCATTTTAAAGTAAAGTAGATGGAAAAACGTAACACTTGATCATATATACTTACGGTATCCTTAAAATAGTGGTATTAATAATAGTAATAACGTCGTTATTTTAAAACACACCATACAAATTTTAAGTAACGTGATAGAGTGTACGTTGACGAAGAGGCTATATTGAAATTTTAAAAGAATATTGTAACAATATTGTTACCATATGTTTTAATAAGATTATTTGACCCAAATTAAGCTTAATTCATTCTTTAAATATTATTTTATATAAATGTTTGTATTCTGTTACAATATTGCTACGATATATTTACATAATACTTACAATATGGTAATTATATTGTTACTCATAAAAAAATACCGTAAAAAAGGTTCTAAGTAACGGAGCACTAAATATATGAATTATTCAAACAATATTGTTTCGAAATCGTTACAGCTTATTTTTTAAGATTATGGATTTTTAAGGAACAAAATAAAATATCAATAAAAGCTCGTATAAATTGTAATGATATTGTTGCGACGTTGTAACGATATCTTTTCTAATACAAAATGGAAATCGTTACAGCTTTTTTAAGATTATGGATTTTTAAGGAACAAAATGAAATTATCTAAATATCAATAAAATCTCGTCACATAAATTATAATGATATTGTTGCGACGTTGTAACGGTATCTTTTCTAATACAAAATGTTCGGCTTAGTGAAGAACCATTAACACGAATGAATAATTTAGCTTAATGAAGCATAGATCAAGTCTCTCGGGCTTGATTATAAGCGAGTAGATTTCAAAAATAACCGGAGGGGGGGGGATATCGCTGCATAATTTGATACGTTAGTGCTAGATGGCGCTAGCCTGCACAGACAGGCTAAAACTGCCTGCCATAGGACGAGTGCCCATCACTACTCAATCGCGCGCCGATCGCCAGTGAAAGTCAATTCGACCAAGAACACATCTTCCCCTCTACACTAGTACTGATGGGAAAAAGATAAGCTCACCCTCCTACTTTACATTCCAAACGACACTCATCGACCTCTACTGCGCAGCTGGTTGGGGAAAAAACTGATGACACCGCCACGAATTGACGAAGGCGTACGTAGATGAGACCATTATGAAACGCTGCAATTTTAATATAATGTTATATAACTTTATATGACCGCCTGCGTTTAAGCTAACGGTATAGGGCGTGTGTACGATTGGCAAGGAGTAATAAACCAAGCTACAGTTGTTGCAGCAACTACGACGTTGGTTAGGTCGTATAAGATCTCGTAAATCCTAAAGATGAAGGTTGACTATCCTTGACTATCTGATGGTAATCGACTTAGTTTTCATTTCCAAAAATTTAGAGAGTGAAATGACTCATTAACAACCGACAAGCATTTTATTTTTTACTACATTTCAATTTGTTTGAATGCATTTTTTCGAGGCAACGTTCTCGGTCATGTTTGTTTCGGTATCAATCGTCCATATTGCTGATATGTTGAAACTTCGTCGTATGGCATTAAAGAAAGTGACGAGTTGAATGAGGAAGAAGAATAATTACTAACAGTTAATAACTACTTTAAATTGAATTATGGTTGAAAGTATCAAAACGATTTCCAGTACTTTCGTCATTCTTGAATGTTTCAAAGAAAATGCTGGAAAAAAGAATGTCAGTGACGATCACAGAAATAACTTTTTTAATTATTAAGTTGTTGCATATAGCAATATTTATCAATTTACAAAATTCGAATAATGCTTGTACTTTTTCATTAAAAAAAAACAATCTGTGGAATATTAAAACTGAGACAAAATTTTATATCCATGCATGTATTCTACATTAAATGCTTCATAGATTTTTGTCTCACTTCTGTTTCCTTTCCAGTTTTAGAACGCGTTCTATTTATTGTGGATGTAATAAAACTTTAAGTTTGAAAAGAATTAAACGTATTTTATTCATGACTTCCAAATTGTATTGAAATTATAAACCTAGCATTTCAATAGGCAACACACGAGGAAGCGTACTTTTATAAAGATAGTAAAGCGAGATTTTCTACTCGAAAAATAAGCGCCTCACAAGTTTACAAGCTTTAAATCTAATTAAATTTGAAAAAAATTATGTTTTTGCTTTTACAAACCGATTTTAAAATTAATTTGATTGTTAGTCGCTCAGTCATTGAATCTGAATCGTCACTAAATCAAATAATGTTATTAAATGTAAGTATGTAACATAAAAGCTAGGCTGAATACCAAGCTTCGGACATGCACTGCAGTTGCTGGCCAAAGTAAAATTAAAGTTTACACCCCAACACCTCTTATTTTGTATTTAAATTTTTACATTTTTTCTTCAAATCTCCCATCGTTATCATAAGATGGATTTAAGTATGTCAATAGATACACTATACTAATATTCCTGTTTATGATGAAAATGAGGTCAAAGAATTCGCTTTTACACCCTATTACTCCTTTTTTTATTTTAAGTGGACCTTCTTCGCAATAAACTGTAAACTTTTAAAGTGCAAACATGTTTTTTTCGTTGAAATTAGTATATTTCTAGTGATCACCTAAAAATGAATTAAAGTTTTCGGGCTACGAACTGGTAAATATTTTTTTTTGTGATCTAAAGGCGTTGAGATATGAGGATCGAAGTAAAAGTCTCATTTAATTATTTTAAAGAAAAATAAATTAAATTTTCTGAAAAATTTAATTTAACAATGGCTAGCCTTTTTGTAGTAGTCATGTGATTCTCATTTGATCTTAATGGCAGAATGTTAAAATTTGACATTTAAACGCATCCGTACAAAAATTTGTACTTGACTATTTGGTTGTTGCGTGTGTATATAGTTGCCCGCTGTTTTTCGGCTAACTTTGGGCAACCATTATTGTCTGGCAGCAGTTTTCTAACGGATTCGAAGCTATAACGAAATTAACTTTCCGGATTTGATAGAGTGCAACGACGTTATTTTAAATAATATATTTTATTTTAGAATATCGGGCAAGGGTGCTAGCCTACACTGAGGGTATGACTCCAGACAACTTTTTTTCAATAAAAAAAATACGTGGGTACGCCACACTGAGAAAACAAGTATACCATCTTGGTCAGAATGGAAAACTTTACCGTAAATATTGTTTCGTTCATGTAGAATATCAGTCACCGGAAATATTGTTTTGCCCCCTTCCCCCTCAAAAAAAATTATAAGAAAAAAACGCAACGTCATGGAAACGTAATTAACATACATTATTTCATACACAGCACATCCGTTCACTAGATTTAATCTCACTTCCGCCTCCGAGGGTTCAGAACTCGCTCTATGGATCTTTTTCTCTATGGAATTATTCATGAGGCTCCAATAAAAATCCGAGTTTGTAAATAATTGAACTGATTTTTATTTTGTACACTTTATGATCATAAAAAGAGAACATAGCACATCACTGCACCACTCGTTCAGCTTGAAGAATTCGACGGCAACTTAAATGACGGAAGTGAGACGGAAGAGTTGATGATGATGAGCAGGGCCCAAATAGATGCTCATAGACAGTTCCGGATTCTGTAAGGATTTTTAAAATTGAAAGACGCCCACAGAGTTTAATGATCTCCGAAGATGCTGGGATTTTAGATGTATTTATATAGTTGCAACATTAAAAAAAGATTTTAGGATGCCCAAAGATTCTCTAAGATGAAAATTCCATTTAAAACTTCTTACATTTTTCAAGATGATTATTTTGTCCTGGAAAAACACGCAAAATAATGAATTGAAAAATGCAAAGAAATACCACTAATAAACACGCATGCTACGTCTAGGTAAATAGTTTAATGCTGGGATTAACCTATAAACCAATTAAACTTATCGAGGAAAAATTAATAGATATGGTGTTTAGCTATTTTTGGCTCATTTTATTATCGATTTAAATTTATAATAAAAAGGTAAATAGTTTAATGCTGGGATTAACCTATAAACCAATTAAACTTATCGAGGAAAAATTAATAGATATGGTGTTTAGCTATTTTTGGCTCATTTTATTATCGATTTAAATTTATTATATTATTTAAATGCAGAAAACCAATAATACGTAATTTATTATATTTATACATAATATTCAATAGTACAACGGTTCCTGCTTTTTTAAAAAGAATAATCATGTTAAAGGTATAAGCCATTATTTCAACCGAAAATTCAATGTGGTTTCTGCCTTCTAAGAACGGTCATGTAAAAAGGTATCAGCCATTATTTTATCCAAAAATTCTATGGCACTCGTGGTTCCTGCATTCTAAGACTGATGCTGTTAAAAGGTGCATTAGTGCAACTTATTCTGCTTTTTAACTCTTAATTTTCATCATTCTTTTAATAGTTTTGAGTAGATTAAACTATCGAAATTATTTGACAAAATAGTTTAATGTGGATTATGCCGAAATAAAGCAATTTTTTTTAAATTATAAACGCTTAAAAATCACCTTTCTACCCTCTTCCGACCAACAATTATAATTATAGTATAACAATTCGCCGCAAATACAATGAAATAAATACAAGTAAAAAAAAAGTTTTGCATCATTTAATTAAAAACAGATTCAATTAATAAATAGAAGTTAACTTGAAAATAATAATCGAAGTATAATTTTATTCCTCGTTATTACTTTCTTTCCATAAAAAATAAACAAAAGTATAATCGTATCCGGTATATACGTAAACAAGAAAATTAGCTCACATGCTTTGTATTTAGATATAGATATAATTTGATTAAACTTATTTTCTCTATTTGAAAACAAGGAATTGCCCCATATAAATGAAAATTGTATGAATAATAAGATTACGATGTATTGAATATTCATTCTTTATTTTGTTACATTGGCAATAATTTACTTTAAAAACTTCTCTTAAATATACGCAATACTCATGGAATGAAGGAAAAAATAAGTCTGGTACTCTTATTATACCATAAGCTGTAATTCCGGTCACTAATTCGGTTACCTACTATACTACACAGCCGCGAAAAAGTGCTTAAAAAGTCCGGAAAGAGCTGAAATTTCAGACTTTCAGTACCAGTTTGGTGCTAAAAATTAAACGTTATTCGTGTAAGTTTATTATACAATATTCAAAATTATATATAAATGTTTAAAATTTATTACGGGAATCCATTGGGACCGGTATTGATACTTAACCCATTTATTGACGATTCATAACAATTTATGTTACTAATTTTTATATTTTTCAGAGATTTTGAACGCAATCATAATAAATATAATCGTCAGTATTAATTAATTAATTTGCTAAGAATGTAACATATTTTCAGTTAGTGGTTTCATCTCATAAACTCACATCGATAATGTTTCATCAAAAAATGGCAACACAAAAAGAATTTAAACAGTGAACTGATGCTATTATTTCATGATTTCACATAAGGTAAATTAAGTTACATATTGTATAACTTTTTAAATTATAAGAAGCAATAATACCTTAAGGCTTAAGCCCTAATTTAAAAGGGCGACGTTTTCATGATGATGGGGAGATGGGGAGAATAAAGGTTGCAGCGCTACATCGCTTAATACAATTTATCCCGATCCCCCATTGTTCCTGAATAATAGGGAGATGCATATGGAGTTGCGCTATACCATGTATGCGGCATATGGTTTACGACAGGCCTTTTGTATCAAGAGCATTCCAGATTTTACAATATGTTGGCTATTTCCTGCCCCATTTAGAAAGGGTATTTGACGTCAAAGGAGGGCTGGATATGAAGGGCCCATAAATATGTGGTCGCCAGCTGCACTTATTCAGAGCGCCTTTTCAACAGTAGCTACTCGACTGCCGAGGAAAGCAGACGTGCTCTTACTTTTATCTTTCTGTTCATAAATATGTTTACGGTGGTGAACTGTAAAATGAGTGAAGGTAGAATCATTAGAAAGCCATTGATTCTAAAATCATTCATTTTGAACCAGATCAATATTGTAAATGTAGGTTTGATTGTGTTAAACAATTTTTCTCTTTAAGTTTTACTAATATTCACTCATTTTTCACTCATAATTTCACAAATTTTATATTTAGATTTAAGGCTTTAAATAGAATTATGTCAGGGCTCGTGTTTTAAGGATCGTTTTATTTCTTGTAATGCATGTATATTTATTAAATGCTAAAATGAATGACCGTAGAATCATGGAATAATCAATTATTCTAAAGTTATTCATTTTTCAACCTTTTAACAGTGTGCGGAATATTACAATTATTTTAATTTCATTTATTGAATATAAATCATTCTATATCGATATTACTTGAGTTCTACTATAATCAGACTATATGCATTCTTTTTTTAATCTTTCCCCCATTTCACTTAGACACAGTATAACAATATATAGCTTATATCTCCCTCCCTTTGAGGGATTTGTGAGCTGAATATCTTGTTTTGTGCGGAAGTTATCTATTTTTTGAATTATTATTTTGTACTCTTTTATTTGACGTTTTTATAATATTGGACGATCAAATTATTAATAACTGAAGAAGCACGGAGTAATCCGTAATATTTGACCATTTAAATATTTTAAAGATTTGGCGGATTTAAATATTCTTTTTATGAGCGAATTTAGTATTGTGAACAAAAAAGTTTTAAATTTTTTAAAAGTTCTCTCTCTCTCTCTCTCTCTACCCCTTTTGCTTGATTTTCTCTTTTTCTCGCAATCCATATCATTGACAAACAATTCAAATTATTAAACAATACTAATGAACCTTATTATCGTTTTTAAAATTCATCCTTAAAGAAAAGATTTCAAAAGTATATTTAAAGAAAACAAGACATATATGTGAATATATAATATGACGTAAATCCCAATATATACACTTGTAAACGTTGTAGCGGTGGTGCCATCGCTTCGGTCCACGTTGTCGGCAGAATGCTATGTCCATAAATTTTATGTCGCTCTTTGATAGGTCTGACGATCTGTAATCCTCTGTGGCCACTTTAGGTGGCTGTGAAGTGGTAGTCGGATGATGCGCCAGGAAGAGAGTGTAGTCGTATTGGGAAGCCACCACTGCGGTGTCCAACCAGGCAGTGATCGCAGTGTAAAAGTTCAACTTTTACTTCCTCGCAGTGCCACACAGCAGGCGAACGTCACACATGCAACAAAGATACTAAAACAAGTTCCCATCCAAAGATAGAATCACCGAGTCAAAGCTAAATACATGTACCAGGCTGAATTGTGAATGTTTTGAAGATCGTCAAACATTTTCTGAAAAAATATCTTGACATTTATGAGCTCTTAAAGTAGTCAATCCATTTAATGTCGACGACGTTTGAGTTAAAATTAGACTTCGTGCCATATCCAGGTTTTTAAACATGAAAAAATGCAATTTTATAAAACAATACTGTCCTACTTTAAGTTTCCAGTCTTGTAATACTACGAGCTGCGGCGAGATATGTTTTTCTCAAGTAAGCTTAAATCAAGGTAAGAACGAAGACAGGTAGATAAGCCATCGATTAACGATAGTAACCACCACTATTATTCCAATTTATGCCGAGTCCATACTATTTAAAAGAGAGATGAAATAGAAGAAATTATGAAACAAAGTTATCAAGGTACCTACCGATATGACGTAAAATAAAATATCTGGAAGCTGATCATCCACAACCCCGAGATCTTTTGCAAACCGGTTTAGTATCGCTCTTAAAAATAAGGGACCATGTGATTTAGTTCAGTATAAATTCAGTTTGTTCAATTGCATAGTACCAATAGGATGCTGATAAAAAAAGGACACTGGGGCATGAACTACAGTCTGAAACATCTGGTCATAAAGGTTAACAGATGATTTCATGCATATTTAAAAAATAATAATTGACTGAATGCAGGCAAATACAATTGAAGAGCTAATAAGAATGCTATAAACGTAGATCACAGTATTTTGCTCAATCATGTTTTGCCATGACACGTGATTCGTTAGTAAAATGGTCGAGTTCCCAGTATTGTTGTTCTGTTTAGAATTATTTGTCCAAATACGAAGCCAGCAATCAGAGTCATTGAAAAGTGCTTGAGCAATGATGGAACCAAGGGCGGATCCAGCCCTTGGTCCGAGGGAGGGCGCTTAACATGGGCCTTATGGAACTTCCGGTAGCGTTCCTGGGGCGCCAGCCCTATCCTTCCCATGTTAATTTTCCCGACCGAGGGGATGCTTTGGCCCCCTGGCCCTCCCCCTGGATCCGCCAGTGGATGGAACTAAAGGTAAATGTTAGCAATCAACTATCGGAACCGGAGTGAAAATATCGCAAATAGGTTGAAAATGTCTCGCCACCAAGTGAACTCTTTTCCTCTTCATCAGTTGGTGTCTTTGGGCTAAATGTTGTAGTCTAAGATCAACAAACATGATGTTTTACTAGAAAGTAAAAATTAAACTACCCATTTAATAAATCCAATCTTACTGCTTTATTTGATATTTTAAAAACAGTTGAAACAATAATATTCTCTTCTGTTGATCACGACGGAAAAATTTCTGAGTTTATGAAAGTCGTCTCTTTTTCTCCAGCTTAGGGGCGGATTTATTATATTCAAAAACACTATTTCTTCATTTTTTCAAGATGTTCTTGTTTTGCTGCTTGAAATATACCTATTTCACTTTCCATTAAATCTTGATAGCTACCAAGAGCCTCCGAAATCTCTAGTTTTGAGTAAACATACATGTTATAATACAGTTAACAAGTGGTTTTCGAACCGATTGAATGAGACCAAAATTTCTGTCGCCTTCGCTAGTTGATCCGTCAACCCCGTTTAACTGAGTTAAAGGGGTAGGACGGAAGAAGGGGTGGTTTGACCGTCTTTTGTTCTCTTGCTGAAACCCTTTATGACCTTAGAAGTTCGGGCCGAATCAAGGCTGATCTGCTAGTTTTGATAGGTAGACTAGCGTTCACCCCCTTCTCCTGAATCACTGGTTTTGTTGAAAGTAGTTATGTAAAGCCGACAATTGTTATGCGTAGGCGTGAAGGTGTCACATAATACTTGGCACTTACACTGGTTACCGTTTCTTAATTATCATTTGTTGAGTTATGTTTTATAA
The DNA here is from genome assembly GCA_030141595.1 of Chydorus sphaericus. NCBI lineage: Eukaryota > Metazoa > Arthropoda > Branchiopoda > Diplostraca > Chydoridae > Chydorus > Chydorus sphaericus. The sequence goes on from CM057927.1 coordinate 4,033,846, forward strand.
AGCTTTTATAATCACTCCCTAAACAAATGGTTGATCTCAATTATATTTCGTAATAGTATAATCGTATCAAATTAATACAACGTGCAAGTATACTTCAAAATAGCGAATAGTCCAAACCTTATTACGTACATATTAGGTTATAAATATTACTTCACTTAATTTATTTAAATACCATTTATCAGTCAACTTTTTAAATCAGTTGGTAAAAATGGCCATGTATTTCTGATATTTCAGATTATTACATGCTTCTTACGGGCGTAACACCAAGCACAAATGGAAGTTCTAGAGAGGAAGTTACAGCACCTATAGAGATCTTAAATTTCTTTCTTAATCATTGAAATCATGAAATCATTTAAAATGTACGCAACAGTGCAACGCAACCCCCACGACCGCAGACGATGACGTACACTTTATCATCTAAAGATTACGAGTCAGATTTATGACTGTGCCAAAAATTGGGAGCTTGCAAGCCCAAGATTGGGATCTTATCATTCCTTATACAAGTCCTTATGTAAACACAAGATTGCCGTAAAACCATCAAGGATTTCGCTCCCGCAGACAGAACGTCTTGAGCCTATTTTAATAAGTTGTTGCCGTGCGCATCAGTCCTATCTTCTCTGTGTTAGCGTGGCATGCAGCACCACTGTGCATCCCTAATCCTTGCTCCCTATTTAAAGAGCCTGCATGCAACCTCTCAGGCAGTCAGCAGTGCGCTGACACCGATCTTGTTATCCTTCTTCACTGTAGTATTAATGTGCAAGTAAGTAAGATACATAACTTGCGAGTCTTTACCAGTTCGAAATCTTGTGAATCGTTTGTTCTTTCTTCTGAGGACAACAGAGCAACTCCGCAAGACGCCTGGTCGTCTCACCTAACAGAACAACCGTCTACCTCACCGAGATTGCAGTCCGAATCGTCATACCCTCTATTCATCAAGAAACGTCTCTTCAACACCTATTCTCTTCATTTTCCTCGAAGACAGCAATTGTTCTACCACCTGGTTCTCCAACCACGCACCCTATCCTTTTTTATCTTCCACCATTTTGTAATATTATGGGTTTTTGATTCAGCTCCAAGATCGGGTAGATCTACTAATATTGACAAGAAATAATTAAATAAATGTAATGAAAGACAAACACAGGGGACAAGGAAACGTAGTATTTTATGCCCCATACATTTCGATTACTTACCAAGTAGAGCAAACCTTAAAGAAATTAACCTTTCAATTCGTCGATGTAATTCTTTCTCTAAGAAAATTAGGTAGATATATACGTACTAAGTAACAAATAGATCAGGACATGTCCTCCCACAAAACCAATACTAACACGAGGTGCTTGTATTCGGCTCCGGCGTGTGAACACCCTACTGCTGCCCTCCTCTCCAATCTGGAAGGGCAACAAAGAATTCATACCGACTCCCGCACAATGACTATTGTGTCATTGTGCTGCTCCCGCATGAAAGCTCCTATAAAAGGCGATCCTCTCCTCTCCGAGGCCACCAACTCCACCTATTCCGGTGGTATTGCCATTTCCACACTTCCAAGCTTCAACGATCCCATTGCCGCACCGTTGCCACGAATCAACTTCTCAGCTGAATCTTCATCGATAATACAAGCTTCATTGGAACCGACAGGAGTACTCCTGATTTCGCCTCTAAGCCGCCTATAACTCCCGATGAAAAGGTCCGAGACTGGCTGAAGGCATCAAACCCATTCATGGCGGCTGTAGGCCTATTTAGTTTCCAATTCAAAATTTTTGAATTAATTCAGTAGTATTCAAGATGAATCAGTTCAATATTGAATAATGATATAACTGCACATCTCCTATCAATTCTGGTACCTGTGCCCCGAAATTTTCTTTTCTCCTTCTATCTAACCTGCACTATCTCTCACTCTAATCTATGTATCCCTAGTTACGACGCGGGAGCGTAGATTTCCAAAGGGTAAAGGCAAGATAGTGCCAATCTAAGCCCTTATAAATTGTGTCACGCGCCAGACATCAATCTCTGACGCGGCTTTAATCCCCGGATTTATAGCTGTGCGGGAAATTTGAAGCTTACCAGCCCAAGATTGGGATTCCATCATTTCTTATATAAGTCTCTATGTAAACAAAAGATTGCCGTAAAATCAGCAAGGATTTGGCTTCCGCAAAACACATTGTGTAAATCCCTCCTTGAGTCCATTTTGATAGGGTGGTGCCGTGTGCAACAGCCCTATCTTCCCTGTGTAAGCGTGACACGCAGCGCCAACGCGCATCTCTGATCCTTGCTCCCTATTTAAAGAGCCTAAATGTCAACTCCCAGTCAGTCAGCAGTCCACTGGCCTGAAGCATCTTGTCTCCCTCTCACTGTAGTAAGTGTTGTCTGTCTGTCTATTAAAACACAAGTCTGGCACTTTGAACGAACTCTATCTACTAGCCCATATTGTACACTAACCAAGGTGTAGCGCTCTATTAAAGAAGTAGACAATACATTATTCCTCTGCTTTGTAGTAAGTGTAGTCTTATCTACCATTTGAAATACAAGGCTTGCACTTCAAACAAAACTCTATCAACTAGTCTTTACAATACAATTACCCCAAGGTGTAGGGCTCTATTAAATAATAGACACTACAGTAGTAAGTTAACTTAGTTTTTTCTTAAATAAAATTCTTGCACTCGAACTTAACTCAGTAAACTAGCCCTTAATGTAACTACCAACCATTGTGTAGCTCATTCTAAATAGACACTTAATTGCTGGCGAGTTTACCAGGGGTTATTTCACAGTTGAAACAAATTTTGACATCCAAAATGAAGTAATCTACTCTTCTTACGTTGACTAAGAACGCATCATGACTTGAAAAGGATTCGCGTTTTGTGCTTGGATTCAGGAAAAGAGGTTCGAAGATTCTTTTCTTTTCTAAGTGATGATGGCGGTGGTGGACTAGGGCGGGAAGGTACTGGCTGGTTAGACTTTGACAGGGCCGGCGATGATCGTGGTGCGATTGGGAGAGGGGAGTTCACCAGTACGGCAGTGAAGAAGTGAATGACTGAAATCTTCTGGCCGAAGAGAACCGACTGGGATGGGCAGCTGGATGGGGAGCTCCTTTTAAAGTGGATGGCTACGAGAGTGGGGCGTCTCTGGTATGTAAATCACTCTGCACTACAGATCTTTTGCAGGACGAAAAATAAAGTAATAATACAACGGGTAGTTGTTCTAATGCTGTTTGATGTTTACATCCCGCCAAGCTCCAAACAAGATTCTTTATGTATCGCTCCCGCCAAATCCCACACAATGGCCTTTGTGTCATTGTGCATCTCACTCCGATCCTAAGACAATGCCCTTTAGTCTTTGTCCCGCCAAACTCCCGCACAATGACCATTGTGTCATTGTGCCTCTCCCGCCTGATCGCTCCTATAAAAGGCGACCGTCTCCTCAGCCGGAACTCCACTTGCTTCCTCACCTCTCTCCTTGGATTACTCTCGAATTACTCCCTCTCTCAGTGATTTGTGTTGAGTGTTAAGTGTTCTCTCAGTGGCTAAGTCCCTTCTCTCTCCTAGAGACTAAGTGTCGTCGCGTGTTCAGTGTCGGTCTCTCCCGCTTTCAGTGTACGTTCAATGTATTAGTGCTGTACGTGGATTCATAATACAAACGCTTATGTCTAACTAAAGGGTTAAAAGTGGACATATCACAATATTTTAATATTTAGTGCCAGGATTGTCACTCACACATTACTGCATGCCGGGCAATCAGTCCCTGATTTCTTTTTCCAATCTTCCCTTCTTATGCATGTTTATTGCTTATGGTATGTCCTCTCCGATTGGATTTGTATCAGCTCTCATATAAGTCCTTATGTAAAGTACGGTAGTAAAATCAGCAGTATCTCCGACTTTCCTTCAGGTCACGGGTCACGGTAGTTAAGGCGGCCGATCGATGACTCGGCGTTTCGTGCGCAATATCCCATCTCTCACCATGTAAGCGTGGTGCGCAGCACCACGCGCGCACCCTCAAGTCCAGCTTCCTATTTAAGGAGCTCGACTGGTCAACACGAGGCAGTCAGAATTCCAATGGCCCACCTTACTTCCGAACTCGTGTACAATTAAACTTGTAGTAAGTCTTTATCAATACAGTCTCTTTAAACTAATCTTTCAGTCTGCAATTGTCAAGTTACTTACGGTCAAAGTGTCTGTGTGGTATTATAAAATACGTACGACAAATATACATTGGCGTCGGCTAGATTCTGCAATGTATTTTACGCATGATTTATTTTGTATTTTAATTGACGGAGGATTTTGGTCTTCCGGAATTAGAAACTTAAACTTTCTTTATATTTATCCTTATTGTGACGATTATACAAGTGTTATAATGCTGTTTTGCCTGTTTACTAGTTATCTCCCGTCAAGCTCCAAATAATATCCTTTATGTATCGCTCCCACAGAATCCCGCACAATGGCCTTTGTGACATTGTGCATCTCACTCCGAGTCTAAGACAAAGCCCTTTATTCTTTGTCTCGCCAAACTCCCGCATAATGACCATTGTGTCATTGTGCTGCTCCCGCTTGATCGCGCCTTTAAAAGGCGATCCTCTCCTCAACCGCTCCCACTTGCTTCCTCACCTCTCTCCTTGGACTACTCTCGGTTTACTCTCTCTCAGTTTTTAGTGTTGAGTGTTAAGTGTCCTCCTTCTCTCGAATCTAAGTCTCGCCGAACTCTCAGAAACTAAGTCCCTTCTCTCACCCAGCGTCTAAGTGTCGTCGTGTGTGCTCCGTGTCCCACTCTCAGTGTCGGTGTATAAGTGTCGTTGTAGAATCTTAATACAAGACTTCGTGTGTAACTGAATGATAAGATTTAGATTTATCACATTAATATTGTTTCAGGTTTTTGAGCTTAATGTTAAAAAAACTCCATCTTTTGATGTAAGCTCAAGATTACTATGCATGTCAGTTAGAATCGAGGTATTTACTTCTGATTTACACATATTGGAAACTAAACCAATGTTTATTAAAGGTAGACCTTGATTTGAGCATTATTGTTATTATTATTATTTTTATATGTGTATACATTTAGCAAATAATAAATTTGAAAATGGACTCGCATAATTAAACTATTTAGGGTTGATTAAATGTGATCGTAAAAGTAATATTATAATCTAGAGGAGGATATTTTGAGATTTGTCTAGGTGCTATAACTTTCCTTGCGGTACTTCCATTCGTGTTTGGTGAATGGTGATAGGGCCAGAATAAGCATATAATAGATTAAAATATTAGAAACACTTATAAGCTAAAACAATTAATTTTTTGAAAAAAAATCCAATAAGACGGAATTATCATCTTTTATTGTTATTATTACTGTATTGCGATTTGTATAGCACCCTTTACAGAAACTAGCCCGATCAAAGGCGCTCAACTTAGTCGAAGAGTGTTATGCCACAAAGGATAACACATTAAGATCTTTAACGTCTTATCCAATAGGCATCACCATTTGGACCCCCCAGGTGCAACCTTTGCTGGTGCTCCATATGAGAGTTTAGACGGAATTCTTTCATATACAATATTCGCCAGATCCAAAATGAATATAACTTTAAAATCGTCTGATTATTCCATGATTCCACAGTCATTCAATTTACCGATGAATGCTGTTGAAATACGTTACAATGAAAAAATAAAAGCTAAAAAAATAGTTCCCAAACTTTAAAATAATACAATATAATCACGATTTATCCACGACTTATCCGATAAATCGTTTTATACATCGTAACTATATCCTCATTCGAAAAATCGGGAAAGTGAAAGGTTATAAAAACCATGAAAAATAAATAACTTACGATAAATAACTTTTGATCAACACCATCAACCTTACATTTACAATATGGGACTTACATTTAAATGAATGAATTTAGAATCAAGAGTTATTTCATGATTCTATCTTTACTCATTTAATAGTTCAATACTGTAAAAGTATACAACCCAAAATATGAGGAAAAATAAGCGAACACGTCTGCTTTCCTCAACACTTTAGAAGTTACTGGTGAAAAAACCCGTTCTGAACGCGCGCAGCTGGCCACACCTCGGGGCATACAATTTTTATGTATTCCAACCCTCTATTCATGTCAAAGACCCCCTCTTACTGTGCAGGAAATAACAAATGTGTATGCCAGATGGACTTTGTACAAAATATTAACACCAATCGTGAGACATAAGTGAAGCACACCCTATAAGTGTTCGTTCTTATATATAGCCCATCTCCTCGTTCCCCAGATCTTTACTATAACGATGTTAGGGGATAGCTACGTGAAATACTAACTTTTAGGGGTAGAGAACTTATAATCTTCCCCACCCCTATTTCCCCCTGTGCCATGATAATAAACGTATTCCTATGTAATAAGCAAAATAATCAAGTCAGATCGATTATACAATTTACGCATATTCATACGAATTTTCATTATTTTTGAATACAAATATTGTTTTTCTAACGTCGAATTAATATGTGATAGTAAAGTTATTATGAAATTTAGAAAAAACAAAACTCAAGTTTACACTTCAAAACTCTGCACACGTGCCTTTCTAACGCAACAAATCTACAATAATATACAATACAAAATCTACATTTAATGTCTTGTTAATAAATATAATTATGCCTCTTCAGTGTTTATTATGAATAAAATAATAGTCCACTATTATATCGCTTACCTTGAAATACATTCATTAATTGTATTTGTTATATGTTCATATCCAACTTAATTGAAATAATTATATATTTACCGCTTATTTTTTTACGTTAACTCGAATTATATTGAACTATACCCTTAATATATTGCGCATTCAATGTACTATAATTAAATTTAAATTTACTTAAATCTGTTCACTAGTTTTTTTTTCAAAGCCAATACAAATTCGTTACATCTATATTTTCCAAATGTTATGCAATACAATTTTATGTTAATTTCAAACGATAAAAAATTTAACAAGAATGCATCAATTTTCAATAAATACTTCATATTTTGGCAGTAGGTTCAGTAGGTGAAGTAGCTACATTGTTTCCATATTAATATCAAGCTTTAAAAAATCTGTAAAAATATAAAGTTTGACAAGAACTGTGAACTCCTATTTTTTCCAAACTATTCTAGAACTCTGCCTTCATTGCGTCCTAAAGTAATAACCCATAAAATAAACCCTATTGTAAACGTCCACTCTCTTTGAATTGCGTCAACGCCTGTTCTAAAACCCCTCTCCCTCTTCAAAGGGCTTAAAAGCTGATATCATCTGTATATCCTTTAGAAAATAAAATTGAGAAAAATAGTCTAAAAAATAAAAAACAAGACTGTATAAATCGAACTTTTTTACTTACAGATAATAGGACATAATAATAGGACTTTTTGGCAAAAATACTAAATCAAACTGGCCTTTATCCTTATGGGATCCCTTTGTTTGGCCGGAGAGTAGGTATACGATTTTATGGATTTATATTGAAATACAATTTCTATATATTTAAATCTGAACTATATATTTAGAATTAATAGTAAAACTTACTATATGGAAATGATGTTTTGAGTTCAGTGTAAAAGGTGGGATATTATTATATCAATCTTGATGAAAATGCAAATAAATTAATGAATCTCTCTATACATAAAATCATATAAAAATTTATACGTGGCTGCATTTGTCAGTAAATATTACTATTGTACATAGAGAAACAAAGTAAATAATTCAAAAATTAATTCAAAAACTCGCATTTTAAAGTAGGTTTTGAATCTATACTGGGCACAAAAATATTTATATTTATAATAAGTAAAAACCAATGAGTATTTTTTGTTTCTACATACAAAACAGAATTAATATGTTTATCAATCATATTCTGCATATGTTAAAAATGGTATAAAATGTGATCAATACTTTCGTTACTCGTTTAGATATTTAGATAGAACCTATTATTTTCATAATTTTTTTCAACTGGCCCCTTAGCCTCTATTAATATTTTAATTATTGAGACCGAATTGAGACACTGTAAACGATTTCAAAACAAAAATATTAGAAAATAGAACTTGACTTTTTCTGACGGTATAATATTAATTTAATTTAATTTCGATTTATATAGCGCATTTACAGAAACTAACCCGATCAAAGGCGCTCTACTCAGTCGAAGAGTGTTATACCACACAGGATAACACATTGAATTCTTTAACGTCATGTCCAATGGGCATCACCATTTGGACCCCTCAGATGCTACCGTTGCAGGCGCTCCATGTGAGAGTTTAGACGGGATTCGAACTAGAGAACCGAGTCAAGGTTCTAAGCCGAGACCAGCGCCTCAGATAGTTCAGCTAGCCGTCCAATTTAGTCGTTTTTTTCCTATTTACTAATTCTCACATCACTATAATTCCATTGCTGTCGGTTTTATTAGGAATATACATATACATAGTTATATGGTTCATATTCTTTCACAATTAAAAGAAAAGTAAAGGGATAAAATTATGTAGGACATTTTCCTACTATGTAAACCCGTAAATTTAAATTAGCAGAATGACTTCTATCCTCCTAACTGGGATAAAGAGGGTTGTAGAAGGTTATATATGATCCCTAGCTCCCCTGCTTTTGCCGTACCCCACAACACAATTTCAGAAGCGATAAAGTGAGTGAGGAGTGAAGGGGGGATGTATATTTAGGCCTATTGAGGGGGGGGGGGGGACTGCGCATAAAAACACGGTTCAAGTTAGTCTTTTGTGTAGTGGTCATATATCCAAGCATATACATATTGGCTTTTTATTGAACTAAAAAGAATAGAGGGGTCTTTGACGCAAAAAGAGGGTTGTAGAATACGACAATTTCACAGTTTTCAGCCATCTGCGTTTTTTTCCAAACGTTTTTCCATCAGTACTTACTGGAATGTTAAGGGAAGCAGACATACTCTTATTCCTTTCTCAGTTCTGGTTAGTGGTTTATATTTTACAGTACTGAACTGTAAAATGTATGAGAGCAGAATCACGAAATAACTCATGGTTCTGAAATCATTCATTTCTACATCAGTTCAGTATTGTAAATACGCAGGTTTTATAGTGTGGATCAGAGTGTTATTTCCCTAATTCTTACTACCGTTCACTTATGATTTTACGACTGTGCATTGTGTTTCAAAGTATTTTTCGAATGTATAGGTTTAATTATTTTTAAGTAATAAGCTTGTAAGTTTATTTTGTTTATTGCATTTTAATTATACAGTTTTCATCGGTAAAATGAATGTCTGTAGAATCGTGTAATAATCACACGATTCTAAAGTTATTCATTTTAGATACGTTGAATATTGTTTGTAGAATTATAAGAATTTTCTGATTCTGTTGTTCTAGAATATGTGCGGAACAATAAATCGTTATTAAAACTGTTATGCTTTTCTTATAACAGTTTTAATTGCAATAAATAAGCGCCAGTAGAATAAGAAAACAAATAACATGCTGGTGATTGATACACGTTTATAGTTTACTGTTTTAATTTTGAATATTTTTTTCTGCAGACATATTTGTAGTTGTCGTTTTCCTTTTTCAATCGAAGTTCGAACGCAATTTTAAATTACACAGTTAAACCTCTGGAACTTATGTAATAGTAGCGATGCTTCTAAACTAGAAAACTATAGTTTTCTAGTTTAATAAAAGGAAAAGTACTTAATCGAGTTTTATCTAGTAAGACCTTAGTTAGTTTTACTTAACCAAGTTTTACCTAGTTCTCCCTAATTGTCCTAATTTCGCCATAATGAATCGGGAATAATATGAAGTATCAAGGCAAAATGGAATTAAAAATAATTATAAAATTAGTAAGCTGAGTTTTTTTATTATGTCGAATGCGTTACACTTAACTATATATTTTAAATTTGTATTGAAATATCTTCTTAGTGGGTCACTTGTTGAGGCTTGGACCTGTAACGGTTATTTGATTTGGTTAGCTGATGACATGTTTCAGAAGCCCATATTCTACTATCCAAACAATTCAATTCGGATCCTTTCCAACTTAAGCACATGATCCTAATTGTTGCAAATGAAATGCTAGTTTTGTATATGTAGACTCATTATTATCACGTTGTTCAAATTTATGCTCACTAGTCGCTACGTTTTTCAGTGTTCAATCACCGATTTAAGCACACATAAATTATCATATTTGTAGTTCAACTCTACGTATAATGATTGGTGGTCTTTTGAAACAGCCAAACAATCTTGCAAATTATTATTTTGGCTTCCTAATGACCCTGACAATTTGGATTCCTAACTGCCTTTGACAAAGAAATTACTTTGAAGCATATTAAAATTATAAAGGGAGTTAGAATGCAGGTAGTTTAATGAATAATCTATATAACATATAGTTATATAACTATTAACATTTAGTTTTCACTTTCACGTTTTATTGCTACTAATAATTTTTATATTATTAGATTTTGTGTCGCTGCTGCGGACACCTCGCTAACTTAGTAAGGATGGTGGGCATCGCCAATCACAGCCAGTTCTAGTCATAGTCCTTTTAATCTTCATCGCATTCCTGGCAGGTTGCTTTCTTTGCTTCTACTGTGGATAAGCAGGCTCCTGTTTCCGTTGTTGCACTAGCACTCTCTTCTTTTGTACCGATACTATAGGGATACTGTGCCAATTGTTGTGGACACATGTGTCGCCCACCCGCCAGCATTTTTTTTTACGAAATCCCAATGGAGCGAGTAGTTGGCCAATTTCTCTGGGGAGATGGATACACTGTTCAAACAACAAGTCGTCATCGGTCTATCACCATTCGGCAGCCAACTTCCCTCTCAGTATGCCACTCCCCTTCCTTTTCGCCATAACATCCCTCCCAAAAACCCCTCGCTTGGTGTAAGCTCACAGTCAATTCCGGCCTCTGCACCATACTCGCATCCAATAAGGATCCCTCCAAATGTCCACACGTCCACGATTAATCGTACAGCAAAATTCTCCCGAAACTTAACTCCTGCATGCATTTTGCCAGTAGTATATTGGTCTAATTTTTAGATGGATGATTCGCTTGTGATATATTTCACGTTGCTTTGCACAACGCCGGTTTTCAACCCCATTATTCTGTAGTGACTATTTTAGAATAGTTCGCTACACCTTGGTTACTAATTACAAGTAAGACTAGCAGACAGAGTTCATTCAGGGGGCAATATTTGTATTGAAAAAAGTTCGACAATGACGCTGGAAGAATTATCACTCCCAGCAACACCCTCGCCCCAATTTACCAAGCGGATGACCGAGATTTTCTTACACAGAGCGACGGCAAAATATTTTTCTCAATGCAAATTGGCAAAAAGTGAATTCTTTGTCTTGTGGCTCACGGCCAACGCAAAAAAGGCGATGAGAGGTCCATAGCCTACACCAGCTCCTCTACAAGTTTTGTGTCACCTTCTTATATGGGAAAGGAGGGCAGAGAAGGTGGCTATAACGCACACGCCGAAGCCTAATGCTCGCGCCACGCGCTAAGTAAACTAGGCTCTAAACCCCGTCGCTCATGTGGTCTTCATGATGTGGAAAAAGGGCGAGTGCTGACTGGGGCGACTGAAACGTATCGGATTGTTCGTTGTCTTCTTTTACTTGGATCTTAACAATTTATTATACTTGTAGTGCCGTTATGCTAACGAGCAGCTACACATAGATGAGTAAGAATGTTAATAAGATTAATTAGTTCGGTGATGAGTTAAAGAGTCTGTATTGAGATAAACTACTGGTACATTCACTACTTAGAGGGGTGTCAACTGAGAGGGCCGGTGTCTGCTCTCTGACCCGAAAGTCCAGAGAGCAGCTCCTTATATAGATCATCAGGTTTCGGTGTTACACGGTGGCGTTGTGAACTAGGGTTTACTATAGCGGCGGTGAGCGGAACTAGGATTAACATAGGTAAGATGGGACTGCTGCGCACGGCACGTCCCCACCGAAAAACCTAGTTTTATCGGAGTTTGACGACGTCGTTCCGCTCGACGAAACCGTAGAAAACGATAATAGTTATTAATGAGTTTGGAAAGTTAATATAAAGATTTACATAGCGGAGCATAGAATTTCAATCAGGGACGAATGCCATAAGCCATTACGGGAGATTAGATCAGGTCAGTTTTGACAGTTCAATCATCATAAATCAGGTGTTGCTCCCGATCAATAATCTACAGGTTTACGGGCTACAGCGCATGATTAGCGAAATCGCAAATTAGCAGTGCGCATACGCGCACCATATCACTCGCGGCTTTTCAAAAAGTTGGACGCTCCTGCGCCGCTCTATTATTTAACATTAAGTTACATGAATAGCATAAGGGTAAACATAAATCAGAGTGAGATGTGAGATTAAATAGGAGAAAGTTGAAGTTTAAAGGGTTCTCTATTAGGAGTGATACTTTATAGGCCCATGCCTCCACTCGAGACACCTAGTATCGTGTACGCTAAGATGGATCAAAACGGAACGTATAGTGTGTCCCGAATAGAAGCATAGGCATCCATAGCACGTGGCGTGGTCTGGTGGGGAGGATGTCTTGAGTGATACGGTGGTGACAATCCATCCATCGGCGGCTGAAGTTGGCTAGCAGTCGGTAGTATTTGTAGCGTAAGACATCAGTGTTATAGTATAGGCGTTTGTATACTCTGTACTTATGGTATATCGATCCAGGACCACGTACGTGGCCAATATAGCGTCGAACGGTGGCAGCCGAACTGACTGACGTGACGGAAACGCCACAGTCCTCATTCCTTAGTTGGAACGGATGATGTGGTGGCTGTGGTGTTGGTGTTGGCGGATCTTCCAGTGCCTCCGTACTTGTACCAGTGAGGGAAACTGTTGGAGGTCGTTCCCTTTTTTCTTGTTGTTCCTGTGGTGCTTCTGGATTTGATTTATATACTGCTAGCTCTTTAAGCATCTCGTGATGCTGGTGTATGAACGAAGTTGTCACCATGACATGGCCAGAAGGAAGCTGTGGTTGTTGTCGTTGAGTAATGGTAGATTTTTCTGTCTGCTGATCCATCACGCGTTGCTGCTGCCGCTGGAGCCTTTGTCTCTCCTCCTCCGTTGGGGTGTAAAGGGGGCCCCAGTCGGCCGGCGGCTGGTTGTTAACCGCCGGGTCTGTGTTAGCTGTAGGTGGTTGAAAATTCTCTTGCTTTTCTCTTGGCAGGTTAAGTAGGCCCCAGGTGAGATCAGATGTTTGAGAGGGCTCTGGAAATGGTGCAAGGGAGGGCGATGGTGAAATTAAAAAGTCTGACAACGAAGAATAACTGTTCTGTTGAGACATTTTAGTCTGACTTTGTTCGCTCACAATCACTTTAAAGAGACGAATTGTCACAACAGAGTTTTTGTGTATGGTTTTTACTGCACCGAGGTTGAGATGGTAGTGAGACTGGGAGGCGCTTTCTCTTCTTGTCATATATTCTTTTGAACAGGAGAGTACAAAGAGGAAAAAAAAATATTTGAAACTAGGCGTCCATCAGATATAAGAAATTACATTGGTTGATTACTGGCGTCAGTAGACCGAATGTAGTTACTATATGAGGGTGAATGGGGCGGGACCAGAAGGAATAGGCTTACGATAGGACGGTTAATTTATTTATTCCTCACATTCTTGGGTCGACATGACATGGACCGGATTGAAAAAATTCCCTTCTCAGATAGTTGGTGTGTTAAAAATTGAATGAACGGGGCAGGATATGCCCGACTTAGAGGGGCAAAACTGAATGCGTGAATGCGCTGAAACCACACAAGGTTCGATAAAGAACGATTTGGTATGCGTCGGGGTGTGTTTTCAGTATTAGTTTTAGGTTTAAAAAAAGATCTCTTTATTCATTTAATGGAAATCCCAAATCCGTCCTGGGAATGGTGGATAATAAGCATTATTCTAGCCTATTTTGACTATATATATATATATATATATATATATATGTGTGTGTGTGTGTGTGTGTGTGTGTGTGAGCTAATCAGTTGTGCCAAAATAGTGTACGAGAGTGGGCGAAGTGGTAAAGTAGGGGTGTCTAGTTAGAGAGATACACACTATCATTGAGTATTTATCTTCACTTCGCTTGTTGGTGTTTGATAAAGTCGAGGTGCAGAAGTTTGTGAACAATCTCTGATTGACTTCTGTCTTGCGGTACTGTAACGTAGATTGAGAGCCAACCCAGTTATGTCGATTTCATAGTACAGGTCCAATGTTTATATCCGTGCTTTCAGGTTTCACATGCTTGGAGTCTGATCAAACACAACATTTTGTGGGCAGACTCACGATTGTTGTCCAACTTATTGTTTGATTTGTAGTAGTGAGCTCGTTGTTGTAGTTTTACGAGGTTGGTCCGTCAGCAACGTTGGTGTTTTTTTAATGATGTTAGCGACGGTATGTAGTAGCACTGTCACGATTTTTAGAACCACACTGTTGCACCACTGTATAGTCACCTTTCAGAATTTACTTCACGCAGGGGTTAAAATAAAAGTTTAATGAAGTGGGTAAGTCAATTTTGGTTTCAGGGTTTAACGTAAAGTCATTTAATGATAACTAAAGAAAAGGTAAGGGGGAAAACATTTATGGTAGTTGGGGTCTGGGAATTCAAGAGAGATTGACATTTGGTTGCGTTCTTTTAATTTTTGGGAGGGCATCTCTGACGGGACTATTTGAGTAGTTTTGGGGTTTAGATATTTTCAAGTCAAAGGGGTTATAATGGATGGTCTGTTTGGAGCAGTTTACCGAACACTATTAATTATGTGATGCAGCTTACACACGAAATTAACTGTGTCCAAAAACCTTTCATGTGTTCAACGTGGAAAAAAGAGAATGTTCTTGGATTTGTAGAATGATATCGGTCGCTCTTCGGCGAATCGGACTTTTGCTCAATCCGAACGATAATAACATCTTTTGTCCCTTTATTAAGGTCAATCCATCAGGTTATGTCTTGCTTTTGACAGTCGTCCGTGTGTCGGGCAGAACAGTATTTTCACAACGCATTATGCTTTGTTAATTAAGATGAGTGTATGTCGGCTACCAGATGAGTAGAGCGACTCATATGCGTGTTTGGAGTCTTCTTGAATAGGAACCAGCGAAGTAACAAGACAAAATGATCCGAGCAACAAGCGCTGCCTCATTAGCTCGCTGGTTCTTCCCCAACGGGGAAATAGAGAGGAAGTGGGAGAGGATTACAATAACTTTTCCGTCTTGGGTTTGTTTACCGAAGATTTGTTCGATGTATGATTCAGAGGCCTCATATGTGTGTCTTCATTGACTGGAGGGTTTATAATCATAATTATTACACTTGAGGGCTACATAATAAAATTGGGCGATTCTTCTGGTCTGCTTGTCCGAATTCACGTGGGTTTCTTATAAAGGGTTGATTCCTGCTTTTTCTCTCATTTATTTCGTGTATACACGTTGGAGTAGAAGGGCGAGTTAACGGTGGCCACCTTTTCACCTTTCTTCTTCCGATTGGACTCCTTGTTAGGATATCCGCTTTCCAAATAATTTCCCGGGTTTTCATTTAATTTCGGTTTGAGTGTTTGTGTAAAGCAGGTTGCTTGCCTAAAGGCCACGTTTTTCCTTTAGGTCTTTTCGAATTAGGAAGGTACACATTTATGTCGCTCGTTTTGGCGCATGATATATCCAATCATTTGATAGGAACTTCTCTTTAAGAGTAAATCACGCTTTACTTTGAAGGATAAACCTTTCCGGTTACTGGCTGCTTTAGGGATGCATGCCTTTTTTAAAGTTGTCCTTCTCCATGCAATTCATATATTCGGGTTTAGTCGGACTTAAGGGCAATTCATGCCATTTATTCTTCTTCTCTAATTCGTGGAACGCTTCTTGGTTAAGGTAGATTTTGGTTTTCATCACTCTTCGGCTTGTTTATTACTTGATATATATATATATATTCTCTAGATTCAAGTTACAGTTGAGAAGCTTGCTGGAAATCGTAGATTCTACCTCTGTATAGGTTCACAGTTTAAACCAATCCGAATTAACTCGATTATTGATGTTGACGGGCGAAGTTTAATTTTTTTTTCACAGGTAATGCTTTTTGTTTTGTAGTTGCCTCATTACTCTACTTCTTTGGTATGGATGGATGGGCGGTATAGAAAAACTCGTGGTATGAATTATAATTGGGAATAAGTGTAAAATTCACATGTCAATAGGGAAGGAGTTTTTTTTTATTTAATCAACAAAAGGCTGCGCGGGGATACTTAAGTTCAAGTGGTAGTTGCAACGTTTTGTTTTACCGGAATATACAACACGCTTTTAGAGGGTTTTTTTAAAAACTAAATTGAACTCAATTACTGAAGGGAAAATGAGGGAACAGTAAAAAAATTAGATTGAAAAAATGGTCGCGCATTCAAGTCTCCGGGCATGCACATTAGGTGTTTAGTGGTTATCAAAATATGCTAACGAGGTCAATAAATCGATTATTTCTTTTATAATTACTTTCCAGAAATTCAATAGGAAAAGAATTTCCTATTGAAAGAAAGAAATTTTCCATGAATTTTGTACGTTCATCAAATTTATAAATTTTACTTTTACGATTTTATACTCATTTTGAAATATGAAAATGGGCATGTCCAATCTTCTGTGAAGGATTTTACTTTGGTGAATGGGTTGTTACTATGATTAATATGGGAGTATTGATTTATTGATGTATTGAGTATTGATGAGTTATTTCAACAATGGGTAGGATTGAAATGGGGTCTGTATAGAGAGATTGAAAGAAAAAATTTTTTACGCGTGGGTGCAGGTTTAAAAGTAGGACTTAAAAATGTGTGGCGGGGGGGGGGGCATTTAGGTAAATACCTAAGTAGAGTTGGGAGGGGAAGGATTTGTATGAAGGAAAGAGTAAACTAAAATCGCGCATGCGCACTGCTGATTTGAGTCGGAAATAATGTTTCACTTGTATTTTGCTGAATTTCTGTACTTTCTCTGGGATTGAGATAGGTTGGAGATTTTTCAGGTCTGGATAAATGTTTATATGTGATAGGGTTGGTAGTGGTGGTGAGGGTATATATCTGGTTGTTGGTTGAAGTGATAGGAGATCCAGGAATGCTATTTTGGGGTCGTAGAGGGTGTGATTCAATGCTGGTAAGAGGTAGGGTTGGGTCGTTTGAGGTTGATTCGTGGACTGAATCGTAGACGGCTTCCGTGCTTGTTGCCGTGTTCTCATTAGGAGTTTCGTTATTTAGATGTAAGTTTGAAAGGGCGTTTAATGATCGTCGTAAGCCTATTGGTGACCTTTGAGCTGGAAAGAATAGTCTTTTATGTATGTCCTCGTAGTGTTTTGTATAAAATATAAAATGTTGTAGTAAACGCTCCTCTGCGGGGTTTGAAATATTACCACTACGTGTTGGTCAAGGAGAAGCCTGTTGGAGGGTTTGTAAATGACGTTCTACCTTTTGAATTTTACTCTGAAACCAGGCTAATTGTTTTGTCGGTGTTTCGTTTAGTGTCTTCCTAATTTTTCTTCGTTCACTTTCGATAAAAAGTGGGTAGTTTTCAAAAATATCTTCACTGGCTATTGAAGCTAAAGTTGGTTGTGATTGGCCTCTGGCTACCCGTGATTTGGGAACTACTCCGCTCGATTTAGTCGACATCTACTTTAATTTTAGTCATACCTATTTTCTAAATTGATTGAATATGTGTCTAGAAAAGGTCGATTGGTGTTGTAAGAATTTAATTTGTTTATAATATTCGCCTTATATTTTTCTGCATGAGGGAGTATTTTATTATTTTCTCTTCTGAACGGTGTATAACGTTATTACTAATAACGTTATACCGCTAATAACTTATTAGCAAGTAAGAGTTCTTTGCTGGTTCCCTGTATTTATTTCTTTTAAAATGCTTTCAAATTTGAGTTTTGCCTGTGATGCAAGAGATATTTGGGTTTCGATTTCTTTCAGGAGAGTGTAGTATCTTATTTTTGATTCAAAGTCAAGAGGGTATTCTGGGTCGTTTTGGAGTAGACTGATTGGTAATGATTCAATGAAGTCTTTCATTGACTTACAGTGATGGTGTTATTCGGAGATGGTGTTAAAGTGTTAGAATGAACTGTTGATGTATGAATTGAGAGATTGGGGTGGTTTTTTTGTCGGATTCCAGGTAAGAAGAACCTAGACTCGCCAATGTGTGTAGTGCCGTTATGCTAACGAGCAGCTACACATAGATGAGTAAGAATGTTAATAAGATTAATTAGTTCGGTGATGAGTTAAAGAGTCTGTATTGAGATACACTACTGGTACATTCACTACTTAGAGGGGTGTCAACTGAGACAACTGGCCGGGTGACAACTGAACGGGTGACCTTGCGGAAAACCTTATGGGGTAATAATCCAGCAAAATATTTCCTTGAAAACAATATTTTCCAAAGATTTTTTAAACGGAAAATATAACAGAGGCCTAAATGAACATAATTACAAAGTTTTAGCTAGATTGCCTTAAGCGAACTCTTTTTATTGAACTTGAAAAATTGCAAATTCTTAATGACTTTGCGAACTTTCTTCTCTTCGGACTCCCTGACTACCTCATCACCAAACTTCAACGCGTCCAGAACTTCGCTGCTCGCATCGTCACGAAGGCCAATCGGTTTGCGTCGACACAACCACTGCTGGCTCGCCTCCACTGGCTCCCTGTCAAGCGGAGGATACTCTACAATATCGCGCAGTTAGCTTATAAGTGCTACTATGGCCTTGCCCTTTCTTATTTGCGTGATATGGTGTCTCTCTATCGTCCTGGTTATTCCCTCCGTGCTGCTGATTCCCTTTTACTCACTGTACCTCGTGTCAGACTCGATCGTTATGGTGCTAGAAGTTTTTCTTTCGCTGCCCCTACTGTGTGGAACTCTCTACCACTTGATCTCCGCAAGTTTTCCAATGTGAACTCTTTTTCTTCCGCTCTTAAGACCCTCCTCTTTGATCCTGCTCCTATAATTTCAAGTGCGCTTAGGGACCTACTTTAAGATTTCTTTTTGGATGCTTAATTGTCCTTTGTTCTCTATGTACTGCGAGCGCTTTTGCTCGGTCTTCAGTGACTGTAAAGGGCGCTATATAAATCCAAATATATTATTATTATTATGGATTTTCAAAGTACTTAAATCGATAACAATTATAGAACATTTAAACTGATTATTTTACAATTAAGTCTTGTTTAAAATTTGTATATTATTTAATGCAGACATTGCTTTACAATGACTGTGCATTGGATTTCATTGTCTTGTTAGATGTTACACAAGTGTAACTACGAATTTTTGTCTGATACAACACCGATTCTGCATTCCCAGTGGTCTTTCCATTGGTGTTGATGCGGGGCTTCAGCAGCCGCTCTCCTTCCCTTCCCCTCCTGGAAGTCGTCGCTGACTTTTTCAAGCCGCCTTTTGGTGGACACGCGGGATTCTTACTTGGATTTAATCCGACGATATTGGGGAGAATGTCGGTGGATCCAAAATTGGAAGTGCTGGTTGTAGGTCTGCAGCAGCCATGAAAGGGTTTGATGCGATCAACCAGTTGCGTACCTTTTGGTCCAGAGTTATTGGCACCTCATTGGCTAATCTAAGTAATGCGGCAGTTTGTCCCGATGAAATTGGCATCATTGATGTAGACTCACTGGAGTTTGATGGCGGTAATGAAGGTGGTTGTAAAGGAATCATTGCCGTATGTGTTACCAACTGGCTTAGTAGAAACCTCACTACGATGTCGCTGATTCGGGTGGATACGAGCTAACTAATTAAAGTCTAGCTAAAGACGAGAGACGATACACTTTTGGGGTAAACTAAAGATGTATTTCTCTTCGGGTGAAACGAGACGGGATGAATGTAACACAAGCTGGGAGAAAAACGAGACTGATTTACACACGGAAGGGTGCAGACGATGAAAACAAAGACGTGCCACTAGATAATAAAGAGGGCGCTTCTACACGAATAACAATCGATTATTAACAAATAAGCGGGAAAACACTTAAAGATAAATTCGACACAAAATATATAAATATTCACATTATCCAATTCGTCACAGTATGAATGCTGGCCACGGCGGCGGCAGTGGGATCATTGCCACCAGATTGGGTGGTGTTGCTGGCATCGGCGCTGGCATCTCCTTTCCATCTCCGCATCCAGTAGAATAAGACCATAGAGAAACGGTGATAAGTCTTTTAGCGGGAATCGTTGTACTGGATCGGTTGATCCAATGGTTATTCCTCCTTCTTGGCTACCTGACGTAAATGCTGATCCAATGGGAGCTTATTTTGTACAACTTGAGATGCCTTATATTGAATATTGAAATAATTGACAATACTTAATTAATGATGACGATATTATTTACTAAGTTAAGCGTCGGTGACGACTGCGGGGCTGGAGTTCTGCCACCAGCCGGAGATATTTTATACGCTAGGTATTTTGATACCGACCCAATGCTTCCCAAGAGTTCCGTGTCGCTTTCTAAAAGATCTTACGATCCGTCGGACTCGTCGTTTGGTGCAGGTGGAGATGAGGTTGCCGTCGAGCGCTCGGTAGTGGAATGATTTATGATGCAGTGTGGACGCCAAGGTGAAATTCCACCAGAAAGTAGTTGAGATGAGCCAGATACCGGCGTGTTGATATCACTTGATACTTGCCAAACCGTGTGAAAAAAAGTGGGATGGGTCTAATTGAAAATTCACACACTAAATCGGCTATAATTCGGCCAATAAATTTTGTAAATTTTGGCGAATTGCTTTTACTACATTTTGTTTTTGAAGAGAATCACACATTATCGGTTTTTCAGAATTTCCGGACACACCTTCACCATCAACAGCACCGTTCTTTAAGCCAACACAGGAATCAAACGATACCTGGCCAACGCTCATCACACCTCCCAGGGTCACGTCATGGTGACAAAAGACTTTATTCATCAACATCATGATAATTAAAAACAACGGCAGCCACAAAAGCGAGCTTATATAAGTTCCAGCAAAAGAGTGATAAAAAAACCGAGAGACATACATTCACCGCTCTCTCTGGAATGACCAGGACACACCAACACCACCGCCGATTCATCTTCAAGGAGAGCGAACAGGATGTGGGCGCAGCATCAGTTGCATCTGTCAGCCCGTCGACGACCATCCGCAGTTGTACCTCTTATGATTTATGGCATGCGCCCTTGATTACAATTCTAGGCTTTGCCATGTTATCTTTATAAAATAATGGATAACATTTATTGTTCTTGGCATACTCTCGGAGTGGAGATTTGGTACACGGTTCTCATCAAACTCGGTCTTTAAGTGAAGACGTAACGCTCGGGCGTGTCGAGCGCAGAGCACTATCTCTTAACTTGTAATTCAAGTTGCCGACGCCACCGCTGTGACCAAACTTGGTTCACAACGCCATCACGTGTACCAAACCTTACCATAAATGACAATCTCACCCGACCTTTGAATGTTCCCACGTAGCTCATTTATCAGGTAATTGACGTCACTACTACTATACAGTACCCACCGAAATATAAGAACCTTTTTTTCTCCCATAAGCGGAGGGGTTAATTTGACGCCAGTTTTGTTGCGATAACTATCTGAATTTCAACGATCGTTTTGATTTTTCCCCCACTGGAAACCTGTTTCCCCGTAACTCTGAATTATTTAAAATTTTAATCATCATTGATAGTTATTGATTAGGTAAGATGCACGTCTTCGTTTTGTTGTTGCATTAAAGATAATTCTTTGACGATGTGTATCTCTTCCGAATTCTGTTCCTCTTGTTGTCTTATTAATTGTTTCAACATATTTCCTTGATATTTCTATTTTTTTCCGGAAAATGATTTATCTTGGTTTGGTAATTTTTAAAATTAAGTTGTTTTTCCTAAAATATGTGGTTTTCCTTATTTCGCATGTGGTATTTTTCATGACTTTAACGGTTTCGTTTTTGGGAACATTTTGACAAAATGGTTTTTTTGCAATACCAATTTCCCATCCTTTTTCGGCCGAAATACTGTTTCATATTCTACAAAAAGCTTTGAATTATTATTATTTTTATTCATTTTTTTCGGCCTATTAAAATTGTATTTATAATTTTTTTATTTACATTTGAACATTATTTTTTTACGATTATCCTTACTGATTCTTTACTTCTATGTTATATTGCAAAAGGTGTTGTTGTGTTTTTTTCTTGTGAAACGTGGTCTATAAGAATTTTATATCGTTAACCTTGTTTTTCTTCCAACTTCTTAAGCAACGTCCATTTTTCTCCGATTCTAGTTCTTCCTTTCATTATTTGCCTGTCAAGCTCCAAGTAGATGGTGAATGCAGCCAGCTCTATTGACAAGATTGGAACACCTTTCACTCCTGAAAACCTTGCTACCATATAGCATTGCCCGATTCCGCTTGATTAGTCGTGACTCGTGACTCCGAGTATGTTATATTTTTACCTGAGGGTTAAGATTTACCGAAAAGTTAATTAATATTAGCATCCCAAGTGGAAGTCAGCCAGGGAGCGGCTCTGACATTATTTTAAGGTAATTTAAACAATATGATGATTGATTGAATGCAACTTACCGGGTCTCAGACTTTTGAATTTTAATGAAAAAGCGATCGTATGCTGCTTTAGATTTCTGATTTAGTGTTCTTTGTAAGTTGTCACAATACTTCCCTTTGTTTTTCTTTTAGGTTTACTGTATCCTTCATCATCGTCATTGTCCTCGTAATAATTTTCGTCTTCGTAATAATCTTCGTCATCGTCGTCTTCGCTCCTTATTATTAATTTTTATTTTTATAGATATTGAATCAGCTAGTTTAGGTCGTCGTTTTTGTCTTCCTCTTTCATGTTTTTTGGTTTCTCCCAGAGATAACCGAGATGGGCAAGACCGTTAGAGGGAGCATGCGGGACTATTGTATTTTCGTCTGAGACACACTAGTGCCACGGTGAGTTGTGTCACGGAACTATTTTGCCGAAGTAATATTTTAGTGAGTTAATATTTTGTTTACATGGTTGCAGGCTTGCAGCAACGAAACAAGTCCGTCTTTGGAAGATGTTTGAACCGTGTTGACCTCACGCCTTTTCTTTGTCTGTGACAATGTTATACACCTTTCCTTTTTTAATCTTGGCATAACATTAACAAAATTAAAACAAAATTTCATGGAGTAGAAGGAAGGGGAATGGACCGTACAACTCATCGGCGATGCGACTGTGTCGCCAATAGCACTTAATGGCCGACCATATTACTAGGCTTATTATTAAATAAAAATGTCAAAGATTGTAGGCCAAACAAACCTATAAATTTTTTTTCTATGTGTCATGACACTGGTCAATCACACAGACGCTTCTGGTTCTATTACCACTCTGGTAAGAGCATTTATAAAATTCAAAAGTATATATAATACTTTAAAATGACGTATTCTAGACCGGCCACAAGTGGCACTGTAGTGCAGGGAAAACGATAAACGTTCATTCAAACGCTTATATGAATGTTCCTCTCCCTACCATTTATTATTTGGAATGAGATAATAAAATACAAATTGGAGGTGCAGGTATTTCATTTTAAGGCTCTGTCAGAATCAAAATATAACCTCAGGCTAAATTCGAGTAAGGGCAATGTTGCGGCGACGTGCATTTCGACAATCCATCGATATTGGCTTCGGTAAATGCTAACCGGGAGAGTCTCTGGAAGTCGAGGATGAATTCAGAGTCAATTTTGAAGCTTGCTCAAACAGTAAAAACAATAGATAGACAAGTATCAATTATAAATACCAAAGTTAATTATCTTTCAATAATAAGAATTTCACAACTGGAAAAAATTAACACATAAGTGGAGGGAGATTTCCACGAAATAGGCAGCGTATTGAACTGGTTAAAACAATAAACCGATAACCTCGGATTCGGGTTTTCTGTTATTTCAAGGAAAGCTACTACTCTTTTCCCTCCTACCCAGTTGCGTAAAGTTATTGATGGCATCAAAGCAAAATGGCCTGTTGGGTGGACCTTGAGTACGGCACTTCAAATTGGAGAGATTTTGGGTGCATAAGAAGTTTCCCGGGTAGGCCTAGTTGCTGCTTCCCATGAAAAAGAGTTCTTTATTCATTCATTTACCTTTTTATGCATTTTATTTGAAATTTCCCTTATTAAAAATTATTATTTTTTTGGAGACACATCCCGCCCATGAAACCTATTTCAAGCTCACAAGTCACTTCCATTTTCAGTTAAACAGGGATTTGACTAGACAAGTTTCTTCTTCAAATAATGTAGCATTCGTCAGGTAGTCGAGCTGGTTGGTTCATATTTTAGGAAAGAAAATATAATACTTAATTATATTTTTCTGAAAAAAATTAGCAAAAAATGCAAATTTGAATAATAGTGAAGAAGAAAAAATGGCGACAGTGACAGAAAAACCAAAGTAATAACGATGAGCAAAACGTAATGGACCACGAAATTAGTGATGAAATTGTTTTTCAATTATTTCAATCTCTCACACTCTCCCACATGGTTCCAAAATTTCCTAAAGGTGGTGACCAATACCTCATTAAAGCTCCGTCAAAGAACAGTGACAGTAAGACATTTTTCGAGATCAGAGAGAGAGAGCATACACCGGCCCTCTACTGGTAACACCTCTCTTAGTTGTGCATGTCTAGTAGAATTTAAATTTAAACACTTAAACCATCATCTCAACTCTTTATCCTTATCTTAACTCTTCAGACACTTAAATGTGTGGTTGTCGCCTCCCAAGAGAGCACCAAATATTCATATCTTTCTCCCTCACTCTCCCTCTCTTTTCTTGTCTTGTCTTAGACTCCCTTTGTTGTATCGGTGAGTGTGGTTTTCAAATACAAGTTTATATGTGTTGCGAGTATACGGTCTCAGTTCTAATAGTGTGGAACTGCCTTCTGAGAACAGGCACTACATTATTGGCGAGTCTACGGGCCCGGACCTACGAAACCCCAACTGGAAAAACCTCTCCTAGGCAACACCCATCATCCCTACAGGAAACATTTGCTCAGGCAACCCAATATCGAGCGCCAACACAACCCCAACAATCTAATGAGGTAAGTTTTTCCAATATAAAATGGGAAATAAATCCATCTAGTACCCCCGTAATATCAAATCGAATAAAAAGGAAGAAAAGAAACTTGAAACCTAGCAAATATCGCTCTTTCAACTTAAAATAGATGAAACATTACAAAACTTACATAACGCAAATTCTGACACTCACCTAATCCGAGGTGGCCAAACTATAAGAGCAAATGAACGTCATTTCACCAACCAACTAAAATTCTACACCAATCCCTACGCAGAGCTACATAGTTTCATACTGAGCTCAGGATTGGAAGGTGCAGCAGCAGCATTAACATCCCCTAATCATTCCTCAAACACTTAAATAGCCCCCACCTTAGCAGCGCAATATTAAACCAAAGCAGACAGCGGTTGACCAAACCTGAAGACAACGACGAGGAAACTGCGAACGAAGTAGAAAACATCTACGAAGACGATAGGGTGTTATCCTATGGAATAAAGATTGAGAGCGGTAAAGCATTAGGAAGCACAACTCGCCGCCAACCCCCATCTTCCCTTCTCAACCAACATAAGCAGCACTAGTGTTAGCCACTAGTAACGAGATCACGATTAAAATAAAAATCTTTGAGCAATAAAAATCATAATTAGATGTCCCTGAAAAACTAAATAAATAATAGTTATAATGAAAAATATCAGTATTTTATAGTTGTTGATGGTATTGGAATTATGGTTACTCGTTTTCAATGTTCAGTATTTGATATTTTATGAGTAGTGTTTGATTGCTAACAAATTATTTCAGTATTCTTAAAATATGTGATATTTCTATTAAATGAAATGTGTGTGACGAATAGACCATGCTTGCTTGTTCTTGGATCTAATCTCCCGCCCATTTCACTCAATTTAGTGTGGTCTATCGGTATTGTGTTTGCAGTATTTTTTTGCGTGTTTACGAACTCAACTTATCACATTATTAATTACTTTTATTACATTTATATTACTATTTATATTAAATTTATATTACATTTATTAATTACGTTTTGTTTTCATTGCAAATTTCTCGACACTTCATATTCCCGACAACACATAAAGCAATATTAGGACAAACAAACAAAAATCATTACATATACCTACGACGGTTCTGTTATATTGATGGGGCACATAAACAAAGCTTTTGAAAAAGCATTATGTTTAGAATACATATAATTAATATAATTACGTAATTTCCAAACTATTTGAAAAAAGTTATACCATATTGAAAAAAAATGTCTAAAATGGGTGATTTTCAAATTTAAATTTATCTCACCATTCTATATACAATCATTCATTCAATCATTCTATACAGTTTATTAATGTAAAAGAATATAATCATAAGGGAAAAAGAGTTGCCCGACGAGTTCAGTAACCCCTTTTACTGAGGAAAAACGCAGCTTATTTGTTATGTATGTCGTTATAGCAACATATTTAGCACAAAAAAATTTAATAGTGCTACGAGAATTTCCCAAGTGAAAGAATAAAAAAGACTTATTATAAATGTATATGTACTATCATGTAAATTAAATGTATAATGTACTTATAAAAAATATACATAGAAACGTAGTCAACCTTAATATACAAAAACTATAAGCACACATCAATGCCGTGCAGTTTGTGACCTTATTTTAATGTCACAATTTTTCTGAAACTGTTATGCTAACTTTGATTTACGGTTTAACCAATTCAATGTCAACATAATCATTTTCTCTTAATACTGCATCCAATTGTCAACGGATCTAAAATGAATAACTTGAGAATCGTGTGATTATTACAAGATTCTACGGCCATTCATTTTAGCAATAAAAACTATATAAATTCAATGCAATAAATAAAATTAACCTACAAAAATTACAGTAAAAAAATTAAACGTACATTTAAAAAATATTGGAAATAATAATGCTAGAAAGCCGTAAAATAAAGCTATAATTGGGGAATTGTGATAAATAAGTTTTGATTCGCCCTATCAAACCTGCATATATACAATAGTGAACTGATATGCAAATGAATGATTTTAGAACCATAAGTTATTTCGCGATTCTACCCTAACTCACTAAGAGTTCAGTGATGTGAAGTATGTATCACCGGAAATGGGAAAGGAATAAGAGTATGTCTACTTCCCTCAACAGTCCAGTAGCCACTGGTGAAAAATACAACGATCTGAACACGCGCAGCTGTACAAATGACGTGACAAATGTACCTATATGTTATTGTCGTAAACTCTTCCAGCCCCCCATCTCCGTCAAATACCCTTTCTAAAGTTTCAGTGGGTATGCTGAGGTATATGACCACCCCACAAAAGAGAAAAGACTAACGTGAACCGTGCCAATGTGCGCACCCCCCCCCCCCCCCAATAGGTCTATAGATCCCCCTTTGCCCTTTCCCCTCGCTTTCTTTATCGATTGATTGCTTCTTCTACTGCGTTATGGGATAGGACAATAACAGGGGAGCTAGACATCGTATTTAACCAATCCCCAACCTTATTTTAAACTCATTTATACTCCCCCTCCTTTATTTTATTATAAATAAAAAGTAATTTTAGCCATATAACCAGCATGTATATCCCATTAATCAAGTCAAATAAACAGCAATGAAATGATATATGTATTAGTAATGTAAGTAAAACTGTATTAGTAAATAGTAGAAAATAATGAAACGAATATTAGTGACAGTAAATGCTATTCAATGTTTATTTTCTGTTATTGTTTTTTTTATTCATTTCCAGCGCTTTAAAAATATGTCATATTTTAATAGACGTCAGTATTGATGAAAAGTATTAAAGTTCAAAATAAATATCTAAAATAGGAAAGTATTAATTACATTCTATGTAACTTTTAAAACGATAAAACAGACGATGAATAGGCTATGATTAATAATCACGTTGATTTCATTTTGTATATGGAAATGAAAAAAAAGACTCATTACTGGTATAATTTTTATAAATATAAAATTTTAAGTGTATATTTTAACAGCAGGTATTGCTGGACCTAGTTTTAAATGTTAGTTTAAAAATAATTTACCTTTTTTTCTCTGTTTAAGCTAGTAATATTTTCTAGCCCATTGTATTCAATTATTTATATGCTTTAGGCCATGTTTATAAAAACAAATTTACCAATTATAACATTGAAATAGACAAGTCATAATATCACTTTTTCCATATGTTCTGGCATATTATAATTATACAATACAATACAATTCTATGATATGCCTTCGGGTTTAGTTGTTTGAGCAATTCTATAATTATATTAATTACTTCTTAAAACGATTTTCTAGCCAATTTTCTAGCGAAATTCCTTAATTAATTAGCTTCATTTACAACTTAAAGGTTGCTGAAAAATTATATTCATAAGTCATTACTAATACTAAATCCGTATGACATTCCACTAAGTATTTTATTATTATTTTAATATGTTATTGCTTTATAGTAAATTATACAATTTTAAAATTCTAAGTATACTTTTAGATTTTAAATATCCAAGCAAATATATTGTAAGATATAGCTAATATATCTACACAACTTGTGTTCTTTTCTATTTCTAAATAGCATATGAACAGTTGTTGCTATGCATTGCTTCCAAATAAAAAAAAGTTTGAATAACTCAATTTCTTTATACTTCACATTTTAATCCATAAAAAAGTAATTAAATGTTTTGCTCACAGAGCTAATTATAAATGTGATATATAGCTATCGTAATAATATTTTTTTTTACAGAAAGCAGTAGATTCATCTCATAAATATATTCTTACCTGCTTGAATTATTCCTTATAAAACTAAATGACGATGAAGGAAAAAAATGTTTGACAAATTATTCTAAAGGGCATTTGATTAAAAAATATATATATTTTCAGTAATTTGTAAGAAAAATATAAATGATTCCACTATAAAACTGTTTTTTGGATCAACAAATTATATCTTTCACTAGTCCACCTAATGGTGATTCGTATACGCCCTATCCTGCCATAAAAAAGATATCAAATTAGGCCATGGCATTGCCATGAAGCCTGATTATGTCATAATAATTTCGATTCACTGTCTTATTTTATATTCTTAAGCGGTTTCCCTAAAGGATGTTAATAAAAGTTAATAAGAAATGTATTTTTACGTCATTTAGGATTCATTCAGGAGAGAGGGGTAATAGACTAGCAGGGTTTGACTCATTTCTAAAAGTAGGGGGGGGGGGGTACAATATTGTTAAAAATTGATTTTTTTACACAGTTACGTTACGGTTACGGACGAGTATAAGAAGAGTTTTTAAAATAATGTGTTTTTACAGCCCTTATAAAACTTAATTTGTTTGCAAATTTGTCGCTATTATAATATAATATTACTACAGCTTTAATGTAAAAAATATGAAGTAGACGTAAGTTTTAAATGTTTCTTTGATCTGAAAGTTTTAATAAACTTGAACACACATCTATCTAGTATTATAGTATTGAAATGCAGCATATGTTTAATTTAAGTGTACTGATTCAAGGGGAGTTTAGTGTAATGAGAGTTCAATATGAGTATTTATTCATATATCAATATAGTTATTTCAATTCAAGTAGATATGAGCATTTAAACCTATAACACGGTTATAGCTATACAGGGTCTTTGAGAGGGTGGGGCAAATGGGGCAAATCGACCTGGGCGCCAGGCTTTGACGGGCGTCGGACGGCCATAAGAGGGGCGCCAAAAGGTGCGAAATAATTTTTTTCCCCGGCGTCACTGACGGTCTCGAAATATGTGAAAAAATCCAGCAGCCTTATCATATTCAATTAATTAAATACCATAATCTTTGTGCTAACCAAAACTTTCTTATTATAACTAATAAAAATTGAAAGAAGCAGTTAAATCAGCTGATTGCCGAACGCCACTTTTGGCAGCTTAAATATAAAAAATTAATGGAAAAGAGTAAGCAACTGTCAAAGAAAAAAAAAAAAAAAAGATGAAGGCCGGGTCGATCAATAATCATCGCGGCCTAGCTCGATCACTCTGTTCATCATCATCTTCATCCTTGTCAGACATCAGCAGCACCAGCATAATCAGTAACTAGCTAGACCAACTAGTTACAACACTTTCAACTTAAAATAATTATATGTCATTATGTTTGAAAGAAAAACAATAATTATGATTATAAAAATATATAAAAAACATAAGAGTTTGACTGTTTGATGGATTGGTGGAATTAATATCTATTTGGGACGTTTTAAAATCTATTCAATGTTTTTCATCGAAATCAGATTCTATGTGTAATAGATGGAAACCTTTTCGGTAAATGTTTAATGTTTTTGCTCATACATTTCCCTCCCATTAAGGGAAAGGTATGCTACGAGTAGATTTAGTTCTACTCAGGGTTGGGTCCCGGGCATAAAAACTGCAACCGATGTCTGTCGCCCAGTCCTTTAGAAAACAGAGACCCCGGTCCCTCTCTTCGTTCCTCCACTTCCCTCTCTTGCGTAACGGTTCTAGGGGATAGGAGCAATACAGAGGGGAAGAGAATATGCAATATTCGCCACCCCTATTTCCTCTATCTCCCTGTCACGATGATAAACGTTTCCCTGTATCATGGAGTTCTAGTTTACTCACATATTTGCTATTCATATATTTTATGGTTGAATTTTCTTTTATTTGTGACTGAATTTGAGCTATACTACACCTATTTATATTTAAAATACAATTTAATGCATTAAGAAAATAGTATTCAGGTATAATAATATGGAAAGTAATAAATAATGAGCCAAATAGTAAGGTCAGATACATTATACTATTTGCTTTTTTCAGTTGTTTTTGCTGTTTAGAATAAATAATTCTCAATATTAAAATTTGTTAAATATTAATACGCCTTATAAGAAAAAATTACACAAAAAAAAATTTACAAAAAGTAAGAAAATAGTAATGAGTCCAAATAAAAATGCTAAAATAACTGAATAAATATGATAGTAATAAACAGTTCAACATTTCTGTTGGGTCATTTATGTTATATTATTTATAGTATGTCAAATGCATTGGAAATGATAAAGCTTTCTGCCTTTCCCTTATAGGTATTCCTTATTTATATTTTAAATATTAATATCGAACTTAATTGAAATTATTATATTTTCACCACTTATTACTATATTATATTCGGATTACATTCAAATATACCCTTGAATTAATATAATATACTGCATATCAATACTCAATACTTAATTTAAATAAATAATAGGCCTATCATTTATTTAAAATTTACTTTTAAATTATAATCTGTACCTCAATTCTTTTAAAAGCCAATAAACAATAAATAAAACAAGAAATACTTCCCTCGTCACGTCCTAACGAAACAATCCATAAAAGAACACCCTGTTGTCTAAGTCCCTCACTCTTTGAATTGAATAATTAACACCTGGTCTAGGAGAAAGTCCTCTTTTTTAAGTATATTAAATAATTGAATACATTAGGTTAGCAATTAGGTCTACCCCACAGTTTAAAAAGAAAAGAAAAATATGTTAAAATTATGTACAAATTAAAATTAAAAAGTTGCTTTAGCATTACCTACTGCAGTACTGTTGAAAAAGACTCAACAATTTTTAGATTTATAAAAATTAAACCAATAATGATTTTTTTAAATGTAAATATAAAATGGAATAAATATGATTATTAATCACATTCATCTGTTCTGCGATTTTTAAATTAACATAGAAAACGATCAATACTATCCTTTTACAGATACTTATCTATAACTTTTCAACTGACCTACAATAAAATATTACATATTTAACTACTGGAAATGAATAGTATAAAAATAATAACAGAAAATGATTTTTTAATTGAAAATAATCACGCTTATATTAGATTTATTATTTTCTACTATTCACTAATACAGTAAGCATATATTACTTACGTCTCTATTGTTTTAGTGCTGCCGATTACTGGAATATACATGGTTATATGGCTTAAACTATTTTTTAGAGAAATATAAAAGGGTAAAAGTATATATTATTTTTCCTATAGAGTAAAAAATGGAACTACAACAAACCCAACTATAAATTAACAGAATGGCGGCTACCCTCATTATTAGCAGAAAGAGGGTTGGGGAAGGTTATATACGTTTTTTTAGGCGTTTTTTTAGCTCCCATGTTAGTGCCCTTTCTCATGACACAATTGTAAAAGCGATCAAACGATAAAGGGAGGGAGGAGGGAAGCGGGGATGGATAGGCCTATTGGGATGAAGGGGGACGCACATATGGGCACGGTTCACGTTAGTCTTTTGTGTTATTGCCATATATTCCAGCTTGCTCACTGAAACTTTTGAAGGGTTCCTTGACGCGGGGAAAAAGGGCTGAAAGTAGACGACAATAACAAATTTGTCAGCCAGCTGTACGTGTCCGGAACGTTTTTTCACCAGTACCAACTGAACTGTTGAGAGAAGCAGACATGCTCTTTATATTTCACTATTTCTGGTACTATATTTTACAGTACTGAACTGTAAAATGAAAGATGGTAGAATCAAAAAATAACTATTGGTTCTAAAATCATTCATTTGTATATCAGTTCAATATTGTATAAATGCAGGTTTGGTGGTGTAGATTTAAAGTAACTTATCTCTATTCTCTAGTAATTAATTATATTAAGACTTTTCAGCATTATTTTTACAGTGCCTTTCAGGGCCGTATTAGCCCATACCTAGCACAGGCAGCTGCCTAGGGGCCACGGCGATCGAGGGGCCACCGCGGTCGACATTTTTTTTATATTAGAATTTTTTTTTCAAACCTAATGTTGTCTAATGAGTTTGTATTTTACCCATCCATCTTTCTAGATCTAGATATTAGCGCTACTTATGTCATTATTATTTAGGACCTTGATACAGAAGCGCGCCAGTGATTACATCCTTAATGGTTATTACTGTATATACTACCGTACACTTCGTATTCAACAATACAACTTTAAACATAGGGAGGCCGATGCAAATCTGAAATGACAATATGGTCGCTTTTTTATTTGATTAGAAAATTCATGTTCACTCAGATTTAAATGTGTTATAAAGCCAACTAGCTTTTTTCAATCATATTTCCATTCTTACTGTGTTTGGTCGTGACTTAAATTGTTTACAATACATGGATAATTTCTTATTAAAAATCTTTAAAAATAAAAATTTAAAATATATTGGGCCTCGCCAACATATGTACCTCTGATTTCTTTATGGCTCAATTAATATCAATATTATTTTCTTCCGACATTTTAAAATTATAGTAAATTTGTACTTCTGGTACATAAAAATTTAAATGGTTGACAGGGTTTAGTTCAATCCTGGGTATATTTGTATGCTACGTGCGCTTTATTACTGTAAAACAAATTAACGGTCAAATGGGATTATTTCAATCCTGAGTATATTTGTATGCTACGTGCCCTTTGTTACTGCCAAAAAAATTGAACGGTTGCCAGGGTTAACTTCAATCCTTGGTATATTTGTATGTTAAATGCGCTTTGACGCAATAAAAAATTACAATGGTTGCCAAGGTTTTCGATCCTGGGTACATTTGTTAACTACAAGTCTTTGGTAGTAACGAATGCAAACGGTGGCCGGGGTATATTGATCCTTGGTAATCTTGATTACTACAAGCCTTATGGTAATAAATAAAAAAATTAAACGGTTACCAGGGTTTTCAATCCTGGGTAATATATGTATGCTTTCAGCGTTGTGGTGCATTTAAAGAGTTAAAGCGGTGACCAAGGCTTTCATTTCTGTGTATATTCGAATGCTACATGCGCTTTGGTACGCCAAAAAATTACAAGGGTTATCAGTTTCGATCCTTGTACATTTGTATGCTAAAAAACTTTTGGTAACATGAAAAAATACAAGGTTTTCAATCCTGGGTATATTGGTATGCTAAAGTCGCTTAGATTCTTAAAAAAAAATCAAAATTGTTACCAAGGTTTTCACTTCTATGTACAGTTGAATGGTACAAGCTGTGTGTAGTATTAAATAAGGGTACCAGCGCTTTCTTACTGTAAAATAAAATTTAAACGGTTGGCTGGGTTTATTTTACTCCTGGGTATATTTTACCCAATGATGTATTACATGATGTACAACTGGTTGCCGCCGAACCAAAACGTCCTTTCTGATTGACCAATGACCATCATAAATAAATGCATAATAGAACAGAGAAATACGTGTTTTAGAACATAATTTGAAAAATGTTTCTAGTATATTTGAGAAGAGAGCTATTGAACATATAAAATAGGGGCCACACCGAAAGTTCTGCCTAGGGGCCACGCCTGGCTAAACGCGGCCCTGGTGCCTTTTAGTTAACATTCTATAATTCTTTAGGTTTATTTGATTATTGCGTATAGAATTTATGCAGCTTGTATTGCTAATATGAACGACTGTAGAATCATGTAATAATCACACGATTCTATAGCTATTCATTTTGGATCAGTTGAAAATGGTACGCAGTATTTAGAGATAATGATTATTGCATTGATGTTGAATTTGTGACACAATAAACCGTGTTGGCATAATAGGTTTTTAAATACCGATATTAAAATAAGAAAACAAATTTCACGGCATTTGTGTGCGTTTATAGTTGTTGGTTTTGGTTTAACTGTGTCTGTATATACATCAATTATATTTATATTGTGTTTTTCCCTCTTTCACTCGGAAAAATTCTCCTATAGTTTCCATTGTCTATTAGTTTCTCTTATAGTTCTAATTTCGGGTGGGACACAAAGTCGCACCCGCTTTCAGCAGATATAAGCAAAGTTAGAGGTTTATTAGTTAGAGGACTTCGTGCGTGTCCGATGTTTCTACGTGCGGTTGCTGCTGAACTCACTGAGGTAACTGACACCCCACAGTCATAGTCTTAAAATTGGAATTGGGTGATGTGGACGCTGTGGTGTCGGTGTCGGCGCATCCTCTAGAGCTTCCGTTCTGGTATCGGTTAATAGAACGGTTGGAAGATGTTCGGTTTTACCTACTTCCTTCCACTCCAATTCCTTGACTCTTGCTTTGCAAAACGCTAATTCACTTAGCATTTCGTGGTACTGGTGAATGAAAGCGGTATTTGCCAAGACGTGGCCAGTGGGTAGTTAAGGCAATGATTGTTGGCGTTCAATGAGATATAGAGGACAGAGACGGTGGAAATAACATGGAATGGTCATCGAAATTTGTGGATGCCTTGTAGATAAAGTTTCAGTTTATATCGGCCTTCATATTGCATTTCCTCTTCTGACGAATAAAAAAAAACATTTGGAGGTTTATTGATAAAATCTTCCTCATTTATTTGTAATTGGTCGAAAAAGAGGGCAGCTATGAGACAAGCGGGACTGCAAGTGTAAAGCAGCGAGTTTGAAAAAAAAATCTTATCTAACCGGCGTATTAATAAGTGGTCATAATGGTGGAGGGGTTTGGGCTGGGTTTATAAATGGTTTGGATGGGAAAACGAAGATTCTTCCGGGACTACTAAATTTGCATTTAATTCGTCCGTGGCTTCTGTTGGTGACTATTGTTCCAACAATGATTTGCCATATTTGGTTTGACATGTGGTACATCCTCGTTCTGCATTCCCTTAGGATATGACCGGATTTGTTTGAATAATTGCATATGATGGTTCTAGGGTAATTAACTGAGAATTCGTTATTTCGTGTATCACTATGTAATGTTGAGGTTTTCTAACCTTTTATGATCTATTGGCGAGTTTACTTTGTCAATTTACATTGTCAATAGGATCTTTGCTGTCTATATCGGTTGACTCTTCATTGGATTCTGCTGATTCAATCAATAAGAATCTACTAGAGAGTAAGAGATAATTACTTAGTTTACTTACGAAAGAGAAGTGAACAGGAAGGAAGCTGGAACACCAGTGCCTTGGAGTGCAGCGGGTGCCTCTTATATAGTGCGGTGCTATGCTAAGTCCCGATTATTTTCAAAGTCCCAACTTTTTTCTAAGTGTTTTGGCAGGAAGGAATTTGGGCGAATCCTTTGTAGGTCAAACGGGATTTATTGATCTAAATGTTTCGTCGGGAATATTTTGGTGGGAAATTTTTTGTAGGTCAATTTGGGCGACACATTACACTATTTTTATTTCCAGAATATTGGTTTTGGTTCTAATATTGGTGGAGTGGGGTCGTGTAGGGTGACGGCGGTGGAGGCGGACTGGATAATGGTGGAGGCCTAGTCCGGAACGGTGCCGGCAGAGTAGACGGTGGCAGAACCGGGGATGATCGAGGCGTGATCGGGAGGGGTGAGTTTGCCAGCAACGCAGCTGTCAGTTCCTTGTCCACCAGCTCTCGTCTAATGCTCGCGCTGGAAACACCAGACTCCACGCCCAGTCGCTTTCCTCGTGTCCATGCTCCGGAAAAGGAGCATGTTTAACTCGGTTTCGTCGGCATTAAAGTCTAGTAGGCTTTGAAATTGAGTTGAAAATAAGGCATTAACTTGTGGTTGTCTCCCAGGCGTCTTGCAAAGTTGTTTTGAATTCTTTGAACGCAGGGCCAGAAGATTCACAAGGTTTGAAAACTGGTAAAGATTCGCCAGTAATGTAGTGTACATTTTATAATATATCGTGTTGAGCCTCTTTTATAGAGACAGCTCCAGACTAGTTCGAGTTAGCGCAGCACCAGCGTATATTAAAATACCTTGTATTTTAAATAGACACTCACGAATTACAGAAGGACGAATAAGACGGAAGTGGTGAAATTAGAGAAGGGAGACGGGACTCTGCTGAGGGATTCTGAGGGTTACGACTTCGGAACGGATTAATGATAGCATAAGAAGATGTCCAGGTACCTGCATTCGGGATGCGGTCGGGATGAGCAATGATGTATGGTCTGAGGAGGTATCAATAGATGGAGAGAATGTGGGCAAGGGACTATTAAGGAGAATCAGAGGAGCAAGCACTGATGCAAAAATCTAGGCATCACAAGCGCTACACCTTGATTACGGTCGGTTAATAAATACTAATAGACAAGGCTTGTTTATGCGGTGCAAGACTTGTATTAAATAACCAACTGAAGGGCACTTACTATAGTGTAAAGGGTTAAAAAGATGGGACAGGCCAGCAGACTGCTGACTAACTGACATGCTAACATGCAGCGCCTTGAATAGGGCGGGGGGGGACTAGGTGCGTGGCTGGTTTTGTTAAACACTGTTGGTAATAGCACAGCCTTCTCGCTTCATCCCAGCCTTCAGTTATAGCAATTCTCCACCATTTTTCTAGACTTTCAGGAACGGTTTGCTATCCCAATTTTCCTTAGAAGAAGGGAATCTGTTGCTTTGCTTTGTTTGCTCCTTTTTCTCGAAGGTTATTGACTAACGATCGTGTAGCCTACTCGTAGCTCTAGGTTAAACGCCTGGTTATTTCTTTCTTATCGATATGGCATTTTTTCATAATTGGATTCTCAGCTTCAAAATCTTTTTCAACGTCCTCCGTTATTTACAATACGACACAGACACTTGGACAGTAAGTAACCAATTGTGACTGAAAGATGAATTTAAGATACTGTGTTGAGGAAAAACTTGATAAAAGTTGTTTCTACACAAAGTCGAATGTAAGGTGGACAAGTGGAAAATTGTGGCTGAAAGATGAATTTAAGATACTGTTTGAGGAAAAACTTGATACAAGTTGTTTCTACACAAAGTCGGATGTAAGGTGGACAAGTTTAGTTCTGGATAAATAGCTATACTATACTACCCTACTACTTCTCTCGTGTTGGCCCGTACAGCTCTTTAAACAGCGAATCTTTAGCGCTGCGCAACCAGCTCACATGGAGAGAGTCGGGGGATGGCGCATGGAGGATTGCGTAAGGGACGGCTGTCCATCGACCGGCCGGCTTAACTATCGTGAACCGTGAACCTGGAGGAGATTAAAGATATTGCTGATTTTACAACCACGCTACTTTACATAAGGACTTACATAATAGGTGGTAGAAATCCAGTCTAAGGAACATACCATCAGCCGTTAACATGCACATTGAGACAATATTAGAAAGTGTATTTATGTACCCTGGTTGCATTTCAGATTCAATGGAGTTGTAGTGTCTATTATGAATAGAACGCTACACCTTGGTAAGCTTTACAGTAAACTAGTCGAAGAAACTTCTATTCGATTTAAAACTTGTATTGGATATATTAGTTCAAATACACTTACTACTTGCTGGGGTTGATAAGAAGGTACAGGCCAGTCGACTATTGACTGGCTTAACATGTTAACATGCAGCGCTTTAATAGGGCGCGGGGGAAATCGGATGCGCGGAACCTTACAATGGAGAGATAAGGACTTTTGCGCTCGGAACTACCGTATGCAAATATGGCTCTAGCTGGATTTGGACAATTTGTTTCTTGGGAGGCTTAAGCCTTGTCAATTCAATGGCAAATATGGGTTAACATAGGGGCGGATATAAGGGCTGGGTAAGCCTCCAATTTTCGCCAAGACCATTATTTTGAGACGTGCGGACACGTCCCAGTTTTATGATTTACACGTGATTTCATATGTGCGGATTAGAATCTCGCACTACATAGTGTTGAATGCAATTTTTGGCACGGCACAAATATCCTCGACTTCTACTTCAGGATGTGTTAGGCTGTGTTAAGTCAGGAGGGGTAATTAATCCCAGTATAACCACATCTTGTTAATTGTTAATTATTCTGGCATATCTTCCTGTTTGTCTATTGATTTACACTCGAGCTGAGGTGGGGAGTCACTGTCAGGGTAATCTTCGTCAGTGACTAGCAGCAACGGAATGTTTAAGAGATTTTCGTGTGGTAGTGGAGAAAGATTCTGGTCTATATATTGCGTTGTGTTGTGAGGGCTAGCTTATACATGAAAGGTTCAATAACAAATCTCCTTAATATATTTGGGTTGTTGTCAACGTTGGCTAAATTATGGGTTTGGTAGTGTCTGTAGTAGTCCAAAGGCGACCAAGACCAGTCCTATAGTGTGTTTCTTCTCGAAAAACTATTCTTTATATCTCTACATATTACGATCTAATATAATACTAATTTAATGTGCTAAAAAATAGGCCAAGATCCTTATAACAATATTAACAATATTATATACTCGATTTTACTGAATTGAAGATTGATTTGTAGGAAAAGGCACAAAATAATAAAAAAAAATACATTTTTTGTTAAAATCGAATTATTTTTTATTTATACTAGGGTACTTAAAATATTTTTAAATAATTATTATTTACAACATTAAGAATAATTTAGTAAATTCTATTTTCATTATTTCATTAGTCATCCTTATTTACTATAGTTTTATAGTTTAAAAGCTTTTAAAGGACAGTTGAAGAACGGAATAAGTTAGTCAAGGACACAAAGTTCCACTGATGACTGAAGTCGACTTTTTTAATCAGCTGCTGGCTAAAGTTAAGCATACTTTTAACAGCTTTTAAGTTTGCCGACTTCTGAAGAATAGAGATTTGTCTTGCATCGGCTGCAAAACTGCATGGCCCATCTCTTTTAACAGAACTTTTAAGCAGGTTTATTATTGAGACCATATATTTCCTTAATTAATTAACTAATCTATCATTTCTATTTTATGAACAGATTTTTTTACTGGAAAAGCCACCAAATAATATGAACAATATTAATTAAGTAATACTTCGTAAAATCTATTTTCATTATTTCATTAGTCATCCTTATTTACCATAGTTAAAAACTTTTAAAGAACAATTGAACAGACAGAAGAAGTAAGTCAAGGTTCCACTGAAGTCGACTTTCTTATTAGTCAGCTATTCGACTTACTTTAAACAAACTTTCAAGTTCGTTAACTTCTGAATGAATAAATATTTGTCTTGCATAGTTATTCCATCGTCTGCAAAACTGCGTGGCCTATTTCATTTAACAGAAAGTGAGAAAGTCAGAAAAGGTTCATATTTGAGACCATATATTGCCTTAATTAATTAAATACCGATAACTTATCAGTTATCAATCATTTCTATTTTTTAAACAGATATTTTGTACTGTCCACTATTACAATGGAGGAAGCCGTAGAAGAGATCATGCCAAATGTTGTTTTACCAGATGATCTCCTCCATTACTTTTTAAACAATCACCTCTCAGACAGGGGCTCCTTAGCTCTTGCCTTTTCAAGGGCTCTGAGCAACCAAACTTTAGCTCTACATGGAAGCAACAGGTAAAAATTCAACCCTATCTTTCACCAATAATATCACTTACATTTTATTCTATTTACAGAAGGTGTAATATTAGTCACTGCTACTTTCTCTCAATCAGCCGTTGGACCTCATTCTTCCAGCAGTACATCAACCCTGTCTCGCTCACATCTTTAAACTCAGATTACTGCTACTGGATCCCACTGGAAACTCTTTTAGACCAAATTGTTCAAATGGAGAACTTGGAAGAGTTGAGCGTGCTAGACACCCAAATCTTGCTGAAGCACCTGCCCCAAGTATTTCTCAGCTGTAACAAAATCACTCAACTTTGAGGTCAACAAGGTGGATCGAGCTAGAGACTTCATTTTTATTTCAACATGGTCAATTACTCTTGAAGTATTATGTATTAAGGTGTATAATAACATAAATCTTTTAATTTTACTCATTTTTTTAAAATCAATAACATTATTATATTTTATTATTAAAACAGCACATAAACAAGAAGCAAATTAGCAATAACATATAGGCATTGCATTATTTTAATAACTTTAACGATAGGCCTATACCGTTTGTATGCACGATTTTTTGTTATATTTATGTAATCAATGTAAAATGTTAATAAACAACGCTTAATTTTTTTAAAGAAATGATTTTTACGCACTCGCAGTAAGCCTAATCATTCTTATATAATAGATACCGAAATGAGTTTTCATTCCAGTAATTGATTCTGATATGTTTGCGGAAGTGATCCAGGTTGATCAAGTTCAATTAATGTGGTAAATTGATTCATTTAAGGTCCATAGAAATGATTAAAAAGCGTTATTAGGTAGGACCTTATATCATTAGTATTCGAAGGTCTTTCATACTTTTTCAAAGTTTTTATTTTTTTTTATTCCTTGGATCTTTTCAAAAGGAATGAAATCGAATCCGATCTGTATTGAAATGTAAAAATATACAATTGCAATCCTATGTTATTATTATATATTTATTTGGTTTTAAATTACTGGGTACCCGACGAACATAAGATCTTCGGTTTTTTTCTATTCTTCAAAACAACTGGCGTTGCTAAATGACTGAAGAAAATTATCCTTTCCAACTTTCGTAAAGGTATCTCAATCACAATAACTAAAATGACGGAGGTGGCTAAAATCAACATCATGATGCTTATTGAGAGAACGCAGAGATTCAGCGGAGTTGCATATATGGGGATCCGCAAGTGCGATGTATATCCATAAATAAGGTTGAAATTCACCAAGAAAATGGCATAGCTTAGCCGAGAAACCAGTGCCAAAGGTTTGCTTGAAAGAAACCGATTCACAATGCCTATTTAAAAAACAAAACATAAAATATAAAACGTATCATGCAATTTGAATAGAAGACCACTCTTAGTTTGAAAAAAAAAATGGAATGCAAATAACAATCACACAAAATCACAATGTAAAATCTAAAAATAATGGGGGAAAACACATAAATCCTGATGTTCCCCATTTAAAGTTTAAATCTTCGAACAGTTTTAGCTTTCTTGGATATTCTTACGAATTTTTGAATTGTAGGTTTTATACCTCCATATCCGTTGACGCAAAGAAAAATGATCCAGGCAAGATTTGCAGACCATAAAGTCCGTTGAAAAAGCCCAAACATAAATTCGATAACGGGGTTGATGACTGGAGTAGTATTTTCATCAGCGTATGGGAAAAGACCATAGTTGACTATGAATATGATGAATCCTGATATGATCCAACTAAGGATTAAATGACCCTTTTTTAGAAATTAAAATGAAAATCATTAAATAGTTGAGACAATTCAGCCTTTTACAATTGTATAAATACATACCTTTTTTATTAATAATTGTGATTTCTTAGTCCGATGCAAAATCCAACCAAGCAAGATTCCAATTAAGTAAGGCGTAAGTCGATTCAATGTTTTTACGTAATGCAACGTCATGTATTCTGCCGCCTGCTCAGTTGATGACCTTTAATTTAAAAAGTAGTAAAAAAACGCATTCAAAAACCTTATTTCAGCTATTTGGCAAATAACTATACATCATACTTTCGTGATAGTATAAGGAAAAGTGGTAGGTTCCATTTTGTGTACACGATTAAGTAATAACAGTGGCCCACTAAGACACCTCCAAGAATCAAACGAGGACCGATAGTCCTTGGCCAGCGCCAGAGTGAGTAGACGAATACAGGACTCAGTATAAACAGTTGCATATCCGCGGCTGAATACCAAGTACCCGACATGCACTACAATTTACAGGTCAAAGTAAAATTTGGGTTTTGAGCTTTTTATAATATACAAATACAAGTGTCCATTCTCCACACCTATTCAGAAAATGTAACTCCATAATACTAAAAAATGTCATACAAAAGTGTTCCAAGACGGAGACCAGTTGTTCACGTATAGTAAGTGATACCACCAATTCGATCGACAGTATTCACTGATATACTGAACATAATTCCAATTAGGTCCCGAGCCTAATCGTCCCGCAAAAGTCGACATAAATAAAAGTATGATGAAGTACAAAGGGGTCAACCTTGTAAAAAAAAATATACAAGTATAAATGAATGGAAATAGTAGGGGCAGAAGATAATGATGATGAAGGATATACCTTAAAAATCGGTGGACATAGAAGGATAAAATATTAAAATGTCCTCGGTTAAAGGCATTGAGCATGGTAGTAGAGGTACAAACACCACCAATTAGAAAACAGCAATCCATCCAATAGTTCATTATATTTGTAAAGGGGAATAAATGCCACGATGCCGTCCCCTGCATCAAACGAAAAATTGATTTTTCATGTTTTCCCTATAAGCTCAGTTAAAATTAACACGCTCTTATTGTTATTGTTGTAGGGTATATCACTCGTTGTGCAAATCACTCTGCTTAAATAAAAAAGGAATAAACACTACCATGAATTATGTTTAAAATGAATTTAGATTAAATAAATCATTCCAGAACCAATTAAATTTCACAGTAATTAAACTATTTTAACTCAATAAGTTTTATGCATTTAATTTTCAAATTTCTGTCGAAAATTCTTCAAAAAAATTAATATTTTTACACATATATACCAAATTTTAAATACATATACAACCTAATAAATGAAATTCTAATGCACGCACTATAGAGCTGGCTATTGCATTAATATTCTTCAGTTTACCTTGCGCAAGATTCCTTCATTAACGACACCTGCTACCGCGAAAAATTACCAAATGGGAGCTGACAGTTACCAAACTCGAGAGTGCTCTTATCCCATTTAGGCAGCCAATTTCTTCAACTCCAGAATCTTTTATCAATTCACGAACATTCCTGATGACTGAGAAACAATGAAGGGCTTCCATGTGAGGAGTATCTTGACCATTAGCAGGTAATCTTTTCCATATTACATCGTAAATGGTGGACGCCAGGACCAAAACAATTATGAAGCTAATTAAAATTCTTTAAAACGCATTCAAATTAGTAAGTTACACTAAATGTTTGTAGATATTTCAAAATTAAATAAATTACGCAAATGCCGTTGAAAGTCCGTCGAGAGGTGATTGTTCTTTGATTTTGGATTCA
This sequence comes from Chydorus sphaericus, assembly GCA_030141595.1. Taxonomy (NCBI): domain Eukaryota; kingdom Metazoa; phylum Arthropoda; class Branchiopoda; order Diplostraca; family Chydoridae; genus Chydorus; species Chydorus sphaericus. The sequence goes on from CM057927.1 coordinate 4,077,425, forward strand.
GTGTGACAAAAGCGGTCATGAGTAGCTGTAACTAATGAAAAGAGAGATGATTGATTTTTCTGTTTATCCGGAAGTTTAAAAGTGGTGCGGCCGATCTTGTTGGCAACCGAGTTTCGAACGTCTTGGGCACTGCACGACGATGGTAGACACAGTCCAACGATCACGTCAGCTATTGGTTTATGGGAAAACAGAAATAAATGGTTCTGTTGCCTCATAGCCACATTCACACGGGGAGTAACAAACTTAGAATCCATAGAATAATCAAAAGGTTTTGCACGTATGAAGACTGAACAGTATTGCCCTTTGATATTGTTTGCTGGATTTACAGATGATACACATTCATCGAACAATCCTACATCATATCGGGTTTCTTTGGCTCCTGTGAATCCATAATTTGTCATTCCATCGAAAGGCAATCTCCCCGAAGCCTGAAACACTATTTACAGAAAAAATAATAGTAATATAACACAACAATTTGAGTAAAATAAGCATTACTTGATAAGGCCCATTCTTCGTGATTTAATAGAGCCTTGACGAGAAGCAGACTATCCTCGACGCATTGTTTACTCACGGTAATTGCTTTGTCTTTAGGATAGTCCGAAGTCGGAACGAACGTAGAAAAATAATTCTTCTTAGAGATTAAGTCTTTATCTTCCAGGGAGTTCACAGAACCAGGAGTTGTGGAATGAATTAAGATCATTTGCAGCTGAAAGGCAATAAAAAAACGAATCCATTCGTTTTGCTTCATTTGAATATACTGTCTGTATTAATAAATTACTGTGAATAAGTTAAATTATTGCGTTGATATACTTTATTTGAAATACTTGAAGAAACAAAAAGTTAAAAAGTTCGTTGAGTGAACTAAGAAATCAATTAATAGATAAACACTATTGGCTGTACAATAAAAAATAAATATGAAAAAATACGTACACGTGTAACTTTTTGTAGGAATGGTGCACCAGTGCCACTACTTTATCATCCAGTACAAAGGAAACAACTGACGAAAGAATGTTACGATTGTGAGTATTAAAGCTTATTATTGAAAAACCAGTTTTTTTTATGTTGAACACCGTGCATCAATGTATACGTTTGAATTTCCTTGCTGGTGGTTTATGTTGCCTTTTATGGCATTGATGGACCTGGTCAAACATCTTCTAGCTGATGTTGGAAGAGGGTTGACTGGTTATGATTCGAGTCTCCTCTTTTATAAATGCAAATGCAGAAGAAGAGGATTCAACACTCTTGTTCTGCCCTACGGATTTTCTTTATAGAAGAACAGAAAATAAACTTCTATAAAAATAACTAATCGTTTAAGGCTACAAGCTTTTCAATTAAAAAATTAGCACACTTCCCCCTGATTTAATGGCGATTTTTTGGGCGGGCAAGAGGCGGGGCTTATTTCATATTTTCTATAATATCTCCGGAAATATTATTTTTAGGTATATGAACATGTAGTAAAAAAATAATCTCGATTTTTTTACATTTTATGGTATCGGCTATAAAAAGGCAAAACTTTTCTTTAAGTTGCTGTTATTACTTTGCCTACTTCTTTTTCTAACTTGTAAACTTGTATACACATGGTACGGTGGCACTACAAAATATTCGGTAGATCTCAACTGAAACCTGTTTTCATCTAATTACTTTTGACAGATTCGAAACCATTCGACAGATATTTATTTCATCTACTAATACTCGAGGGGTTGTCTACTCAAAAAAGTTTTCGTACATCCCAAAAAATCTATGCCAAAAATATGAAAAATTCTGAAAAATTCCCGAAAAATTCGGACGAAAAAATTCCAAAACCCACGAAAACAGGGAAAAATCCAATTTTTCTTACAAAAAAAAAGTCCACATAAAGTCCAAAAAATCCAAAAGTCTTGAAAAAATCCAAAAAATTCTAGAAATCCCTATTTTTTTCCATTTTTGGATTTAAATCTTCGTACACCCAAACTTAATAAATACATAACAAGTAAAAACAATACAGAAAGCATGTAATATTTTTCATGTTATATCGTATTTGAATCTTTCTTCATTGATTTTTGAAAAATGGCACAATATTGTACGATAGCTGGTGAATAGTTATTGCTAGGGAGTAGATAAAAAATTTCCTCACTTATTAAACCGAAGTATTTATTACAATATTGAACTTAAATGTAACTTAATGATTTTATAATCAATAGTTATTTCATGACTCTACCTAGTAATATAGTAGTATATAACAACCAGATATAACTGACGAAAAAAACGTTATGACACGCGCAGAAAGTCGACAAAGAGCTCTTACATCTCTACTCGCGTCAAGGCGTCAATTTCAAAGGTCTTTAACCTTATTACATCACACAACGTCACAACCCCTCTTTTCCCATATCTCTTCTGTAAAGATGTTATAGGGACAATACAGGGGAAGGGTACAGAATGTTCAATTTTTCTCACCCTTCATAACTTCTCTCTTTTATGATGACATATGAGATTAGACAAAAAAGAATGGGGAAAATATTGTATTGAAATTTAGGAAATATGTCTAATTTTCTTTCATTTTAGACTAAATATTTAAAATTTAATTGACAATATAAACATTAATTCATAGTAATGTATTAATAGTATCGAAAATAAGAAGTAAATAATAAATGGAATTATCAGGTCAGAATGTAAATTTTTTTACTGGTTTTTAGAACTTGTAGTAGGGGAGAGCGGGGTTACTTGGGACAAAAAATTTTGAAACTGCTTTGGGGATTTTTAGTTCTTTTATGAAGCATCGTTAACAAAAACATTTAGGTGTATCTTGTAGCCTATTCTTTTCTCTTTTTAAATCTTCTTTCAAAATGTCTTATTTTCAAATACAAAATTAAATTCAATTTTTTAAATGAAGTTCATTTTTTCGAAAACGTAAAAAAAGTACGGGGCTACTTGGGACAGTTTAATAAAATCATTCTTGTTTACTAATAATCGCTGATTCGTTAAAAACTGAAATAGCAGTAAGAATCAGAATCAAATTTTCTTTCTTGTGGTATGCTTATATCATAGAAAACAGCCTGCCATAATGACAAAATATGTCGAAAACTTTTTTTGGTCGAAAACGCGCCGCGCGCGCTGTCTCCCCCTTCTTTTATATGGCGTTTTATTGTCCCAAGTAACCCCCGTCTCGATGTCCCAAGTAGCCCCACTGTACCTACACACACATTTACCTTCATAACCACTAAACTAAAATAGATAGAAAAATGTTATGTTCAGCAAAGATAAAGTAAATTGAATTTCCTTGAAAATGGCCTATCTCGTTTTTTAATTCTTCAAACATAAGTGACCGGTTTTTTAAATTAAAAGATTTCTTTTTTCCGGAAAAAAGTTGAAAAATACATTTTACCCACTACAGCCTAAATTAATTAATATTTTCTAATGAATTTTTTTGTCAAGATGCGGACCAGTGATGCACATGTTTCCTGAAAAAATGAGATTTTTTAAACTTGGGAAACATACTCAAAACCCCGCTGTCCCAAGTAACCCCCGTCCCAAGTAACCCCGCTCTCCCCTATTAGTAAGTAAATAAATCGACTTGATTATTAATACGGGGTTTATTAATACGGGACCAAAAATATCGTTGTTAATTCTTTTTATGTAGGTATTTTGGTAACTATCTCCTGAACCGATTTAAATATGATGCCTTTTAGTCCCCATAATATTTATAGAAATCCTAAATGTATCTTTTTTGTAATAGCTAATATAAATTCTAGCACAAAGATGATTTTATCAACTTGCTAATATATATGAATGCTTCATATTTTATGTTTATATCAGTGTAATATTATCATGACACAATGTGTGAATAAATAATTTTATAGGGGCTGTATAGCACGCATTTTTTCAAACTCTTCTTAAATTCTGCCCTCGCCGCGTCCCACCGTTACAAATTCTTAAAATAAAACCTATTGTAAACACCCACCTCTCTTCGGAAGTCAACACCTGCTGATCTAGATCCATTTTTCCCTTAAAAGGGAGGTGAAAATATATTTCTTATTTTTATTTAAGCTGAATCCTTAAGAGAAAAATGAAAAAGAATCATCTTACCGATAGAAAATGACAGTAAATCGAGCTTGTTTGCTTACAGCTAATAGCATAGCAAGTCTTCATACGGCGAGGACATCGCCTAATGAGACTGGCCTCTTTGGATCATATTTTTGGGAAAGTGCATATATTACCTAAGATTATTAAGACTAGTGGAAAATATAATTCATTCGTTGATCTATAAGTCTTTTTTTGTGAAAGAGTTTCTATTTTTTTTCACTAAACCACAAAATGTATTTTTTTAAATAATCAAATGCCCTGTTATCATGAAATTGATCCAATATTTACGTTTGTAAAGAATATGAATGTAAAAATAAGCAATAAAACATAAATGGTATTTGCTTACGCTAATATTATTCATTTTATTAGTATCACGAATGAAACGATAGTATCACTATCGTTTCATCGCTTTCGATTAATGGGATAAACATTATTATTATATGGCTGAAATTGGTTTTCAGAGAAAAATAAAGAGAAATATCCATATATATTTTCCCAAAGAAAAAAAATACCAAACAACCAGAATTTAAAATGACAAAATTTAATGCGACGTCTACCCTCATGACTATGAAAAAAGATGGTTGGGAGAGATTATAAATGCTTTTTCTAGCCCCCCCCCCCCCCTGCTACTGCTCTACCCCATCACACTATTGTATAAAAGCAATAAAGTGGGTAGAGGGGGGGGGGGGGGAGCAGATCACACTAAAACTTTCGAAGGGATCTGTGACGCAGAGCTTATAGTTGGAACATATTTGTCAGGCAGCTGTACCGTGTTCAGAACATTTTTTTCACCAGTACTTACTGGACTTTTGAAGGAAACAGACACACTCCTATTCATTTTACTATTTCTAGTGATATACTTTACAGTACTGAACTGTAAAATGATTGAGGGTAGAATCACAAAATAACTCTTAGTTCAAAAATTATTTATATCAGTTCCATATTGTATAAAACTATAAATGCAGGTTTGGTATAAAAGATCAAATTTTGTATCTCTTTTCCCTAATTATTACTTATTGTTTTACGACTTTATAGAATTTTATCCAGTATTGTTAAGGTAATATTAATAGTTCTGTAGGTTGATTTTATTTAGTGAATTTAATTTATACAACTTGTATCGCTAAAATGAATGACTGTAGAATCATGTAATAATCACACGGTTCTAAAGTTTTTCATTTTAGCTAAGTTGAAAATGGACGCAGTATTAAAAGAAAATTTTATTTGATTGATATTGAAATTCCTAAACAAAAAATCGTTTTACCATAATTGTTAAAAAATAGTAACATTATTAAAATAAGAGAACAAATTACATGGTGTTGATTCGCGTTTTGAGTTTTTGTACAATAAGGTTAAACTTTGTCTAAAAAGGAAAAATGCTCTTATAGTTCCCTATATAATTGTATAGGCCGAAATATGCTGGAATGGCTACAGCTCGAGGGGACGTAGGGTTTGAATAACAAATAACAATGGGTATAATGTGATGGCCAGCTGCGTTTCCTTTGCACATAGTTACTGAACTACTGGGTAACCCTCTTTTTTCTTCTGATTCGATTTTTTAAAAACTAGGTATAGTTGAATGATTTTAAAATTGTAAAATAAATATTGACTTGTAAATCATTTACAGTTAATACGATTATTTGAATGTGGTACAGCTTGCGTGGAAGTTATGAATATACGTCTAAACAAAAAAAGACGAAAGCATTATTGTTTATTACTTTATTTGATATTTTCATTCCCTTTTCCTCCAGTTATTGAAATAACCTTCAATTCACTTGATTTTACTCGTGGAATCTTAACTTGTATGAAATCTTTTCAAACGAAATGTAAAGCGGGTTGGCGACTTTGTTGGCCGAAACCCAGGTACCCAAAGATGATGTTGTTACATGGGAATGTGTTTGAATAATTCTTAATTGATGAAAAATATTGATTGCGGATCAAAAATCATCAAACTTATTCAATATGTACATTTACTACGTGTGGAAAATAAAATCTCCGGTAGACAAATACGAAAGTGATGAGTGACATTACGACATTAAACACCGAGGGAATAGATGACATAAGAAGTTTGTCATCGACTTTAACATGTAAATACGACAATAACATTCTACATCTCATATACTACGAAGTCATTACAAGATTTTATTCTTGGGTAATACGGCGGTGGCAGTTCACGCAGTGGCGGGGTCGGTGGCTGAAGTTGGCGAGGAGTCGGATATACTTATGCCTGAAGACGTCGGTGTTAAAGTACAGGCGTTTATACACGCGGTACTTGTGGTAAATGGTCACGTACATAGCAAATGTAGCAGCGAACGGTTGCGGCCTAGCTGACTAAAACGCCGCAGTCTAAATTCCTTAATTGGAATGGGTGGGGTGGTGTCTTTGGTGTTAGCATTGGTGTGTCGTCAGAAGCAGTCTGTGCTCGTGTCGGTGCGGGGGAAACGGTTGGGAGTCTTTATTTTTTTCACTTTTTGTTGCTGAGTATCCTTCAGCTTTGATTTGTAGACAACTAGCTCCTTAAGCATCTCATGATGTTGATGGATATACGTGGTTATGGCCATAACTTGGTCCGACGGTAGTTGAAGCTGCGATTGCTGATGTTGGGCGACGGTAGTTATTTCTTTTCGGTTCCTCAGCGACGAGATGCTGCTGCCGCTGGACTATAGGGTATATTTTACTGTAATAGAGCGCTAAACCTTGGTTAGTCGTACGATAAGACTAGTCGAAGAGAGTTCAGTCGGATGCAATACTTGTATTCAATCTACTCGTTTAAATAAACTCACTACTGGGCTGGGGTTGACAAGAAGGTTCAGGCCATTCAGCTGCTGACTGACTCGACGTACTAACATGCAGCGACTTAAATAGGGCGCAGGGGAAAACGGGTGCTTGGTTCACCTTACAATCGAGAGTTAGGGACTTTTGCGGCTTCCGCTGCCGTATGCAAATATGGCTCGAGCTGAATTAGGGTAATGTGTTTCTCGGAAACCTAAGCATTGCCAATTCAATGGCAAACATGGGTTAGCATAGGGGCTGATATAAGAGCTGGTAAGCTTCCAATTTTTCTGCAAGATCATTAATTTGAGATGTGCGAACACGTCCCAGTTGTATGGTTTGCACGTGATTTAATATGTGCGGATTAGAATCTCGAACTACAGGACCCACTGACGTTCCTCCTCCGCTCATGTGTATAGGGGACCCCAGTCGGCCGGCGGCTGATTGTTTACCGCCGGATCTACGCTTTTTCTTTGTTACATAAAAAAATTCGGCCTCTCCTTGGCCAAGTTTAGTCTCATAAACCAGGTCAAGGTCTTGAACCACTTCAAAATATCATCAAGAGATATGGTTGCCAAATTTGCCTAAAGCTGGTTGACTGACACATGAAAGATGATGGTGCGTTACGTAATCCAAAAGAAAATACGTTGAACTCGTAGTGTCCTAGATGAGATATGCCTTTTTCTCTTTGCTTTCTTCGTTCCATTCTATTTGCCAATATCTTGAGTACTTATTTATGATGATTATGCGAAGTACAAAGCTTCAGGAGCCGCTGTGGTGCTCTCTATTGAGATGACAACCCCACATAAGGTGTGTAAAGAGTTAGAATGAAAGAGAGACGAGACGGTAAGAGTTTGAGTTAGTTTAAGAGTTTGTATTAATAGTCACTACTGTAACATTCACTAGTAGAAAGGGGTCAACGTGAGAGGGCCGGTGTACGCTCTCTATCTCTAAAGAGTATATATATCTCTTCTCGCAAGCAGAACACTTTGACCGTAAGTAACTTGACAATTGTAGACTGAAAGAGTAGTTTAAAGAGACTGTATTGATAAAGACTTACTACAAGTTGCTAGTACATGAGTTCGGAAGTAAGGTGGGCCAGTGGAGTTCGGACTGACTGGTGTTGGTCAGTCGAGCTCCTTAAATAGGGAGCAGGACTTGAGGGTGCGCGCCCCGCTTATATGGGGAAAGGTGGGATAATGAGCACGGCACACCGAACCATCGATCGGCCGCCTTAACTACCGTGACCCGTGACCTGGAGGAAAGTTGGAGATACTGCTGATTTTACTACCGCGTCACTTTACATAAGGACTAATATGAGGGCTGATACGAATCCAATCGGAGGGGACATACCATAAGCAATAACATGCATAATAAGGGAAGATTGGAAAAAGTAATCAGGGTCTGCGATTACCGGATTGCAGTAATCTGTAAGTGACAATCCTGGCGCTACAGCACGACACGTCCTCACCAAAAGTCCCGGATTGATGATTATTTTATGACACCTCGTCGCTTGGAGAATATGCCATGCACAAAAAATGTTATTAATCGTTTTGGAAAGATACCATAAAGAGTTACATGGGCAAGCATAGAATTGTAATCAGCGTGTACGCCGTAATCCATAGAGCGTGCGCTGATTGAGTCAGGATCCAAATCCAAGAATGAATATTGTTAGATCCTGACACTGATCAACACTTGACGTGTGTGTTCGTGCGTGTTTTTTAACGGCGCTCTGATGTTGAGTCCCGGTAGGTCCGTCGATTGGAGTCAACATGTCTACGTTGTCTTCTTTCCAGATCGACAATCAGGCGATGGTACTTATGTCGGTAGACGTCGTTGTCTCGATACAGGGGTTTATAAACTTTGTAGCGATGATGGATAGATGCTGGACCGCTGATGTGGCCTAGGTACCTGCGTATTGTTGTTGATGTGCTGGCCGATGTAACCGATGCTGACCTCTCCTCCTGTATGTTTCTATCTTGATGTTTTGTTGGTGGTGGCGTAGGGGTCCTGACGCCTTCAACGGGCTCCGTCGTTCTTCCAGAAGGCGTCGTTGTTCCAGGACGAGACGTCGGTCCAGGACGAGATGATCCAGAACGAGAAAATGCTCCCGAGTGAGTTGCGATTCCAGACTGGGAGAATGAAGATCTTTCGTTGATTTTCTCACTTTCCCGTTGAATTTCCTCCATTTTTGCTGTAGTAGCCGCCAATTCTTTTAGAATTTCGTGGTATTGGTGGACGAAGTCCGCAGTAACCATTACGTGACCGATAGGTTAAGCAGACGGTTCGGTCGAGGTGATTGTTTATTTTTGCTTTTAGCTACCTGTTGATTGTTGGTATCCTTTGATGTGGCCCCAGTCAGCTGCTGGCTGATTAGTATGTCAGTTTCCGCTCTTGTCACTGGTGATGGGAAGCGTGGTGAGCGTATGTTCGGCACCCAGGTGTCGTTGGAGTCCTGAATTGGTTCGGGGAATGGTGCCCTGGATGGCGAAGGTGTATCAGGGATGTTTTCTTTTTCCATTGTTGGTACTGCACTGCACTGCTTGGCTGGTTTCGGAATGAGCCTACACTCTTTTGACCACTGTGTTGATATTGTTTCATTTTTTTTCTAAATAGTTTTGCGAATTTAGTTTTTTCTTAATTTGGAATATGTGTGGTCGTGCTTGATAAGTTGAATTACATGATATGGTTGAATGTGGTAGTAGGCTTGGTGTTCCAGGACCTTTGTGAGAACTTAATTAAGCAGGATAGTGTGGCTAAATTTGTATGGAGGGCAACATGAGACAATAATTGGAAATGGTAGTTATGTGGGGAGAGATGATGCAATATTATAATGTGTTGTGTTTACATATGTGATGAATTAGTGGGATTACTTGATGTTCAATATAATTGTAAGATCGTGTTGTACCGTTGTAGGTATAATATAAGTGTTAATCGATCTAGCGCGTTACATGTATATTTTGTATAGCTGGTTAAATATGCATGTTATTTTTCTTGTATGTGATTAAAAGACGAGGAGCAAAAAAATCGATAATCAATATACGATTAGTGCACATGTCAATGTCAAGAGATTCGTACAAAAAAATTGGGAAAATTAACATTTGAATTATCTTAAAAATCAAATAAAAAATTATTTGAATTTCGTGCTTTGTCATAAATTAGAAATTAACATTTTGCATATTTATTTTCTATATTCAAAGTTAGAAGTGGGAGGAAATTGTTGGTCTGGTTAAGCCATGTATAGGGGTGTTGATTGAGTGTTTATTAGGGGACACGACTGACTAATTGACTACCTTGTAGTGCGCATTTCTGACACTACCCCTCAATCAAAACTTCATCCAGACACGGGATGGGACACGGGTCAGGTAGGGTCCGCTTGTTAAGCTTTCGTTAGTCCAGCGAAGCGCCACCAAAGCTTCATTTTTTGTTCTTCCTAGGAACCAGTACCGTCGGGGAGCTAAATGGGCTTACACTTGGTCGGGTAATGTTGTAGCGAAGTATCTCTTCAATTTTCTATCTTGCTAAATCTCTTTTCATAATGGGAATTTGATATGGTCGTAGGCAAATGAGAGGGCCTGGTGTGAAGTTTATATCGTGCTTTACTCTTTTTGATCTTCCCATCTTTGATATATCGATTGCGATTACTGAACGGCATTTTTTTACTAAAGCTATTATTTCTGATTTTTGTTTGTGGTTGAGGTGGGATCCTATATTTATTTTAAGCTAGAATGGGTCAATATCATTTTCCTTGGTAAAAATTTACGTAATATTGTCCTGATTGCATATCCTCTTATGACACATAAAAAAAAACAATTGGGGGTTCATTGATAAAATAATTCTTATTTACTTGTAATTGGTCGAACAAAAGTTGTTAAGTCAAACTGGTATTTCACACATTTTCAATGATTCAGTCACCATCACATGTTGACAACCATGTCTCGGTCAAAGCCAAGAGGTCTAGGTCGTTTCGAATGATGTGTTCCTCCACCAATGGTCCATTGCTATCTAGAGATCGGGCATTGATTAAGCCACACTGAAGGAATCGTTTGCTTCTTCTCGACCTCTTGTCAGCAGTTCCACTTCTACGGCCACGCTTAGTTGATGGGCGAGAGCAGATGTTGAGTGAGTGTAGAAGGTTAAAAACGCTTCTTCTAGAAGCCCCACTTTTTACGATTCACTTCACGTCCCGCGAGTAAACAAGAAGGGAGGGGGCGTTGCCCTTATCTTTCGCAGCTCAATTAGAGTGCGTCCAGTCTCATTGGATTTCAAAACCACGTCCTTTGAGTTTCTTCTGACTTGTTTCTCAATTAACTCACGTAACTTTGTGCTGCTGGTTGTTTATCGTCCGCCAAGTAGTAAAGTAAGCCAATTCCTGGAGGACTTTACCTGCCTTTTAGAGCTACTAGCAAGCAATCCTGGTCAGCTGATTATTAATTAAATTATCTTTAAGTATTGTATCGACACTGCTAGTGATCCCGATGGTAGGAGATTATTAGCTGCTCTTGACTCGTGTGATCTCTTACAGCACGTCTCTGAACCAACCCACAACCGTGGGCACACACTCGACCTCGTCATATCAAGAGCAACTGAAAACACCATCGTCAACTGCTACGTTGACGAGTCCATCTCTGACCATGCAGCCGTTCACTACGTCGTTAGAGCTCATCGCCCTATGCGACAAAGGAAAAAAGTCTCATCCAGAAGCTACAAGTCCATCGACATCAACTACTTCATGGCGGACATTCAACTTCTCCCACTGCTCTCTTCACCTTCCGCCACGATTGATGGGCTCCTCTCTCAGTACAACACCGGCCTTAAGTCCATCCTCGACATCCATGCACCACTTGTGACCAAGGAAGTAACTATCCGTCCAGACAATCCATGGATGACGGAGGAAATTTGTTCTTCTAGGACTTCTAGAAAGCTGGAAAGGCGAGCCAGGAAAACGCGTCTGGAAGTTGACAAGCAGATTCTTCATGACTCTCAAATGAAGTTGAAATGATCTCTGAATGAAGTCATTACTGCAGCCAAAACTTCCTTCCTAAGCAACAAAGTAAAAGAAAATATTGGTCGAATTTCTCTGTATAGGATCGTCGACTCATTCCTACAAAAACGACCAGTTCTTCGTCTTCCACAGCACAACTCAACAGCGGAACTCGTGGAACGTTTCAGCTTTTATTTCTGCGACAAAATAGCCAGCATTCGACGCTCCTTTGGTGAATCAACTAGACCGGAACCTGAGGTCGCACCTCCTTCATTGAAGACTTTTTCATCCTTCTCTCCAGTGTCTCCAGAAGATATTGTGAAGCTGGTCAAGTCTCTTCCATCCAAGTCATCTGCTCGGGATCCCATTCCAACTTTTCTTCTAAAGTCTGTCGTTGGAGTGTTGTCTCAACCGATCGCTGACCTCTTCAACCTTTCTCTCTCTACTGGAATTTTTCCTGCTGAGATGAAGATGGCTTTGGTGACTCCTCTCCTAAAGAAAAAGGATCTTGATCCTGATGTACTCTCCAACTACCGTCCGATATCGAATCTTTCGTTTCTCTCTAAACTATTGGAAAAAGTTGTACTGGGCCAGCTCATCAAGCATCTAGAATCTGAGTCACTGTACATCCCGACACAGTCTGCTTATAGGAGAGGCCACTCTACTGAAACTGCATTACTGTGTGTCCTCAATGACATACTGCGGGCAATCGATCGTGGTGTAGTATCTCTTCTTGCTCTCTTGGACCAGACTGCTGCCTTTGATCTCCTTGACTATCCAACTCTTCTTCATCGACGCAAACACCGTTATGGAATCTGTGGAACCGTTCTCTTATGGTTCAAGTCTTACCTGGAGAAAAGGTTGCAAGCTATGCTCATCGCTGGGGTGTCTTCGTCTCCAACTCAACTTGATGACGGCGTCCCGCAGGGCTCAGTAATGGGACCTGCTCTCTACACACTTTACTCCGCCCCTCTTCATGACATCGTTGCTGAGGGTGGTGTCCAGGATCACGAGTTTGCTGACGACAGACAACTCTACTCATCGTTTAGACCAGAGCGTACATCTTCGGCTGTCTCATCTCTCTCTGAGTCAATTGCTAAATCTAAGACTTGGATGGATGCCAACCATCTCAAACTCAATGAGGGGAAAACCGATGCACTTGTGGTCTCTTCAAGTACTCGGGCTAAAGTGGACCTTCCTCTTCTCGTCATCAATGGTGTTGAAGTCGTCCCTTTATCTACAGTAAGAAACCTTGGTGTTATCCTCGACTCAAATCTTACGATGGCGGCCCACGTCAGTGCTGTTTGTCGGCGAGCATTCTTTCACCCTCGCGCATCAAGAAGTTTCTTTCTTCGTCAGCAACTGCTCAACTAATCCATGCCTTTGTTGCCTCCCAACTGGACTATGGAAACTCTTTACTGATCGGGCTGCCCAGTACTCAACTAGACCGACTTTAGAGGGTCCAGAATGCAGCTGCCAGGCTTATTACCGGGTCTCACAGTGTGGAATTCTCTCCCCCTTGGCGTGCGCTCTGCACAATCTTTTTACCCTGTTCAAATCTCGTCTCAAGACGCATCTTTTTATCGGAGCTTTTAATTCTTGATGAGTTCTATGTTTGAATGTCGGAGCGTGGCGCCTTTGAACTCTTTTGGAAAGGGCGTCATTCAATTTTAAATTTTGTACATTACATTACATTACATGTTTGAACCCTCATTATTCAGAAAAAAAAAATCAAGCTGTAAAACATGAAATTTATAGGCACGGGAAAGACTTGGATTATTTTTTTTTACTGATGGTTATTCCCTGATGCTGATACTGAAAACTTTTCTCAGAATTTAAGTATTTAACAGTACTGGATTGCTAAGTTGAAAGAGAAAAAAATGTGTCCGAACGGCTTGCTATAGCCTACTCCATAGCACAGGGTCGGGCCATTTCTTGGTTTTACTCTTATAGCAGTTGGTTTAGTCGCAATAGTTTTAACTATCTCAGTGGGAAGGATGGAGAGGAAAATACTTATTTCATTTATAATTTATAAAAAAAAAATTAAGTAATTGAACAACTGACGTATTCAATACATAAATCTAAGCTGTTTTCATCATAATATTGTCGCGTCTCAAATGGGATAAAGTATATTTAGTAAGAATCTATCCTTTTAGGAAGATTAATAAGGTCACGACAACATGTTTGTGTGTTGTTGTGTAGCTCTCTCTATCTATAGAGGTCAGAGCAATTATCTATGTACTATAAAATAACCTGTGAGTAAATGTAAATACAAGACTTCTAGTTGTACTGTTGAACCAACTAGTCAGAGTCCATTATTCATCGCGTCCAAAGGGAGCGCGACAATATCCTAGAATTCAGTCAATAGTACAATATTCAGTCAAGCAAAATAGTGGTTATACTTATGAAAAGTAGTTTTAAGAATTTAAAATTTTAGTGGTTTTTAAAGTGAAATTTAAGGTTTTTAGTGTCGATTATTCCATATGAATTCGGGAGAATCGAATGATTTTCGATTCTTAAAAGTTCAAATCGATTTTCAATCGAATAATTTTTCTGGCCCTCGAATGATTTCGATTCCATTATCTATTCGATTAAAATCGAAGTAAATCGAATAATTCCAAACCGACTGAAAGCGCTAGTTTTGATTGAGTCCTGTTTGTTGGTCGTTCGTGTCAAATGGTAAGGTATTAATAAACAGAAATTTATGCTTGATATGCGAATTTTTTTTTTAATATATGCGAAAAAAGTAAAAATTTATATGCGTTATTTGGTAATTCAGTCCGCCGGTTAATATAGTTTATACGTGCACTTATTCGACCTATAAATGTTAATATTAAACAAAAAATCCGTGGCGTTTAAGTTAAAATGTCGGATTAAATTTTATAATTCGCGTAAAATCACAGCCCGAATAACCCACAACTAATCTGAATTTCCCTCATAGCTCGTCTGATTTGCGTTTCCATTAGCTGTTTCAGTTAAGGTTTAAAATTGAAATTTCAACCAAAGAGGAATTAATTAACAACATTTCTAATTATTTAATAAATTGGTATGATCATTATTTCATTAGTCAACTTTATTTACTGTAGTTTAAATAGATTTTAAAAAACGATTGAAGAACGGAAGAAGTTAGTCAAGGACGATCTTTACTGAAGTCAACTTTCTTAGTCAGCTACTCGACTGGTTTTCAAGCATGCTTACAAGTTCGCCGACTTTTGAAAAATACTTAGACCTTTTTCTTTGTTTGATATCGACTGCTCTCTCCTCTCTGCCGAACCGCGCGGTCCATTTTTTTAACAGAACTAAAAAGGTTTAAATTTGAGACCCTTATAAAATAAATACCGATAACTTTATCTAGCAGTTTCTATTTTTTAAACAGATTTTTTACTGTCCAAGACAATGGAGGAAGCCGTAGAAGAGATCATGCCAAATGTTGTCTTACCAGATGATCTCCTCCATTACTTTTTAAACCATCATCTCTCAGACAGGGACTGTCTAGCTCTGGCTCTTTCAGGGGCTCTGAGTAACCAAACTTTAGCTCTACATGGAAGCAACAGGTAAAAATGCAACCCCATCTTTCACCAATTTTCTAATTGACATTTTATTCTATTTACAGACGGTGTAACATTAGTCACTGCTACTTCCTCTCAATCAGCCGTTGGACCTCATTCTTCCAGCAGTACATCAACCCTGTCTCGCTCACATCTTTCAACTCAGATCACTGCTACTGGATTCCCCCGGAAACTCTTTCAGGCCAAATCATTCAAATGGAGAACTTTGAAGAGTTGAGCGTGCTGGACACCCAAATCTTACTGAAGCACCTGCCCCAAGTATTTCTCAGCTGCCACAAAATAACCAAACTTGCTGTGAGTCTGGTAGGACTCTATTATCATGAAGCAATTGATGAGTATGTAGAGGAAGGAGCTCTTGAAAACATGAAGGAGTCATTCAAGAGGCTCACTCATTTGAAACTCTTCAACTTTGAAGTCAACAAAGTGGATAGAGATACTCCTCCAGACTTTCTTTTCTTTTCTACATGGACAGTCACTCTTGGTGTATTAAGGTATAATATAAATCCTTTAGTGTTATTTACTTAAAATTAATAGTTTTATCAAAGTTGGTGTAGGGACTGCGTCGACTTGAAACTCGAAATCTCTTACGGAGATGTTGATGCCTTTTCCGAATTTGACGAGAATATGGACCCCTTCTCTGAAATGAGGCTCTATAATTTCGCTCTAGAAGAGCAGTACCCTTTACTTGGCTGGATGAGCTCTTTAAAGAGCCTCGTAATCACCCGACGAGGCTGTCATGCCATCGCCAAAGACGGCTACGTCTATCAGCTCATCAAGTTTATCTTTGACCAGCCCTCAAACTGCCTGGAACATCTTTGGGTGGACGACAATAGCGACAGTCTCTCCGAAATTGGTTATAGACAGAAGTTATCGGTAGTTCAACCGTTGAAATCTTTCTGTGTTGGTGAAGGAACCTGCCTAAATCCTCGCTCAATTGAAGTGACTGACCCCAAATTCCGTCATCTTCGTAATTTGGGCGGATTCGGTTTTGAACGCCTAGCTCAGTTTCCCGACTTGAAGTACGTTCGTGGTAGTTGCGATGACCAAGTGGATGTTGATGTGAGTATAAAACGCATTAGTTTTTATTATAAGAATTCCAATAAACTAATTATTTTTTCAGGGATTGAACCAATTCTGCGAAACTCATCCGATGCTGGAGAGCTTGCACTTTGATGTAGAGGATTTAGATGTGCCGCTAAAGAAGCCCGCCAATAACTGGAAACTTTTGAAATTAAAAAATCTCGTCTATCACTGCCAATTTCCTGAAAAAGGTAATTTATTTAAATATCTAATAGAATTAAAATGAACTATCTGCGTTACAGAGATGTTGGATCATCTAGTGGAAGCGTGTCCTAACCTGGAACAACTTCACGTCGGTTCCAACTGCTCTAGCAACCGAATGGAAAACGGTGTCGACTTCCTATCCGCCATCCGCTTCCGGAATTTGAGATCCTTGAGTTTCACTGGATTCGATCTCCTAGATGGCTCTTTCTTACCACCCGTAATTAATCCAATAACTTTTTATGAGTATCTTATAAACTTCTTTTTTTCATAGATCTTGGAGCAGTGCAATAAGATTGAGAGCCTCCATCTAAGAGGCACTTTGGTTCCAGCTGTTTTCTTTACCAAAATTGGAGACTGCCTTCCTTTAGCTAACAAATTACGGGATCTCAGGTAAAAAGACTTGATAGATCTTTGACTTAACTTTCGATTTCTTTAATTTTATTACTAATTTCAGGTTGGAATGGAACAACGAAGAGAAACTGCCCGATGTACTCCTCTTTCTCAAAGAGTTGGTCAAGTGCTCTTCCCACCTGGAACGCATCACTCTGTGCTATTTCAAATATCCTGCTCAAATTGAATGGATTGCTCCTCCAGATTTCGAGGATCGTGTAGTCTCTTTCGCTCTAGAGATGGATCACCTCGTAGCTCTCTGTCTAGCTGGATTCAAGATAGATCCTAGCCTTATTCAACGAGTTAATCAAAGAGTAGTTGAAGAGGTCCGCCTTCTACGCCCGCCGTTTTGGTTCTATCTCGGTCGGGATCAGCCTAGAGGCAACGATCCTACCATTCCTCGCATTCATTACGATGGAATTGTGAATCCCATTGATTGGTTTTACACTTCTCCGCCTTCTTTGTAATCTAATTTAAAATGCTTCGTTGTCAATTCAGAATACAAAATGTACTTATCCAGAAAAACGTTTATTCATTAAGGCAATTTGACAACTTAGAGAGAAAGAAATGTTGGCCGCATTTTTCTACGAACGCCAAGACGAGAAAGAGCTCCCTCTGTAATGAATGGTTACATTAAAATCAATTAGAACAGAAAAATAAATATAATTGAATTAAAATTTACCCTCCGAAGGCGGGTGGAGGGCTCTGAAAAGCAGCTCCACCAAAAGCGGGTTGCTGAGGATTATTGGCGGCTAGAGCGCCGAAACTCGGTCCGGAGGCAGCCGCAAAAGCGCCGAATCCGCCCGTCTCAACTTTGGGTGGCGAGAGAGGAGCGGCGGCAGCGGGCGAACCGAAAGTTGGTTTCCCTCCAAACATCGGGTTGGGCGAGCCACCGAAAGTTGCCGGGCCTCCAAAGGCCGGAGCACCGCCAAAAGCTGGAGAGGACCCAAAGGCCGCCGGCTGGCCAAATCCAGAAGAGCTCTGCTGGCCGAATGACGGACTGGCGAAAGCTGAAGGAGCCGGAGAAGGCCCTGGTGAAGCGGCCCCAAAGGCACTCGATCCTGGAAATAAATAAAAATTAATTTAAGTAATTAATTTAAATTTAAACAAAATTACCCGAGGAGCCAAAAGTTGATCCACCTCCAAACACATTGCGGTTCGCATTGGCCGCATTTGGAGTTCCACCCAGTCCCATTCCACCAAACATCGAAGAGCCTCCAAAAGCGGAAGTGGAACCGGAAGAAGCTGGCTGGCCGAAAGATGTTCCACCGAATACCGACTGGCCGATGGGAGCCGAGACACCAAATCCAGTAGATGACGATGATGATGAGCCCAAAACATTTCCACTTCCGCCAGTTGGTTGACCAAAAACGGAAGTTGAAGAAGATCCGGCGGCACCAAAAGCAGCAGGTTGACCGAAAGCTGGACTAGACACTGGCTGGCCAAAGAGTCCTCCTCCAGTTGATCCGCCAAAGGCCGAAGAAGCGCCGAATGGGCTAGCGGCCGTTGAGGCGCCACCAGTAGAAGTGGCTCCAAAGGCCGGTGTAGCTGCAGTGGATGCAGCAGGGCGTCCAAAGAGAGGAGCGCTACCAAAAGCGGCCGTTGGGGCGCTGCTGATCGGATTCGCCGTTGAGGCCTGTCCGAAGAGAGACGTCAATCCGGCGTTAGTAACAGCTGGCTGGCCAAAGAGAGACGTAGAAGAGGTCGTAACGGCCGCAGGCTGTCCGAAAACGGATGAGGTCGTAGCGGCCGGTGCCTGGCCAAAGACTGAAGTAGTCGTAACGGCCGCAGGCTGTCCGAAAACTGAGGAGGTCGTAACGGCCGCAGGCTGTCCGAAAACTGAGGAGGTCGTAACGGCCGCAGGCTGTCCAAAGACTGAGGAGGTCGTAGCGGCCGGTGCCTGGCCAAAGACTGAAGAAGACGTTACAGCCGGTGACTGCCCAAAGAGCGATGAAGTGGTGGTGGAAGTGACCGTAGGAGCCGCCGGTTGACCAAAAACTGAAGAGGCCCCAATGGCCGCAGACTGGCCGAAAAGGCCTCCTGAAGCTGGGACCACACCGAAAGCCGTAGGTGGTTTAGACGACGCATTAAGAGAGAAGAGAGGGGCCGTTGAGGCCGCTGGAGCCGTTTTGTTCCCGGCCAAACTGAAACTGAAGCCTGAACTGGCCGGTGATGCAGCTGGAGTGCTGCTAAGCCCGGCTGTTGTGGCAGCGGCAGGTTGAGCTGGAGTGCTGTTGAGTCCGGCGGATGTGGTAGCAGCAACTGGAGCTGGAGCGCTGGTAGATGCCGGAACGGCCGCTTGAGGCAGAGCGAAAGAGAACGACGAAGAAGGGGCCGTTGGGGTCGCAGTCGAAGAGGTCACAGCCGGAGAAAAACCAAAAGAGGAGCTTTCGGCGGCCGGTTTGACGGGCAGAGCGGTCGAAACGGCGGCGCTGGTAGTGACTACGGGAGTAGGTGGGGCCGTAGTGGCCGGTGCGCCGAAAAGGCTGCTCATCTTCGGGATGATAGTCGCTGTAGTAGAGGCAGGTGTAGTGGCCACTGGAGGGGCCGAAACGGCCGGTGCCGATGCGCTCGTTACAACAGGCGCCGTTGGGGTCACAGCAGCCGCTTTGGACACGACAGGAGTAATGCTAAAAGCAGGTGAAGGAGCTGATGGTGTGGCTGCTTTGGCTCCAAAAAAGCTTCCGACAGAAGACGTCGTCGACGGAGTGGCGCTGAAAGCGGACGAAAAAGCGCTGGAAGCCGGAAGGCCGCTAAAAGCAGACGACAAACTTCCCGAAAGCGACCCAAATCCGGTGCTGGATGAAGTCGGAGTAGCGCTGGAGCTGAAAGCTGAAGCCAATCCCGAAGGAGTCCCAAATCCGGCGCTGGATGAAGTCGGAGTAGAGCTGAAAGCGGAAGTCTTTCCCGAAGGAGTTCCAATCAATCCAGCTGGAGCAGCGCTACTGCTAATAGCGGTCGGTTTAGAACCGGCGGATGCGGAAGAAGAGTAGGCCGGAGGTGGAGCGCTTGAAGCCGGAACAGCGGCCGCAATCGGTTTCGATGTGATGGACGCCGTAGTGCGCGGAATGAGTGCGAATCCGCTCACCAATTTCTGTCCAGTTAGAGACTTGGCCGCCAGATCCAACTGGGTCGTGTTGATCGGAGTGGATGGCGGGCTGATATCCTCAATCTCCGGGAGAAGGATCGACGACGTCTTTCCAAGCGGAGTAGGGACCGATTGGGCCGGTTTGGGAGATGGTTTGACGGCTGCAACAGGGCTCTCTTCCGGCTGGCTATTATTATTCGACGATGAGCAGCTCATGATGCTGCTGAGGTTGGATAGTAGGCGGGATTCAGAGGCCGTTTCAGGCCGGATGGCCCGGATGCGAGTTACAGGTCGGGTAGAGAGGACGTTGCGCAAGAGAGCCTGCTTCTCTGGAGACACTTGAGGCAGGACGGATGAGGGAGTTGGGCTGAAGGCGGCAGCTATCTCTTCTCTCCTGCTACTGGAATCCATCCGGCTCGATAGGAGCGAATCGGCCAGAACGGCTAATTCAGAATCCCAGTTCTGACTTTTGGGCTCGTTGTCTTTGATCCTGAATATTTAAAAAAATTAAGAAATGAAAAATTAAATAAAATTTTTATTCATATAAAATACATAGTAATATTAGATATAATTTAAGATTTTTTAAAAATTACCTCAAAGCTTCGAAAGCTGCTCCGGCTAATTTGAGTTGCTGCTCATTACTCTGAGCTTTGATTTTCTCCAATCGGTTCGTGAGTTGCATAATAACTCGAGCGTTATTCTTGAGCGCTTCGTAAATGACCTATTTTTAAAATAATTAATTCAAACTCAATGATAAAGAAATTAAAGTGTTCTACCTGAGTGATTGGAATTTCAATTTTACGACTTCCTTGGGCATCTTTATTAGAAGGGCCCGAACGGCCTATAGAGTCCATTATCCTGGAAGCCTCTTGCAACTGCTGCTCAATGTGTAAATGGAGCCTTTCAATAGAATCCATCTTCCTCCGGTTGGCCGGATCCAGCGGCCTCAATTTCAACAAATGCCCGTAGCGCGGATTCCGGCGGCGAGCGTGACGTACCCGGGCATCTTCCAGCAGCGCCGCCACTTCAGTGAGCTCCGTGTAGAGCGCGCGCACCTCTTCATCCTGCGTCTTGGTGGTGGCCACTAATTCCGTCCCAAATTCCGACAATTCCGCCGTCATCCGGATCAATTTCTCCTTCTGCTCTTGAGTGGCCACATTGACCTTCACGTTCCTGGAACGGGCCTTAAAGGCCTCCAAATCTTGAACGAATTTAGCCACTTCGTCCTGAAGGATCTGAGCGGCCGGTCCCATCCCTCCTTGGTCATCTACGACGCTTTTCGCCATTTGGTTAATCTGCGGAAGTGGATTTGGCTTAGGTTGTGATGGAATCGCCGCAGCTTGACTAATCGGAGGAAACGTCTGGCGAGGTGGAAGCTGCTGACCACTATTCTGCGGAGGTGGAACTTGTTGAGTTGGTGGCGGAGGTGCGGCCGGTTGGCTAAACTGCGGAGGTGGAACCGAGGCTTTTCCAATAGCGGAGAAATCCAGATTGGTGCGGGCGACTGACGACGATTTGCCCACCGGGGTGGAAGCGGCCAGCGGAGGGATCGAGATCTTGAGGGCCGGTCTCTCTCCAGCGGCTGTTAGGGCCTGCGGAGGCTGATTGATGTTTGCGGCCGGTGGTTGGAGGAGATTGATGACTTGAAAGGGGCAGAGAAGGCCTTCGGTGGAGAGTAAAAAGAGGATCGGAGCGGGTGGAAGGAACTGATTGTCCGCCCAGGGGATCTGAGTCTGGGTAGAGAGGTCTAAGGCCATACCCAAAGGCCGGGTTTCTTCGCTATCGCCGTCAAGAGGCAATTCGGCCCTGTTTGTGCCTTCCAATATCCACTGGCGCCAAGTTGGGTGATCGGGAGAGCCGTTGGGTTTTGGGGCCATAACGGCCACTTCCATAGCGTTGGCTGAGGCGACGAGCAGGATGTTCCAAGTCGGGATAGTTAGACTGTTGAATCTGATGAATAAAACAAAAATTAATAAAAATGTGGTAAAGAGAGGTAAATTGACTATATTTACACAAATTTATAGTATGTTTAATTAAATTAAACTAAATATCACAATATTACACAGCTATATTTAAGAATAATAAGCAATATTTTAGGTATTTTACACAATAATTAACAATATAAAGGCATATTAACCTATATTAACCAATAATAAAGGCATATTAACCTATATTAACCAATATTAAAGGCATATTAACCTATATTAACCAATATTGAAGGTATATTATCTCACAATTTACAATATTATGGGGATTTTACACTTAATAAAACACTAATTAACGAATATTACCAATAGTAAGAGTATTTTTTCCTATTAATAACTATATTAAAGCTATAATGAACACTATTTCAGTAATTTTACACTAAATTAAGCAATAATTAGTGTATATTACACTATTTTAACTCTATAATATACAATATTAAAGCTACATTTCACTTTATTCTTCCACATTTAACCAATATTATGCTTTGTTAATCACATATTACTTAAATTTAAGCATATAATTCAGTTAAATCTTCAGGAATGACAAATAATCATCCATAATTGAATATTTACCTTGGGGCCCTTCCATCTGAAGAATTCCCAAAACAAATGTCATCATAATCGATAAAAGTGGGTGGGCCAGTCTTATTCGAGTTGACCACAAAGAGATGCGGCCTTCCACCGGCATCTGCCAGGTCCACAAACGTCACCAGAAACTGGACTGTCGAGAGCCACTGGAGGCCCACCACATTGGGCTGGCTCATGCTAACTTCTCCGCCCGTAAAAGGGATCGTTTTGGCCTCCTTCAAATCGGGTTTGTACTGCACCAATTTACCAGGACGAGCCACAACCAATTGCTTTCCTTTAGGGCTCCATGAAATAACTCTGTAAAATAAAACAAAAATAATTAAAAAAAAAAAAAATTAAAAATTCATTTAACTGAATTAAAACATTAAAAATGAATTTAAAAATTTTTAAATGAATAACTTTTTAATAAATTTTTAAGTATTTAAAAGAATTTAAGAATAATTAAAACGAATTTTTGAAATAAAAAATAAAATTTGTAAATTGTTAATGAATTTGTAGAAGATGAATTAATTAATTTAACTGAATTAAAATATTTAAAATGAATTTTAAAATATTTAAATCAATTCTAAAATAATTTAAATTAATTTTTGGAAATAAAAATAAAAATTTTTATTTTTAATTTTTAATGAATTTATAAGAGATGAATTACCCTGCACCAGTGCTGGATGGGAGTGAGTTGAGGGTGAACTGAGTCCCGCTCACTTCCACAGCGAGGAGGGAGCCATCGCTGAGGCTGATGGCAACCAGGCCTGGCATAGTTGGGTTCCAGGCACAATCGTGCACTGTGACACCATCGGTGGGAGAGAGCCTAACCTCCTGGAAGGGTCCCCAAGCTCCATCCTGGAAATTGAAAAGAGATTAGAAGAGTTTTGAGATGAATTTTTGAAATGTCAGACCTGGCGTGCAAAGCCCCGGACATCGAAGAGCCAGGCAACAGGGCAGTTGGATTTCTGGAGGCAGACGAGGAGCGTGAGGGAGTCTGAGCTGAGCGAGATGAAGGAGGGACTGGACGGGAGAAGGATCTCACGGTGTGGGAAGCTCGCCACCTCCTGGCTCTTCTTCACGTGGCAGGAATCTATCTCCACCAGGTCCGAGACCCGAGCGACCAAGATCTTGGAATTTGAGCCAACAAAGATGAGCCCAAATTGGGTGCTGGTGGCCAGCAATGAGGAGAGAGAGTTGACTTGATCAGGTTTCCCTGTGATTCTGAATCGAATCATTTGCTTCATCTTGAAGTCCTGTAGGGAGAGAAAACATGAGGGAAAGAATTTTAAAATGTGAAATTTAAATTATTATTTATTAATTGAGTTACCGGGACATCGACCACCTCGACTTCCTCCATTTTAAATGTTTTAAAAAAGCCGAGTGCAATTAGAATTTGTTTAAAATGAATTCACGAGGAAATTTATTTTTTTCACTCTTCTTCAGCACGAGAATGTGACAGACGGCGTGAAAAAACAGAAAATTCAAGTGATAGAGGAAGAAGCCATCTGGTGGTAGAAAACAAAGTGAATTTGCTAAAGACACCTAGCGATAGAAATGACAACTGTTAGCAACTTTTCGCGGGAAACACGTTCTCAAGTTAATTTTTTTTACATTACTTTTTTTTAAATTTATGGGCTTAAGTTTCTAAATAAACTTAAAATAACTTCAAAATTATAGATTAAATTAATGCATAGTTTTTTTCAAGTTTTATTTTTATTAATCAAGTTTGACTGAGCAGTGTCCTTAAAATATTATTTTTAAAATTAATTTTTAACATGTTTAATCTCAATATAATCGATTCTTCTTTGTTTATCAATGAATTTTAATTTTTAGTCGATTCAAATGCTTCCAAATGAATTAATTTGGTAATAATATTGGGTAACCATGGTTTAAAAAAGGATGATAGGTTGCGGGAAATTCAATTTTCAATCGATAGAGATTTTTTTTTTCTAATCTTGTTTCTAATGAAAGTAGAACTCGAGATTTTATTATTTATTGTCTGAGAGACTTTTACCATAAGCCACCGGGTTAGAACGGGGACTGAACACTGAAGGAAGGAAGAAAAGTATGGTCTTTTACACGTAATATTATGGCATAACCGCATAAGCCTCTCAGGAAAAAAGTTAATAATTCGGATTCTGCTAACAATAAATAAATTTAAAAAATCTTGATCGATTCACAATAAAATCCCCTGTAACTTATCCCAACATAACCAGCCTTTCAAAAAATATTCCGAGGAGCTACACTTCCTTTTTTTAAATAAACCTTAAAATGCATAATATGAATCAGTTGAATAAAATATATTTTAAAGGTTCGGTTATATATATTTTTTTTGTATAGTCAAATACGCTTCACTCAATGTTTCGTCACAAGTATTTTTTTGCTGATCTTGTTTGATAATTAATATGATTAATCTATCCAACACCAGTACAATCGAGGGGTTGTTCATTCAAAAAAGTTTTCGTACATCCCAAAAAATCTATGCCAAAGATCCGAAAAATTCAAAAAAATCAAAAAAATTCCGACGAAAAAAAATCCAAAATCCACGAAAAAGAGAGAAAATCCAGAAAAATAAAAAGTCCAAATAAAATTTAAAAAATGACATTTTTTTTTTAAATCTGAAAGAAATCTGAAAATTTCCAGATAATCAAGATTTTTTCCCCCATTTTCGGATTTAAATCTTCGTACACCCAAACTTAGAGTGGCTAACCCCTAGAGTACAATGTTGTTTTCTCCCCTAATAATAACCAATAACCAATAGACTGCTATTGTATTTAAGTATATAACAGCAATATCCGTAGAAAAATAAAAAAAAAAACATTTTTCACCTCACTTCAACCTTTCACAAATATGTATTTTCCGTAATTAACGTTTTTGACATAATTTATGAGATCAATATTGCTTGATGCCCGAGATGTCCTAGCCAGAAACATCGACGTTTCAGTTTATATTGATATTGCCATCGCTCTGGGTCTTAGCCTTGGCATGATTGTTATTATGTGCATCCTGAACAGCATCATCAACATTTAGATAGGGCAAGGGTGAAGTCGTTTCCCACAACCTGGTGTGAGAGTAAGTTACGGCAGAGGCAGAAACAACCAAGATGAGGAGAAAAATTACGACCTAAAGTAAATATGAAATTGGAAAAGGGGGAAAATAAATAAACAAACAAAATTGATTTTTATATCACCTTCATGTTGAATTTTGAGACGAAAATGGGGTTGACTGATTTAAAAACGGACTGGCTTTTTTTTTAAATACAAAAAGTACGTCACTTGTGAACCTGTAGTGCGCGCATGCGCACTGCTGATTTGCGATTTTGCTAATCATGCGCAGTAGCCGTAAACCGGTAGATTATCGATCAGGAGCATCACCTGATTTATGATGATTGATCTGTCAAAACTAACCTGATCTAATCTCCCGTAATGGCTTATGGCATTCGTCCCTGATTGGAATTCTATGCTCCGCCATGTAATCCCTTATATTAACTTTCCAAAATCATTAGTAACTTTTATCGTTTTCTACGGTTTCGTCGAGCGGAACGACGTCGTCAAACTCCGATAAAACTAGGTTTTTCTGTGTGGACGTGCCGTGCGCAGCAGTCCCATCTCACCTGTGTTATTCCTAGTTCCGCTCGCCGCCGCTATAGTAAACCCTAGTTCACAACGCCGCCGTGTAACCCCAAAACCTGATGATCTATATAAGGAGCTGCTCTCTGGACTTTCGGGTCAGAGAGCAGACACCGGCCCTCTCAGTTGACACCTCTCCAAGTAGTGAATGTATAAGTAGTGTATTTTAATACAAACCATTTAACTCTTAACTGAACACGTTCATCTCATTAACACTCTTCATTCATATATGTGTACTGCACGTTAGAATAACGGCACTACATATACTGGCGAGTCTAGGTTCTTCTTACCTGGAATCCAACATCAACAACCATCTCAATCTCTCAATTCATACACCTGCAGTCCATTTTAACACTTCAACACCACCTCCGAATAACACCATCACTGTAAGTCAATGAAAGACTTTAGAGATAGCCGTTTAGACCTTGAACAGTTCCGCCAACATCCCCCCTTCCCCCTTAGACACGACCAAATTGAATGGTATAAAGAACAAATACATAAATTTCAAGACCATAAATATCGTGCCGAGATAGAAAAAGAAACTGCTGAACAATTTCTGCGTGACGTACGAGTGAAAGCCCTCCACGTTACCATACACCACGATCCCTCCAACTTTGGCTCTCAAAAACGCTATTTAGCTATAGACGAAGCTCATAAACAGATCTCAATCAACACCTTTTCTGCCAGGCGATGCAGCGTTATTATAAAACTATTGAAAAATATTTTAAACGAAAACCGTAAATTCACTACTTCGTAAATCTTTGACCAGATTAAGGAATGAGCTTAAACTCCTCAATTGAATCATTACCAATTAGCCTACTCCAAGACGACCCAGCATACCCTCTTGACTTCGAATCAAAAATAAAATACTATACTCTCCTGAAAGAAATCGACACCCAAATAACTCTTGCAACACAAGCAAAGCTAGAATTTGAAAGCATTTTAAAAGAAATAAATTCAGTGAACCAGCAAAGAACTTTAACCACCACTAACGCACTCCTACTTGCTAATAACGTTATCCACCGTTCAGAAGAGAAGATAATAAAATACTCCCTTATGCAGAAAAATATAAGGCGAATTTTAAAAACAAATGAAATTCTTACAACACCAATCGACCTTTTCTAGTCATATATTTGATCATATCAGAGTACAGGTATGAACCACAATAAAGTAGATGTCGACTAAATCGAGCGGAGTAGTTCCCAAACTTCGGGCAGCCAGAGGTCAATCCAAACAAACTTTAGCATCCACAACCAACGAAGATATTTTTGAAAACTACCCACTTTTCATCGAAAGTGAACGCAGAAAGATTAGGAAGAAATTGAGTGAAACACCAGCAAAACAATTAGCTTGGTTCCAAAGCAAGATTCAAAAGGTAGAACGTCATTTACAGACCCTCCAACAGGCTTCCCCTAGACCAACACGTGGTGGTAATATTTCAAACCCAGCAGAGGAACGGTTACTCCAACATTTTATATTTTATACCAAACACTACGAGGACATACATAAAAGACTATTCCCTCCAACTCAACGGTCACCAATAGGCCTACAAAGATCATTAAACGCCCTTTCAAACCTCCATCTAACTAATGATAATCCCAATGAGAACACGGCAACAAGCACGGAAGCAGTCTACGATTCAGTCCACGAATCAACCTCAAACGAACCAACCCTACCTGTTACCAGCATTGAATCACACCCTCGACGACCCCAAAATAGCATTCCTGGATCTCCTGTCACTTCAACCAACAACCCGATATATACCCTCACCTCCACTACCACCCCTATCCCCGATCGACATTTATCCAGACCTGAAGAATATCCAACCTATCTCAGTCCCAGAGAAAGTACAGAAACTCAGCAGAAAACAAGTGAAACATTATTGGCGACTCAAATCACAGCTATCCAAAATCCAATCCCGCCTACCCTTCCAGAGCCCAATCTACACAAACCCGTCCCAACAGTACCCTTTATCGCTTCAACCACCAACACACTACAGAAACAAACACCTCAAGGCGCAACAGCGTTATCACCCACTACAAAAACCAATAATTTCCGTCCCTCTCAATTATTCACATCGTCCCCCAGACCACACATACACAGCACCCAGAGACTACATAGATCTCCCGAACGTCAATTTCACGGTTTCATTGCTCCAACCCAAGACAACAGTACATTTAACGAGCCAGAGTCATCCAGGCCAACCTCTAACCGTTCGCCCTCCCAATCGCCGATACGAGTTACGCCGCTAAACAGTACCCAAACAAACGACTGGGACGATAATTTAGGGAACGTCGATAACAGCCCTAATCTCCAATTAGGAAATTTCTTTTTTAACCTTTCAAGTATAGACCAGTCCTTTGCTCCTACTACTCTATTAATAAACCACAATCTATCTCTTCCACCACCACCAGACGATCTCTTAGACATCCCCTTAGAACTCGTTACAAACGAAGAATACCCTGTCAGTGACTACTTGCCCCCACCGGCCAACATTAGCATTGGCCAAGAAGAAGATATACCAGAATTAATTACGCCACCCAACTCCCCTGACAGTAATCCAAATATTGAAGTTGAGGATATTGGTGAAGACTTCGAAGCAGATTTTCAAGCTATTGAAGAAAACTATAACCTAATCGAGATGGAAGAAATAATGAGACGCTTAGCTCAAAGCCATGAGCAGGCTACTCAATCATTGGTCGATAATCTTCGAGACATGGGAGCTAACACAGCAAAGCAACAGATCCCCTTATTCTCTGGAAAACTAGGAGAGCAAACTGTTCACGAATGGCTGGACAAAGCGGACCGAATAGCTATAGCTGAAGGTTGGGATGAAGCGAGAAAGCTACGCTATTACCAACAACGATTAATAAAACCAGCCAGCTCTTTCAACGACACCATACCGGAAGCAACAAGAAATACAAATTTCCTGGGGTGGAAAACAGCTTTCATTACCGGATTCGCCGATGAAACAACTAAAAATAGATGGAAACATGATTTAGAAAACCTTAAACAAGATCAAAATGAAAGGGTCCGAGACTACGTGTCACGTATAAACAATTTATATCTCCAAGTCCACGGCCCAGGACCAGCTAACAATCAGCAAGCAGACGTGACAGCCCTAAGAGAGGACACTAAAAAGAAAATATTTCTCAATGGAGTCCGACGTGACATCTATTCAAACATTTGGAGTCGTGTAGATCCAGCCACAACCTGGAACAATGTCATTACAACCGCGGAACAAGTAGAAGCCATCATAGAGAAGAAACACATTCTAGAGCAGCGACCAGAAATTGACAACGCCGTAGCTACTGTTATAAAAGAGAATGCAAAATTAACCCAAGACATAGCGAAGATAAGTGACCAAATAGAAAAACTAACGGTCCTTTCTTCAAAACAGGTAACCGAAAATACCGTAGCAGCTATCAGTGACCCACAACGACCTGAAGGCCGACCAAGGGTCCGCTTCACAAATGAAACATCATATAGAGAACGAAGTCAAAGCCGTGAGTCCTACAAATCGCCCACACGCTACCAACCAACACGTGAGAGGACAAACAACACGCACTCGACTCCCGCAGCACGGCCTCGAAATAATTACCCAGCGCGTCTCATTCTCAACTCTGAGACGACTTCACACGGATTTAGCCTGACCAGCTGGAAATCTTCGGTCACAGCAGGTTTCATGGGAATCATCATCGTCGCAGTGATCCTTGGAACATGCTTCTTGTGCTTCTACTGTGGCTGTGCACAGCCAATATGCCAGTGCTGCACAGGCACCCTTTGCTCCTGCATGAACTCATTAAGAGAATGTATAGCCACATGTTGCACTGCGGTCCTAAGAAAACAGAACGTTCGTCACTCACATCAAGTCCCAATTGAGCACGCCGACAACATAACCCGCTGGGAAGATAACTGTATCATTCCTACACCAAACGATATTATTGCTCTCTCTCCGATTCATCGTATAAGATCTCCTTCAACCACTCACTCCTACAACTTACGCCCACTTCCTACGACTAGAAATCCTCGTTTTACGCCCGAATCCACCCCAGAACGTTAAAATTTTTTTTCATATTGATAACAAGGATTTCTTTTAATGCTCGACCCTGCTTATAGTCACCAGTTAATTAAACTAAACTAAAATAATCAAAATAGGTTAGTGCCACAAACCCCCCCACTCATTTTTTTTTTCTCTCTTTTCTCACTCAATATAAAATAGGCATAACCAGTTAATTAAATGTCATCACAAATTAAATTTTATAAAAAAAAACGCTTACACACACACACACATACGCTTACACACAGCGCTTTGACTCTCAGTATCGATCCAGCACATACATGCATTCAGTATTACCCGTCTTAGGCACATCCTCCCCCCCGCTCATTCAATTTTTTTAGCACACCAACTATCTGAGATAGAAATCTTTTCAATACGGACAATGTCATGTCGACCCAAGAAGTTGAAGAATAAATAAAATACCCGTTCTATCGTAGGCCTATTCCTTCTGGTCCCGTCTCATTCACTCTCATATAGAACTACATTTGGCCTACTGACGCCAGTAATCAACCAATGTAATTTCTTATATCTGATGGACGCCAAGTTTCAAATATTTCTTTTTCTCTTCTCTCTCTCTCCCTCTTTGTACTCTCCTGGTCAAAAGACTATATGACAAGAAGAGAGAGCGCCTCCCAGTCTCACTACCATCTCAACCTCGGTGCAGTAAAAGCCATCCACAAAAACCATCCACAAAACTCTGTTGTGACAATTCATCTCATTAAAGTGATTGTGAACGAACGAAATCAGACTAAAATGTCTCAACAGAACAGTTATTCTTCGTTGTCAGACTTTTTAAATTCACCATCGCCCTCCCTTGCACCATTTCCAGAGCCTTCTCAAGCTTCGGATCTCACCTGGGGCCTACTTAACCTGCCAAGAGAAAAACAAGATAATTTCCAACCACCCACAACAAACTCAGACCCGGCGATTAACAACCAGCCGCCGGCTGACTGGGGCCCCCTTTATACCCCAGCGGAAGAGGAGAGACAAAGGCTCCAGCGGCAGCAACAGCGCGTGATGGAGCAGCAGACAGAAAAATCTACTATTACTCAACGGCAAGAACCACAGCTTCCTTCTGGCCATGTCATGGTGACAACTTCGTTCATACACCAGCATCACGAAATGCTGAAAGAGCTAGCAGTATATAAATCAAAGCCGGAAGCACCTCAGGAACAACAAGTAAAAAGGGAACGACCTCCAACAGTTTCCCTCACTGGTACAAGTACGGAGGCGCTGGAAGATCCGCCAACACCAACACCACAGCCTCCACATCATCCATTCCAACTAAGAAATGAGGACTGTGGCATTTCGGTCACGTCAGTCAGTTCGGCTGCCACCGTCCGCCGATATATTGGACACGTACGTGGACCCGGCTCTATTTATCATAAGTACAGAGTTTACAAGCGCCTGTACTTCAACACCGACGTCTTCCGACATAAATATTACCGCCTGCTAGCGGACTTCAGCCGACGTCCCCGCCGCTGTGTAGAATGCCACCGCCGGATAACTCAAGACTCCCTCCCCTCCGGACCCCATTATTCCACCCAAGATTAATTTTTCTTTATATCAATTCGTAGTAAATGGAATTTAGCAAGCTATTGTCGTATTAAAAGTCAAAGTCAACTCTTAATGACATCTTTTCGTTTGCTGTTTGATGTTTTGTGTCAGCTCTCGATGTTGTGACTCCCTTCATTACAACTATTTAAATTGAATGTCTAGATGTTACTTATCATCGTTGTATTGATGAATCAGAATCCTCCTTGACTAAAGTAGTAAATGTACCGTAGAAAATCTTGATGTCCTAAAATTATTTTTTCCGTTTTATCAAAAAAAAAAATCAATGTATTTCATATATCCCTCCCAAAATTTTTGAAAAACAAAAAAAAATATATGGTTGTTGTCTTGTGAAAATCTTATTGCCTCATAATTAAAAACGAAATAGGGATGAAAAGTATAGGAAAACTGATTTAAACACGCATTGAATAGGCCAGTTAGAGCAGCAGCACTGCAGCGGTTAGGGAATAGGGAGAAATGAATGAGGGCATAGCCCGCGTCGGGAACGAGAACATCGAGCTGTGAAAGTCAAGGTTCGATGTCCCCGTTCTTGACGCGGTTAATTAACAGTCCATCATAATGAGAAGCAATCATACAAAAGAAATAATTCACATTGCAGACTTAACCCAGGAAAACATAACTATCAGCCCACATCGCAACCTAGTCCTATCCCTCCTTTCAAGGGCAAGGAGAAAAATCAATAGTCGCCCGCTAGAATAATCAATACCGCCCGAATAGTCCAAGCAGTTGTTTTGTCTTCAAGATAGACCCATAATATATATAGCGGTGTAAACATCAATATAATAAAATTTTTCTCTACTCAAAACCACATTAACAATCAGTGATTAAAGTAACAAAAGTAATTAAAATCAGAAACGATTAAATCTAAGAGACAGTACGACCTGCCTATACAGTACAACAGCTTCATGCCACGCTCCCCTCCCTATCGCTCACCAGGACTCCCCAACACAAGCATAGGCCTCTAAAGGAATCAGTCATAATGATTACACTTATTACTCCAACATTCCTTATGTCACCCTCTCTAATTAATGTATACCCTCATTGCTACATGTTACTAAATGTCTATATTATTTGGCGACGCAGGAGCGTCGAACTTTTTGAAAAGCCGTGAGTGATGTAGTGCGCGCATGCGCACTGCTGATTTGCGATTTTGCTAATCATGCGCAGTAGCCGTAAACCGGTAGATTATCGATCAGGAGCATCACCTGATTTATGATGATTGATCTGTCAAAACTAACCTGATCTAATCTCCCGTAATGGCTTATGGCATTCGTCCCTGATTGGAATTCTATGCTCCGCCATGTAATCCCTTATATTAACTTTCCAAAATCATTAGTAACTTTTATCGTTTTCTACGGTTTCGTCGAGCGGAACGACGTCGTCAAACTCCGATAAAACTAGGTTTTTCGGTGTGGACGTGCCGTGCGCAGCAGTCCCATCTCACCTGTGTTATTCCTAGTTCCGCTCGCCGCCGCTATAGTAAACCCTAGTTCACAACGCCACCGTGTAACCCCAAAACCTGATGATCTATATAAGGAGCTGCTCTCTGGACTTTCGGGTCAGAGAGCAGACACCGGCCCTCTCAGTTGACACCTCTCCAAGTAGTGAATGTATAAGTAGTGTATTTTAATACAAACCATTTAACTCTTAACTGAACACGTTCATCTCATTAACACTCTTCATTCATATATGTGTACTGCACGTTAGAATAACGGCACTACAAACCTAGTATGCGATGACTTTAGATGTCGCGTGGCTAGCCGAGCTTGAGTGAAGAATATGGGATTGGAAGGGCTCATTATATATACCGGAGGGCCGAGGACGATTGAGATATGAGAAAAAAATAGCTGATGATGCAACACGCATGTGAAAAAATTGAACATTAACCAGGGTGAATCTCAAATTTCGTCTACGTAGCTGATCTTGGCAACAGCTACGCATCTCAATTAATTAAATGCATATTCATGAATCCTCATTTCATGGCATGATAACCCGAGCATTGAGGCATGTGACATTAAGAATAAATCTTTTAACTCAGATTAACATCGATCTTTTTTTTTGTCGTTTCGCCAGTCGCCACGGTGGATCAAATCGCTGAGCTTTACAACAAATTTGGCAATGTTGTGAAGCTTGGGGAATTCTCACTAAAAAATAGTTTCGATTTTATTGTAGGGATCGATAGAGAATTGAATTCTGATCAATATAGTGCAATCAGGAAAAAAACTAAAAAAATTATTGGCCGAGTTATAAGCGATTTGGTGCTTTATTTTTAAAATTAGGCCGCGCCCACTTTCGTTCGCGCGGTTTGACGAGTAGCTCGGTGTGTAGGGGAGAGAGAGTAGCTGTTCTGCCTGAGGGGGTTCAGCTTCCATAAGCCGTTGCAGTCTACCTACAGCAGCAAGAACCCCTGAGGGCTTCTGGCTACTCTTGGAAGGCCCGCCCCCACTAGTCCTCAAACCGCGCGAATGAAAGTGGGAGCGGCTTAATTCAAAAATTTGCACACTAAAACAGCTATAACTTACGTAATTTTGATTTTAGACCTATCAAAGCACACATATAAATGATCAGCAGAACGTTCTCTATCGGTTTCCGCAATAATTTTCTTTGGGAATTCTGGCTGTAAGGGAACTATAGAAGCTTTTCCCTCGGTGTACTTGCAGAAAGAGAAGTGGCTTGCGTCGTCTGCTTGGATACCCCTCCGAAACAACGCTTGTTGTATGCTTGATGTGAAGTGCTTGCAGATATAACTTGCGATTATCAAACATGCAATCTGCAAGCACTCCGCATAAAAAAACACGCAACAAGCGGTTTTCTTTCTGCGGTTTCTCTTTCTGCTCCGAAGCAAAGTACACCGAGGGAAAAGCTTCTATATAACTGCTTGACTGTTTCCAATAATGAATTGCTGGTTAACGTTTTAATCACAATAGATTTGATGTTTTCCATTTATAACTTTTTAGCCTTGTAGATTATGTCATCGTGGATAGTGTATAAGAAGGTATCAAATGAAGTGAATTGAAGTAATTCCTTATTTTAATGATGATGGTATGTGATCGGAACGCAGATACTATTTTCCCTTACATAAAGAAACAGCTGATGCAACACGTATGCGTACCATGTTGCTCTTACATTATCAGCGTTCGGTTTATGCAAATCAGGGTGAATCTCAGGTTTCGTCTAATACGTAGCTGGTCTTGGCAACAGCTGCGCATCTAAATGTATATCGCAGGAAATATTCTGTGCGACAGCTTATTCTTGCTCGATGACTGGATTTCACGATAACCGAACCTGCACCGCGTATTGAAATCATAGAATGATGCAGAAATATACTAACTGTTGTGAATATTTCTTGTCAATTTCTAAGGAAAGAAAAACTCGAGATATTAAAAAGATCCGCTCCTCGTATATCGATCGAATGGGGAGAGATTTTTTAAACATTTTTTGACAAATGTTTAAGAATAATTGGACTTTGATAGTCAGCTTTGATCATCGAATTTGATTTAAAAAATAGCCGGCTATATTGATCTCTAAGAAATATTTGGGACTCTGAATTTGAATCTGGATTTTGAAAAAAAATAATAAAATGAGTGTATCGGTGGATCATGAATTCATGATGGATCACGATGGATCATGATCAAATTAATTCTTTACTCTTCTTCAGCACGAGAATGTGACAGGCGGCGTGAAAAAAAAACAGAAAATTTCCCGAAGGGATTCTAGGCACTCGTCGTCGATCGAGACCCATATCCCAACAGATGGCAGATCAGTACCCAATAGATGGCAGGCAGGTGTTTTAGATTAAAATAAATCTGCAACATTCGTGTGGCGCTGATGCAATATGAAAGGAGAAAAAACGTTGGCGCGAAGCATAATCAAATACAAAAAAGGGAAAATGTTCATAGGACTTAGAAGTGAACAAAAGATTTCTTTGAGCAATTGTGATAATTATTAAGGGCATTATAGATGGTCCTACTGTCACTGTAGCTATGGTCCTCGTTTGAACGGTGAACGGATTTACCATCAAGGCAAAGAATGAATTTTGATAGGCAGGAGCGGGTGTGCTATTTTATCGACGATTGGATAGTGAACGGACTTTGATGAGTGCTATGGGCCTGGTAGCCCGTATAGCCATTAGCCGCTAAGAATGGAGGTATGATAGATTTAACCAACGATAGAATAGTTAAGAACGATCTTTGGAAAACTAACGAGTTATCAGAAAGACTATCTCCGTCTGACACCTTGAAAAGTAGTAATTGAAATGTCAATTTCTAATTATAATAGTCTATGGATAGTTAAATATATTTCATTACCGTCAAATCGAATTTCGGAAAATGAGGGTAACTTCGGAGTTCGGACAATGCGTTTTAAATGGGAAAGTTTTATACAAGTCCGTTCTTCGCCTAACTTTGGACAATTTTTTTTTGATTGCTGGCGCCTCTGATAGTTGACCAAATTTCAAGGTTTTGGCCTCATTTCAAAGCTGAGAGGCTGTCGCAACTAGAATACAACTCTGTCATCCCGAAAAAAAACTTTTCTTATTACGTAAAATCCTGTTTTGTCCGAAGTTATCCGACGGGTCGGGTAATTTCAGACAGAATTTTCCAAGAAAAAAAAATATGGGTACACCAAATTAAAAAATTGTGTTGTCCATCTTGTTCAGTATAAGACAAATATTGACAAAAATAACATTGTAGTTATACCATATAATTCAGTTAGATGATAGATATTTTTTTATTTTAATATAAATTTAGACTATTTTAGACAATTTAGACTTGGTTAGTGCAATAGTGCATGTTCTCGGAATGGTGATATAATCTCAATTTCCAAAAATTATGTAAACTCGACGTTAAGTGTGAGAATTGATCGTAATTTTTTTATGGATATTGATGTTGTTATTTGATGAATGAACTATGATGGTAATTTTGTTTTAATAAGTTTGCGGGTAAGTCAACGAGTTCGCTCATTTTGAATTGTGATAATGTGAGCGAAAAGAGCACTTGCCAAGACAGGTGAGCACCGAGTAGTCCTATTTCTGAATTGAAAGTCATATCATGATGGATTGTGCATGGTCTGTTAAAAAAAATTGTACAGTAAATGTTTATAGAATCCTTCGATCCCTTCGGGAACCTCCTAGCGCTGAAAGCGATAGGTGCGTTTTCAAGTACGAGAAGAAGAAGCCATCTAGTGGTAGAAAACAAAAAATAAATTTGTAAGCGAAACCTAGCGATAAAATTTACAACTTTAGCGAAAGTGTTTACAACTTTAAGCCGGAAATACAATATCACTAATTTGTGTTTTGTTTTACTGGACTTCAAAATCAGAAATTAATTAATGGATTTTTTTAAAAAACTATTTTTCATTTAAAATCATGCATTAAACATTTAAAAAAATAAAAATTTAATCGCAAAGACAATCAAGGTTTACATTTAATCAAGTCTAAAACTCTTACTGTAAAAAATTCTATTGATTAGTTTTCAGATTTAAAAAAAATCAAAATTTATAATAAAAAAAAGAGACAGATTACATCTTTTGTTACTCCCATAACTCATAAGGCAATTTTATTATTTATTAGTTACTTGTTAGTCACTCAAACCGTTTTCGATATTCGAATGAAATTTTTTTCCCAAGACCATTTAGAATTAATGTGAATATATAGCAATTTCAGGTTTGAAAAATTGCGCGACTAAAGAGAGGGTAACTGCACAATGTTCGAACCTCGATTCGAACATATTCCGATAATTTCGAATAAATCCTATTTGAATCGATATTTTTCGCAGGTAAAATTGTGTTTGAATTGAATAAGAATATTATATAATTAAACTCATTTGAATATAAGTCCGACTTACTTGTTTACCGATTACTTGTTTACTGGAAATAGCAAATATGTATATTATCATTAGGGATGATGTTTAGCTCAACCCGTTAAATGATTTTAGGGATGATTATGTATTCAGATTGAAGCTCACTAATTATAGATTATTTTATTGTGTAGTAAATGTAGCCAATTTGTGATTCTGATTTTATAATAAATACTAAAAGATTAGACCTTTGCGTACTCTCAAATATATTTCATTAGCCGAGGGGTTGACCACTCCACATTTAGGTGTACGAAGATGTAAATCCGGAAAAGGGAAAAAAATTTGATTTTCAGGAAATTTTTGGACGTCTTTCATAAAATTCGTAAAAGAATCGTTGAGGCCATAGATGGACCTTGAACGGACTATTAGTTGAAAAAAAAATTGCGTCAGGTCTACCTGAGGTTATTTCAGTGGCGGATCCAGGGGGGTTCATTTCCTGCCAAATTTTATTACTTTTTAGCCATTAATTTCATCGTAAATTTGAGAAATATTTTACCTCCATAAGAGCCCATGTTAAATCTGTTGAAGGCTTGATTAACATGGTGTCTAAGTGTCTTGGGAGGGGAGTAGAACATTTTTGAATCTTTTCAATTAAATAAGTAATAAATCTTTATAAACGAGGGCTCATTTGAAAGCTCGTAATATTCTGAATAAAAAAAAATAGCTGTATAATGCTCAATTACGTAAATAAGACTTGCAATTGTAAGGTAACAAATTTTTCCACAGCCTTCAAAAGATTTAACATGGGCTCTTATGGAGGTAAAACATGTCATCAATTTACGAAGAAAAGAAATGATACAAAGTAATTAACTTTGGGTGGAAATGAAAGGTTAGGAAATTCTGAATCTGAAAATTAACTTTAAAATGTTCAATTTTGTCAATGTGACTTGCAATCGAGATGTAACGCATTTCCTCTCTCATTTATAAAATGTAAACACGGCAGGCAAAGCGGCGTTGCCACAACTGCAGCACTAGAAAAATGGCTGGGGAAGAATTTTAAATCAATGTTTTCTGCTAGTAAAAAAAGGTCCCGAAATTCTACGGATACTACTTCTAGATTGTATTTCCTCGCCTCTTTTTCAAATCTGCATTTTAAAATAATCTACTTTGAAAAAAGAGTTTCCAAACAAAAAAATTAAATAGGAAAGTAAAAGATTTAATTAGAAATGGACATGGGTCTGAATAGCTTTAACTCTTGGCAAGAAAGTTTCTGTGGGAGTGCTTGTTCGCAAACGATAACGTCGCTTACCAAAACTGATCATGTTCATATAGACTTTTTTCAAATAATCTGGAAAGCGTACTCTGCTGTTATGCGTACAGCTGGAATGTCGGAAAAAGATTTTAAGGAGTCACTGAGAAAAGAAATTCTTTCAAGGTTAGATACAATCGTTGTGAAGATTAAACCCACCACGTATTTTTATAGCCTTTGACGGGTTCCCGCCTCCTGCTAAAAAGCGAAGCATGACCAAGGTTGCTGTCGCACCCGATGCAAAGACATCAGAAATGATCAAGCCTGCTGCCGAATTAGTAGTACTGGCATATTGGTGGGTTAATGACCACGTTCTTCATCATAAGTTGATTGGAACGGCCGATTGGAAGTATATCAAAGTGGAAATTTCCCCTTCAATCGTTCCAGGAGAAGGGGAACACAAGATCCTTAAAGGAATACGCCATCTTTCTAAGGAAAGTGAATACGAATTAAGCCACACGATCTACTCCAATGATAGCGACGTAAAATATATTTCTCTACCATTGAATGGAGCTGATATCCGGATTATCCATAAAGAATCCGCTCTCCTTGTACGCTTTCTGCGCTGTTATCTCACTTCTGCTTTGATAGATAGTCTCTCTTCATTGGAGTTGCCAAGGGTCATCTCAGGTGTGATGAAAGACTTCGTAGCCATATTGTTTACCTACGGCAATGACTTTCTTGGTGAGTTCTTGAAGGTTAGACTATGACGCGGTGAAGATCAAACTACTCATAGACACTTATAGAGCATTGCGACTGCGGAAAAATGTCGATTGCTTGTTAGTTAGTTTGGAAGGAAGACTCTAGAATAAGTAGAATACTACAAGTATTTCCTTAAACAGATGTGTCTCTTGAAGGAAGAAGATCGCCTTCAAAATGTTTACACCTGCGCACAAGATCAATTAAAAGCAAAAACCACCGGTCTTGCAAAGAATCACCCAAAACATTTCATTCCTTCAGCCCAAGACTTGAGGCGGTTCTATTACCAAAGTAAATTCAATTTGGATCCAACAAAACCACATTCTTTTGAGAAAACCATTAGCATGATATGTTTAGCATATTTAAAAACAGTCAATGGGAACAAGGACTATTACATCTGTCCTGATCTTTGTCTACCTTTCGAACGGACATACAATTATCCTTACTTACTCCTTATTTCAGACATTCTATGTTACTGAAGGATAAGTCTAAGCCATCTTGAGACCGTATATTTTATATTTAGTTTTGTGATAATTATTCATATTTGAAAGATTGAGACTGTATATCTTTCTATTTTTAAGCGTATTATATGTATTAGTAAAATAATTGTATATATTTGAGGTATATGTATATATTTTAGGTGTCAATCATTGTAATTTTTAAATTCTATAGTCTTCTTCCCATTTTGAATTTTTTTTTGGTGTTAATTATGGATTCCAAAAAACGTTGAAAACTTGAAAAAACAATTAAGTTCAGACGTTGTGCGAGGAAATCTATCAACGTAACTGTTTTGCTACCCTAGTATTTTATCATGTTTGGAGAAGATTAAAATTGAGGCGTTGTGCGAGGAAATCTACCAACGTTATTTTGTTGTTCTCCTTGTATTTTGTCATGTAAGATGTTAATTATTGCATTCCAAAAAGAACATTGAAAACATTCTTTCTAAACGAAAAAGTTATAAATGAAAATTGATAGTCTTGATTAGATGACTGGAAAACAATTAAGTTAAGACGTTGTGCGAGGAAATCTAGCAACGTAACTTTTTTGTTCTTCTAGCATTTTGTCATGTTTGGAGAAGAATGAAATTGAGGCGTTGTGCGAGGAAATCTATCAACGTTATTTTGTTGTTCTTCTTGTATTTTGTCATGTTAGATGTTGATTATTGCATTCCAAAAAGAACATTGAAAACATTCTTTCTAAACGAAAAA
The DNA here is from genome assembly GCA_030141595.1 of Chydorus sphaericus. Classification (NCBI taxonomy): domain Eukaryota; kingdom Metazoa; phylum Arthropoda; class Branchiopoda; order Diplostraca; family Chydoridae; genus Chydorus; species Chydorus sphaericus. The sequence goes on from CM057927.1 coordinate 4,118,401, forward strand.
GTTATAAATGAAAGTTGATAGTCTTGATTAGATGACTGGAAAACAATTAAGTTAAGACGTTGTGCGAGGAAATCTAGCAACGTAACTTTTTTGTTCTTCTAGTATTTTGTCATGTTTGGAGAAGAATGAAATTGAGGCGTTGTGCGAGGAAATCTATCAACGTTATTTTGTTATTCTTCTTGTATTTTGTCATGTTAGATGTTGATTATTGCATTCCAAAAAGAACTTTGGAAACATTCTTTCATTATTTTGTTGTTCTTGTATTTTGTCAGGTTTGGAGAAGAATTAAAATGAGGCGTTGTGCGAGAAAGCCATCAACTTGTGCAGTAAAGCCGATGCTTGGCTAAGAATACCAGATACAGATGACAAACGCTCACACGAAAGATAGGAGGGTGGGACACACGGGTACACACATGAGGTAGAAAGGGACATCTAGCGGTAGAGATAAGACATATGGGTCAATTCTTAACACATTTGTCCAGATCTTTGTCTTCCTTTCTAATTGATGTACAGTTATCCCTACCTACCTCTTATTTCAGACGTTTTATGTTACTGAAGGTTAAGTTCAAGCCATCGTGAGACTGTGTTTAAGTTGTATTCCGTTTTGTATGAATGATTCAGATTGGAAAGAATGCAAATGATTATAGCTTTAAACGTATTAGGGGATTTTGGAGATTGAATATTGGATTTTTAAAAAATCGTCAGAAACAGACTGGTGTGAATTGTCTTGAATAAGATAACTGGAAAATAATTAAGTTTCGGCGTTATGCGAGTAAATCTATCAACGTAACCTTTTTGTTTTCCTTGTATTTGTCATGTTTGGAGAAGAATGAAATAAACGCGTGTGCGAGTGCCATTTTTGGAGAATTTGACAGGCGTCATGGGCCTGATAAACCGCATAGCCGGTAATAATGGGGGCTTAATAGGTACCAACGCTAGAATGAAGAACGATTTTTCAATAACTATAGAGTTGTCCAAAGACTGCTAATTCCTTGGAAAGTAGTCGTAGAAATTACAATTTCTAATTAAGATAGTAAAGCAGAGCTTTTCAGCTCGCCTTTATGATAAAAGTAATCCATCATCGCTGTATTATACCAACAGAACATAAAAATAAAGGTTAAAGGTTTTGGACCGAGGTTTAGGACCAATGATTATTTAAGAATTATTCGTTTGAGCAGTTATGATTGCAAGCACAGCTATCAGTCTTTAACGCATATGTATAACCACTTTTCCTCTTGGGATACGTCATATTTGATTCAGTCAGATTTATTTTGTATGACTGACAAATACACGCACACAAAAAGAAACCATCCCCCCAAAAAATAGTCCCTATAGGCAAATATATATTTTGGGTGACTGACAAATAACTGCCCACAAAAAGAAACCATCCCAAAAATTAATAGTCTCTAGGCAAAATTTTTATTCTATTATAAACAATTTGAGTTCTAACTATAGTATACATAGATGTACCTAGTAGAAAAAAAATTGTAGCATTAAAAATTTAATTTAATATAACAGCATTTCTAAAATATTTAATTTTTATTATTCTTTAATTTAATTTGTTTTACGTTTAAAATGTTTAAAATGAAAAATAGCGTTGTTATTTTCATCAGAAAATTGCCAATAAGATTACAAAATAAAAATATGTTACATTGGTTATTCAAGTCTTCTTCAATATCATAACGTTTTAGAAATTCTTTTTGATCGATTAGAGCATGCACTTTTAGTACTGTACTTCGATTCAGAAAAAATAAGAATATCACATGAAACGGAATATTTGTTGAAAAAGATGACTACGTCAGGCCTTCATCATGCTATTTTTTTAAATTTAAAAGTGTTCAATCCCTTCGGGAACCTTCTAGCGCTGAAAGCGATAGGTGCGTTTCTGATTTTTTTTTCAATTGTGTTGAATTAGAATTATAGAACGCTACAGCGGCCAATTTTTTTGTTATTATCGAAAAACATTTCTTATTATTATCTTGGAACTCTTTATCATCACTATTCTTACTATGTACCATGACTTTTTCTAATAAATACCACTTAATTTTCATCTTCATCACCAATTTTCCATTATATCATCGATTTTCTTTTAAATCATTATATTTCATTTTTAATATAATTAATTATTTTTCATTAAAAATTGCTTATATGTCTTATCTTACCTAAATGTTGCATGTATCATTTCATGGAAATCTTCTTTATAATGGAAGATAAAACGTTCAATTTTTATTCGGGACCGGAAAACAAGTATTTATGGTCCCGTAAAAAAAATCGTGAAAATTTCATGAAAAACAAGTTAGAAACAATAAGTTAAAAATTATATTTTTTTTCTAAAAATTATAAGTTAAAAATTTACTTCTTAAATTGGGATTATACTTATGAAAGTGGATACGGTACCGTAATACATTCATAAAATTTGACTAGAAAAACAAAAGTTATTGGTTATTCTGAAATAATATGAAGCATTTACGCAGATGCGCAGAGTTATTGTCGAAGCTAAAAAAATGGACAATATCAATTTGGAAAAATTCCTTCTATGTAGTTTATTTGACGTCATAATAATTTCAGGTGTTCAAACATAGCTCAGTGCACAACTGGTCAATAACGCATATTAGTTTATCATCTACATCTGATGCACTAGCATCCATTATGGAGTCTTTTAAGAAGAGTATTAGACCTGACTGTTTCCATTCTGATGAAATTGTAAAACCAATTCCTTACGTCGACTTGGAATCCCAAAATAAAGACATGGTATGATGCTAATCATTTAAAAATATACATTTATTCATAGAGTTTGATAACTTTTCTTTTTACCGTAAACATTATATATTAAGGAAATGATTTTAAGCTACAAGACAATTACTGATGAAAAAGAAGATGAAATCATTTTTTATTCATCAGTCGCTAATCAACAGCAGCGATCAAGTTATACAATGCCGGTAACTTACACATGGGAAAACATTGAGGCAGAAGTTGAAGTTGTTCAAGGTAACATTTTCAAAAGGAGAATCACCCAGAACCATATTCTTAATAAAGGTATAACAGTTTTCTTTTCTTCTGTAATTTAATTGATTATGTAATAGTATTAATAATTATTACTGAATTATATAAAGTGAGCGGGGCTGTAAGACCTGGAGAGTTTCTGGCCATAATGGGCTCCAGTGGTGCTGGAAAAACCATCTTACTAGACAGCTTAACTTTAAGATATTCCGATAAAGTAAAGATCAAAGGAGATAGGCGCATCAATGGAAAACCAGTAGATATGGAGACTCTAGCTCGTATTTCGGGCTACATTCAGCAAGAAGATCTCTTCGTAGGGACCTTGAAAGTGGAAGAAGTTCTCCGTTTTCAAGCTCTACTCAGAATGGATGCACATTTCAGCTATCAAGAGAGGATGATACGAGTGGAAGAAGTAATTTCTGAGTTTGGATTGTCAAAATGTCGCCAAACTTTCATCGGTCATCGGGATAGAGGCATCAAAGGCATCTCTGGTGGAGAGAGAAAACGATTGGCATTCGCCTGTGAGGTCTTAACTAATCCATCGTTGATGTTTTGCGATGAACCAACATCAGGACTAGATTCTTACATGGCTCAAAACATTGTCCAAGTAATTCTTAATAACCAAAACCAATAATCAATATGCATAACACAAATTATTTTCCATTATTAGGCTTTGAAAAATCTTGCAGCGGCAGGGAAGGCGGTGATCTGTACCATCCACCAACCTTCCTCAGAGGTGTTTGCCATGTTCGATCGTATCCTACTGTTAACCGAAGGAAGAACTGCCTTTTTAGGCCCGATTAATGAAGCCCTCTCTTTCTTTGCTAGTCAGGGAATGCCATGCCCAGTCAATTACAATCCGGCTGATTTCTACATATTTTCTCTTGCTTTGATTCCCGGTCGAGAGGTCGAAAGCAAAAAGAAAATTCAAGACATCTGTGATCGTTATGAAGCATCAGAACATCGACGTCGTGTAGAAGTGATTCTAAGGGAGCATCACCATCAGAAGCAGTCATCTTATCATCAAACAGAGGGAATGGTGATGCAGATGAATAATAATAATAATAAGTTGAATTCGTCACCTTATAAAGTTGGATGGCTTGCTCAATTTCGAGCAGTGTTCTGGAGATCATGGGTCACTATAATTCGAGATCCTCGGATTCTTGTTGCTAAAATTGGAGCAGCCATAGTAATATTTGTTTATTTTCTTTCAATAGAGTAGGAATTGATTAAATCGATCGTAAAAATGTTGGTCTTAGGAGTGAAACCCAAAACTTAAATTTGTTTCTAATTCTAATTATCGTGCTTTGTTTTTTTAAACAGTTTCTTGCTCTTTTCGTAGCTGTGCTATACCAAGGACAGGTTTACGACAGCATTAACAGTATTGAAAACATCCAAGGCTCTCTTTTTCTTCTATCCACAATCGTTATCTGGCAAAATATTTTCGGCGTCATCTACGTATATTTGTTTATATAGATATGAATGAATTTAATTTTAAACCAATTAATAATATAATCGATTTTTAAATTTCATTGACCAGACTTTTACTTTGGAAGTTCCCATTTTCTTGAGGGAGCATTTCAACGGAATGTATCGCACTGATGTCTACTATCTGAGTAAAACAATGGCAGAGCTGTTCATCTACATCATCTGCCCTATTTTCACTATAACCATTCCTTATTACATCGTCGGGTTCACTCCTGATGTCGAGAGGTTTATGATTTGTGCTGCCATTATGGTTTTGACCACCAACGTCGCAACATCATTCAGTATATATTAAATATATTTAGACTCTATACACTATACATCCTATAACTTTTTCAAATAAGTTAAAGGGCCAAAGTTTGTGATAATTGTAGGTTATTAACATGCGAAATGTGTGGGTGGGAAACTAACTGTATCGTTCATCACAGTAAGATGATACTATGGAACAAATGAAGTAGCCGCAAACCAAGCACAAAAAAATTATATGCTCTTTAAACTTGGCAGTATAGTTTGTTATTTATTGGCTTATTTTGAGTTATATTTTATCCAGATTTCTTCTCTATGGCAAACAACGTATAAATAATATAGTTAAAAATCTTTAAATAATAATGAAAAATATGAATGTGATAATTAAATGATGAGAGATTTCATTTTAATTTTTAAGGTTACATCATCTCCTGTATGGCACCTTCGCCTCAAATTGGTGTTTACCTTGCAGTGCCTTTGGTTTTTCCTTTATTCATTTTCGGTGGATTCTTCGTCAAAAATGGCTCTGCCCCAGTTTATCTCGACTGGATCCGCTACATCTCTTGGTCTATTCAATAATATATACATATTTTTTAAAAATATTACTTTCATTACCATGTATATGTATATATATAGGTTTATGTATGCAAATGAAGCTCTAGCTGTAAACCAGTGGCAAGGTGTAACTTTAAACAATTCCATTTGCCAATATACAAATTTCAGCTTGTCGTCAATTTTCCCATTTCCGCAAGTATCGAGTCAAGCGCAAGATATTCACAATATTTTCGAGAAAATTATGGAGGCCTTTAAAGAGTCGATTATATGTCATGGCGAAGATGTTTTAAAGCGTTTAAACTTCACATCGGTAACTGAATATTTATCTAATATTATTGTTCTATAAATATTTTTTATTTTTATTTTTAAATCAACTTTCAGGATTCCTTTCTTCGTGACATTTTTTGTATGTGCGGATTGGTAATTTTATTCCGCTTTATAGCTTTCTTGGTTTTGCTAGGAAAGTCCTACAGAAAACTCTAAAGCTGTGGTGGTTCTTTTAAATCTAGATATTTAAAACGGTATATGTACTGCACTATAAGTACAACCGTTGTTGGTGTTGGTATTATCTTATATATAATATAATAAACTTTAAAAAACGAATTCATGGCAACTGTATATTTTGGGGAATAAATCACCCCTAGCTTTCCCCGCGATTGCGTTGGTGATGATGGTGACGAGTATTGAGGCACCAGCCTGCGTTAGTTGCGGCGGTGATCACCGTGATTTTTATGGGGCTCGCACCAATAATAATCTATTTGATAGATATCTATATACAATAATATACTAATGATATAACTTTCACAATGCGCTCACAGCGCATTAGATTTCTAATAAAACGAGAAAAGCAAAAATTTAATTTTCATACATAACTATTGTTGCAAAAATTAAGTATTAACCCTTCTAAAAATAGTGTTTTTCTCAACTTTCATATCGCAGTCAATTAAACTATTTTTGTTATATAATGTTTTAAAACCAGTTTCATTCAGACCGAGATTTGAAATTTGATATTGATCAGTTTATACATAATTTTAAAATGGAATTAATAATGTTAAAAATTAAATCCCGTAAACACAATTGAGAAACAATAGAGTGATGCAATAAATGTAATGTATGTGAAGCTGATAAGGGCCACTCTCTTTCTCCTCGTTGATAGAAAAATTGCCACACACTGTTGTATGGAACGCCACAGCTGCCAAATATTTTGTTTTTAATTGTCGACATTTGTTTTCTTATTACTATCTTATACTTTTTTGTTCTTTATCTTCACAATTCTTATTCTATACCATCACTTTTTCTAATATATATCGCTAAATTTCTTCTTTATCATCGATTTTTCTTCATATCATCAATTTTCTATTCAATCATTATTTTTCGTATTTTTCATTAAACATTTTATTTAATATTTCTTATTTAAAAAATGTTTAATGTATATCACTTCATGGAAATATACAAAGAAACTCACCAACTGGGTCAAGGACTGTTGTCCATTTAGATCATCTCATGTGGTCCCGCAGAAAAAAAAATCGCGAAAATTTCGTGAAAAACTATAAACGAACATTTTTGGTTAAATATATATTTTAATCCTGTACTACAAGTGGTAGAGGATATTTTTTTATTCTTTAACTGGTTGTAGCTTTAATTTTTTTAAACTTTTTTTTGTATGCAATTTTCACGATTTTTTTTTCTGCGGGACCCTAAATATTTTTTTTGGCCCCGAAAAAAATTGAACGACTAGAAAAAATATTCATAGTTTCCACCTCGAACACATTAATATCAATTTTTAAAAAATAAAGTCCAAAAACGGAAATCCCTAAGGGGAGGCAAGGGTTCAGCCGCTAGATGGCAATGTTAGATTAAATGATTTTTTTTTACGATAAGAGATAAAAGCGATGGTATTTAGCATTTAAAGTTGATATATATCAACAAGATTCGCACAGCGTACAGACCCTCGTGAAACTTATAAAATAGTATCTTTTGATAAGTTTTAAAACATAGTCTGATTATTAATCTAGGTTTCGTGGACGCTAGTGTGGCTAGTGCCTCATACTTCGAGCGTTGTTATATGAAAAATGGGCATATTATTAGATAGGTCCAAACACATTAATACTGCAGTAATCATAATTAGCCAGGGCCGCCGTGAGGGGGGGGGAGGGTCTACTGGGTGGTTTTGTCCCGGGCGCCAGGCCGGGTTGAGGCGCACGGACCCGAAATCCATCAGGTATTGGGTGCTAAAATGTCGGTTTTACCCCGGGCGCCACGAAGGCTCACGGCGGGCCGGTAATTAGCAATCAATTTGAACACAAAAAATCAGGGAATTTTCTATTTATTTAAATACGATTAACATCACCAAGATTTTTCTCTCAAGAAATTGGTAACAAATCAAATCATTCGTTATATATATACGCTGTAAATCAGCATTACAGTCTTTTTCCCTGGTATTCACCACGGCATCACCAGAAGTGCATGCATTCTTCTTCTATGGGAGAAAACATTTGATGATCATTGCGAAAATATTACGTGATTTTACTTGGGACAGTGGTCTGTAGAGTATTATCTGTTGGCAATACTTTTTCTATACTAAAGGATCTTCTAATTGATAATCAAATGAGGGAATATTAGATTAATTTAACATGTGCTCTATCTTTTTTTTCTTCAACTCCATATCTTCAACCCTGGCCAAAGGACTATTCTCCAGCCACTGGATGGTCTGTTCGATCATATCTAAAAGAGCCCCTTTTAAACTTTGATCTAATGCTCCTTTTAAACTCGACTTTGTGTTGTAGCAATACAATTCCAAGTCATTTCGAGAGGCAGCGCGCTTCCGCTGCTCTAGATCATCCAAATGGTAGTTTTCTGCGTCCGCAATCATCCGTTCCTTCTCTGCTTGTGTTAACCAATAATCGTTGGTGACCGCGATGCTTCTCAAATTGCCTGATGATTTCTCTTCTGCTGTCACGTTCAAAATGCCGTTCTGTTTAAAATATATAAATAAAAATTACTTATTTGAGTAATAAAGGTACAAGAAAAGGCCTACATCTGAAATGTTGAAAGTGACGTAAACTTCTGTGAGACCTTTAGGGGAAGGTGGAACCCCATGAAGTACAAAATGGCCAAGCATGTTGTGTTCCAGGTGATCACTTTCGTATACCGGGAGCCTGTTACTTGTTGAGATTTGTTGAAAGGTTTCGAATCGAACTGTTTCTTTTGCGGGTATGACTTGATTACGACGAATCACTCTAAATCTTTTGCCTGATGGTGTTACATAGCCTGTATTGAAATTCGTCACTTCATGTAGGACCAAGTTTCGAATGGCGTCAGGTTGGTCAGCAGTGAGCATGGCGGCTCTGATGGCAGCACCGTAAGCGACCGCTTCATCAGGATTAATTGTCTTGGATAGCTCTTTTCCATCGAAGAAATCTTGTAAAAGCATTCGAATTTTGGGGATGCGAGTGGATCCACCAACCAAGACAACTTCCTCGATATCAGCCTTCGCCAAGTAAGCATTTCGGATTGCTTTCTCTACGAGATCGATTGTGGCTTTGAACAGGTCAGCATTAAGCTCTTCAAAACGGACTCGACTGATGGAAGAAGTGAAATTAATGCCTGCGTAGAAGGATTCAATGTTTAAAGTGGCCTGGGTCGTAGAAGATAGGCACAGTTTGGCTCTTTCGCATGCCGTTCGGAGGCTGCTGAGCGCCAGCCAGTCGTTTGATACATCTTTGTCCCACTTTTTCTTGAACTCATCAATAAAATGGTAGACCAACCGGCTGTTGAAGTCTTCTCCACCTAAACGAGTGTTTCCTGCCGTAGCCAAAACTCTAAATTCTCCATCTTTAATTCTAAGGATCGAAACGTCACAGCTTCCCCCGCCTAGATCGAAAATGAGAAGGGTCCTATTTTTGCCGTCCTATATATGTACAAAATAATACAACCATTTACAGAATTAGGATTTAAAAATATATAAAAATGCATATGTTAGCGCATGCAATTGTGTATGATATACTTTCAAACGATAACCGTAAGTGAGAGCTGCAGCTGTTGGCTCGTTAATGATGTGGTATCCTTTGAAGCCAGCAATTATCGCAGCATCTACAGTTGCAAGACGCTGGAAGTAGTTGAAATGAGCAGGAACAGTGATAACAGCTTTTGTCACAGGCATGCCCAGATGAGCTTCGGCTGTTTCTTTCATTTTGAAAAGAATCATGGCTGAAATTTCTTCTGGGAGAAAAGTCTTGGTCTCCCTTTTATAGTTTACCTGGATACCGGGTTTGCCTGGGACGAAGAAAACTTAATTTACATTTTACTTCTAAGATTGAAAGTTGAAGTTATCTGCCTCTGTTGTTGATGACCTTAAAGGGGAAATTTTGCAAGTTGGACTGGACGACTTGGTCATTAAAACGGCGGCCAATCAGTCGTTTAGTGTCGCATACGCTGTTGTTGCGATTCACTGCCATCATGTTCTTTGCGACCTCACCAATAAGTCGTTGATTTTCGTCAAAGACCACACAGGATGGGGTGGTTCTGTTACCGTGATCATTGTCAATTATCTCTACCAGGCCGTTGCGAAAAACTCCGACACAGGAATTACTGGTGCCCAGATCAATACCAATAGCTGGGGAATAGTTAGAAACATCAGTTGCCATATCTTTCTGCAATGTAAATCTGTGGAAACGAGTAATATATAAATACTGTTAAAAAAACATAAATTAGACAAGAAACTTACGGCATCACGCTTGCTGTTAAACCAATTTTGTTTGCGAAAACGAATTCACTTATCAAATTACCGCGTCGCTGCTGTTTATCATTTTCAGAGCGAACCCGCGGTGTAGAAATACTGAAGTAAATGAAACTGAGCCTCTCTCCCTTATCGAACCTTCTTATCAAACCACCTCTGTACCTGTTCGTGTGACAAATCAGTTCTAAGTCTATATTTGCGGCAATGTATAACTATGTGGCTTATGCATTTGTAATATAGTTATCTTTTGTTTGCTTATTTTTGATTTGTTATGCTTCTTAAATTACCCGTCTTGCACTTGAAAGACAGTGTTCAAAACTATGTCTACAAAACTCGGCAGTTGAGATAAGAAACAGTTCGATAAGCGCAATGTCAAGTTTCTATAGCGCCGACGAAAAGTCACACGAGCCATAATTCAATATACTTAAACCAAAGCGAATAATCAAAGAGGCAGGCTTACTGACGCCGCTGCGCAATAATTTACTCCATATTACTGTTGTGAAATCGTTTCAAGTCTGTTAATGATAAATGGTATTCATTTGTAATTTGGGCATTTTATTATAAAGTGTAAGTTAAGTTGTTTACTATTTTAGAAGATGGCTGCTTCAAAGACCCCTGCGATAGGTATCGATCTGGGAACCACCTATTCGTGTGTTGGTGTCTTTCGATATGGTCAAGTGGAAATAATTGCCAACGATTCGGGTAACAGAACCACGCCTTCCTGTGTCGTCTTTGAAGGGAACCAACGGCACATCGGTGAAGCTGCAAAGTGTGTCATGTCCGTCAACCCTACTAATGCAGTCTATGATGCTAAACGGCTCATTGGCCGTCTTTTTTATGATCATGTGGTTCAGACCGACATGATGAACTGGCCATTCAAAGTCATCAACGATAAAGGTTCCTCACATCAATACTTTTTATTAGTATAAATGTTTTTCCACTACTACTTTTGTGAAAATTGATCATCCTTGTTTCTCATCACCGCAGGTAAGCCAAAAATTCATGTGCAGTACCAAGGGAAGACCAAGACTTTTCTCCCGGAAGAAATCTCTTCCATGGTCCTACTTAACATGAAGGAGACAGCCGAGGCTTACTTAGGCCAACCTGTTACCGATGCCGTCGTGACAGTCCCCGCTTACTTCAACGATGCTCAACGAAGAGCAACGAAAGATGCGGGAACCATCGCGGGTCTCAATGTTCTACGCATCCTCAATGAACCCACTGCAGCTGCCATCGCTTATGGATATCGCATCAAAGTATAATATTATTGCACGAGTTCATGCATTTTTGTTGTGAACTTGATAGTTAAATTCTTCTATATAATTTTATAACTGATCATTTTCAAATTATTCTTTTGTTTTATTCTTTCAGGATGGTAAAGCGAGGAATGTTCTTATCTACGATCTCGGAGGAGGCACATTCGATGTCACAATTCTTACGATCAAAGATGGTGTCTTCAAAGTTCGATCCACAACTGGAAACACTCATCTTGGTGGAGGAGATTTCGACAGCCGAATGGTAAACCATTTTGTAGAGGAGATTAAGAGGAAGCACTCGAAAGATGTGTCTAGCAATAAGAACGCTCTCTACGAGCTTCGCACGGCTTGTGAAAAGGCCAAGAGGTTTTTAACTTCTTCTGACCTAGCTCACATTGGAATCCGTTCCCTACTGGATGGATTCGATTTCAAATCGTCCATTACCCGTGCCCGTTTCGAAGAGCTAAATTCGGATCTCTTCCTATCCACAATCGATTTCGTAGTGGATGCCCTTCATAATGCTGATATGACCAAAACTGACATTCAAGATGTCGTTCTCGTCGGAGGATCCACACGTATACCAAAGATTCAGAAAATGGTTCGAGAATTCTTTAACGGAATGGATCTCATTCGATCCATCAATCCTGACGAAGCTGTCGCTTATGGAGCGACCATTCAAGCCGCCATACTTCAAGGAAACGATTCAGAGGCAATAAAAAATTTGTCGCTCTTTGATGTTACTCCTCTTTCTTTAGGTATTGAGACGGGTTTTGCTCAAGTGATGTCTACTGTAGTGCAACGCAACACTCCAATACCGACTAGAATTACAGAGCAGTACTGTACCGTCAAAGACAATCAAAATACTGTTGCGATCAAGGTTTACGAAGGCGAGCGCCCTCTCACTAAGAACAACAACCTACTCGGCAAGTTTGTCCTTAATGGAATCCCCGCTGGGGAGACCACAATTGACGTTACCTTTGACATTGAAGCAGTAAGAAAAGTGAAACATATTATTTTTTATACCTATGTTAAATTTATTTTTACTTTGATTTTATTATAATAAATTCATTTTTTTAAGGACGGAGTTTTGAATGTGACAGCGGCAGAGAAATCCACCGGTAGCAAGAATAAGATCACCATCACGAACGACGAGAACCGGTTGACAAAAAAGGAGATAGAGCAAATGATTGCAGATGCGGAGCGATACCGTCTGGATGATGCAGAGCAACGGAAGCGCTCCTTGGCTAGAAATGATTTGGAAGATTATTGTCATGATGTTAAAAAGCTTGTTGATGAAAACGCGAATGATCACTCTAGCACAATGATTCTTTTGAAGACGATGTGTGATCAGACGATCAAGTGGCTGTCTGTCGGTCCGTTGGCAAGTGTAGAAGAGATAGTGGCAAAGAAAGAGAAAATTAGTCGCTTGCGAAATACTGTATTCCTTCCTGATTTTGAATAAAAATCACCATATTAAACAATATTTTTTACTTGTAAAATTAATAAAAGTAGTAACGTTTAAAAATAGTAATAGTAAATCAAAATAATAACGTATAACCTGAAACTAATTTAAATTTTAAAAGTTAAATTTGAAAAAAGTCTAATTTACATGCATTTGTAATTTTAACGGGTTTAGATACATTCCATGTAAATAACTAGATTAAAATATTAATTATCTCAAAATTTTTATATATTGGCCGCATATATTAAACTTTCTTTATCGCACGACCAAGTAAGGGAGTTAGTTCCATGAGAAACTTCGACAAGGGATATTAAGCTCAGTTTCTATTGTTTGAGTACTCCTCTACGTTGGCTCTGAAAGTGGTAAACGACAGTGACGCAGTATATTGATAAGCGAATCATTGTCAATAACGCCCTTCGAACCAGACAGGGCTTGACTTGGCAATGTTCTTAACAGTCGTGCAATACTTCAACTCTCTCACCTGGCCTGGTTTAGAACGGTACAATTGTTTTATGCTTGTGCAGTACAACTTGCAAAAATTGTTAGGCCTACCTTTTTCCCAAGCACTATAATAGACTCGACAGGCATAAACAGGCTACTCATGCCTAGAGGACTCACCACGTCCATGGCATGTTAATGCTCTTGCGATGGCATTTTGATGTGTTAGACCTAACCTGGCTCTTTCGGTAATATAAACTATAATGACTAAAATTACTGTTGAGTAATTTTAATTCGTAAAAACCAGTAACGCTAAGTCGCGTTTTCACGGAATACAAAAGAACTCAGCCGGCAAGTGACGAAGAATTTAGAGGCAAGCGGTTTGCCGGGATTTTTTGGGAAGTATGTGTAACTTTGTTAAATATTTAGGCCCTAATACTTCTAGCCGTGAACTAGTGAGATAAAACTTATCAAGTCTTATAAGTACATTTAGAAAAAAATCTTAAACAAATATAAATGATGAAAAGTGACATTACAAATCATCACACAATTTATTTAATACGTTGCGGAGTTCGGTACTACTTTGAACATTTTTTTAAAAGTTAATATCTAATTAACTATTAGTCCGATTAGGATGCGACAAGTTGCATTAAAAAGAGCTAATATAACTGTATAAGATACTTTTTAGTTATACCAATATGTTGCTTTTAAGATAATTTTTTTGGGGGGAAAACAAGAGAAAAATAGCCCATTTTGTTCAAAGTAACCCTGTTTTACGGCAGTTAAATGCTATAGATAGCTTTAGTCCTAGATATTATATTGTATATTGAAATAGAAGTCCGTCAACGAAGTGCTGAGTAATTATTTTCAACCTACTGAGTGGGCGATCATATACAATCTTATACACAATACATTACAATTAAATACATTAGGATTGATAGGGAGGGAAGGTATAACCGAGCAAAATAAAACGTATTAAATCTAGGGCGCCAGATCCGATGGATAAGAAACCGAGTTCGTTTCCAGGCATTATCAAATATCTTGCCATTTTTAATTACAATTTCTTAAAAATAAAGAATTAAATAGATTTTTTTTCTGGGAATGCAAAACGACTCGACCGACAAACTCCTTATTCTCCGGCTTGCCGAGGGAGCTATTCTTAATTATTATTTCTTAAAAAAATAAATACAATAGATTTTTCAGGGAATAAGAAACGATTCACCCGGCAAGCGGAAGAAGGATTTTGCCGGTTGCGAGTTACTATGTAATGAATTGCTCTAAATAAAGTGAAAAAATGTTAATATTGTATACCTTATATGTTCTCAACCTCATGTAAAGCTGATATATTTGCTCTCAATTCTCATTTTTCTAAATCTTCATTTTATAAAGCGTATATATTTGTGTTATATTTATGAGTTTTATAGTATCCTTCCACCTATAAATCATAAGAAAAAGAGCAAGTCTTCCGGTAGATACAAAGAGCGGATCTTGTACTGTACTGTCGCATTTGTATTGTTGCTATACTGACTGCCATCATAAAGCTATAACATCTCGTGTTGTTGCTTGATACAATATTCCGTAGTTTGAAATTTAAATGGTATATTGAATAAGGCAACATCAGAAGGTCAGTTGCATTTCCCAATTTCCACTCACTTAATGCTCTAGCAATTGAATTTCTGAAGCATCATGTGTCACTGATGAATAATCAAAATTATGGCGCGTGTGGCATTGGAGATATAGGAGAAAGAGGGTGTGAATATTCGATACTCATCAACTCATCTGAGATTATTATATTTTTATTTCAGGAAATCTGATGCCGCTACATACACACAGTACATTAGATTTTTAGAAGTAAACTGTGATAATAAGTCTATATGCTTGGGACCGCATCATCGTGCTCACTAAAACCTGGGTTTTGTTGGGGAAGATACTATATGTAACTGAGTTTAGTGAATTTAGTAAATTTATGCATTATAATAATAAATACAACTATATAAATTAACTTGATTGATAAAATGTGGAATAATATGGAATTGGTGTTTTACCATTGTTGGGAAAGCAAAATTATAGAACGTGAATTTTGTAACAAATCCGAAAACTACATGCATAAGCTACTGAATACTTTTAGCAAAAACACACTAAGCTACTTTAAAACAATAGTGCCCGTCATCAATCACATCGAAATTTTAGTAATTTTTGATCATGTTATTTAATTAGTTAATTTTTTGTTGGTATGGTAAATAATTAATTATTTTAAGACGAAAGCCTCATCGTCCTATAATAATTAATTTTCTCAGCGATAAATACGAGTAGAGAGAGTGCACATCCCATCAACAAGACGACGAAAGCGCTCGAAAGATCTTTCAAAGTGAAAACTCGAACAGCAGGGGAGTTCTTCTTGTAATCCTCAAAGAGGCATCGTTTAGATGACGGCAGATAGCTATTGATCCAGTGCATCGCCAGGCCCGTATCCGACCACCATTGCATCCTTTTAAATATTATCATATAATATGCATTTTAATTGTAATATAAAGTTCTTTCATCATATCTACAAAATGTGGTGCATAGGCTACTTGTTTCTCATGGCGTCCGTATAGCGCCAATTTTTCTTGAAGAGGAAAACACGATGATATTGAGTGAGATCACTTAATCGTTTAGTTGAGAGCGTAATCTTGCAGTAACCCGCCTTCTTGTTCAATTCATCCAGAAGAGTCAGACTCAGGAATTCATTCTGATGAGATGAGAATTTCAGTAAATATTTTTATATGATATGTTTAACATTATTACATAACCATAAGCAGCGTCTCCGGCATACAACAAATCAAACCTTTGTTGAGAAGTAGTAAATATTCTTTCCGGGTGCTCTTTGAAATATTTGGCGAATAAGACAGCTCGCTTTTGTATCTTGGTAACTGCAATGCTTTGATTCTATTTTACCATATACAATATGTACTAACGATCTATTAACAATTAATTTATCGTTGTTTTAAGATACTGAGACGGTTATCATGTTGTTGGCTATATTGTTCTTCTCCACTATAGGTTTCAAACCCTGAACATTCCTGAAAGTGACGTCGTCGAATGATTTCGCTATAGGCTTAAGCGTCGGTATAGTTAAGTAAGATATTAAGAGGGATGAATAAGCATTGACGAGAACAACAATAGCCAAACACCAAGATCCTAATAGAATCCTGTAAAATAGCTGCTTTCGAACAGACCAGGAACCTTCATAAAAGATGTTTGTTAGAGATAGTTCAATTTTAAGTAAATTCAATAGACATAAGTAAATAGTTTGTCACCGGCGTGTCCCGTTATGTTAGCCATAATTGCTAGGACTTGATCAGACAGCACTTTTAAGAAAGAATTTTGGGATGGTTGATTTTCTCTGTTTTCAGGGTTATTGATGGTTATTAGTTTGCGGTGGATTCCAGGCAAACAAGTGAAAATGAATGCCATTGCAACCATTACG
This sequence comes from Chydorus sphaericus, assembly GCA_030141595.1. NCBI lineage: Eukaryota > Metazoa > Arthropoda > Branchiopoda > Diplostraca > Chydoridae > Chydorus > Chydorus sphaericus. Next base: position 4,135,050 of record CM057927.1, read on the forward strand.
ATCAAAAGGATCATCCACACCTATGATTTCATCCTTTCAATATATATTAATTTAATTATAATGTCATGAACTAATATTACTGTGGGCTGCAGAGGATAAATAGGAGCTAAAAGTCGACTCTCTTCATCAGGCCAAGGGACCATAAAAGCCGATCCGGCAGAGTAAAAAGGGATCGAAATATCGAACTGGTTGTAAATTCTCAAAAAGAGCTGAATGTCCGTCGTAGCAATATCTGCTTCCTGCAATTATTTACGTAAAATAGCGCATCTAAATTCATCATCTAAAGAAATAAATGAATTGGTCGTTTAATATACTAAACTAACATTTCTCATAAGAAGATTGCCTTGTGCTTCTATAGCGCCACCCTTTTTCACTTCTTCTTCAACCGTGTTGACAAAAGAATACCTATTTATGTCCAGTGTAAAATTAAGATTACACTTTATTAGGTGCAAAAACAACTATATTTTACAATCTAAAATTAATATATAAGTACGTAAATTTGAAAACTTGGGAAAGATAGTGACAAGCATCTGCAGCAAAACCACTGTATCTAAATGTTCCATCCGAGTTCTTTTCGATAATCATGGTTGGTGGAAGCTGCACAATTAAAAGAAAATATAATTGAATAGCGACCTATTACAATATAGTAAAGTCTTAAATTTTCCCCATATTAGTTACGTGAGTGGCTGCGATACGTAGGTGGGCTCCATTCAGCTCATTTAAAAGGTCTTCGAACAACGTTTTTGATGGAATGCCTTGTTCTGAATTGATCAACACTTTAGCTTTTAAGCCAGGTAATAGAGATGGGATTAATGACGAAGAAACAATTGTTAATAAAAGAACAGCTTTCATCGTAAAACGAACTGCAATAATTTCCCTTTGTTGTAATTAAATATATCGGGGCTGGTGCTGAGTTGCTGTCGAAGAGCTATCGCGACTCACTCTGAATATGGTGAGGCATCATTAAATAGACTTTGTATATGTGATTTGGAGATGCGAATGATCATTGAGATGACCTTTCGGAAATAACGCGACTGCGCTTTGGTATAATAGAAGCGACATAATTACTCTGTTACCATGAGAATAACCATTTTATTGTGCACATTCGGGTAGAGTCTTATTGACCACGTGCCTTGAGGTGGAGCTTAGTTCCATCAAATATTTATTCTTTGATTTTGAACGATGCCTGAACTCGATCCATATATTATCCTTTAATCATCGGATAGAACTTTGTGTATCTATAGATCTATCACGTTAATGACTAGCCTATTCGATTGGGAGCGGCTTTCATACACAAACTTTAGGGATAGCCTCCTCCTCCCTTCGAACAGCTGCTGCTCTTAAAGTTTTGAAGGGAATATATTATTCATGGGTGATATGTGTCGATTGAGAATTTTCAAGCGATTAATGATCGAAATCGACAGCTCTTTTTCCAAACACCCAATCATAATTTAAATCGTTTTCAAATAGTCTCATTATAATAAATAAGACATTCTATGAACTCTTCTCACTATTTTGTTTATAATTATTTTATTATCTATTATGTGACTTCTGAAAATGGAAGACTTAAGACGGTCATTTGAAAAGTCTAAAATTGTGATTTTGTTGACTTACAAAAGCTAATATGTTTTAAAGTCTGTGTATGTATATTCTGAATAGAAATGTATTATCATGCTGAATAATTCGTAGCAATTAATAAAAGAGATGCACCTCAATGTCCAATATTTAACCAAAAAAAAGACATAATTTTGACAACTAGGTTGAAGCTACTGAACAATATTTTGGTTGACTTGAACAATTTAAAAAATCCTCTCTGTTTACCATCCACCTGTTTTATTTCTTATTTCATTGTTTTGAGCAGAAACTCTCCTCCCAAAAAATGGATCGTATTAATCCACTTCTTCAATGATTTGTTGCTTCTCATTTTTACCAATAATTATTTCGTCTTCCTCATCCGACGAAGAAGTGGATGAGCTAGCAGCTTCTTCCGCCGACTCAAGCTGATGGGAATCAACAGGCTCACTCCTCAGATTCATTTCATTCCAAAACTTTTCTAATTCTACTTTCTTCGACGCCATCTCTCTTGCAGTCACTATAAAATCATTATCACCCATCCAGTGAATCGTCTGCTCGATCTTCTCAAAAAGCATGTCTCTTAATATTTCAGAATCTTGTGCCATTACTCTCGATTCGGCGCTCGACTTAATTTCGGAACAGTAGTATTCCAATTCATTTCTAGCCATAGCCCGATCGTGTTGTTTAGCATCTTCCGAACGGCATCGCTCTGCATCTGCAATCATCAGCTCCATTTGATGTCTTGTAAGACGGTTATCATCATTTGTGATCGTAATGGCGTTCCTCCTCCCTGTGCTTCTCTCTATAGCTGTCACGTTCAATACTCCATCCTAATAAAATCATCAAGAAATTTTGATAATATACAATAATACATGAGAAAATAAGTTGTAAACTTACAGCCTCGACGGTAAAAGTGACGTCAATCTCTGCCACACCCCGTTTGGCACGTGGAATTCTTTTAAGTATGAACTCACCTAGGAAATTGTTATCTTTCGCCAGGGAACGCTCACCTTCGTAGACTGGAAATGATATTTTGGTTTGATTATTATGTTCAGTGGTGAAACATTCGGTGATCTTGGTATAGGTATAGGCGTATTGCGCCTGACCACGATGCTCATTAGTTCTCTTTTTGTCGAACTTATGCCCAATGAAAGAGGTGCAACGTCATAAAGAAGAAGATTTCTAACTGCGCTCGACTTGTCGCCCTGAAGGATTGCGGCTTGGATGGTGGCTCCGTAGGCGACAGCTTCATCTGGATTGATCGATTTTATTAGTTTTTTTCCAACAAAGAAGTCTAAAACCATCTTCTGAATTTTGGGAATGCGAGTGGATCCGCCAACTAAGACGATCTTGTCGATCTGAGATTCCACCATTCCAGCATCATCGATAGCCATCTTAACGAATTTCATGGTTGAGCGAAAGAGATCCATATTTAATTCTTCAAAGCGAGCACGAGTGATGGAAGTGTAGAAATCTTCGCCCTCGAAAAAGGAGTCGATGGCAATCGAAGCCTCGGCTGAAATGGACAGAGAGCGCTTGGCCCGGTCGCAAGCGGAGCGAAGCCGGCTCAGAAACCTCTTACTTGTGGATGGATCTTTCTTATACTTTCGCTTGAATTCCTCTACAAAATGGTCCACCATCCGACCATCAAAGTCACAACCGCCAAGATGAGTATCTCCGTTGGTAGAACGAACTTTAAAGATCCCATCTCTGATGGCGAGAATTGAGACGTCGAAAGTGCCTCCACCAAGATCGAAGATGAGAACGTTCCTCTCTTTACCATCCTATGTCAAATTAATTTAATGTTAAGCATTGAAAAGTTTATTAATTATTTATTTTTTTCAATACCATTTTCCTGAAACCGTAAGCTATGGCTGCAGCAGTAGGCTCGTTGATGATTCGTATGATGTTTAGTCCGGCGATGGTCCCAGCATCTTTAGTGGCTCTTCGTTGGGCATCGTTAAAGTAAGCCGGAACAGTAACTACCGCATTTGTAACAGCTTTGCCCAAGTAAGCCTCAGCTGTCTCTTTCATCTTCATTAAAACCATCGAAGAGATTTCTTCTGGTAGGAAAGATTTGGTCTCATTCTTGTATTCGATCTGGATCTTTGGTTTACCTATCATTAAGTAAATTCAATTTAAAAGATCATTATATTATTTAATCAGATTGGATCAATTACCTTCTTCATTGATAACTTGGAATGGCCAGTGCTTCATATCTTCCCGAACAATTGGGTCGTCAAAACGACGACCAATAAGCCGTTTAGCGTCGTAAACGCAGTTGGTTGGTATCACGGACATCACATTCTTTGCAGCCTCTCCAATGAGACGTTCGGTTTCGGTAAAGACGACGCATGAGGGCGTTGTTCGGTTGCCTTGGTCGTTAGCAATGATTTCCACCTGACCGTGTCGAAAGACACCGACACATGAGTAGGTGGTTCCTAGATCGATGCCGATAGCCGGTGCATCTGATCTAATCGCTGCCATTTTTCTATTATAAATATGTATGGAAATGTAAATCTTGAGATAATCATAAGATGTTAATGTAGTTATTTACATTTAATGTCATTTATAATTGTGTTTATTTGCAAATAAATATATTAGAAATTGATCTTAAATGGTATATACATATTTAATGGCCAACCATTTACTTACTTGATTATTATAATATATGTCAGAAGATATATACTGATATTCAGGGCAAACAGTATTATAAATTGGCTCCAAAATCAAAAGAAACGAAATGAAACACTTGATAAGTGGTATGTAGCCTCAAACAGTGCTTCAAACAGCTGGAGCTAACAAAGGGAGAGCACGAGAGAAGTATACATTATGAGAACGCAACAAAGTATATCAACGTTCTTGAGACGACGGTCAAAAAAGAAAACAAAAACTCCAAAGAAAGTGCATATGATTGATGACCCATAAAGATTATTTCGATGACTGTCACTGTATACATACGAATATACGTATTTTTTTCCTAAGAAATAAGGAAAGGGAATTCAGATGTCTGGGGAGATGAATCATTTGTAGGCTAATTATCAGGAAACATTTCTAAATGTTTGTTATACTAAATTTTATGGTAAAGTCGCTTGTCAGATACAGTATTTTTTTCTTTCTTTCCATATTCAACATCTTTTCCTTTTTCTTAGAAAATATTTTGTATACATAGACCTACATACTTAATAGCCATAGCGATAGCCATTATGATAATATTTAGGTCAGCAATAAATAGTAAAACACTTATCTGGGGATTGGTTTTCTTTGTTTTGTTCGTCGCCTCAACGCGCCTCAACGAACATCATGCCATTTTCTATGATACCTTGTTCATGGTATTGCGATCGCAGTTTGCAGTTTTCTTTTGGATGAAAAGGTCGAAAGCGCACTAATTTAAGCTAAGCCCCACAGTAAATGGCCGAATCATTAATAAGTGATTGAATATCAGGTAAATGAAGAGTTATTAATAAATGAAATATGCATTAAATTTAATTATTTTCTATATTATGCCTTTATTGAGAATTATATGTATAATTATTACCATATAGTTCTAATAGTATGAAATAATAATAGATGCTATATATATTAAAACATACAACATTTTAACTAACAAAGCAGAAAATCATCACTCTAATTTATTTCAGATTCTCAGTATTTCTTTGTTCATATCTTTCTCATAGAAAAATGGCAGCTGTTGAATCAGATGTGCCGGCTATCGGCATCGATCTAGGAACCACCTACTCTTGTGTCGGAGTCTTTCGACACGGCGAGGTGGAGATCATCGCCAACGACCACGGAAACCGAATCACGCCCTCCTGCGTCGTCTTTACCAAAACCGAACGTCTCATCGGAGAGGCTGCAAAGAATGTGATGTCCGTGAAACCAACCAATAGTGTCTACGATGCTAAACGACTTATTGGTCGTCGATTTGACGATACCGTCGTTCAGGAGGATATGAAGCACTGGCCATTTCAAGTCATAAATGAAGACGGTAATTAATTTAACGTAAAAAATTCAAACTTTTAGCTTTTAAACGAGTCCACTTCAAGTTTTGGTCTATCAATCTATTTTTTAAGTCCAGAATTTAAAGATTTTGTCGGTTTTTTCTTTCCTTAAGATTTGCCTTTTCCAGGATTTTATATCAGATTTTAAATTGGTCGATACACCTCACAGCATTTAAATTGTTTATATTTATTATAGGTAAGCCAAAGATCCAGATCGAATACAAGAATGAGACCAAATCTTTCCTACCAGAAGAAATCTCTTCGATGGTTTTGATGAAGTTGAAAGAGACAGCTGAAGCTTACTTGGGAAAAGCGGTTACGAATGCGGTCGTAACTGTCCCGGCTTACTTTAACGATGCTCAACGTAGAGCCACTAAAGATGCTGGAACCATCGCAGGCCTCAACATCATTCGAATCATCAACGAACCAACTGCTGCAGCCATAGCCTATGGTTTCAGAAAGATTGTATATAAAAATCGTTCAATATAATTTTTTTATTAAATAACTGTAATTAATTATTAACAGGATGGTAAAGAGAGAAACGTTCTCATCTTCGATCTTGGCGGAGGCACATTTGACGTCTCCATTCTCGCCATCAGAAATGGTATCTTCAAAGTTCGTTCAACTAACGGAGATACTCATTTAGGCGGTGGTGACTTCGACAGTCGAATGGTGGACTACTTTGTAGAAGAGTTCAAGCGAAAGTATAAGAAAGATCCGTCCACTAGTAAGCGGTCCCTGAGCCGGCTTCGCTCCGCTTGTGATAAAGCAAAGCGCTCTCTGTCCATTTCAGCCGAGGCTTCGATTTCCATCGACTCCTTTTACGAAGGTGAAGATTTCTACACTTCCATCAGTCGTGCTCGCTTCGAAGAATTAAACACGGATCTCTTCCGCTCCACCATGAAATTCGTGCAGATGGCAATCGACGATGCCGGAATAGTTAAATCACAGATCGACAAGATCGTCTTAGTTGGCGGATCCACTCGCATCCCCAAAATTCAAAAGATGGTTCAAGACTTCTTCGATGGGAAAAAGCTCATCAAATCGATCAATCCAGATGAAGCTGTCGCCTACGGAGCCACCATCCAAGCCGCTATGCTCCAAGGCGACAAGCCAAGCGCAGTTAGACATCTTCTTCTTTTTGACGTTGCTCCGCTTTCATTGGGAATTGAGACTAAACCTGATGGATTAATGGCTCCAGTGGTCAGACGCAATACGCCTATTCCTACCAAGATTACTCGACCTTTCACCAATCATGCTGATTATCAAACAGAAATGTGGTTCAAAGTTTACGAAGGTGAGCGTGCCCTGGCGGAACATAACAATCTCCTTGGTAAGTTCCTACTTCAAGGGATTCCACCTGTTAAAAGACACAATGCACAGATTGACGTCATTTTTACCGTCGAGGCCGTAAGTTTTGATTGTAATTTTACTTGCAAAATTGTATATACTTACCGTATATAGGTCTATATAATTTTATTATAGGACGGCGTATTGAACGTGATAGCCAGAGAGAGAACCACAGGGAGTAAGAACGACATTACGATCACGAGCGATGAGAACCGTCCTTCGAGACATCAGATGGAGCTAATGATTGCGGATGCAGAGCGCCACCGTTCGGAGGATGCAAAAGTGCGCGCTCGGTCTCTGGCTAGAAATGAGTTGGAGTACTACTGTTACGACATTAAGTCGAGTGCCGAATCAAGAGTACTAAATGATGCTCTTTTGGAGAAGATTGAGCAGACGATTCACTGGCTGAACGACGATACCTTGGTGACTCCAAAAGAGATGTTGATGAAGAAGGAAGAATTAGAAACATTGTGGAATAAAACGAGTCTGAAGAGTCAGCTTTTTTCTTCATCCAAAGAGTCTTTGGAAGAAGCTGCTTGCCCTACTTCTTCATCGGATGAAGAGGAAATATTAATTTCGATTGACAACACGAGAAAAATTATCGAAGAAGTTGATTAGCCTTATATGATGCAAGTCTTTTTTTCTAGTTGATATAGTTTTTACCTTTGTAGGTTGTACTCTTAACAAATGAATAATATACTGTACAACGTTACTTTACAATTAGCATGCAATTGGTATCTATATTTTGCTAAAAAACATCGTCATTATTAAAACAGGAAACTTGTTTTAAAAATAATATAATATTTGATATAATTTTTTAATAGTTATTGTATGTTAGATAATACACAGATTTGCGTGCGCGCGACTACTCATTCCTATATTTAATATGACTCTAGATTTTGAATAATTTAGTCGCAATTGAAATGTCACAAGTTGAAAAGGTTCCTCTTAGGTTGTTTCAATAAATATAGCAATTTTATGTAATTATTTGCAAAATGTGAATAAAAAAAAAGTTTCAGCAGTATAGTTCTTATCGAATAAAACTGAATGCCCGTGATGTTCACGAATTAAATAATCAACCCCCTCCTCTTCTAGATTAAAAATAATCCGGGGTATTGAATGTATATAAAAGCTTTGTTGTGTGGCCGGATAAAGAGTGGCCGTTTTCGCTGATGTTACACGATATACAGCACTTAATGTCCCGTAAGAAAGACCGTAGGCTATAGCTATAAGAGTCAAGGAGCCGCGTTTATCTTTAGTAGCATACAATATACATTTAGCAATTACATCGTTTTATAATAAAAAAGCTTGTAAAACTCTAAAGTATGAGGTGCTTATTTCTAACTTCTTATTCAGCTACCGGGTTTTCTGTAACAAATATTGGAATTTCCTCTAACTAATATACCAAAATATAACTAATCATTTCTCCTCCAAGATGAGGCCGATCGACGGACTCCCAAACAGGCAACCTGTCACTTACTGTATACAAGCCGATCCACATGATTTTATCGCAGTATCGCTATTGCGCAGCAATTCCATTTGTGTGGGTGAACATTCAAAGAGTAAATTTAGATAAGATTGGAAAATTATAGGCGTCATTGCTGGATTAGTGGATCAAGCTTTTCCGTTGCACTCTAACGCACGTCACCATGGCATGATATTATTATCTCTTGCTTCGGCCTATTCTTATCACAATATTATACATGCCCGATACCTAGCTTTTACTTAGCTTCTATATATTTTGTGCATGTACATGTACTTTCCAAACAACGTCCTCCTTAATCGCTAGTTTCACCATATATTGGACTATAAGTAAGGTAAAGGCTTGCTGCTAAAATATTATTCCAGCACATCGGGAATAATGGGATCCCAAAGCTGTGTGATTTGCTTTGAGCTGTACAATGTTAAAGAGAAGATGCCAAAATTCCTCAACTGTCATCACACTTTTTGCAAATCATGCCTTCAGGTAAGAACAAAATAAAAGTTCTGTAGTCTTTTCTTAGATCGCATTTTTAATAATCAACATTGCAACTATATATATACAGCACCGTGTTTTCATAAATAAATTATGTATAATCCAAACTATCATTTGGATAAAGGCAAAAAAGTCAGCTAGGTTGCTTATGTATTGAAATATAAGGGTATAGGTTGCTTATGTATTGAAATATAAGGGTAAGTTTTAGGATCGAATCATCGAACTTAACCTACTGATTACAACTACCGTTATGTATAGCCATTCAATGAAGAAAAAATCAAAATTGAAAAAAAGTAACAAAAGTTGTCCGTTGAATGGATGCAGGACCTTACAGCTAATGGAGCAGTGAGGTGTCCGAATTGCCGTGCGGTCACCAAGATTAGCGGCAAAGATGGGGTTGCTAAACTTCAGAGTAACATGTACATTTTGGAGAATTTGGAAAATCAGGCCAGCCTCCAGATTAACCAAAATAAGTAATCTTTAGATCTTTACTTGCAAACCAATTTCTTCTACTTCAGCTCTATTTCTTTAGATCTATCGGCATTTTTGTAATGCTCTGTTGCCATTCTTTATTTATTTATTAAAATTGATCATCTGAAATGGAAACTGATACAGTGTTTGGTAAATTTATTACAATTAGGGCAATGGCTGATATAGATACTCCTGTCCCTGCAATTGGCATCGACTTGGGTACCACGTACTCCTGTGTTGGTGTCTTTCGCCATGGCCAAGTGGAGATAATCGCCAACGATTCGGGTAACAGAACCACGCCTTCCTGTGTCGTCTTTGAGGGGAACCAACGACACATCGGTGAAGCTGCAAAGTGTGTCATGTCAGTCAACCCAACTAATGCAGTCTATGACGCTAAACGGCTCATTGGCCGTCGTTTCGACGACCCAATCGTTCAGGCTGACATAAAAAATTGGCCATTCCAAGTCATAAACGACGCAGGTCTTATTTTGTAAATTACAAAAAAAAAAAAAAAATGCACAAATAGTAATCGGATATTATTTTACTTTTTTAAGGTAAACCCAAAATTCAGGTGCAGTACCTAGAGGGGGAAAAGAGCTTTCTCCCGGAAGAAATCTCTTCCATGGTTCTTCTTAACTTGAAAGAAACAGCGGAGGCTTATTTAGGCCAAACTGTTACTGATGTAGTCGTGACAGTACCGGCCTACTTTAATGATGCTCAACGAAGGGCTACGAAAGATGCCGGAACCATCGCCGGTCTTAATGTTCTCCGCATTATCAACGAACCTACTGCGGCCGCAATCGCTTATGGTTATCGAATCAAGGTGAATGTTGCTTAAAATCGGCTGCACTGTAATCGTATTCACATTATTATTATTTCCTTTTTAGGACGGAAGAGAGAGGAATGTTCTTATTTACGATCTAGGTGGAGGCACCTTCGATGTTTCGATCCTGACGATCAAAGATGGGGTCTTTAAGGTTCGCTCCACAACTGGAAACACTCATCTTGGTGGAGGTGACTTTGACAGTCGGATGGTGAACCATTTTGTGGAAGAAATCAAGAAGAAGCGCTCGAAAGATGTTTCCAACAACAAGAACGCTCTCTGCCAACTTCGCACTGCTTGTGAAAAGGCGAAGATTCTGTTAACTTCGTCTTATTTGGCTAATATAGGAGTCCGTTCCTTGCTGGATGGGTTCGATTTCAAATCATCCATCACACGAGCCCGTTTCGATGAACTGAATGCGGATCTCTTTCAGTCTACCATCGAACTCGTAGGGAAAGCCATCGAAGATGCGGGAATGACCAAATCTGACATCCAGGATGTCGTCCTCATTGGCGGATCAACGCGCATTCCAAAGATTCAAAAGATGGTTCAAGAATTCTTCCTTGGAATCGATCTCATCCGATCCATCAATCCAGATGAAGCTGTCGCTTACGGCGCCACCATTCAGGCCGCCATCCTCCAAGGCAGCAAGTCCGATGTAATAAAAAACTTGTTCCTCTTTGATGTTATTCCGCTCTCCCTTGGCATCGAGACGCAACACGTCGACATGACCACTGTTGTGAAGCGAAACACGCCTATCCCCACTAAAGTTACTCATTCCTTCCGTACAAGCAAAGATGATCAAACTGAAGCTGCTTTCCCAGTCTACGAAGGTGAGCGCCCCATCACTAAAGATAACAACTTGCTCGGAACGTTCGTGATGGCAGGGATCCCTTCTTCTCCTCGGGGTGTCATCAAGTTTGACGTAACCTTCGACATTGAGGCTGTAAAACATTAATCTTATATTGGATTTAAACTTAAAGGTTGATTTATGGTATATTTGGATATTTTATCAGGATGGCGTTTTAAACGTGACGGCAGTAGAGACGTCGACGGGAAACACGAAAGGCATCACCATCACCAACGACGAGAACCGGCTAACGAAAGATGAGATGCAGTTAATGGTTTCGGATGCGGATCGATACCGACTGGAGGATGAAGAACAACGGAAGCGCTCCTTGGCTAGAAATGATTTGGAATATTATTGCGATGATGTCAAAAAGCTTGTCGACAAAGTTAATCATCCCGAAAAGAAGGCCCTGGTTGAGAAATGCGAGCAGACCATCAAGTGGCTCACTCTCGGGCCCCTGTCGAGTGTAGAAGAGATGGCGGTGAAGAAAGAGGACATAGCGCGCTTGTGCAATTCCGTCCTCCGTGATCTCAATTCCGTCAAATAAAAATTGTTTCGTTAGATTACAAGTAAAAAGAAAACTCCCTTGGTTTTTTGTCTGTCATTGATTTTCAGCACAAAGAGTATTCTATTTGAATGTGACAACTGATAAACTTGTGCGGTATACCTTATGACAGTGCGCTTTCGGGTGTGTTATATGAAAAAGAACATTATATAGATTTATACCTGAATTAATGTTCAACTGTGTGTGATAGCACTTAGCAGTGACACACAGTGTATACCAAAAGCAGCATATACCCTTATATAAAATATAAAAATACATTTATGAGAATTTTATATTTATTTGAATTGTAGTGCCTACTTCTTTGCCAATATAGTTGGTTACCAGTCTGGCAACTAACATGATCCGCAACCAGCTGTACACCTGATGTGTCAGCAGTATATTCGCCAGCTTGGCTGCACTCATAAAGAGTCAGCACTATTTCATAGAGAGTCAGCATTATTATATATATATTTAGATTCGCACAATGCTGTTTGCGAATCGGCGCTCCCTATAAAAGGTAGCGCCTCTCCACTGTGTATCAGTAGTCTAGTTGTCTAGCACCGGCAGTGCCTGCCCGGCACGGGCCTCTCTCTAATACACTCATCTAGACTCTACTCTCTTTCTCTTTATTCTCCTTCCTCATCCTCTTCACTCATTATGTGGTGCAAATAAAAAGGCACCACAGAATCAGATAAAAACGAAGATATAGTATTCATTTTAGTAGACATCCAAGAAATAAATTACCTCCAATAAACAACGTAAGCATCTTTATTGTATAATGCTAGTAGCAATATTACATACTTGTTTGCAATCATCGCGCCAGAGGTGATGTATTTTTAAACTGGAGAAACTGCATGTGATAATCCTGACGAAAATAATGTAACGTAATTCTCATGGGTGACAATAAGAAGGGAAATCTATATTTTCTGGCATTACTTCTTCTATTGAAAGGACTTAGGATTGATTTTAGGGGAGGGGATCGTACTACCAGGCTTAATATTTACAATGTGCTCTATGTTTTGTTTCCTTGACTTCATCTCTTCAACGGTGGCTAAATAAAGATCATTTTCCAACCACTGAATTGTCTGCTCGATCATCTCTAAAAGAGCTTCTTTTGAACTTTGATGAACTATGCCTACTCTTTCGATTTCTGATTTAAGATTGTAGCAGTACAATTCTAAATCATTTCGAGCGGTAGCACGGTTTCGCTGCACTAGATCATCCAAGCGAAAGCGCTCGGCATCTTCAATCATCCGCTCCCACTCGGCTTTTGTCAACCAATTATTAACGATGGTGACTGCAATGCTTTTCCATGTTCCGCTTGAATTCTCCACTGCAGCCACGTTCAAAATCCCGTCCTATATAAACAGAAATAAACTGCTAATAGGCACAAGAAAACGAAAGAAATCATTTGAACGTAAACAGAGTTCTTTACATGTAAGATACTGAAAGTGACATCAACATTAGTGGGTCCTCTAGGAGAGGGCGGAACTCCATGAAGTACGAAACGGCCGAGTGTGTTGGGCTCTTGATGATAACGTTCGTAGACTGAGAGCACTATATCCTTAGAGAACTCTCGAGAGTTTTTTAATCGAAGTTTACCTTTTGTGGGTATGGCTATATTGCGACTAATCACTCTTTTCCTTTGAGTTATGTCGTGAGCTGAGAAATAGCCTATGTTGAAAGTCGTCACGTCTTGTATGACCAAGCCCCGAATGGCACCTGATGTGTCGCCGTTTAACATGGCGGCTTGGATGGTAGCACCTTGAGCGACAGCTTCATCAGGGTTAATTGTCTTCGATAGCTCCTTTCCATTAAAGAAATCTTGTAGAAGCTTTCGAATTTTAGGGATGCGGGTAGATCCCCCAACCAAGACCACTTCATCAATACCAGTTTTCGCCAAGTTAGCATCTCGGATTGCTTTCTCCACTAGATCGATTGTGGCTCTGAACAGGTCGACATTCAGCTCTTCAAAACGAGATCGACTGATGGAAGAAGTGAAATCAATGCCTTCGTAGAAAGATTCGATAGCTACAGTGGCCTGAGTTGTAGAAGATAGGCATAGTTTGGCTCTTTCGCATGCCGTTCGGAGGCTGATGAGCGCCTGCTTGTCGTTTGATACATCTTTATTGTGCTTTTTCTTGAACTCCTTGATAAAATGCTTGACCAAACAACTATTGAAGTCTTCTCCGCCTAGATGAGAGTCCCCAGCCGTAGATAAGACTCTGAATTCCCCGTTTTTAATGCTCAGAATGGAAACGTCGCAGGTTCCTCCACCGAGATCAAAAATGAGAATGGTCCTATTTTTCCCGTCCTTTATGTATAAAAATATCACAGCCATTTGTGTAAATTATGATTATGAATTATAGTTGTAATTAATACCTTTAACCGATAACCGTAAGCGAGAGCCGCAGCCGTTGGCTCGTTCATTATGCGGAGGCATTTGAAGCCAGCAATGATCCCAGCATCCATGGTTGCACGACGCTGGGAGTAATTGAAGTAAGCAGGAACTGTGATAACAGCTTTCGATACAGGCATACCCAAATGGGCTTCAGCTGTTTCTTTCATTTTGAAAAGGACCATGGCAGAGATTTCCTCAGGGAGAAAACTCTTTGTCTCTCTTTTATAGTCTAACCGGATTTTGGGTTTGCCTGAAAGGAAGAGGCTTTAATTTAGATTTTACTTATGAAATTACTTCATATTAGTTCATTAGCTACCTCTATCTTCGATTATTGTAAAGGGTAAACTTTGCAAGTCATGCTGGACGAAATGGTCGTCGAAACGACGACCAATCAGACGTTTAGAATCATAAACACTGTTGTATGGATTCACTTCCATCATATTCTTTGCTGCTTCACCAATAAATCGTTGATTTTCGTCAAAGGATACACAGGATGGTGTGGTTCTGTTACCATGATCATTCTCAATAATCTCTACCTGACCGCAACGAAAGACACCAACACAGGAGTAAGTGGTGCCTAGATCGATACCAATAGACGGGGAATCTAAAACAGTAGTCATTTTTCTGCATGGTAAAAAATATTATTATTATTTATTAAAATAGCACTGAAATGACAGATCACTTGCATTAGTCACGTTATTAAACCTGTTTTGTATGTGGAAACCAATTCGCTTATAAAATTAATGCGTCGCTGCCGTGTACCATTTTCAGTGCTAACGCGCTGCATACGGGCGTAGAAGTACTCAATTAATTTTCTTATCGAACCACCTCTGATGTACTTGGTCGTATGATAAAGAAGGCCTCAGGGATGCAGAACTGTCGGTGGCAGTGGATTTTTTATCTGCGGGTTTATCTTCTCGTTCTGTTTTCATTTTTTATGCGCCTTAGATTACATTAACAGTGTGCGGTTGTTGAGATAAGTAAAATTTGATAAGCAAGGCTGAGTTTCAATATCGTCCACGAATAGCTTGGCAAACGATTTGGTTCTATACAAGTAACGAGTAATATATTTCCATAACTAAGACAGGAAAAGGAACTGCTGTTGACACAGTGTATTATAATATTTATTGCTGTAAGCTATTTTTCTTTCTATTCTTTTTTTCATCCGAAGATTTAACATAATGAATTTAATAATTTTTATAGAAGATGGCTGCTTCAAAGACCCCTGCGATTGGTATCGATCTTGGCACGACTTACTCCTGTGTGGGTGTCTTCCGATATGGTCAAGTAGAGATAATTGCCAACGATTCTGGTAACAGAACCACTCCTTCCTGTGTCGTCTTTGAAGGAAACCAACGACACATTGGCGAAGCTGCAAAGTGTGTTATGTCAGTCAACCCTACCAATGCAGTCTATGACGCTAAACGGCTAATTGGTCGTCGTTTTAACGACTCTGTCGTTCAGACTGACATGAAAAATTGGCCATTCCAAGTAATAAACGACAAAGGTATCCCATATAAGTATACTAAATATACATTACTAAAAATATATTTTAACTAGTACTGTCGTGGGAATTAGATATAACTTATTTTCATCAGGTAAGCCAAAAGTTCAGGTGGAGTACCAAGGGGAAACCAAAAGTTTCCTCCCAGAAGAAATCTCCTCTATGGTCCTCCTCAACATGAAAGAGACAGCCGAGGCTTTCTTGGGCCAGCCTGTCACCGATGCAGTCGTGACTGTCCCGGCTTACTTCAGTGATGCTCAACGAAGAGCAACAAAAGATGCTGGGACCATCGCTGGTCTTAATGTTCTACGCATCCTCAATGAACCCACTGCAGCCGCCATCGCTTATGGCTATCGGATCAAGGTATTATTTTCCCACGATGTTATTGTGATATTTAGTTAATTTTTTCATAATTTTTTATATGATGTTTAGTTCATATTATTAATTGAATCTTTCAGGATGGAAGAGAAAGAAATGTTCTCATCTACGATCTTGGTGGAGGCACTTTTGATGTTTCGATCCTGACGATTAAAGATGGGATCTTTAAAGTCCGATCTACAACTGGAAACACTCATCTTGGCGGGGGAGATTTTGACAGCCGAATGGTGAATCATTTTGTTGAAGAAATAAAGAGAAAACACTCGAAAGACGTGTCGAACAATAAGAACGCTCTTTGTGAGCTTCGTACTGCTAGTGAGAGGGCAAAGAGATTTTTAACTTCTTCTGACTTGGCTCACATTAGAATACGCTCTCTATTGGATGGATTTGATTTCAAAACATCCATTACTCGGGCCCGTTTTGAAGAGCTAAATTCGGATCTCTTCCGATCCACAATTGATTTCGTAGAGAATGCCCTTCGGGATGCTGATATGAATAAAACTGACATCCAAGATATCGTTCTCGTCGGAGGATCTACCCGTATACCAAAGATTCAGAAACTAGTTCAAGAATTTTTCAACGGAATGGATCTCATTCGGTCCATCAATCCTGACGAAGCTGTCGCTCATGGCGCGACCATTCAAGCCGCCATCCTGCAAGGAGACGAATCAGAGGCTATTAAAAATCTGTCGCTCTTTGATGTTACTCCTCTTTCTCTAGGTATTGAGACGGGTTTTGCTGAAATGATGTCCACTGTGGTAAAACGCAACACTCCAATTCCGACGAGGTTAACAGAAAATTACTGCACCAGTAAAGACAATCAAACTACTGTTGCCATAAAGGTGTACGAAGGTGAGCGCCCTCTCACTAAGAACAACAACCTGCTCGGCATGTTTTTCCTTAACGGAATGCCGGCTGCTCCTCGTGGAGAGACAAAAATTGACGTGACCTTTGAAATTGAAGCCGTAAGAAAATTGAAAAATATATTTTTTAAAACTAAAGTTTACATTATTTAAATAATTTATTTTTAAGGATGGCGTTTTAAACGTGACGGCGGTAGAGAAATCCACCGGTAGCAAGAACAAGATCACCATAACGAACGACGAAAACCGGTTGACAAAAAAGGAGATGGAGCGCATGATTGCGGATGCGGAACGATATCGTTTGGATGACGCAGAGCAGCGGAAGCGCGGCTTGGCTAGAAATGATTTGGAAGATTATTGTCATGATGTTAAAAAGCTGGTTGTAAACGCGAATCATTCCAGCACAAGGGTTCTTTTGGAGATGATGTGTGATCAGACAATCAAGTGGCTGGCTGTCGGTCCATTGGCAAGTGTGGAAGAGATAACGGCAAAGAAAGAGAAAATAAGTCGATTGCGAAATACTTGGTTCCCTCTTTATGATGATAATGAGGATGATGATGATGATGATGATGAATAAAATTACTGTAGGCGTACGCAAACAAGTTTGTTCTTCTTTTAATAAAAAAAAAATGTAACCGACAATTTTTTTTTTTTGAGTGGTCATTGGAGTGGAACTCCCGCCCTCGCGATCTAGTAACTGAAGACTGTATATATGATTATCAAGCGGATCTTTTACTTGAGATCAAAAATAAATAATGACCAATTGTGTTACGAATATTTCTTTTGTTACAGCATATGGAAAAAGTATGAATTGAATGGGTCAAAATACAAAAAACAATGATTCTCTCACAAGAAATATTTATTTTCAAAAGTTTCAAATAGTATATTTTGTTTTTGCTATTTATAGTTTCTACAGTAATATACATATTTGGCCAAGCTTTCAAAGCTATATACACCCCCCCCCCCTCTACTGGTATGGACTATATTTTGTAATATGATTCATTTATTTATGCGTCAACAATTCTAATTCAATATCTACGGTACTTATCTTCATTGTTTTCTTAGTACTGTAGTCATAATCCCACCTGTATATGAATAATATTTCCTCGAACCGTTGGTTTCTCTCTTGCCCGTCAACAAAACGAGACAATGCGAGGCTATCTCTTTCTTGAGTCTCAGAATTCAAGGCAGTGTATTTCTGAATTTCTCTCTTCGTTACTTGAATCCCTGTTAAAAACAATGTGTTCTCTGAAGGCTTTATTATTCGGCCTCATTAACTTTTTTTTTCTTCCTCTTCGACTTTGAAACTCCAGTCAATAACCTTTTGGGTCATTCGTCTGGTAAATAAAGTATTTGATACCTTCAAATTTATCTGATTCTTCCAATAATTGTTGGGGGGGGGGGGGGGATAAGAAAATACTGTTCAGAATGTAGGTATATCTAGAAAAGAAGAAGGAAGAAAGCAACTTAATTTTCCTAATAAGGTCGTGACATTCGGCTCCTGTAAAAAAAATGAGAGATATCCTGGTTTGAGAAAATGAGAGATTCCTGGATTATTTTTTTTTTTTACCGCATTTTTTTTTTTTTTTGCATAGATTTTTATTGGAGCACATGAAAACTTTTTCGAGTGGACAACCCCTCGGATGGTACTGATGACGAATTGGTAGGAAAATTGAAATAATAAGAACTTATATGAACGTACATTTTGTTATGTCTAAAATAATGAATTGATGAATTCTAAATCAGACAGTGTTGCTGACTCTTTTACATTAGTTTTATTATTTTCTTCTTGAAAACTATGCATTGAATGTTTTATATATTGTGCGGTTCAGTATTTATATTTCTTTGATATGATAATAACCGTAGGCAAGAGTTGCATCTGTCGGATTGTTGATGGGGCGGTCTAGTTAAGTACTTTGAGGACGGCGATGGCCCGTCATTGTGTTTGTTACAATTTCCTCCTCAAAACAAGCCTTAGCCGTTTCTTTTATTTAAAACCAAGTATCATAACATATAATAGATTTCTTCTGTTAGAAGGCAATTAACTTCTGGATCCGTATTTCATTTTCGGATATGAAATATGTAAATCATCAATCGCATTTATAGGATTAGTATATCTATCTTTTCCGCGTGTATAATAAAAAAGAAAACAACGACGATTGCTGCTAACTCAATCTATTTTAAATCATTTGATTACATTTTCAGTTGATCATAATTTTCTATAATATATTCACTACAGTAGTAATAGTATACAGTAGTCATTTTTAAAATACTTGCTAGGCTAAATATTTTCTCAAGTAAATGATGTCGTTTTCACTGTACATTAATAGTCCCTCCTTATCAGTTCATCACAGACGTATATTTCGTGACTGCTGCGTGTTTCACAGTCCAACATATATAATACTATAAATATGTAGAAATCGAAGTTTTATTAAAAGGATTAACTTGTTTTTCATGTGTAGATCTACAGATTGATCGCACAGTACATACTTTTTTCCTTGTCATAAAACTTTTGACGCACATGAAGAGCAAATATCTCATATAAATATTGTATGAGACTATAAGATACTCAAACAAATGTACGTATAAAGACATTGAAAACTATTTTTTCCAATGCGACATTATCAAAGTTAAAAGCAGAAATATAATTGGGGGGTTGGGGGGTTTATCGGTTTACTCAATGTTTAATCTTTTGAACCGGAGGCGGCTTACTGATGCATAAAGCAACACGCCAACGTTAATATGTAATAAAATATAGACTTTTTAGCAGCTGCTTTTTCCCTATTAAAATTGTATATATTTCTTAAATTACAACGCGGGAAACTTTCTGCACATACAATTTAAACATTTTATTAGAAATAAAACGATTGTCTTAATAAACTCTACTTTTAAAACTCCATTTAAATGTTTTATTTAGTAGTAGCTATACACAATATCTTCTTAAGTGAGCCGAGGAGTATGACTATCTCAGCAAGAACGGCGAAAGGCGAACGATAGATTGGGAAGGATTGATGTCGAATTTCGCCGGATGATCGAAGTTCAGGTAGGTGCCCACTGGTATCACAATAAAGAGCTTCTACCTCAAGAAAAACCTGAGAACAACCCGGCAAGCGCAGTCTAAAGTGATAATTGAAGCGACCAGTCCAAATTGAATATCTGTCTTCGTCTGACTTCTTCAGCTTTGATTTTTTTTCTAGATGGTTAGTTGTTTGAATAAAACAAAACAAAAAAAATACTCCTTTATGGTATTGTATGTAAATAAAAAAAAGTTAAATGAAAAATGAAAAGGATCAAATAAAACATGTAAAGAGTGAAAACAATTAAAAAATTAAAGGTAATCAAGATTTTTTTCAAGATTTTCAAGTGCACCATTCTTTTTTCAATGTAGAATTAATTAGTAAAAGTAAATTCAATAGCAAACAAATCCTCTATTATGATAGATGCAAATTGCAGATGATGGATTGAGTCATTGAGATTAATTGATTAAGTGTATTAATTCTCCTTCTCTTTCCTGGTAATTGCCCTAGAAATCATCTCCCAAATATTTCTTGTTTTCATCTTGATCATTTTCTGTTTCTTGGAAAATTGTTGTTGTATAGGATTTGGGTCAGCCATACAAACAGTAAAACACTTCTCTTGGGATTGGTTTTCTTTTTTTGTTCGTCACCTCAACGATAACATGATGACATTTTCCCTTTGCTTTGTTCATGTAATCGCGATCGCAGTTTGTAGTTTTCTTTTGGATGGAACGGTCGAAAGCGCCCTGATTTTATATAGGCCAACGAACAGCCGAATCAGTATAAGTGATTGAATTCCTTTCTATTAATCCTTTTTTTTTTCATTAAAAGTTATAAAATAATTTCCATACGCCTTAATTGTGAACTATAGCTGCCAAAGTTATATTAATAGGTATAGATTAGATCTGAACATAAAATAATAGCTGATTTTAAATAACAAAGCTTAAAGATTAGCTCGATTAATTAGCTCGAGATTTATATTGTCATTTCACATAGAAAAATGGCAGCTATTAAATCAGATGTGCCGGCTATCGGCATCGATCTTGGCACCACCTACTCTTGTGTCGGTGTCTTTCGACACGGCCAGGTGGAGATCATCGCCAACGACCACGGACACCGAATCACGCCCTCCTATGTGGTCTTTACCGATACCGAACGTCTCATCGGGGAAGCTGCAAAGAATGCGATGTACGTGAAACCAACGAACAGTGTCTACGATGCTAAACGACTTATTGGTCGTCGTTTTGACGACCCCATCGTCCAGGAGGATATGAAGCTCTGGCCATTTCAAGTCATCAATGAAGGAGGTAATTACAATTCAACCGTATTTAATAAGAACTTTAAATATAATTGAAATGATTTAACTTGATAATAGGTAAACCAAAGATCCAGATTAAATACAAGAATGAGACGAAATCCTTTTTACCAGAAGAAATCTCTTCCATGGTTTTGATGAAGATGAAAGAGACGGCTGAAGCTTTTTTAGGCAAAGCTGTGACAAATGCGGTCGTAACTGTCCCGGCTTACTTTAACGATGCCCAACGAAGAGCTACTAAAGATGCTGGGACCATCGCCGGCCTCAACATAATCCGAATCATCAACGAACCTACTGCTGCAGCCATCGCTTACGGTTTCAGAAAAATGGTATATACAAATATATCGATGTAGATTCATTAATAACTTACTTACATTTATTTAAAACAGGATGGTAAAGAGAGGAACGTTCTCATCTTCGATCTTGGTGGAGGCACTTTCGATGTCTCGATTCTCGCCATCAGAGACGGCATATTCAAAGTCCGTTCTACCAATGGAGATACTCATCTTGGCGGTGGTGACTTTGACAGTCGGATGGTGGACCATTTTGTAGAGGAATTTAAGCGAAAGTATAAGAAAGATCCGTCCACCAGTAAGCGGTCTATGAGCCGGCTTCGCTCCGCTTGTGACCGGGCCAAGCGCTCTCTGTCCATTTCAGCCGAGGCCTCGATTGCCATCGACTCGTTTTACGAGGGTGAAGATTTCTATGCTTGCATCACTCGTGCTCGCTTCGAAGAGTTAAACATGGATCTCTTCCGATCTACCATGAAATTCGTCCAGATGGCTATTGATGATGCTGGAATGGTGAAATCTCAGATCGATAAGATCGTCTTAGTTGGCGGATCCACTCGCATCCCAAAAATTCAAAAGATGGTTTTAGACTTCTTCGTTGGAAAGAAGCTCATCAAATCAATCAATCCGGACGAAGCTGTTGCCTACGGAGCCACCATCCAAGCCGCTATACTCCAGGGCGACAAGTCGAGTGCAGTTAGAAATCTTCTTCTTTACGACGTTGCTCCTCTTTCACTGGGCATTGAAATTTTAGACGCTGGGATAATGTCTACCGTTGTCCTACGCAATACGCCTATTCCCACGAAGATAACTAAACCCTTCACCACTATATATAATAATCAAACAGAAATTTCTTTTCCGGTCTACGAAGGTGAGCGTTCCCTGACGAAAGATAATAATTTCCTTGGTAAGTTTATACTGAAAGGAATCCCACCTGCTAAACGTAGGGTCGCAAATGTTGACGTCACTTTTGACGTCGAAGCTGTAAGTTTACAACTTAATTACTCACTAAAAATTATCATAAAGTATCATTTCAATAATTTTAGGACGGCTTATTGAACGTGACAGCCATAGAGAGAACCACAGGGAGCATGAACACCATCACAATCACAAACGATGAGAACCGTCCAACGAGGCATCAGATGGAGTTGATGATTGCAGATGCAGAGCGATACCGTTCGGAAGATGCGAAACAGCGAACTCGGGCTATAGCTAGAAATGAGTTGGAATACTTTTGTTCCGATATTAAGTCGAGTGCCGAATCAAGAGTGATGGCACAAGATTCTGAAATATTAAGAGACACTCTTTTAGAGAAGATTGAGCAGACGATTCATTGGCTGGATGACAATGAATTAGTTACGGAAAAAGAGATGTCGGCGAAGAAAGAAGAATTGAAATTATTGTGGAATGAAACGAATCTAAGAAGTAGGCCTAAGCCTGTTGTTTCCCTTCAGGAAGAGTCTTCAGAAGGAGCTGCTTGCTCTCTCTATCCATCGGATGAGGAAGAAGAAATCATTTCAGTTGACAACGTAAAGCAAAAAACTATGGAAGAAGTAGATTAATACGATGCATCGATTTGATTTGTAGTTCGCGCTCAAAACATTATAATATGTGTATTCTATAACAGGTGATTGGTTAAAGGGGAACATTTCTTATTTTTAACATAATAAAAATATTGAGCAGCTATTCAATCAGATTATTACAAACTGTTTTAAAACATTGTGTACATATAGAGCCGTGGGTGGTCGTGGAAGCCTATGTATTCATATAAATTTTGAAGTTTTAGGCTATTGTTACTTAACATTTGTTATTTTCAACAAAATAATCGCGTATAATATAACTAAGTTGATTATTAATTGAGATATACTTGTATTTTTTAAAGTCTGCCATTAACATTTAAATAAAATAAGGGTATGTTTTGTCAGTTTTGTCAAAAATTCAAAGTCAAAAACAAATCAAAAGGTTGATTCATCATTTTTTATTCGATTTATGTCATTAGTTGTAGTTTATTTCAGATTGAAAATTCTTAATGATAAATAGAAATAGGTTTCTCCACCAGCACCTTGCCTAAAAATCCCGTACCTCCAGTTATAAAAACGGAGCGATGTCGATAAAACTCGGCAATATTACTTAATGACGCTTTGTCATCCATGATTATATTTCCTCCTATAACGCTCTATTAAAATAATTAAAGAAAACTTCAATGCAATACGCGTGAATAATAAGAAATGTTTCCATTACACTTGCATATTTTATGTTCACATAAACAAAACTACAGTAATAAGTAATAACAGTACACCACTTTTCCGAAGTTTGCTTATGTAAACTTCGGAAAATATACAGCTGTTATTTGACTCCATAACTAAAGAGAAGTGGCAGCATGAAGCGGGTATTGAATAATGCCTCAACCACCTGCGAGGGTTGAGCTGGGATAGTACGTCATCCAGCAGATGGCCCGTGCGTGTTCTCGTCCCGAGAATGAATAAGCCACCACAGTTTTTATTTGGGTTTGTTTAAAGATGTTGCACGGTAATTTAATCTAAACAAAGAATATATATACGTCATTCTCATAAGAAGCATATGATTGGCTGGAATAGTTATAAAACAGGAAAAAAATATACGCAGTATTCATTAACTATTTAATATGATTTTCTTTCCGTTATTGGATGTTATAGTGGAAGCAAGAAAAGCGATAAATAATATATGGCGACTATTTCGGTTCACCTCGTTGAAAAGAGTGACTTAGTTTGTTTCAAAAAGTAGAAATCGTACAATTGTTCAACTTTTTAAATTATAAAGTAGTAGGCCTAAATACATATTATTGCGAGCCAGCGCCTTAGGTAGACACGTAGGCGGAGCTGATAAGTCGTGCGTAAGCGTGAATATACATTTTCTGCTTAGGGACTGCTTTTTTCTAGACCGTATTTGTCTGTGTCCGAAAACTGATAAAAATACAGATAGAGTGATACACATTTCCTACTTAGGGACTGTTTTTTTCCAAACCGGTTTTGTCTGTGTCCGAAAACTGATAAAAATACAGATACACCTTTTCTACTTAGGGACTGTTTTTTTTACCAGACCGGTTTTGTCTGTGTCCTAAAATTGATAAAAATACAGATACACATTTTCTACGTAGGGACTGTGTTTCTCTTCTTATAAGCTAGCCAGAAACTTATATATATTTACTTAAGAAATTGCAACCTTATTTGCAATCATTGGTTTAAAAAAAAAACCTAGCAGTCTTTATGTGTATAATACAGCTACGCTGGATTACTTTATCAGGAAGGCGAGCTGAAAAGCTCTGCTTTACTATCTTATACTACGTACAATTACAAAAAACGTACAAATCAACTGAATAAGATAGGGGAGTTATACCAAATAAAAATTTTCCCGAATGGAAAACCGAGTAACCTATACCGTCCTATTTCCCCTTTCTTCGACTCTTTCTCACCTTCTTGAGCGGATAAAAAACTTTATTCGCAAAGTATTGCTAATAATATATAATACTGTAAATGTTGCAAATCCAGTTTCCAATCCAAGGAAATAAAATTTACCAATACACAGATGAGGGTATAATGTATACTCAACAAAAGTTGAATTTTAAATTGAATTTTTAAAGACAGGTAAATCCACGCACTTATTTTTGTCATTTGAATACATGAAAACATAATTCTTCTCAATTAAACTCATATAGACTCGTGTTATTCGATTCTTTTTGTTAAGTTTTACACTATGGTGTATATTGTATAACTTTTTAACAAGTCTTATTTTTCATGGCATTACAACTGGGTCTTGCTTTAAAATCCCGTTTCACTGAAAAAGACAGGCAATTGAATGTACCCATAAAGGTTGCTTTAATTATCGGCTTGGCGTTTTCAATGTTGCTGAAAGTTTCTTCCCCTTCGAAATTTTCTTTTTTTACCTCAGGAAGTCGACGACGTTTGATATAGGCCTTGAAAAACAAATAGTATTTATTAGTATTTTTTTCTTTTTTACACACACATTCCTTGCTATTAACGGAGAAAGCTTAATTGACACGTGAAAATCTGTCAGACAATGTCAGAATTTTTATTTTGACCGAATCGGAATTCTAATAATATCATTTAGTTAGTTTGATATGAACAAGCGTAAACACTAAGTAGTGCAAACTTCCAGAGCTTAAGCCACTGCAAATTTTCCAGTATAGACCAATATTTGGGGGGAAAAAGTTGTTTGACTTGATTTGAACTAATAGGAAGTAACATTTTCAATAAAATGAACAGGCAACTTAGACTAGAAAATAGTGATTCTAATTGTAAGTGTTTTCAAATACCTGAATGTAAAAGTTGGTAAAGAGGACCATGAACAATGCGGTGCTAGTACAGAGAATGTACGCACTGTAAAGAGGATAGCCGCAATCGTAAAAAAATAGTTGTATAGCATGGATGAAGACGGCGACGAATTGAATCATTTGGATGGTGGTCAAGTGCTTCTTCCACCAGATATATTTATGGTACTTGGGGCCCATAGCAGAAATTAATTAATAAGTGTACATGATGATGTGTACGAAACTGTTGACCAGCGCATAAAAAGTTCCGTGTCCTGTGGGTATAAATCGGAAACCCACCCATGATAAGGCTGGCATGATGGTGTGATGGATTATGTGCAACAGCGTCACTTGATCCATCTTTTTGCGAAGAACAAAGAATACCGTGTCCAAGAACTCGAAGAACTTGCAATAAAAATACCATGAACACAGCTGCACCACTACGAGCTCGTCGCGATCATTGGAAAAGTTTGCTGGCTAAAGGTTTATTGGCATAAAATATTATTTTTATCAGTTAAATACAATCGGATCACGATGTATTTCTATACAACCTGACAGCGCCAACTGTAACGCCATAGCCATCCGTGTACTAGAAACTAGAGTTTTAAAAATAAATTATAAAAATAGATAAAAATAAAAAAAAAATTATGATGAACTTAAGGAAGCAATAACAATGCGAGATGGTGCAATTATCAGTATAATCTCTCATTTACCTTATAAACCAAGTAGGTACTAAATACAACTTGGGAAATGTTGTAAACGATGATGGTTTTTTTAGCTGAAAGGAACGGCAATTGCGCATTAATCGAGGCCCCAAATACTTGACAAAATAAATATAGCCGGCACAAATAAGAAATGTGGGCAGCGGTGAGCTCATTAACAAAAAACCATCCACTCTCCTATCTACAATTAGGAAGTCATTCGATTCGCACAAAAAAATTGACATACCATTGGACAATATATAAATAATTCGTATAATTTTTTAAATAAAAACATACCTCTGTGTTTGTCCATTAAACGATTGTACGAGTCTAGGAGTTCCCATACCAACGAAGGAATATCCATTCTTAGGTCCGTCTTTTGTTATTGATGACTTCCTATTCGTTCGATTTTTTCTAAAAATTAATGTTTCCCCTTTAAGTAATTAATAAACGAATATGTTGAACGGAGTGAGTCTTATCTCACATCAATATGGTTTTATAAATTTACTACAGTACCCATAAAAGTATAAAACGTATTAAATCATAGCCTTGATCCAAGTGGCGTCTATGAAAAAACAAGTTCCCTTCTCAATATTCTCTTTTTAAAATCGTATTCCGAGGGTAGAGCAACAGTTAAAAAGGCTTTGGTGATTTAGAAAGAATTTGATAATACTTGTTAAGATGTTCGTTTAAAAAATGAATCATGGACCCCTTCACAACAGATTTGAATATATCTTTTCCCCCCGGCCATATGAAAGCTAACGGCGATGGGCAAACTGGATAATATTTTTTACCTAAAAAGATTGTTGGAAATGTAATATATTCAAGGAAACACCCTGCTGCAAAGGAGTAGGGAAGTAATGCAATAATATAAAGTAGAAGTAATCGTACTTTTGGTTGATGTCCCTTACATTATGAATTGGATACACTATAACGAAACATAAACTTACTTCTGGATGCCGACGTTGCTAGTTATCTGGTTTGCCACTAATTTCAGATTATTTATTTTTTGGATCCAGAGTTTTCTAAGCTTTCCAGATGGAATCGCCTCAGTCTCTATTTAGATGAGCATATCAGACCAAAACTCCCAATATATTCTATTATTTCAATTGTTACCAGTAAGCTTTGTTGGGCATGTGTTCACTTTTATCATACTGCAATGGATTCACGTAAATGTTTGGCTTTAAAAAAATATACAGCGTATAAATGGAACGGATTCCATTGTTCAATTTTTTTTCTGAGCAACTTCTGTGACACATCCGTTCGTTTAATTTAAAACGGGCTCATAACTAGTCCCAAAACACGTACACTACGTGGCTAATAAACCACCAACACTTTTCTGTTTCGTTTAATTGGCCTAAATGGAATCACCAATATTGATGGAGGAGCTTTCCGTTTGCACATTGTTCGTCTAATGCACGTTGAGCTTTGATAATCGAGGAGAACACAAATATGTGGTGAGAGAATATGCTGCCTTCATGGGCGCCTTTCTACATTCAATCCTGTTAAAGTCAGTAATTTTTTTATAAATTTCGTGTGAATGGCCTAATTGTGATCTCAATACTGATTGAGGAACTTCAAGTTAGTAGCATACTAGCATTTGTTCATTAATTGCACCATGAAATTTGCCAATAAAAAGAAACAAACAAAGGCAGAGGGAGAATACAATGGAGCTGGGGACACCAGAAAGCCTACCGTTGCACCGGCTGATGAATAGGAATAATGATAATTGATAAGCATAGGGAGGCAGCTGCGCCCACTGAGACTCCGTGCGAAACTTTAAGCTAGGTAATCAAGGACTCTAGGTGATACTAAACCTGTTGTGTAGCTGAATTACTATAGGTTTGAAAATGCGACTCGAAGTTTAGGAGGAGATCGGGTCGTTTTTAATAGTCGATCTATAGCAGGCACAGAAGGTCCGCAAGGTCATTTCAAAGTTAAGGAGAGTTCCAATATTATTATTATTTTTTTTTTTACTATAGACACACTTTCATTAAACGGTCGATAGGATGGTTCTTTTCTACCCAAAGAACTGCTTCTCATACCGATAACTGAGAAAATACCTAGTTTTTCTTCAATTCTTTCAATTTTTTTTTAACAGTCGCAACACCCTTGACATATACCCAATCAAAAAAGTCCAAAGAATACTCTTTGGACTTCCAAAGAAAGACTTCATCAAATGCTGCGATTATTATGATGAAAACATGTTTTTTCTATGTTTGAGAAACCAGGATCGTTTGCCAACAATTTGTGACTCTTAATAGTAATCTTGCAAAAAATATGGTAAACTTTTCTATACACAAAATTTTGAGCAAGAGCTGCAAGGCCAATCCATCAATATAGATTAAAAATTTTAGTTGTTGCTGTTGTGAACGCACAACAGTGACAACAACGTCAGAGCCATCGGCCGCTCAATCCTACCCGGCGGCTAATAGAAGAGAGCTAATTCGCACACTGCCAATGGTGTCGAAGTCTAGCTAGGGGAGAGCAACACCAATCTAACGTCACTCAAATTTTAGCTTCTCTCTACAATTATTATTTGTGTTGTGTCAAATTTTTGGTGAATTTGTCGAATAGGCGTATTTCCCTCATCATTTACCCTGGTAGAGTATTTAACCCATTTCGTGTATTTGTTGTCTTCAGTAGTATCGTAAATTACAAAGTGATTCTCTTGTTTTGTCATGTTTACAGTTCACTCGAATTTAAGTAACAAGTAGATCCAGGGCACTTTGCGATTTAAGACAATTGTTATTGATCCTTTTTTTAAAATATAAACCTGAGCAAGGACTCGTTGAATTTCTTGCAGCTGTAAGTACCGTTCAGACGTCCCACATAGCACACTGATACCCGTCGGATACCCGGCGGGTGTCGTCTTCGAAAAATGAGGATACCCGTCGGGTATTAGGTTTGATCCCCGAATTGGGGACGGGATATCCGTCGGGTATACTTGGGGATCTCTAATGACCGCCCGCCAGACATAATTTTTGATACCCGACGGGTACCCCGATCCCCGAATTCGGGGATTGGAAAAAAATGAATATTTTATTATACCCATCATCCCTCCTGCCACCTGTCTACCGATTTTCCTTGTCCCATCTGCTTCTCCTGTTATTGTCCTGTATTAAGTCATCTGCGTGAATTTGAAATGTGTATTACCTGTTTACCGTCAACTGTACTCCTGAATCACCCGCTGCGCCGTACGGATCGTAGTAGAAGCCATTATACTTCTCATATATATAGAGGAGTTCCTTCGCTTTATATACCAGATACTTTTTGTTCCAAACAACGTTAGCGTTTTTTTAAAAGTTCACATTCATTTTTAACTAATATTTTTTATCGTAATAGCATATTTTTTTTAAAGCCATGGAAACAAGATTTTCGTGATTTTTACGAAATTTTATTGAATTTTTTTCACGTTGCTACCGTATCTGTTTATTTGAAGCTTCTCTCTTCAAATTATTTCCTTTAAAATGTATTTCTACTTAAATAATGTTATTATGCTTAATTTTTATTTGAAATAAATTTAATTTTAATTAAAAAGACATTCCCGGTGTTATGTAACCAATATCGGAACCGGGGTATCCCGCGGATGCCCGAAACACATCCCTAGTCGGAAAAAAAATTTGCCGACGGCATTCCGATTCAGGATCTCCTTCGGATACCCGCTGGATACCCGATAAAGGCCATCCGATTCAGGATATCTATCGGACACCCGTCGGATACCCGATGGCGGCTTCAGATGTTTGGGGCTCAATCGGGTACCCGACGGATATTGTGTGCTATGTGGGGTGTGAGAATAGGTATTTGAGACGAGGAAATGGGTTGTGATGGCTTATTCGCATTTCAATTCACTGAAAGTATTAATTTCGAAGTTTAATTTAGTTATCATTTACTTCGTTAAGAAAAAAAAATATCTTCCTCACTGAAAAAATAATGTCAGCAGAGAGAGGGGAGAATTCCTATAGAGCTTTAACACATAATACAAGGAGGGAAAGTTGCCTAACTAATGCATAGTTGTTCTATTTTCACTTACTTCAATTTCATCAGGTATCATACCTAGAAAATGTATTAACACATGCTCTCTATGAGAACATTTTAAATTGCTTTGCAACGGTATAAAAGTCCTACGTTTTTGCAGTGTTCGGAACCTCAATTCAGTTTAGTGAGATTTGAGGTCAGAGAAAACCTCAACCTCAAAAATAAAGGGGGCCTCAATTTTTTTAAACCTCAAATTTGATGGCAAACCTAAAAAAAAAAACCTCGCCGTTTAATATTTTTCGGTATAGCTTGATATTTAATTATATTACCAACATACAGTATTAGAGAGAAATGAGAGAAATTAAATGTAAATAATTGATTGAATCAGCGGTGAGGAATATCACGCAAGTTGAGAAAATTTTTCAGAAGAATCAGCATTTCTAGCACAGCATTTGTTAGAATAATAGCGGCTATGCTCGACAGAAGCGCTTGCCGGGATGGACGTTTTGTACTTCAAGAATAGCTGCTGGATATTTCTATATTTTATTTTTCATTTTGACAGAAATTACGGCTAATACTAGAAAAAAAGCCGTCTGCTAAAAGTTGCCACATTTCTTTCATTGAGGTTGAGGATTGCTGGTTTTTTTTAAATTTCCACTTCAAACCTCACCCTCAAACCTCACTGTAATTTTTTTCGGCCACAACCTCACCTCAAACCTCAAATTTGAGGTAACCTCATGAGATTACATCAAATTTGATGTACATCACACATTGAGGTTCCAAACACTGCGTTTTTGGGGCATGAATACATTCTATTCTATACAACTCTACCATCTACATCTCCAAATTTTTGCAACCTAGAGTGTCGCAATGTATCCGACTCCACCAAAACATTTTTACTAGATAAACGCAAAAAAATATCTATAAAAAAGGGATACTGTTACAAACGGATAACTCTCCAAAGGAATATTCTATATCGGATTTAGTGCAACTTTAGGTACCAGTACAATTATATTCGTGAAATGTCAATCTTTGTTTAAATTTTTTTATCATACGTGAAAACACAGCCTGGACACCGTAGCAGACGTTACAACCAGCTTGCGGATGACGGCCCATAAGAGCACGTAGAAAGTAGCGCCACCGCTAAATTTGCGGTGGCGCGGCCTACCGTTAGCCTTTTCTAAATTAGTATTTAAATTAAAATAAAATAACCTAACTTAACGCACGTAACTTACCAACAAACCTACCAACAATAACCTAACCCCCACCTACCACCTCACCTACCTATGACGTAATCGCCTACTAGGGCCAATCCTCGCATACCAGGACCTTTTTCGGGGCTTTTTAGTCCCCTATTGGTGGCTAATTAATTATAATAATTTTAAAAATATGCCAACGAAATGCGAAACCAATAAGAATGCAGGAAAACCCAAAACCAGTAAGAATTCAGCAAAAAAGCCAATAAGAATTCCCCAGGATTGGGTCCCGAACCTCCCACCCCCGGTACCTGTCGGTAGCGGCGCTCTAATCCACTTCCTGCCCATAGACAAATATAGACGGTCCGTGAAAGGGCGCTGCGCGATCATCTTATAGATGGCTACGGAAAACACATGGGAAAGCCCATAAGGCAATCATCCACAGAGGGCTACCAAAAAGTGGCACCATTACGCGGACCATCTATATTTGTCTATGTTCCTGCCTAAATCCTGGTTCAGTCTCTATAAGCCACTTTAAATTATTATTTACAACCAATTTCGTTGACACAAATTAAGATGAACATGTGTGTCAAACAGCCGGCTAGAAAAAATTCAAACAATGGGTCCAATTCGGAACCCTGGCGCATCTGTATATCAAATTTAACGGTGGGGTAAAACGTTACAATACGCGTCCTCCAACTTTTTCTAACCTGAGGTTCGAAACATACCGACGACCAGTATATTCGTTCAAACCTAAAAGTAGTCACACACGCAGCAACTAAAGACGTCGGCAGTCGGCTGTAAGTTTTTGTTCCGATTTTGTTTTAATCCGAAAGATTTTTTTAAAAGCCATCTTCGTACTCAGAATCCAAGCACGGTTCTGTCATTTTCGTGTTCTATGTTTTTATTAATTTGGTTGCAAACCTGCTGATGAGCTATCCGTGTAACAATTTTTATTCACGGAACGCGTCTCATCGACTTCGCCCTAACGCCACGTGACATATACTGTCGGTAAAAATGCCTTCATAAACACTTCTTTTCCTTTACTTTACATGATGAATTATTGTGCATTTCAATTTTTTTAGTCTTTCACATCACAAATAAAACTTTGAATAACCGCATAATGGAGTATTACAATCGACTTTGGCAACATCGAGGTATTCTATCTATTATTTTAGCTTATGGGTTATTTTTTATGATTTAATTGATCAGATGTTAGAATGGATGATTGGCCTCTTATGAGTTCTTCTATTCCTACCGTTCTCTTTTGTCTCATCTACGTCTTTACGGTGAAAGTTGTTGGCCCAGCATTGATGAAGAACCGTCCTCCGTTCAAATTGAAGCAGGTTATGTCTCTCTATAATCTGGTTCAAATTTTGTTGAATCTCTGGCTATTTTATGAGGTTAAGTATTTATTTACTATTATTTCTTAATGACTAAAAAAAGTGAATTAATCAAATTCAACTTTAAATTCGGTTTTCTTAGTGTGCGGTTTGTTTTTGGCTGGGAAACTACAGTTTCCGATGCCAGCCAATTGACTATAGTGACAATCCGGTATCTCTTCGGGTATTAAACTATATATGTTAATATGTATAAATAAATATTCAATTTTAACATAAGCACACGCACACACATGTATTTTTAATTTGATCGAGAATAACATTTACAAACAATTAAAGAATTAACGTTTTGATTTAATAATTTTCATATAGTCAGAATGGCTTGGTGGTTTTACATTTCAAAGTTTACAGATCTATCGGACACTGTATAATAATATTTATTGACGACCTTTAGATAATGATATATACCAAAAAGAATGAAAATATTATTTTAGTTTTTCTTCGTCCTGAGAAAGAAGCAAGAGCATGTTTCCCTACTGCACGTCGTGCACCATGCCATGATGCCATTGAACATCTTTCTTGCCGCCCGCTTTCTTCCTGGAGGCCACTCGGTTTTCATGCCCCTGTTAAACTCTTTCGTCCACGTCTTGATGTATTTCTATTACTTCATGTCGGTCATGGGCCCTTTATACTTTAAAGTCGTCTCGCCTTGGAAGAGATATCTCACTACCATTCAATTGGTATAATTTTGCACGTATAAAACAGAACTTCTTACGTATTAATGATGGTTTATCTAGGTCCAGTTTGTAGCCTTGATGTTGCATGCTTTCCAGCTCTTCTTCATCGAGTGTGATTACCCGATTGTCTACGCCTCTTGGGCAGGAGGCAATGCCATATTCTTCTTCATTCTGTTTTCTCAATTCTACTGGAAGAATTATATGAAGACGTTGCATCTAAAAAACATTTAGGACGTGGTGGTACTGTTGTTTATGATGCGGATGAAACGGACTATATACTTCAGGGTTGAAAGTAACTTTATTTCTTCTAACAAGGTGAGCTAGAATATGCAAATATGTGTGGATGAATGGATAATACGATTCCTAAAGTAGAAATACATATAGTTAGAATGGGCATTATACATAAAGGAAGAATGAGGGGAATACCTTTAGAGGTTACTCACTGAGGCTTCCTCGTCAGGCAATCAAGTAACCATATACTAAATCAGGTGTACACTCTACAACACCTGAATAGATCATGGACGAAGAAAGAGGCTATAAGATGAGAGTGCATAATAATATATGAGACACTAGTGTACCGACCAGACTAGAGGTCCTCTCGGTATCTCAACCAAGTCACTAATATGCTGGAGAAAACATAAACACACCTGAGAGGGTGAATCAAGCACACATGAGGCTACAGTCACATAATAATCAAACGAATATGACCGAAACATAGTTCTGCGACTCGGACTTGGTATAGACGCAACACTATCAAAAGATATAAATGCACACTGGTCGTAAAGGTCGTAAAGGTAGGACGAAGTAAATTAATTTTAGAGTCGCTGAGCTGGGTTTGGTACCGTTATTGGATCCATGTGTTGTCAACAATTTCAAAACAAATTTACAGTAAGGTAGAAATTCTCGCGAGCTATTTGACGAAAAGTATGCTAGTATGACGAAGGACTGAAAGTAATTTATACAGTGTAAGTCACATTCCCCATTTATGAGTTTAAAGTTAACGGAGTTTCCGTACGTCGCTGCCCCGGTCCTTGTCTAACGCCGGTTGGGTCCCAGTAAGGCTCTGCTCACTGTTGAATAAACGCCACTGTTGTTAAATATCACCACATCAGATTTTCACTTAAGAGATAACAAAACAGGCAATTTGCTAATTGTATTATTGTTGTATATGCAGTAGATATATATCCTCTGAAAACAGTAGCCTCATAGACGCGATAAGAGTTTTTTTTAAAGAAATTATTGATACTGCTATTCTGTTGCTGCTATTATTTAGTTTCTTCTGCACAAAATATATCTATTAGGTACATGCTCTACATGCTTTACTACTCCAATACTACACACACAAGCAATCCTGCAACTATATACAAGCATACAATATTACCACAAGGATTTATTAAATATTATACCAATATTTAAGCTATAACAAATTAGGTTTACTGGGTATGTTATTTATCACATCTGGAAGATACTAAACCCATCATTCGGTTTACGTCAAATAAATGGTGTAATTATGTAGTAGCTGTATATATTATAGCCTATAAAAATATGTAAAACATGATTTATTTATCGCATTGTTAATGGAACTATAAAAATAAAATTTATGTAAACTAAAGTGGCTAATTTGATATTCTCATTAATGCAAAATTCATCATATATCATGTTTAACTGCATAGTCTATAGTGGTTGATTTGATATTACTGGTTGATAAACTAGTAAACTAATATTACTTTTTTTTAAATTAATATATGTAAATATCATAATTATCATCAGTGAGCTTGTATACAATTTTAAATTTTATAGACTTCGATCCATCATATACTGGTAATACTGCTTATGAACGAAAAAATGGTTGAGTTTATATATTTTTCGTAGTTTTTTATTGCATCGAGCGCGATATCGCATTCATGGTTGGTAACTCTTTTCCTGATGAAACATTTTTTTTTTTAATTTTACCGAAGATGAACTGTCAGCTGAGTATCGACGAATCTTCTAATGCGATGTTCGACAAATCGAGTTAAAAATATACTGCACGTATAACATATTACGTTGTTTTGGAAGCCGTCGGTACATCTTGGAAGAGAAGAATTAAACCAACCGTGCCGTCCGAATCAGTTTGATGAAATTCGTTGAGTTGCAGCTGTCAGAAGACGATTCAGGGAATCACTCTTCTTATACTTTTATCTTTCGTAGTGTTATTCTAATTATAAATGATTACAATTTATTACAACAGGTAAAGAGTAAATGAATAATATGCCAACAGAGGAAGGTTTATATTCATTATCTGATTATCATATACTTACGATGTGCATATTTGATAAAAAAAGGGAAATGTCAAAAGTACATGCTATGGTCAAATTTATAGTTATTTGTTGACATTATTGGGCGTGGTATCTAGGCCTCACATGCATGTGAGATAATAGCAATATTTCCTAGGGCCCGCCAGCTGCTATGCATATTTTTTTAAATGATGATACACAAATACATGTATATATTTTTTATTTAATATTGGCTGCTGTATCTATTTCATAAAACTATTTTTCCAAGATGAAAAAGAAACTAAAACGTGATAAATTGAAAGAAAATGTAATGAAAAAAAAATAACTAAAATTGAAGAAATAAGAAAACGATGATACGTGAAATGACTAATAAGAAATAAGAAAAAATATATCTAGCGCAGTTGTATAATAACTCACTATGGTATAGCTGATGTAGTTATACCTTACAACTAGTTACTGTTAACATTGCAATAGTGTCTACGAAAGAGAATAACTATATTCATGCGCTATTCCCAATTTTCGAACGGTATTTAAAATTACTTTTTCACCCATTTTCTGTAGAGAACAGCAGTTCTTTCCTGTATGAATTCATTATCGAAAGTGTGATCACTTAAAAGTCGTTATCATAATTTAAGCTGAAAAAAATTACCCTCTCTCTGATAATTTTTTTAAACAGTAATGTTGGATGCAATAAAGAAAATTTAGCCAGAGATAAAAAATCAACTCATATTTCAATAATAATTATATTTTAGAAAATGGCTAATGAAGTCGACGAGTCTGCTAGAACTATTGGTAATTACCTGCTGGGCACCAACTTTTCCAACGTGGGTGGTGTATTCAATCACGAGAAAATGGAGATAGCCAATGACATTGGTAACAGGACCACAGATTTGGTCATTACTAAGAGCGTAAGACTCATCGAAGAATTAAACAGCACCAGCACCGCATATGACGCAAATCGACTCATTGGCGATCGTTTTGAAGACCCTTTGACCCAACAGGACTTACAAGATATCTTAGATCTCTTTTTCGATGGTGAAGAGCTCGGCACAAATTCAATAAATTCGGATGAAAAGGTCGCTAACGGTGCTGCAGTTCAGGGCGACAATTTGGAGACCGTAAGTGCCCTTGCATGTGAGTTTGACGTAGTTCCACTCTCTATAGGCATTGAGACCGAGTCCCCTACTGACCAGACAGCTGGTGTAATGAAAACTCTCATAAATCGCAACACGCCCATTCCAACCAGGACCTCTAAATATTGGTTCTGCACTTCCTTCGACAACCAAACTTGTGCAAGGATCAGTGTCTACGAGGGAGAGCACCCTTTGGTCAAGCACAACAATCTACTGGGTCAATTCATCTTGAATGATTTACCACCTGGTCCAAGAGGCTCAGTCAAATACTCCGTATCTTTTGAAATTGATGCGGTATCTCTTGTTCTAATAATGAATTATTATTAGTTATCCTATTGTTTTGTTCA
Organism: Chydorus sphaericus; assembly: GCA_030141595.1. Classification (NCBI taxonomy): domain Eukaryota; kingdom Metazoa; phylum Arthropoda; class Branchiopoda; order Diplostraca; family Chydoridae; genus Chydorus; species Chydorus sphaericus. Next base: position 4,172,421 of record CM057927.1, read on the forward strand.
ATCTAAATGGATTAAATAGGATGGAGTGTTAAAAGTGCTGGCTAAAGAGAAGACTACAGGTGTAGAGAGCAGGATGACCATCAGCAACGATAGGAATCGGTTAACGAAGGAGGAAATTGATCGAATGGTGGCAGATGCGGAGAGCTACCGCCTGAACGAACTCGATCATCGAAAGCGCACCCTGACCAAAAGAGGAAATAGAAATGAAAGGCAGAGTAAAACCATTTCTCAAAATCAACTGTTGCAGAATCTCAAGAGCAATAAGCGGACCAAGAAATAGATAAACTTATTTTTTTTTGTTACCATTTAAATTAGGTACAAACACATGTTTGACCCACGATTTATTGACCTATATTTTAAGAATTTTATGAAAGATTTTATTATTTTATCATATCGGCTTTCTCATCGAGTTTGTTACGTACATGTAACTTTTAAAAAATCTTGACAGATGAAGCACTTTATAGGCTTTAGCATAAAAAGATCACATATCTTGTATGGTGTTGAAGTTACGTTGATATTTGAATTGTAAAGACATTACATAAAGGATATATATATGAATACACATATACAAACTTGAAAAAATATATATATAATTGGTTTCGTATTTAAAAACTTTAATACAAACTAATTGGAGCAAATAATACATTTGTAATAAATTATATTTTATGTTCATTTAGATTTTTTTTATCTACTTCAATCCATAATCCAATGCAAATGTCAAGTGATAATTTCACCTGCATCGACCAGTATATTTACAAAATTAAAATAAATTAAAAGTAATATAATGTTTAATCAAATTTCTTAAACATTTCACTTAAACTATATTTTTTCTTCATTTTATCGAATAAAACAAATATGGAATACATAAAAAAGATACATCTATTGTTTAGATCACATGTATATTTAAACACGTTAATGGAAACTACTATGCCGTAGCTAATTTTTTTATTTCAATATTTTTTAAAGTACAAATATGATTCTCCGAACTAATTTTTATCTATTTTTGCCGGCTTAATTCTTCTCACATGCCACATATGCTGTAAAACTGTCCTGGTCCAGTTTTTCCCAAGCATTAATAGCAAATAATTGTATTAATTCAGTTGCTGTTATCCTTTTCAATGGGATATGCAATCCCGCGTATACGTAGTGGGTGGCGCAATAATCGCTAGATTTATTATCTCTTTTGATGGACCTAATCAAAATCTCAGCGGCTTGTTCCAATGGGAAACCCATTTCAGACCAGTCTTTTCCAGACGGATCGAATTTATGATTCCAAGTTGGTGAAAGGGTCAATGACTTATTGTTGCCATTCGAAACATCCATGTAGACTCCACTCCAAAATAACTCAGAATCGGTATATGGATAAATATCATTTTTCAAAGCGAATAAGGCGTTCATGTCCGCTTGGTCCTTGAACTGGATGAGATGGGAATTGTGGGCTTCGCACTCCTTTTTCGCATCTTCGATGGTGGCAGAGACGTTGTAGAAAATGTACTTGTCTCCCACATCATATTTCGGTCTGAAGTGGCCAGGCACTGCATCTTGTCCGCTGCTTATTCCATCGTTGATAAACGTGCAGGCGAAAGAGAGTCGTGGACTCATTCCATCAGGTTGACCCGTAATATTCGCCAGCTCTTTGGCAGTGTAGACCTCCCAGCAGTTATTTGCTTGCTCGTAGTTTTTGACAATGTAGATCCTATCCTTCGACTTGTCTAATGATTTTCCCTTCGTTACTAGATCGTTATCTAAGCTGCTACTGTTACAAAAGTTTCTGTGTGACTGCTGGAATTCGGCTTCTCATTTATTTTGATTCATGGACCAGAAACAAAGCAGCAGAGTAGATAGGCCTATTCTGTTAAAAGGAAATATTACGATTACGAGATTTCTCAACTCAAATTTATTCAAGTTGGTTTTTACAATATTATCATAGAAAAAAATGGGAATAAAAAATTAGTTAAAATCATCAAATAAAATGGGAAAATTTTATCTTTTAGTCTGCGATATTTTAACTCGTAACAATGTTAACTCGTTACCAGTTTTTGATGTGACCGGAGTTATTTGAGTCAATTGGATCGTGACAAAACAAAAGGTCATTGACCGTTATAAATATATATACTGAACCTTGGTATCGTAAAACAGTTTTATTCAACCGACCAAAAATTAAAGATGATGGTGACGAGAACGTCCTAATTACTTCTGCACTTTGGAACGGAACGTTCAATGGATAACGGTAGGCAGCAATGTCGATCAAAAGTGGCTCATAATTTCTGCTGAATCAGGGATGCATTCAATATCAAACGTCTCTTTGAGTATTCGCTGCTGTAGTAATGTACTCGTACTCCTGTGGGGACGGTTTTCTATTCATACTGACTTCTATTACTGGTAATGAAGAGAAGAAGAGGCAATGAAGAAGCAAGCCACACAGAATAAGCAAGGCGAAAATTAGTTATGCTGTCTCCTTATATTAAAAAAAATAGAAATTTTGCCATATTCTTTTTGACGTAGTATAAGCAGTTAAGCACGAGCTTTCGGCTGGATCGTTCTGATTAAGTATAGAAAACCATAAAATAATTTTCAATGATTATTTTTTATAAATGATAAATATATAAATGATGAACTTGATGATCCAAAATGTTTTCTTTTCAAACACCTTTATAACAACGTGACTAATAATAGTGATGACCTTTTGATTTGCAATAGACGCCCTTATTACGATAATAAAAAAATTACCATAAATCTGAAACGCCGAGTCAGTTTACCGATGCAAAGTTATTTACCAGCAAAAATTAAAGTTAGATCAAAAATCAGTTTATAAATAGAACAGCGTACGTGCTGCACCTGGCATCACTAAAAGGTCGTGAGATGAAAAAATAAAAATCATCGTCATTTGCACCTGATTGAGCAATCAATCCAGCTTTATATTGAAAAAAGAAAAAGCAGTTTTCTAGTGCGCGATCTGCTCCAAATAAGGTAAGAGCTAGTTTTGCAATCCTCTTGTCTTTTACTATTTTAAAGATGTCGTTTAATTCTTATTGCTATTATTGTTTATTATTTTAAATATAATACAGTTGATTCAATCAAAACTACCAATTCTCAAACCTTTTCTGTTGCTGCGTACTGTTTGCATCAAACCACTTTAAAAAATGCGAGTAAGTTCGTTTCCCAATATCTGTAAAATGTCAAGATATGAGTGTAGGTTTAAATTTATAGTTTAAAATTATCATAATTATTTTATGATTCCATTAAGTTTTGGCTCCTGTTGTCCTTCATTGCGATGGTTGTTGCAATCAGAGAAAAAGTAACAGCCGTCAAATCTCGGCCTGTAACCGCCATGGTCAAGTCTGGAAGCGAGTTGTCTTCATGCGGAACGGCTCGGCGCGGCGCAGCAATGAAGACGTCTAAGCCAACATTTTTCAGCCTGCCTGCCGTGAAACGGATTTGGCCTTGGGAGCAAACGGAAGGGATATATTCGACCAGTCGCTATTTTTTAAAAACGATTCAGGATGTGTCAGACTGTTCTATCAAGTTTCAAGTATTACTCGCGTTTAAATTATGATGCTAATTCACTTGTAAACTAAATTTTATTTTCACACAGCATCGGAATAAGCATCACGATAGCCCTGAATCAGCTATCCTTATTGCTGGTTATTTTTGGGTTGGTCTAAGTCCCCTTAAAATTGCCATTAGACTTGAAAGATTTTGGTATTTACAGATGTTATGAAAATAAGAACTCATCAGATAATACCTATTTGATATTATAGTGAATTTGAAAAAGCTTCAGCTAAAGAGCTGACTTCTGCGTGCCACGAGACCTCCGCCACTGAAGGGGACAAGGGAGCGGCAACCGCAGCAGCCGCAATCTCGAAGATGTTGAACTCTTTTTGCGAAAACCCCTCTTTGAAAGGTATTTAATACCTTATTTTTGCACCGTCATAATTAGTTCAATTTTCATCTATTTTATTTGTTTTAGTTGTCGTGGACAGGGATAGAAAGTGTGATGGTTCCATCAAGAAGGCGACCATCACTTGTTTACCAAGATCATCTTTTGTATCTGAATTCTTAGATGGGTCCATAAAATATCCAAGTGATTTGATTATCATGATGATGAAGGAATCTGTCACCAATACCGTTATTTGCAAGTAAATAAATATATTCTCGCTCTTAAGTGTGCACTACAGACGTTAGTAATTCTTTGGGTATCAACAGCATCATAACCTGCATCCTATCCGAAATGAAAAAAGGATCTTGTCCTGCGAATCAACAGAAAACCATCCTCAGTCCTCTAAATTCCTTGGTCGGCGGTGGTATATGCCAAACGGAAACTACTATTACTACGGTCATACCGGCTAATCCACAAGTGTATCAGGATGTGTCAGAGTGTTCAACCATGTTTCAGGTATACTAGCTCCAAAAATTAGGATACTGATTCACCTGTAAACTGAATTTTATCTTTAAACAGAAGCTGACTAGAAACAGTGCTTTCAGTCCTGAAAAGGTCATGCTTAGTCTTGACACCGAGACAGGCATGATATTACCTAACGTATTTTGGTATTTATAACAAAGAAAATGACAGTAACCAGTTCATATAATATTTGATTTGATTTATAGTTATCAACAGGAGAAGTCATCTGCAGAACTGACCACTGCGTGTCACGCGACCACCGCCACTGAAGGAGACAAAGGAACAGCATTCGCAGCAACCGCAATCTCAACCATGATACATTTCTTTTGCTATAAATCCCGGGTGAAAGGTACCTTTTTGCACCGCCACATCTTATTCTTTTTTTATCTCTTTTATTTTTTTAAAGTTATGGTGGACAGGGATGGGAGGTGTGATAAATCCGTCAAGAAGGTAACCATCGACTGCTTAGCAAAAACTACTATCAAAGGTGGCGCCTTCGACTATCCAAGTGATTTGTTAATCATGATGTTGAAAGAGTACAACAGCGCCGCTGTTTGCAAGTAAATATAATGTTTCTCCACAGAATTAGTACCGTCATACCGGGCAATTTCGGACAAAGAGGGTAGCTTTGGACAGTGCGTTTTAAATAATGGGAATTCTTTTTTTCGGCTAACTTCGGACAGTTTTTTTTCTTTTACTGCTGGCGTCTCTGATACTTGACAGAATTCAAAGTTTTTGGTCTCATTTGAACGCTGAGAGATTGCCACAACTAGGGTATATCTCAGTCATCTCTTTTAATTATTCTTATTACATAAAACCTTCATTTATCCGTTCGGACCTAAGTTACCCGACTCGGATCAAGTAACTTCGGACATTTTTCCAATAGTTAAAAAATATATATATGCATTCGCCAAATAAAAAAATCAAGTATGTCATCTTGTTCTGCTTGCAAAGCTCTAGAATAGGTGGTTTTTACTTTTTTTTATTTGTCTTTCGGAGGGAGATATATTCTTTAAAAACTGTCCATTGGATCATTTTGTCCGAAGTTACCCGGTTTTACGGTACTCAAGACTATAGTACAACCCTTTGTGTTTAAAAACAGCATCAAGACCTGCATCCGGTCCGAAATGCACAAGGGAAGTTGTTCCATGGATCAACAGAGAACACTCCTGGAACCTCTAGATTATTTGGTTTCTGTATGCCCATCAACTGAAACTGCTACACCCATACCGACTACGAGCAAACCACCAACAACGACAACGAAAAAACCGACTCGGCCGACCGACTATTCAGTTCGTCCCTTTACCGACAAAAGCGGAGAAGAGACCAGACCTGACACTGGATGCGTAGAGTGGCGCAATGTGGGCATGAGAAGCCTTGGAAGTGACTGTGACGACGTTGCTGATTTTATGTGCAGTCAAAGGATCCCTTCTACTGATTCCGCCAATTGTTGGGCAGTTAAAGATGAAGCATCGTGCTGTAAGAAGGTTAAGGTTATCAAGGGTCGCTATTATTTGTCGGAATGTTTGTCTGATTGCGCAAAAGACCCCACCGTTTGCCGTAAACAGCATCCAGCAACCAAAGCTGCGAAGTGCAGTGTTCGGCCCAGTAGCACGTATGGGACAACTTGTTGCGTTGCAGAATTTATATATACTTAAATGGGTAATGACTACCGGTAATGGTCTTATGTCGGAACTACCCAAAACCACTTCTTGTTTGTAATAAGGTGTTCCGCAATACACATTATTTAAGCAGCAAAAAACATATTGATTAAACAGTTTTAAAGAAAAACTCGGGGGAGGAAGTCCATTTTCGCCAAGTAGCTGCATTCTCATGAGCAATGATGAATTCTTGAGTACGGTAGGTAGTAGTATTATTATATTGAACCCTCGACAAAAGTTGAAGCCTATATTACTCCTTGACCCAAGAGGATATGAATAAAGATATTAGATATATATTTTTTATATTGAATAACTCGCAGCAACAAATCGATAAATTCGAATGAAGAGGTCGCAGCATGTACGGCATACTAAAGTCCAGACCGATAATTCCTTCAGGTCAGAGACAGGCAATAAGGATCTTGTAATGTACTAAGACAGAATTACTCTCTCTATAGTCATTGATACTAAGTCTCCAACTTATTGGCTCTGCGCACTTCCTTTGACATCGAAACTTGTGTAAGGATCAATGACTAAATACGACGCGGAGCACCCTTTGGTCAGACACAACAATTGGCTGCGGGTCAATTCATCTTGAATGATTTACCGCAACTGGTCCTAGAGGATTCCTCTAAGAGGAACCGCCAAATACTTTCATTTTAAATCGAGGTGGTATATCATCAAAAGCAAATCCTGGCCAAGAGTGATCTCAAAGTGGAAATAAAAAAGGAGAGATAATAAGCGGGTTATAAGCTCGGTTGTATGGAATAAAATGCAAACATGAATTGTGCTTTTTTTTATTGCAAATTTGTGGAAGGTAAATACCGTTATAAAAGATTTCAACCCGAAAGGATGCTGATACAACAATACATCTAGTTATTTTATATAGTCGTGTTATTATTCGGTTTTTTGAATTATATTACTCATCTATCTAAATGGATGATCAAAGATGATCAGTCGTCTCCAGCTAATTCTTGTCACGGCCGCTGGAGATCGTAATCCATTAAATACCAGTCTTTTCCAAATGGATCTTATTTATAATTCCAAGTTGGTGAAAAAGTCATAAACGACCTTATAAGCTGGCAGTTGATCCTGTCAGCTGAGGATCAACGAATCTTCTATTTCGATGTCCCAATTTAGAAATTTTTTTATAATTACGATTCTTACGAGCCATAGTTTCATCTTGAATAAATTCATCGTATGTCGAAAGTGTGATCAGCACTTGAAGTTCGTTATCATATTTATGTAAGCTGAAAGAAATTCAATCATTCATCTAATAATGTGTTTTAACAGTAATGGTGGCGGTGAACATCACACATGATATTGGTACCGTTTTAACCAGCGGACTAGCACATTGCTCAAATTTCAATTTTAATATATAAAATTTGTTGAGTGACTGATACAGAGTCTGATACAACCATCAGTAATGACCGACTGGACACTAACTTTTACAACGTGGATATATTCAACAAAGAAAACATGAAGATGACGAACAGGACCACATATTTGGTCCTTATACTAAAAGCGAAAGACCCAGCATCGGGGAATAAGTTCGCAATCACCAGTACCGCCTATGATATGATGCACATCGACTCATTGCCGATCGTTTTGACGACCCCTTGACCGAAGAGGGCATACAAAAGATGTAGGATTTCTTTTTCAATAGTGAATAGCTCGCAGCACCACGTCGATAAATTTGGACGAAGCATACAGTACCCGCTAATAAGGTAAAAAATTCAGAGACCAACAACTACACGGATCTTTTTGTTTCATTTTAAATCGAAGCGCTATAACGTGTTTTTCTTGTTTTTAATGGTCAATTATATTACTTATATTCTAATAATTCAATCTTTATAATTATAACTATAAGACATTTAAAAAGTAAAGGATATATGAAAAAATAAATTTATAAACTTGAAAAAATGGTAAAACTATAGAATGTAACTACGCTTTTTCGTTAAATACTTAATATACTTAAAATTAGGAAAATACTTAATTTAATTTAATATACATATATTATAGATATGTGTTTGTTAGATACATAATTGCCAAATAAAAAAATTATTGGGTTTTAGTCGTCCAGCTGGCTCATTGGTATAGTACTAGGCTCCTGTGAGCAACATATTAGGTTCGATTCTCGGTGTATGCTATGGTTAATTTAGTCAAATCCCTTAATTTACTTCATTGTTTTAAAAATTTTAGCTTTTTAAAGAGTTTTTTTCTGAGTCCATTCGGGATGACATTCGATTCCATTAATTGACGGAATTAAACTAATTTAACAATTTTTAAAGAAATTAAGTTATTTCAATGGTTAAAGTTAATTAAGTATCTCCTACACAAAACCCCGTGTTTTTTTCAATAGAATAATTAAGAGATTTAAGTGATTTGATTAAAATAATTGACAAAAAAGCGTAGTCGCATTCTATAGTTTAGCCATATATCCTTACGTTGCAGCTTACATTCTCGATTTTTTTTTGCTTTTATGTTTATTTTTTTGTAGCCATGTTATTCTGTTTTGCTCATACTGCAGGCACTATTGGTACACTTTTACTCTCATTTTTCGATATCTGTATACATAGTTATTATATAAGTGATCCCTTACCATACGAGCTATTCTCTTTTTTTCACGTTGGAAGAGGAGCGGTTTGCTGGTACAGTATACTTCCGAAATTGTGGTTTTGAACTGTCAGGTGGTTTTAATTTACTCGAATATTAAAATTCTATTTCGTCTACTAATATAATAAGTAACAGGCGAATCACGGTATTTATTTATTTTTTATTCGTGTGAAACAGTTGGGAAGTTCCCTTACGCAAAATAATGCTATCGAGGTGCAAATAATACATCTATAACAAATTTGGTAGTATATTATATGTTCATTTAGATTTTTTTATTTACAACAATTAATACAATTTAAACGTCAAATTAATTTTTCATCTGCATCGACCGGTAATTTATTTTTATTTCAATTAAATTTAAATAATATGGTATTCAGTTGAATTCCTTAGACTGTCAATCAATAATTCCTACTATGAAAGACAGTAATAATCTGAATATATAAAAAAGAAATATATATTGGCAAGATCATTAAGTATTTTATAAAACATTGGAAAAGCATTAATGGAATTTTTTTTATTACAAGTACAAATATGATTCTTCAGAGCTAATTTGGATTCATTATTATTGCAGTCTAATTATTCTTCTCACACGCTACATAGGCTGTAAAACTGTCCTGATCCAGTTGTCCCTTAGTGTTCATAGGCGGTAATACTATTAGTTCATTGTATGTCAACAATAGAATCCGTAATCCTGCGTACACGTAGTGGGTGGCACAATCTCTAGTTTTACCAGTTTTGATGGAAGCAATCAACTCATCAGCGGCCTGTTCCAATGGTCTATCCATCACAAGCCAGTCCTTTCCAGACGAATTAAAATTATAATTCCAAGTTGGCGAAATAGTCAAAAACTTCTTGTTGCCGTTCGAAACATCCATATACGCTCCACTCCAGAATATGTCAGTTTCGGCATGCAATTTAAGATCCTTTCTCAAACCGTATAAGGTGTCCATCTCCACTTTGTCTTTGAACTGGATGAGATGGGAATTGTGGGCTTCGCACTCCTTTTTCGCATCTTCGATGGTGGCAGAGACTTTGTAGAAAATGTACTTACCTCCCACTTCATATTTCGGTCTGAAGTGACCAGGCATTGCATCTTTCCCACTGCTTATTTTGTCGTTGAAAAACGAGCAGACGAAAGAGAGTCGTGGACTCCTGTCAGCAGGTTGACCCGTAACAGTCGCCAGCTCTTTGGCGCTGTAAAGCTCCCAGCACTTATTGTCTTTCTCGTAGTTTTTGACAACGTAGATCTTTTCCTTCGTCTTCTCTAACGATTCTCTGTTTTCTTCAAAATATTTTTTCCAGCTGTCCGCCCCATTACAAAAGTTTATGTGTGACTGTTGGGTAAGGTTTTCCCATTTCTTATGATATTCGGACCAAAAATAAGAAACACCAGTCCACATGAGTTTCTTCCCACCGGATTTGTCGAATATACGATCTTGGTAATCTTTGATGATATCGTCGATGTACTTCTCTTCCGTCGGATCGTTCAAGTAGAGCGCTCCTTTATATTTCGCGTGAACATCATTTGCACCTCGACGACTTGCTACGTTGATTCGATCGCAAATGGAGAGCATCCGCTCGTGTGTCACTTGTCCACTAAATAGACTGATCTTATAGTCAGTTTTGCCAGGCTTAATGAAACTGTCATTCAGGAAGGCGTAGTTCTGCACCGGATAACAACTCTTTTCTTCAGGTTTTTTGGTTGTTTCCGCCTTGGGATCATCAGGTTTTTTCGGCTCTTCTTTAGGCTTCACTACCCCGAAGTAAACTCCAAGTCCAATTGATAAGCCGATCACCAAGAGGACTCCAAAAAAGCAAATCCAAGGCGCGAAATTGAAACTACGCTTCTTTTTGCGCCGTCGCTTTGGTGGTGGCTGTGGCTCACCTTCTTCTTCATCGCCTACAGAGTTCTCTCCCGTCTCCTGTTCTTCTCCTTCGTCGTCGTTGGGCTCTTCGGTTTGTTCAACTTCTTCGTCTTCCTCTGGTTCAACATTGATAGCGATAACGGTAGACATGGTGATGATTCGCACTGAAGGTTGGTTTGTTCCTTTATGCTCTATATCTACTTGTATATATACGATCTGGTTTTAAAAAGTTAGATTGCAACACTTAAGACTTACACATTTATCGAATAATTTTTTTTTTACAAAAACACAATTATAAATCTTAAAAAATATTTTTTATCTTATTGATTTTAGTATATATTTTAATTTAGTATCAATGCATATTAAAATAATTATATTGAACGTTTATTTATTTTTCTGGAAATTGAAAATCAATTGGAATCTGAAACTCAGTGAATTTTAAATGACATTTTGATCGTCGGTACGCTTCCTCAAAAGAGATTACATTTACAAGATTATATTTGTTGTAGAATGTAAATCTAATTTTAACTTATTTTAGCGGCTATTAATATGATGATATAGTCTTTTAAAAATGATTTCCTATTATAAGATAATAGAATGAAGATATTCATTAAGATAGTAAAGCAGAGCTTTTCAGCTCGCCTTTATGATATAGTAATCCAGCATAGCTGTATTATACTAAAAACACACTTGAAAAGTAATACATGTGCATCTTGGTATGCATTTTTGGGTGAATGCGTAACTGCAACCAACGTTGCATGTCCCTAAAAGTATATATGAAACCTCCCCTCTTCCAAATTTTACTACTTGAAAAAGTCACAGACCTGACAAACTGATGCAGACGAAAAGGGGCATCGAAAAAAATATAGTCCCTAGGCATAAATGTTTGATAACACCAACGTTTCAGTGAGAATGACAAAGTGATGCGGACGGAAATGGGACAACGAAAAAAATTGAGTCCCTAGGCAGAAATGTTTGTTCATTTTAACGTTTCACTCCCATAATCAGTACCAAATACGTTTATTTAGCTGTGTATGTGTAAATATTGCCCCAATGCAGAAATTACACTTACAAACATATTGAACCAGGGTGTGGGTAATTAGCGGGCAACGGGCAGCGGGCAGCGGGCGGGTAATTAGCGGACTTTTTTAGCGGGCATTACTTTTTTTGCTGATGGGTAATTAGAGGGCATGCAAAAAGCGGGCAGGGTAATTAGCGGACTATTTTAGCGGGCAACTTTTTTTATTGTAGCGGGCAGGATAAATAGCGGACTTTTTAGCGGGCAATTTTTTTTATTTTGCTGTCCACCGAACGCACAAAAATAAATTTTAGCGGGCAACCTTTCTATTTATTTGCTGCCTATCACACATACATTGCGGGCGTTAAAATAAAAAAGGTTTTAGTGAGCAACTCATTATTTTATTAGTTGTCCATTCCACAAATTACGGGCATTTAAAAAAATTTTTAGCGGGCAACTTTTATAATTATTTGCTACCTATCGCACATATATTTTTGGGCACAATAAAGGTTTTAGCGTATTTATTTTCTGCCTATCGCACATATATTGCGGACATCTTGAAAAAGTCTTTAGCGGACAATCTTCTTTACTTATTTGCGGTTCATCGCACATATATAATGAGGGTATTAAAAAAAAAAGGTTTTAACTTTCTGTCTACCGCACATATATTTTGTGCATTTTAAAAGAAGGTTTTAGCGGACATCTTATTCTTTTGCTGCTCATGACACAGATATTGCGGGCATTAAAAATAAATATCGGCAAAGTTAATTTTTCATTTGCTGTCCATCGTACATATTTTGCGGGCATCTAAAAAGAGTTTTTAGCAGGCAACCTTTTTTTCGCTATTTGTTGCATATCGCACAAATATTGCGGGCATCATTTTTTTTAGCGGGCAATTCCTTTTTATTTTCTGTCCATCACGCATATATATCGCGGGTATTAAAAAAAGGTAGCAAGCAAATTGTCCTCAAACGATAGCACATTTCGGACCAATTTTTAACAACTGCATATTTGATTTATAACCTGATATTTTTGTTGGTTTTGGACAGCAAAAAAACGCCAGTTTAATTTTTTTATGTCCGCAATGCAGAAGATGCGATGGAGAAGAAATGTTCAAAAAGTTGCACGCTAAAAACTATTTTTTTTAAATGCCCGCAATATATTTGAATTGATGGAAAAAAGTTGCCCGCTAAAAACTTTTTTATGCCCGCAATACATGTGTGATTGATAGGAAATAACAAAAAGATGCCCGCTAAAGACGTTATTTTTTAATACCGAAAATAAAAAAAAAGATGCCCGCTAAAAATGTTTCATGCCCGTAATATGTGTGATTGATGGCAAATATAAAAAAGATGCCCGCTAAAACTTTTTTATGCCCGCAATACGTGTGTGATTGATAGCAAATAAAAAAAAGATGCCCGCTAAAGACGGTTTTTTTAAACCCGAGGTTTAAAAAAGGTGCCCGCTAAATTTTTTTAATGCCCGCAATACATGTCTGATTATCAGAAAATTAATAAAAGTTGCCCGCTAAATTTGTTTGAATGCCCGCAATATATGTGGAAGGAATTTTTTTTTTCAAATGCCCGCTTAAAAAAGTCCGCTAATTATCCAGCCCGCTTTTTTCATGCCCTCTAATTACCCATCAGCAAAAAAAGTAATGCCCGCTAAAAAAGTCCGCTAATTACCCGCCCGCTGCCCGCTGCCCGATGCCCGCTAATTACCCACACCCATTGAACCAAGCTAAACAGAAACCGGGACATCGAAAAAAGATTGTCCCTAGGTAGATAGTTACAAATACACAAAATCACTAAGTGTATATGTTGAATCGATCTAGACAGAAACGGGACATCGAAAAAAATAAAGTGCCTAGACAGGTATAGTTACACATACACACAATCACTAAGTGTATATATGTTGATCGAACTAGACAGAAACGGGAGATCGAAAAAAATAAAGTGCCTAGGCAGTTAGTTACACGTACACACAATCACTTAAAGTGTACATGTTGAATCGATCTAGACAGAAACGGGACATCGAAAAAAATAAAGTGCCTAGGAAGGTAGTTACACATACACACAAGCACTAAGTGTATATGTTGAATCGAGCTAGACAGAAACGGGACATAGAAAAAAATACTGTCCCTAGGCAGGTAGTTACACATACACATAATCACTATAAGTGTACATGTTGAATCGAGCTAGACAGAAACGGGACATCGAAAAAAATACTGTCCCTAGGCAATTATTTACACATACACACAATCACTAAGTGTATATGTTGAATCGATCTAGACAGAAATGGGACATCGAAAAAAATAAAGTGCCTAGGCAATTAGTTACACATACACACAAGCACTTAAAGTGTATTTGTTGATTCGAGCTAGACAGAAACGGGACAAAGAAAAAAATATTGTCTCTAGGTTTTCATGCGAGTTTTCTACCCCTAGACAGAAACGATGACAGCAGAAAAAATATAGTCCCTAGGCAGAAATTTTTATTCACGCTTACACACGACTTATTAGCTCCGCCTACGCTTCATTTTTTTCCGCTTCGCTCCAAAAAAACTCCGCTGGCTCGCAATTACATTAGAAAACACATTTGATATTCAAATAATCAAACATATTTAACAGCCTTTTTAAGCGAAAAAATATTGGAATTTATCAACACAAAAACATTAACGTTCAATAACCATTAATTTTTCTAATGCTGATAAATGTTTGTATTTAATATTATAGATATCACGAGATATAGCTGATGGATAATCTATATGTATAAAGCAAAAAGAGCAAGTTCTGTCGGTGGCAAGAAATTCGTGATTGGTCCAAATTTTTAAGGAGAAGGGGCTTAGAGAATGCAGTTTAACTTTTTACTTGCAAATGTAGTTAAAGTATATGAGGACTAAATGGGAGAGCTTATTAACGATAATGCTTTAAACACTAATAGTAAACCAAGATGATTAACTTGCATATATATCTTTCAGAGAACAACATTTAACTTTCAACTTTTTTCATAAGTTATGGAGAAACCTATTTTAAGCCCTGTAACGAAGGTGGCCGTATAAGCCGCCTGAGAAATACCAAATAGGCTGAGTAAAACAGTAAAATCATTGCTATTACGGGTTATAACACCGCGACTATTACGTGATAATTTGTATATCAATGATTTAATTAACGATAAATTAAAGAAAAACCAGTCAATACAAATCAAAAGTTGGCCGTATAGGCCGCCTGAGAAATACAAAATTAGCGCAATGAAAAAATAAAAATAAAAAGTTGTTATTAAGGGTTATTACACTACGATCAATATGGGCCAACTGGTAATATGTGAACCAAGTGTAGTTGGTGCAACTGGTCATGTGTGTTTAAATTATATGAAAAAACCAGCCAATACAAATTAAAGTCATTTCGGGCAAAGCCGAAACGCGGGCAAGCTAGTTTATTATATAAAAAAGAAATATAATACCGATATTCAAAAATAGAACCAGGTAAACATTTTATCTATGCAACGATACAACAAATCATCCAATATTTCGACCATAAATTTAACTTTCCCGATAAAATATGAAATAATGCCGTCTAAGAACTAAATAATGGTTTTTACCGCAGCTCGATTTCGAGTTCAATTTTTGAGTACAAAAGTCAGATTCGAGGTCAGATTGCAGTTCAAGTTTTTCGTCCAGTAGATATATATGAAGGTCTTAAAGTAGTCTATATTATCGTTAATTACCTTGACGAATTGTTTCATTCTCAATTGAAAACAAACTGGTAGAATGCCTTTGTAGATTTTGGTCTACTTTGGTCGAGAACGAATTTATACCGTTGGCGGTTGTTCGGCTCCTGGTTTGATAAGTGGGTTATTCAATTTAAACAATGGAATATCAATTAAATCTAGAGGGGTATAAACACTTGAAAAATAGAAAATGTATTGAATATGGAGGGGTATATGTACTTAGACACTCGAATATAAATAAAGAACAAACTGGTAGAATGCCTTTGTAGATTTCGGTCTACTTTGGTCGAGAACGAATTTATACCGTTGGCGGTTGTTCGGCTCCTGGTTTAAAAAAATCCCCAACATTTTATCTTTTGTTGTATAAGGGATTGTGATTTCTGATGATAATAGCTTCCAAATACAAAAAAGTTTAAACAGTTTGCTATTCTGTAAACGCCGGGCTAAGATATATGGCTGGGAATCAGTGTTGAGAATGCGATTTAGAATTAACCAGTCTTAAACTCAAAATTATCTCACTAGGATCAATAAGAAATCTTTCGGTCTAATTTATGAGGTATTGGGCGTGACCTTGTCGATCAATCAATCGCATCAAAAAGGAGTGCGGGCCTCATGTATTAGCTATTACTATTTAATTAACAAAAAAAGTTTATTTTATTAACAAATTTGTCTTAGAATCTCAACTATAGATACCACTCAAGGTGTTTATATCTTTCATTCATACTATATTTACTGTATTTGGAAAACAAAAGGACTTGGTAGATATAGCTATAACAAAGAGCTCATATTAGATTTCGGTTTACGATAAATTCAAGTCATTTTTATTGGTTTGTTTTGTATTTGTTTTATTGCAATATTATGTTGTGACGTACAGTTTATCAACTGTGCCGTTGAAAGCTATTAAATATCAATACCATCCAGTCGCTGCATGTCATGCATATATAGATGAATTTCATTTATGATTTTCATAACTATCAAACAATACTTAAAGTAATGCTTTGAATTTGTATGCCTATTATTTTCCAATTGTTTTGAAAATATTGCAAATTCACTTTTTTTTTAAAATGTTTGTTTTTAAATAAATTGTCGAATAATATTTTGACAAGAGCAATAGATTATGTTCGTTTTCATTGAGGAAAGCGGTGACGGTTGGAGCGAGAGAAGAATTTTTGGATTCTTTTTGTTGGTACCAGAGAAATGCTGGGGAGTCCCATCTTTTGGATCTATGTATATATTTTAAAATATCATGAATATCACGAAAAACCAAAGCAACCTTTTCTGTTGTATTGGTAAAAAATTATAATGTCGAATGATATTATTATTTTCACGGCTCTTTGTAGAATGATCTTTATTTTACTCGTATCTCATCGTCTTAAGAATCACTGTATATGTTCTTCATAAACTAGCTTAAATCCTGGTTTTTATAGCTCTCATAATAATTATTTTATAGTTGTGTTATTCCGTTTTGCTCATATTATGTCTCATCTATTCTAGGTACTGCCGGTTCCTTTTACTTAAATTTCAAGGTATATCTGTATACATAGTATTAAAATAAGTGATCTGCGAGCGGTTTATTGGTGCATGTATTTACTTTCCAAATTTTGGTTTTGAACCCCATCAAGATATATATATTTTTAAACTCAATAACTGTGGAATAGTTTAGTATTTGAAACGTATATACAGTACATACTTCTTCCCATGCGCAAAATGAATTTAAAATCGGTTTCGTATTTAATTTAATCCGCATCGATCGATATTTTTTAAATTTAAATAAAACTTTAAATATCACCATTTGAATTTATTGGGCATTTTCTTAAACTATGTATTTTTTCTTCGTTTATTTACTATTGTTCTTTTTTACGAATCAATAAATCTTACTGCGACAGTAAATTAATACGGAATACAAAAAAATATTGGTTATAGATCGCATGTATATAAAATTGCAAAACTCATTCATGGAAACTGCTATATGCTGCAGATATTTTTTTTTATTACAAGTACAAATACCATACCTCAGAACTAATTTTTATCTATATTGTTGCCGGCTAATTCTTCTCACACGCCACATAGGCTCTAAAACTGTCCTGATCCAGTTGTCCCTCAGCATTGATAGCCCGTAATAGTATTCGATTATTTAGTGCTAGCTCTTTAAACGATATTCCTGCGTACACGAAGTTGCTGGTACAATCTCTAGGTTGACCACTTTTGATGGAGGCAATCAACTTCTCAGCGGCCTTTTCCAATGGTGCGTCCAACACTTGACCGTCTTTTCCAGACGGTACTAAAGTCTCCTTCCAAGTGGGTGAATAAGTCAATGACCCACTATTGCCGTTCGAAACATCAATGTAGACTCCACTCCAGAACAAGTCAGACTTGAAATATGGTTTAATATTATTTATTTCAGCGGCTAAGGTGTCCATGTCCGCTTTGTCTTTGAACTCGATGAGTTTAGAATTGTGGGATTCGCACTCCTTTTTCGCATCTTCTAAGGTGGCAGAGGCTTTGTAGAAAATGTACTTATTTCCCACATCATATTTCGGTCTGAAGTGGCCAGTGCCGGATTAGCCTGCAGGCAGACTAGGCAGCTGCCTGAGGCCCGCAAGAAAATTGCAAGGAAAAGGCACGCAAAAGGCCCCATAAGGGCTTTAAAAGTGGGTTCTGTACAGGCTCTGCCTAAGGCCCGCGTTACCCCTAATCCGGCACTGGAAGTGGCCAGGCACTGCATCTTGTCCGCTGTGTGCTCCGTCGTGATAAAACGAGCAGGCGAAAGAGAGTCGTGGACTCCTGTCAGCAGGTTGATCCGTGATAGTCGCCAGCTCTTTGGCAGTGTAGATCTCCCAGCAGTTGTTTGCTTGCTCGTAGTTTTTGATAATGTAGATCTTTTCTTTCGACTTGTCTATTGATTTTCCCTTAATTTCTAGATCTTGATCCAACTTGCCCTGGTTATACAACGGTAACATTTCATAATTTAAACCTTAAACTATCAAATAAAATGGAAAAACTTCATCTTTTAGTCTGTGATATTAACTGGTAAAATAGCCTACCCGTTTTTAACACTTTTAAAAATCACAAGCTAAAACTTCGCTTATACTTTATAGTCTTCAATAATAGCTGAAAGAACTCCAGTTTATAAAGTCTGGTCGGTCAGTCTGAAAGATTTACTTGTGAAAACCTCAATATTGCCTGGTTTATTAAACCGTAATTTAAAAATTTGGAAGGCGCAATTTTTCACCATTAATTCATTCATTCTTACAAAATATAAATATGATGAATCTTATTGGTCAATAATTCTATCAATCGAAAACAACATGTTTAAATCCTCCTGAAATCCGTTTGAAAAAAATCGACTACTAATAGTTAACTTTCGATGAAAAATGGGCTCGCATTGGTTCCGTGTATGCTTTATGCGACCGCAAATGTAAAAAAAAAATCAGTTTACCGTCCGGAGCACCGTTACTGACCAGGGAACGTTAAAAATGGTTGGTCAAAATTCGGGAACGACGTAGCTGATTAAATGCATGCAGTCTAAGGATCCTTTCTGTTGATGTCGTCAATTGTTGGACATTTAAAGATGAATCCTCATGTTGCAAAAAGGTTATAAGGTAATCAAGTGGTGCTATTATTTAACAGAATGTTTGTCTGATTGCGCAAAAGACCCCCACCGTTTGTTGCATAAGTGAACGACACCCAGGAACCAAAGCTGCCAAGCTTAGTGTTGGGTTGTTGCACATATGGGGCAACTTGTTGATGTGTTGCAGAATTCATTGATACTTGAAGGGGTAATGATCTTATCTTAAAACTATTTCCTGTTTGTTATTATTTAGCAACACAACATATAACAGCTAAACATACACATATTAATTGAACAATTTTAATGGCCTATTTTTTTGTATAGAAATTGTATGGTTAAATAACAGTGTACATTTTTGAAATGAGCTAGAGCAAGGTAGATCACACCCAACCAGGTGGCCCATGGAGTACCTACCTACTTGAGAAGTTTATTACGTACGTGTTGATCCCAAAGCAAAAGATTAAGGACCCTAGTTTTTTTACAATATTCTTTAACATTTAGTGACATTTACATTTTAAAGGTATATTAACTGTAAAAAGAAAGTTTTCCCATGCGCAAAAATGAATAAATATGGAGTCCTAGTCGGGTTTTATTCAACTGAGTTATTACTGGAAAGCAAAATGCGTGTATAATAAATTGATGATGGGTAGGCCTATGTTATTATTTCTTATATTTTTTAGACTTACAAAAACCCAAAATACAATAAGTATCGTTTAAATGTTAATGTCATCAGCATTGAAACCAGTAGTTTTTTATTTAAACTAAATTGAAATAATGATATATCCAATCGAATCTATTCTTAAGAAATATTGTTTGACCTATATTTTAATGTAGGTACGATAAAGAACATTATTTTTTAAAGATGTGTATTGCAACTATTATTTACGGCTAGATCGCATATTTAAAACATTTAAAAAAACATTGAGGATATTTTTTATTATTATTACAAGTAGAAATATATTCTTTCGAGAAGTATTAATTACAAGTGGGTGATCAAAGATGGTCAGTTGTGATTATCGACTAATTATTCTCGCACGCTACATAGGCTCTAAAACTGTCCTGATCCAATTGTCCCTTGTCATTAACAGGGGATAATTTTATTAGTTCATCACTTTCTGGTAACTTCTGCAATGGAATCCACAATCCTGCATACACGTAGTGGCTGGCACAGTCTCTAGGTTTGTCACTTTTGAGGGACGCAATCAACCTCTCAGCGGCCCTTTCCATAAAGAGATCCATTTCAAAATAGTCTTTTCCAGTCTTATTAAAGTTATAATTCCAAGTCGGTGAAAAAGTCATAGACTTATTGTTGCCATTCGAAACATCCATACTTACTCCACTCCAGAACAACCCTGATGCATCTGTTGTGATGCTATTTCTGAAAGCGACTAAGGTGTTTATGTCAGCTTGGTCTTTGAACTGGATGAGATGGGAATTGTGGGCTTCGCACTCCTTTTTTGCATCTTCGATGGTGGCAGAGACGTTGTAGAAAGTGTAATTTCCCAGATGATATTTCGGCGTGAAGTGGCCAGGCACTGCTTCTTGTCCGCTGGTCATGTTGTCGTTAGCAAACGAGCAGGCGAAAGAGAGTCGCGGACTCATGCCAACAGGTTGACCCGTGAAATGTGCCAGCTCTTTGGCGGTGTAGAGCTCCCAGCAGTTATTATCTTTCTCATAGTTTTTGACAAGGTAGATCTTCTCCTTGGTCTTGTCTAATGATTCACCCTTCTTTTCGAGATCCTCTTCACTCCAGCTGTCACCGTTACAAAAGTTTTGGTAACCATTCTTCGGTAAATTTGCTTCCCATCCATTATTCGCATTAGACCAAAAATAAGAAAAACCAGTCCACATGAGCTTCTTCCCACCTGCATTATCGAATATAAGGTTTTCGTTCTCTTTGATGATCCTGTCAACGTTATTCTCGTCACCCTCTTCGTTGAAGTTGAGTGCACATCTCGATTCGACATTTTTATTGCTGTAACCTCGACGACTTAGTACGCGGACTCGATCGCAAATGGAGAACATCCGCTCGTGTGTCACTTGTCCACTAAACAGACTGATTTTATAGCCCCTTTTTGCGCCAGGGATAGTGAATTTATCCTCCAAGAAGGCATAGTTCTGCACCGGATAACAATTAGGTCTTCCGAAATAAATCCCAAGTGCAATTGCTCCACCGATCAACAAGAGGACTCCAAAGAAGCAAATCCAAGGGGCGGGATAGAATCTAGGTTTCAGTTTGTGTAGCTTTGATGGTTGCTCATTTTCTTCCTCGTCGCCGACAGAGTTCTCCTCTTGTTCTCCTCCATCGCCGTCGTTGGGCTCTTCGGTTTGTTCAACTTCTTCGTCTTCAACATTGATTACGATATCGGTGGACATGATGATTCGAACTGAAGGTCGGTTTGGTCCTGTAACCTCTATAGCTACTTGTATATATACGACCTGGTTCTAAAAAGTTAGATTGCAACATATTAGACTTAGGCCTTTTGATCAAATGAAATCTTTTTTAAAATCAATTAATTATACTAAATCAAATCTTAAATCATTTAATAACATTAAATCAAACCTTTTTTTAAATCTAAAGAGAATATTCTATCCTGGATCCTGATTGATCAGAGCTCAGACCAGCCAAATTCATGCATCTTTTATGATTTTAATATGATTTACTTCCTGGTCTTATAGGCTTAGTCAAATACTCTTTCGAATACTTTCAAAATACTTTCGCCAAATTTCTTTCGAAACCGAGGCAGTAATATGAATTTCTCTGGTCATTGAAAAAGTAGAGTAAGAAATAATGATAAAATGAAATACAGCAGCGGTCAATTTCTACTACAAACTTGATGTGTATTAATTTCCACAATCAACATTGTATCTCCGGTGTAACTTTTGCTCAAAAACCAGACATTATCATTTATTTCTTGGTCCGTTTCTCGCCCTTCGGATTTTGCACCGACAGAGGAGCAGATTTACTCTTTTTCTTGGGAGGGGGGTCAATGAGAGATTCGTTTAGTCCGGCAGTTGAGGTTTCCGGTTTAGAAACTCCGCCGTTCAGAAGCGCCTCTACTTCTTTCTTCTTTTTTTCAAAGTCCTCTTTGTCAGCCGGTTCTCCCTTGTCAAGCCACTCCATGATCTCGGTGCATTTCTGAAGCACGGTGTCTTTCTCCTTTTGGACATTCTCCTTGATATTGAGACAGAATGTTTCCAAAGCGCTTTTGGCCAGGACGCGTTCACGATGTTTCAGTTCATCGAGGCGGTAGCGCTCCGCATCCACCACCATCCGATCGATCTCCTCTTTGGTTAGACAGTTCCTATCGTTGGTAATGGTGATGTTGCCCTCCAGACCGGTTGAACTTTCTCTAGCCGTCACGTTCAACACACCATCCTGTAAAATAAAATCCAAGTTAGGACAATACAAAAGGAGCAAAAGAGGAACTCAATATTACAGCCTCAATGTCGAAAGTGACTTCACACATGACAGTTCCTTTAGGACCGAGCGGTAGTCCACTCAGCACGAACTCGCCCAAAAAATGGTTTCCCTTGGTCAAATCGTGCTCGCCTTCGTAAACCGGAAAGAGCAGCTCGGTTTGGTTGTCGTAAATCGTCTCGATTTTCCTGACAGTTTTGGTGGGGATCGGAGTGTTGCGTTTCACGAAAGTACACATAGTGCCGTTGTCGAGCGTCTCGATGCCAAGGGAAAGAGGCGCTACGTCGTAGAGAAGCAGGTTCTTGACAGCCTCCGACTTGTCGCCTTGGACGACGGCAGCTTGGATCGCGGCACCGTAGGCGACGGCTTCATCAGGATTAATCGACTTGACGAGTTCTTTACCATCAAAAAAGAATTCGAGCATCTTCTGCATCTTCGGGATGCGGCTGGATCCACCAACTAGGACAATGTCGTTGATCTGAGACTTGACCATTCCGGCATCTTTGATTGCTTTTTCAACTAGATCCATGGCCAAATGGAAATGGTCGGCATTGATCTCTTCAAATCGAGCGCGGGTGATGGAAGAGTAGAAATCCATACCATCAAAAAGAGCATCAACAGCTATGGACGTCTGGGCTGACGTAGAGAGGAACCGCTTGGCACGGTCGCAAGCGGACCGGAGCCGGCTCATAGAGCGCTTGTTGGTGGTCAGGTCTTTTTTGTACTTGCGCTTGAATTCTTCCATGAAATGGTTGACCATACGACTATCAAAGTCTTCTCCACCCAGATGAGTGTTCCCAGCAGTAGACTTGACTTTGAAGATCCCTTCTTTGATAGCCAGAATGGACACGTCCAGAGTACCTCCACCGAAATCGAATATGAGAACGTTCCTCTCTATTCCATCCTAAAATAACAATATTTCAAGATTAAATGTTGTTCTAAATAAAACTATAGCAACATGCACACCTTTTGACGAAAGCCGTAAGCGATAGCAGCAGCTGTTGGCTCATTGAGAATACGTAGAACATTGAGACCAGCAATGGTACCGGCGTCCTTGGTAGCCCGGCGCTGGGCATCGTTAAAATAGGCAGGGACCGTGACAACTGCGTTCTTTACGGGCTTGCCTAAATAGGACTCGGCCGTCTCTTTCATCTTAAGTAGGACCATGGCAGAGATCTCCTCCGGGAGGAAGGTCTTGGTCTCTCCTTTGTACTCTACCTGGATCTTGGGCTTGTCTGGAAATTTAAAAAATCAAATAATTAAAAAACAAATTTTAGGCTTTTCTTATATCATTTTACCTGCATTATTGATAACCTTAAATGGCCAGTGCTTTATGTCATCCTGGACCACAGGATCGTCAAAACGACGGCCAATGAGGCGTTTGGCATCAAAGACAGTGTTGGTTGGGTTCACTGACATCACAGTCTTTGCAGCTTCTCCTACGAGTCTTTCACTTTCAGTAAATACCACACAGGAAGGTGTGGTCCTGTTCCCAGTATCATTGGCTATTATCTCCACTTGCCCGTGCTGGAACACAGCCACACAGGAGTAGGTGGTGCCAAGATCGATACCAACCGCTGCAGATGTGGACTCACTAGCCATCTCCTGTTAAAGACATAAGCTTAATTTTAGATATAATCTAAGACAAAAACTTTATTTTTCAACTGATAACAGGTTGGATATTTTGAAAGATCTGATCTATTTTTCAGCGTGAAGTCGATTTTTACCCTGACAGACAGTGACTAAAGTGTGCAAACCTTATTTTTTTCTATTTGAATATTTTTTTTACAAAGAGCAGAATGGGCCCTTTTCATTCAAAGTGAGGATGACACCTAATACTAAAGTCGAAAATTAGTAATTATTATACCGTAATTGTGAAAATTTGCTGGAAAACTGACAGCTTTCACTTTTCTGTGACTCTCAGCTCTTAAGAGCAGGTAGGGATCTGACTCAAATCGGCAAAAATTTGAATAATTCGAATGAATTTGAATATTCACGGATATTCAATTCAATTCAAATCGATTTTTAAATATTTTTATTTATTCATATTCAATTCAAATAAGGATTTTAGGTGAATATATTCATTTTCGAGGAATTTCTATGGTGTAAAAAGTGAATATTCGAATGAATATTCACTTCACAATTCAAATTCATAAAATATTTAATATTCATATTCATTCGAATCGGTATTTTTAAAATATTTATTCATTCGAATAGACCCATTTGAATTGAATATGATTCGAGTCAGATCCCTAAGAGCAGGCGACGTATGAAATGTCAATTGTCAACAATGTGATGCGGGTTCTTCTAAACAGCATCTCTAAGCCCATCTATTGTTTAAAACCGTTGTAATTTAATACCTACCTTTTAAAATTTGAAAAATATATAATTATACAAAAAAAAATTAATTGCAACTTTTTTCCTTCTTGGCCGCAAAAATATTGTGTTAAATGGTTTTTGACAGATCTTTTAAAATTTAGTACTTTATGGAACGGCCACCAGTTGACCAGAGTTTCCAGAGAAAATGATTCCTGCGCTCAATTAAAATTTTGTTAATTCATTTTAACGTTTCATCTTATAATAAGGAGTCACAAAGAGCACTAACATTTCCTTATCAAGCGAAATTTTGAAATCAAAAGTGTTTCCAGCATCTACTTCTTGGTCCGTTTGATGCTCACTGAATCATTCTCTTGAAATTTATTAAGGAGAAGTTTCGCCACGGAACTTTTGTCGAATTATCAGAACTTCAACTTCTTTTTTCTTCCCCTGAAAGTTTTTTTATCGTCAGGTTGGCCCATCCGCAACAGGATATATTCATCAATCAAATTTTGGGTGGTACATCAACTCATTGATGGGGAGTCAAATGATTTCATATTAGCTGCGTGAATCCGAGGAACAAACGGATCATTCACTTTAAGAAGTTTCTCGACCAAATGGAACCAAAAGTCCATCTGATTGGAATGGTTTCTCCCCCAAGAGGCCAAAATGATGGTAGATAACTTCAACAACTTCGGAATCGACTGGAAAACTGTCATTTCAAATGGCTACAACGTGATTTAACCCCAAAACAAGAGCCACAATTGAATATTAGAAATCAAAAGAGGTTGTTCCGCAGTTTTTCTAGAGCAGTATAAACGTCCATTAATATTTTAAACCAAACGTTCTAGATTCACGAATCTGTCGAATTTTAAAATCTTAGAACGATTCAAGCGCAAGTTCGCAAGAAAGACCTTACAGCCATCAATAAGCCGCGGCATCGCTTCGCTTACGACTGCTGTGACCGTGAAATTCCTTTCTACATGAGGACATTTTCGCGTATTAAATATTGAATTAAATTGACTCCCTACATGTAAGATATGACCAGCAATGACCATTCTTAGAATCGTTGATTTATCTTTCATTGAATTAATTACTTTTTCATGTATATGTCCTTGTTTATAGTACTCTTGTCTATTGTGAAATGTATAAAAACATTTTAGAACTTGATAAGAAAAATTGAACCTGCTATGGTCTTTTATATTATAGCTCAAAATAAAAAAGAAATGAGCTTTTATAAATTTGTAGGAACCCCATTTCACAAAACTGCTGCACTAGACCAAATTTAAACTGAGAAATCAAACCAGATTCCCTGTAAAACTTGGCTATTGTATTGTAATTCCATCGTCATCGCTTTTTAAAAACGAAAACTCGAGGACATTTAACGTTTCTGAGTGAAATATTGAATTAAAAAAAGCCTTCCATCTACTTCTTGGTCCGTTTGCTACTCTCTGCTGGATTCTCTTCATCGCCAGGAGAAGTTTGGCTGCTTCTTTTTGGAATAGGACCAGAATTTCCGACTCTAGAAGTTGATGAGGCCATCAGCTCTGGAATCCCATTCAAAAGATTTTCAACTTCTTTCTTCTTCTTCTTAAATTCCTCTTTGTCAGCCGGTTCTCCCTTATCCAGCCACTCCATGATCTCTGTACATTTCTTGACCACAGCGTCTTTCTGCTTTTCAACATTCTCCTTGATGTTGAGGCAGAAGGATTCTAAAGCGCTTTTGGCCCGAGTGCGCTCTCGATTGTTCAGCTCATCCAGACGGTAGCCCTCCGCTTCGGCCACCATTCGATCAATTTCCACCTTAGTGAGTCGGTTCCTTTCGTTGGTGATGGTGATGTTGCTTTCAAGACCAGTGGATCGTTCTACAGCCGAAACGTTTAACAATCCATCCTGTAGAATTGAAATTAAATGAAAATAAAGTAGTATTAAAGCAAAAAGAATAATAACGATTACGGCTTCGATGTCAAAAGTGACGTCAAACTTGACAGTGTGTTTAGGACCAAGTGGGATATTTCTTAGGAAAATTTCACCAAGAAAATTGTTGTGCGTTGTCAAGGCATGTTCACCCTCGAAGACATTAATACGGATGAACGATTGATTATCTTCAGCGTTGAGAAACAATTTACTAATCTTGGTGGGGATAGGAGTGTTGCGTGGGATCACGGTTGACATCTCACTTTGCTCGACCCTAATCCCCAGCGATAAAGGAGCAACATCATATAGCAGCAAATTCTGAAGAGCCTCAGATTTGTCGCCCTGGAGAATAGCGGCTTGGACGGCAGCCCCGTAAGCAACGGCTTCGTCCGGATTGATGGACTTAATGGGCTCTTTTCCATCGAAATAGAACTCAATCATCTTCTGCATTTTCGGGATGCGGGTGGATCCGCCGACCAAGACGATTTCATGAATATCCGTCTTCACCATACCAGCGTCCTTAATAGCTTTTTCCACGACATCCATGGCCAACTGGAAGTAGTCGGCGTTGATCTCTTCAAAACGGGCGCGAGTAATGGAAGAGTAGAAATCGATTCCTTCGAACAGACAATCGACCGCTATCGACGTCTGGGCTGATATAGAGAGGAACCGCTTGGTTCGGTCGCAAGCGGAGCGAAGCCGGCTCATAGAGCGCTTGTTGGTTGACAAGTCTTTCTTGTATTTCCGCTTAAATTCTTCTACGAAATGGTTGACCATACGACTGTCAAAGTCCTCTCCGCCCAGATGAGTGTTCCCAGCAGTAGATTTGACTTTGAAGACCCCTTCTTTGATCGCCAGAATGGATACATCCAGTGTGCCTCCGCCAAAATCGAAGATGAGAACGTTCCTCTCGATTCCATCCTATAAAGTAATTTAAAAAAAATAATAATTAAACCGTGTACGAAATACGAAATGGGGAATGAATTACCTTTTTACGAAAGCCATAAGCCATGGCAGCAGCTGTTGGCTCATTGAGGATACGGAGAACATTCAGGCCAGCAATTGTACCAGCGTCTTTAGTAGCCCGGCGCTGGGCGTCGTTGAAGTAGGCAGGGACCGTGACTACTGCGTTCTTCACGGTCTTGCCTAAATAGGCCTCGGCCGTCTCTTTCATCTTAAGCAGGACCATGGCAGAGATCTCCTCTGGGAGGAAGGTCTTGGTCTCTCCTTTGTACTCTACCTGGATCTTAGGCTTTCCTGCAAAGGGAGAATAATAAATAATTACTGACTATTAAGCTACAGTATTTATATGGATTTAAAAAATAAATTTTTTTATTTACCTGCGTCATTGATAACCTTAAACGGCCAGTGTTTCATGTCCTCTTGGACGATGGGGTCGTCAAAACGACGGCCAATAAGTCGTTTTGCATCGTAGACGGTGTTGGTGGGGTTGACTGACATCACATTCTTTGCAGCTTCTCCGATCAGTCTTTCACTCTCAGTAAAGACAACACAGGAAGGTGTGGTCCTGTTTCCAGTTTCATTGGCTATTATTTCCACTTGCCCGTGCTGGAAGACAGCTACACAGGAGTAGGTGGTGCCAAGATCAATCCCAACAGCTGCAGAGGTGGACTCGGTAGCCTGCGTAGCCATCTCCTGAAAAGTCAAGAATTTCATTCTAGATTCACATGATAGAAGAAAATAGTTTAGACATTTTTAAGATCTCCAGCTCTTAGCATTTAAAGAAAAATGTTTATCATCATTGGTTACAGTACAGTATTTGCTTTCCATGTGACACACAGTGAGGAAGGTTTGCATCATTAATTTTATCTATAAAAATATTTTACTGTGACAATATGGGGGTAATACCCGATAAGGTTAAACTGTCGTATAGGTTCCTCGTTACTCAGTTTTACGTAGTTTTACGTAGTTCTACGTAGTTTTACGTAGTTTTATGTAGTTTTACGTAGTTTTACGTTGTTTTACGTAGTTTTACTTAGTTTTACGTAGTTTTTAACGGGACTAATAGGGCAACGATGGGCAACTAAATTAGGAGAAAGGTAGGCGACTATTCGGATAACCGTGGGTGAGTATTAGGACAACGGTGGGCGACTATTCGGACAACGGTAGGCGACTATTCGGACAACGGTAGGCGACTATTCGGACAACGGTAGGCGACTATTCGGACAACGGTAGGGACTATTCGGACAACGGTAGGCGACTATTCGCTGCTACATTACGTTAGGTTAGGTTAGGTCAGGTTTGGTTATTTTATTTTAATTTTACTTAGTTTACGTAGTTTGACATCGCAACAATTTTTTTTAGTTTATTGCTTTACTTTTGTTGTCCTGACTTGGCGGAGTGGTCTGGAACAACACTATTCCACCAAGTTGGCCCGGGTTCGATTCCCGGGGTTGCGAAAGCATAGGCTGTTTCTAATCCCACCTGAGTTGCGCCAAATAAGGCTGCACCCCTTCCCTTGCTTAAACCGTCATTCGATCTTTCGTGTGGAGAGTGCGGTATACAAATTCATTCAATACAATACAATACAATACTTAGTTTACTTAGTTACAGCCTACCCAAAAGCATGGGGAAACTACGTAAAACTGCGTAAAACTGAGTAAAACTGCGTAAACTACGTAAAACTCCGTAAAACTACGTAAAACTGAGTAAATGAGGAACCTATACGACAGTTTCACCTAATACTGTTTAAAATTATTAATTATTATACCTTAATAATAATAAAACAATCTTGATGGAAAAATTAACAGCTTTCACTTTTCTTCCTCTCATCGTCTCACGGCTCTTTTGCGCAGACGACGATATTGAAATGTCAACAATATTTAACGGGTCGGACCGGATTTTATTTTTATTTTTTTGTTGTTGTTTAAATGTAGATTTGAAGTATATAATTTTTTAAGGAGCTCATTTCAACTTTGCAAGACACAATATTTTTTTTAATTGTTGCTGTTTTTTGTTTGAACCGCAAAAAGTGAAGATATTCTTTGAAAATTAAGTGTTTTGCGAAACGGCCACCAGAATTTACAGAGAAAATCATTCTCGTACTCAATTTATTTATTCAAATCAGTTAACAGAAAGATTCTTCGGAAAACTTGGTTAATTTAATTTAACACTCTACTCTTTCACAAAAAAGGAAGACAAAAAAGGGCACATATGAAATGTGTGAAAAAATATGTTTTCTTCAATAATCCCATTCATCAGATCTTCAACTTTTCTTCTTTGTTTGATAGTTCACCCTTGTCAAGCCACTCAATGACCCGTTTATTTCTTGAAAACAATCTCCTTCGTCTGCTCTTCGACATTTCCCTTGATATTGAGAGAGAAAGTTTCCACCGATTTTTCCTGGCGACCTGCGCATCTTAAGACCTGGCAAGCGCATCTTCTCTTCGACCAGTCCTCGTAGCACACAAAAGCAATACAAGTTATGAAGCAGGCTTAATAAACCTGGCAAGGGCTTTCAAATATGCTTTTTGCACTAACGGAAGTAAAAACCAGGAGTATATAAGAGAGGCCAACACCTTATTATATTGGACAAGTCCTTGTAGCACACAAAAGAAATGATTAACCAGGCTTAAAAAACCTGGCAAGGAATCCTCGTCAAAAGCGCTTGTAGCACAACACAATATGAAATAATCAAGGTAAAGTCAAAGACCTGGCAAGCGCATCTTCTCTTCAACCAGTCCTTGTAGCACACAAAAGCAATACAAGTTATGAACCAGGCTTAATAAACCTGGCAAGGGCTTTCAAATATGCTTTTTGCACTTACGGAAGTAAAAACCAGGAGTATATAAGAGAGGCCAACACCTTATTATATTGGACAAGTCCTTGTAGCACACAAAAGAAATGATTAACCAGGCTTAATAAACCTGGCAAGGAGTCCTCATCAAACGCGCTTGTAGCACAACATAATATGAAATAATCCAGGTAAAGTCAAAGACCTGGCAAGCACATCTTCTCTTCAACCAGTCCTTGTAGCACACAAAAGCAATACAAGTTATGAACCAGGCTTAATAAACCTGGCAAGGGCTTACAAATATGCTTTTTGGAATTACGAAATCAAGAACCAGGGGTATATTAGCGGTGACAACCGCGTATTATAGTAGACGAGTCCTTGTAGCACACAAATCATACAAGTATATTACTTGTATTGATTAACCAGGCTTAAAAAACCTGGCAAGGAATCCTCGTCAAAAGCGCTTGTAGCACAACACAATATGAAATAATCCAGGTAAAGTCAAAGACCTGGCAAGCGCATCTTCTCTTCAACCAGTCCATGTAGCACACAAAAGCAATACAAGTTATGAACCAGGCTTAATAAACCTGGCAAGGGCTTTCAAATATGCTTTTTGCACTAACGGAAGTAAAAACCAGGAGTATATAAGAGAGGCCAACACCTTATTATATTGGACAAGTCCTTGTAGCACACAAAAGAAATGATTAACCAGGCTTAATAAACCTGGCAAGGAGTCCTCATCAAACGCGCTTGTAGCACAACATAATATGAAATAATCCAGGTAAAGTCAAAGACCTGGCAAGCACATCTTCTCTTCAACCAGTCCTTGTAGCACACAAAAGCAATACAAGTTATGAACCAGGCTTAATAAATCTGGCAAGGGCTTACAAATATGCTTTTTGGAATTACGAAATCAAGAACCAGGGGTATATTAGCGGTGACAACCGCGTATTATAGTAGACGAGTCCTTGTAGCACACAAATCATACAAGTATAGTCCTCGTAGCACACAAAAGCAATACAAGTTATGAAGCAGGCTTAATAAACCTGGCAAGGGCTTTCAAATATGCTTTTTGCACTTACGGAAGTAAAAACCAGGAGTATATAAGAGAGGCCAACACCTTATTATATTGGACAAGTCCTTGTAGCACACAAAAGAAATGATTAACCAGGCTTAAAAAACCTGGCAAGGAATCCTCGTCAAAAGCGCTTGTAGCACAACACAATATGAAATAATCAAGGTAAAGTCAAAGACCTGGCAAGCGCATCTTCTCTTCAACCAGTCCTTGTAGCACACAAAAGCAATACAAGTTATGAACCAGGCTTAATAAACCTGGCAAGGGCTTTCAAATATGCTTTTTGCACTAACGGAAGTAAAAACCAGGAGTATATAAGAGAGGCCAACACCTTATTATATTGGACAAGTCCTTGTAGCACACAAAAGAAATGATTAACCAGGCTTAATAAACCTGGCAAGGAGTCCTCATCAAACGCGCTTGTAGCACAACATAATATGAAATAATCCAGGTAAAGTCAAAGACCTGGCAAGCACATCTTCTCTTCAACCAGTCCTTGTAGCACACAAAAGCAATACAAGTTATGAACCAGGCTTAATAAATCTGGCAAGGGCTTACAAATATGCTTTTTGGAATTACGAAATCAAGAACCAGGGGTATATTAGCGGTGACAACCGCGTATTATAGTAGACGAGTCCTTGTAGCACACAAATCATACAAGTATATTACTTGTATTGATTAACCAGGCTTAAAAAACCTGGCAAGGAATCCTCGTCAAAAGCGCTTGTAGCACAACACAATATGAAATAATCCAGGTAAAGTCAAAGACCTGGCAAGCGCATCTTCTCTTCAACCAGTCCTTGTAGCACACAAAAGCAATACAAGTTATGAACCAGGCTTAATAAACCTGGCAAGGGCTTTCAAATATGCTTTTTGGAATTACGAAATCAAGAACCAGGGGTATATTAGCGGTGACAACCGCGTATTATAGTAGACGAGTCCTTGTAGCACACAAATCATACAAGTATATTACTTGTATTGATTAACCAGGCTTAATAAACCTGGCAAGGAGTCCTCATCAAACGCGCTTGTAGCACAACATAATATGAAATAATCCAGGTAAAGTCAAAGACCTGGCAAGCACATCTTCTCTTCAACCAGTCCTTGTAGCACACAAAAGCAATACAAGTTATGAACCAGGCTTAATAAACCTGGCAAGGGCTTACAAATATGCTTTTTGGAATTACGAAATCAAGAACCAGGGGTATATTAGCGGTGACAACCGCGTATTATAGTAGACGAGTCCTTGTAGCACACAAATCATACAAGTATATTACTTGTATTGATTAACCAGGCTTAAAAAACCTGGCAAGGAATCCTCGTCAAAAGCGCTTGTAGCACAACACAATATGAAATAATCCAGGTAAAGTCAAAGACCTGGCAAGCACATCTTCTCTTCAACCAGTCCTTGTAGCACACAAAAGCAATACAAGTTATGAACCAGGCTTAATAAACCTGGCAAGGGCTTACAAATATGCTTTTTGGAATTACGAAATCAAGAACCAGGGGTATATTAGCGGTGACAACCGCGTATTATAGTAGACGAGTCCTTGTAGCACACAAATCATACAAGTATATTACTTGTATTGATTAACCAGGCTTAAAAAACCTGGCAAGGAATCCTCGTCAAAAGCGCTTGTAGCACAACACAATATGAAATAATCCAGGTAAAGTCAAAGACCTGGCAAGCGCATCTTCTCTTCAACCAGTCCTTGTAGCACACAAAAGCAATACAAGTTATGAACCAGGCTTAATAAACCTGGCAAGGGCTTACAAATATGCTTTTTGGAATTACGAAATCAAGAACCAGGGGTATATTAGCGGTGACAACCGCGTATTATAGTAGACGAGTCCTTGTAGCACACAAATCATACAAGTATATTACTTGTATTGATTAACCAGGCTTAATAAACCTGGCAAGGAATCCTCGTCAAAAGCGCTTGTAGCACAACACAATATGAAATAATCCAGGTAAAGTCAAAGACCTGGCAAGCGCATCTTCTCTTCAACCAGTCCTTGTAGCACACAAAAGCAATACAAGTTATGAACCAGGCTTAATAAACCTGGCAAGGGCTTACAAATATGCTTTTTGGAATTACGAAATCAAGAACCAGGGGTATATTAGCGGTGACAACCGCGTATTATAGTAGACGAGTCCTTGTAGCACACAAATCATACAAGTATATTACTTGTATTGATTAACCAGGCTTAAAAAACCTGGCAAGGAATCCTCGTCAAAAGCGCTTGTAGCACAACACAATATGAAATAATCCAGGTAAAGTCAAAGACCTGGCAAGCGCATCTTCTCTTCAACCAGTCCTTGTAGCACACAAAAGCAATACAAGTTATGAACCAGGCTTAATAAACCTGGCAAGGGCTTACAAATATGCTTTTTGGAATTACGAAATCAAGAACCAGGGGTATATTAGCGGTGACAACCGCGTATTATAGTAGACGAGTCCTTGTAGCACACAAATCATACAAGTATATTACTTGTATTGATTAACCAGGCTTAATAAACCTGGCAAGGAATCCTCGTCAAAAGCGCTTGTAGCACAACACAATATGAAATAATCCAGGTAAAGTCAAAGACCTGGCAAGCGCATCTTCTCTTCAACCAGTCCTTGTAGCACACAAAAGCAATACAAGTTATGAACCAGGCTTAATAAACCTGGCAAGGGCTTACAAATATGCTTTTTGGAATTACGAAATCAAGAACCAGGGGTATATTAGCGGTGACAACCGCGTATTATAGTAGACGAGTCCTTGTAGCACACAAATCATACAAGTATATTACTTGTATTGATTAACCAGGCTTAAAAAACCTGGCAAGGAATCCTCGTCAAAAGCGCTTGTAGCACAACACAATATGAAATAATCCAGGTAAAGTCAAAGACCTGGCAAGCGCATCTTCTCTTCAACCAGTCCTTGTAGCACACAAAAGCAATACAAGTTATGAACCAGGCTTAATAAACCTGGCAAGGGCTTTCAAATATGCTTTTTGCACTTACGGAAGTAAAAACCAGGAGTATATAAGAGAGGCCAACACCTTATTATATTGGACAAGTCCTTGTAGCACACAAAAGAAATGATTAACCAGGCTTAATAAACCTGGCAAGGAGTCCTCATCAAACGCGCTTGTAGCACAACATAATATGAAATAATCCAGGTAAAGTCAAAGACCTGGCAAGCACATCTTCTCTTCAACCAGTCCTTGTAGCACACAAAAGCAATACAAGTTATGAACCAGGCTTAATAAACCTGGCAAGGGCTTACAAATATGCTTTTTGGAATTACGAAATCAAGAACCAGGGGTATATTAGCGGTGACAACCGCGTATTATAGTAGACGAGTCCTTGTAGCACACAAATCATACAAGTATATTACTTGTATTGATTAACCAGGCTTAAAAAACCTGGCAAGGAATCCTCGTCAAAAGCGCTTGTAGCACAACACAATATGAAATAATCAAGGTAAAGTCAAAGACCTGGCAAGCGCATCTTCTCTTCAACCAGTCCTTGTAGCACACAAAAGCAATACAAGTTATGAACCAGGCTTAATAAACCTGGCAAGGGCTTTCAAATATGCTTTTTGCACTTACGGAAGTAAAAACCAGGAGTATATAAGAGAGGCCAACACCTTATTATATTGGACAAGTCCTTGTAGCACACAAAAGAAATGATTAACCAGGCTTAATAAACCTGGCAAGGAGTCCTCATCAAACGCGCTTGTAGCACAACATAATATGAAATAATCCAGGTAAAGTCAAAGACCTGGCAAGCACATCTTCTCTTCAACCAGTCCTTGTAGCACACAAAAGCAATACAAGTTATGAACCAGGCTTAATAAACCTGGCAAGGGCTTACAAATATGCTTTTTGGAATTACGAAATCAAGAACCAGGGGTATATTAGCGGTGACAACCGCGTATTATAGTAGACGAGTCCTTGTAGCACACAAATCATACAAGTATATTACTTGTATTGATTAACCAGGCTTAATAAACCTGGCAAGGAGTCCTCATCAAACGCGCTTGTAGCACAACATAATATGAAATAATCCAGGTAAAGTCAAAGACCTGGCAAGCACATCTTCTCTTCAACCAGTCCTTGTAGCACACAAAAGCAATACAAGTTATGAACCAGGCTTAATAAACCTGGCAAGGGCTTACAAATATGCTTTTTGGAATTACGAAATCAAGAACCAGGGGTATATTAGCGGTGACAACCGCGTATTATAGTAGACGAGTCCTTGTAGCACACAAATCATACAAGTATATTACTTGTATTGATTAACCAGGCTTAAAAAACCTGGCAAGGAATCCTCGTCAAAAGCGCTTGTAGCACAACACAATATGAAATAATCCAGGTAAAGTCAAAGACCTGGCAAGCGCATCTTCTCTTCAACCAGTCCTTGTAGCACACAAAAGCAATACAAGTTATGAACCAGGCTTAATAAACCTGGCAAGGGCTTTCAAATATGCTTTTTGCACTTACGGAAGTAAAAACCAGGAGTATATAAGAGAGGCCAACACCTTATTATATTGGACAAGTCCTTGTAGCACACAAAAGAAATGATTAACCAGGCTTAATAAACCTGGCAAGGAGTCCTCATCAAACGCGCTTGTAGCACAACATAATATGAAATAATCCAGGTAAAGTCAAAGACCTGGCAAGCACATCTTCTCTTCAACCAGTCCTTGTAGCACACAAAAGCAATACAAGTTATGAACCAGGCTTAATAAACCTGGCAAGGGCTTACAAATATGCTTTTTGGAATTACGAAATCAAGAACCAGGGGTATATTAGCGGTGACAACCGCGTATTATAGTAGACGAGTCCTTGTAGCACACAAATCATACAAGTATATTACTTGTATTGATTAACCAGGCTTAATAAACCTGGCAAGGAGTCCTCATCAAACGCGCTTGTAGCACAACATAATATGAAATAATCCAGGTAAAGTCAAAGACCTGGCAAGCACATCTTCTCTTCAACCAGTCCTTGTAGCACACAAAAGCAATACAAGTTATGAACCAGGCTTAATAAACCTGGCAAGGGCTTACAAATATGCTTTTTGGAATTACGAAATCAAGAACCAGGGGTATATTAGCGGTGACAACCGCGTATTATAGTAGACGAGTCCTTGTAGCACACAAATCATACAAGTATATTACTTGTATTGATTAACCAGGCTTAAAAAACCTGGCAAGGAATCCTCGTCAAAAGCGCTTGTAGCACAACACAATATGAAATAATCCAGGTAAAGTCAAAGACCTGGCAAGCGCATCTTCTCTTCAACCAGTCCTTGTAGCACACAAAAGCAATACAAGTTATGAACCAGGCTTAATAAACCTGGCAAGGGCTTTCAAATATGCTTTTTGCACTTACGGAAGTAAAAACCAGGAGTATATAAGAGAGGCCAACACCTTATTATATTGGACAAGTCCTTGTAGCACACAAAAGAAATGATTAACCAGGCTTAATAAACCTGGCAAGGAGTCCTCATCAAACGCGCTTGTAGCACAACATAATATGAAATAATCCAGGTAAAGTCAAAGACCTGGCAAGCACATCTTCTCTTCAACCAGTCCTTGTAGCACACAAAAGCAATACAAGTTATGAACCAGGCTTAATAAACCTGGCAAGGGCTTACAAATATGCTTTTTGGAATTACGAAATCAAGAACCAGG
Source organism: Chydorus sphaericus (assembly GCA_030141595.1). Lineage (NCBI taxonomy): Eukaryota > Metazoa > Arthropoda > Branchiopoda > Diplostraca > Chydoridae > Chydorus > Chydorus sphaericus. Next base: position 4,209,453 of record CM057927.1, read on the forward strand.
GGTATATTAGCGGTGACAACCGCGTATTATAGTAGACGAGTCCTTGTAGCACACAAATCATACAAGTATATTACTTGTATTGATTAACCAGGCTTAATAAACCTGGCAAGGAGTCCTCATCAAACGCGCTTGTAGCACAACATAATATGAAATAATCCAGGTAAAGTCAAAGACCTGGCAAGCACATCTTCTCTTCAACCAGTCCTTGTAGCACACAAAAGCAATACAAGTTATGAACCAGGCTTAATAAACCTGGCAAGGGCTTACAAATATGCTTTTTGGAATTACGAAATCAAGAACCAGGGGTATATTAGCGGTGACAACCGCGTATTATAGTAGACGAGTCCTTGTAGCACACAAATCATACAAGTATATTACTTGTATTGATTAACCAGGCTTAAAAAACCTGGCAAGGAATCCTCGTCAAAAGCGCTTGTAGCACAACATAATATGAAATAATCCAGGTAAAGTCAAAGACCTGGCAAGCACATCTTCTCTTCAACCAGTCCTTGTAGCACACAAAAGCAATACAAGTTATGAACCAGGCTTAATAAACCTGGCAAGGGCTTACAAATATGCTTTTTGGAATTACGAAATCAAGAACCAGGGGTATATTAGCGGTGACAACCGCGTATTATAGTAGACGAGTCCTTGTAGCACACAAATCATACAAGTATATTACTTGTATTGATTAACCAGGCTTAAAAAACCTGGCAAGGAATCCTCGTCAAAAGCGCTTGTAGCACAACACAATATGAAATAATCCAGGTAAAGTCAAAGACCTGGCAAGCACATCTTCTCTTCAACCAGTCCTTGTAGCACACAAAAGCAATACAAGTTATGAACCAGGCTTAATAAACCTGGCAAGGGCTTACAAATATGCTTTTTGGAATTACGAAATCAAGAACCAGGGGTATATTAGCGGTGACAACCGCGTATTATAGTAGACGAGTCCTTGTAGCACACAAATCATACAAGTATATTACTTGTATTGATTAACCAGGCTTAAAAAACCTGGCAAGGAATCCTCGTCAAAAGCGCTTGTAGCACAACACAATATGAAATAATCCAGGTAAAGTCAAAGACCTGGCAAGCGCATCTTCTCTTCAACCAGTCCTTGTAGCACACAAAAGCAATACAAGTTATGAACCAGGCTTAATAAACCTGGCAAGGGCTTACAAATATGCTTTTTGGAATTACGAAATCAAGAACCAGGGGTATATTAGCGGTGACAACCGCGTATTATAGTAGACGAGTCCTTGTAGCACACAAATCATACAAGTATATTACTTGTATTGATTAACCAGGCTTAATAAACCTGGCAAGGAGTCCTCATCAAACGCGCTTGTAGCACAACATAATATGAAATAATCCAGGTAAAGTCAAAGACCTGGCAAGCACATCTTCTCTTCAACCAGTCCTTGTAGCACACAAAAGCAATACAAGTTATGAACCAGGCTTAATAAACCTGGCAAGGGCTTACAAATATGCTTTTTGGAATTACGAAATCAAGAACCAGGGGTATATTAGCGGTGACAACCGCGTATTATAGTAGACGAGTCCTTGTAGCACACAAATCATACAAGTATATTACTTGTATTGATTAACCAGGCTTAAAAAACCTGGCAAGGAATCCTCGTCAAAAGCGCTTGTAGCACAACACAATATGAAATAATCCAGGTAAAGTCAAAGACCTGGCAAGCGCATCTTCTCTTCAACCAGTCCTTGTAGCACACAAAAGCAATACAAGTTATGAACCAGGCTTAATAAACCTGGCAAGGGCTTTCAAATATGCTTTTTGGAATTACGAAATCAAGAACCAGGGGTATATTAGCGGTGACAACCGCGTATTATAGTAGACGAGTCCTTGTAGCACACAAATCATACAAGTATATTACTTGTATTGATTAACCAGGCTTAAAAAACCTGGCAAGGAATCCTCGTCAAAAGCGCTTGTAGCACAACACAATATGAAATAATCCAGGTAAAGTCAAAGACCTGGCAAGCGCATCTTCTCTTCAACCAGTCCTTGTAGCACACAAAAGCAATACAAGTTATGAACCAGGCTTAATAAACCTGGCAAGGGCTTTCAAATATGCTTTTTGGAATTACGAAATCAAGAACCAGGGGTATATTAGCGGTGACAACCGCGTATTATAGTAGACGAGTCCTTGTAGCACACAAATCATACAAGTATATTACTTGTATTGATTAACCAGGCTTAATAAACCTGGCAAGGAGTCCTCATCAAACGCGCTTGTAGCACAACACAATATGAAATAATCCAGGTAAAGTCAAAGACCTGGCAAGCACATCTTCTCTTCAACCAGTCCTTGTAGCACACAAAAGCAATACAAGTTATGAACCAGGCTTAATAAACCTGGCAAGGGCTTACAAATATGCTTTTTGGAATTACGAAATCAAGAACCAGGGGTATATTAGCGGTGACAACCGCGTATTATAGTAGACGAGTCCTTGTAGCACACAAATCATACAAGTATATTACTTGTATTGATTAACCAGGCTTAAAAAACCTGGCAAGGAATCCTCGTCAAAAGCGCTTGTAGCACAACACAATATGAAATAATCCAGGTAAAGTCAAAGACCTGGCAAGCACATCTTCTCTTCAACCAGTCCTTGTAGCACACAAAAGCAATACAAGTTATGAACCAGGCTTAATAAACCTGGCAAGGGCTTACAAATATGCTTTTTGGAATTACGAAATCAAGAACCAGGGGTATATTAGCGGTGACAACCGCGTATTATAGTAGACGAGTCCTTGTAGCACACAAATCATACAAGTATATTACTTGTATTGATTAACCAGGCTTAAAAAACCTGGCAAGGAATCCTCGTCAAAAGCGCTTGTAGCACAACACAATATGAAATAATCCAGGTAAAGTCAAAGACCTGGCAAGCGCATCTTCTCTTCAACCAGTCCTTGTAGCACACAAAAGCAATACAAGTTATGAACCAGGCTTAATAAACCTGGCAAGGGCTTTCAAATATGCTTTTTGCACTTACGGAAGTAAAAACCAGGAGTATATAAGAGAGGCCAACACCTTATTATATTGGACAAGTCCTTGTAGCACACAAAAGAAATGATTAACCAGGCTTAATAAACCTGGCAAGGAGTCCTCATCAAACGCGCTTGTAGCACAACATAATATGAAATAATCCAGGTAAAGTCAAAGACCTGGCAAGCACATCTTCTCTTCAACCAGTCCTTGTAGCACACAAAAGCAATACAAGTTATGAACCAGGCTTAATAAACCTGGCAAGGGCTTACAAATATGCTTTTTGGAATTACGAAATCAAGAACCAGGGGTATATTAGCGGTGACAACCGCGTATTATAGTAGACGAGTCCTTGTAGCACACAAATCATACAAGTATATTACTTGTATTGATTAACCAGGCTTAATAAACCTGGCAAGGAGTCCTCATCAAACGCGCTTGTAGCACAACATAATATGAAATAATCCAGGTAAAGTCAAAGACCTGGCAAGCACATCTTCTCTTCAACCAGTCCTTGTAGCACACAAAAGCAATACAAGTTATGAACCAGGCTTAATAAACCTGGCAAGGGCTTACAAATATGCTTTTTGGAATTACGAAATCAAGAACCAGGGGTATATTAGCGGTGACAACCGCGTATTATAGTAGACGAGTCCTTGTAGCACACAAATCATACAAGTATATTACTTGTATTGATTAACCAGGCTTAAAAAACCTGGCAAGGAATCCTCGTCAAAAGCGCTTGTAGCACAACACAATATGAAATAATCCAGGTAAAGTCAAAGACCTGGCAAGCGCATCTTCTCTTCAACCAGTCCTTGTAGCACACAAAAGCAATACAAGTTATGAACCAGGCTTAATAAACCTGGCAAGGGCTTTCAAATATGCTTTTTGCACTTACGGAAGTAAAAACCAGGAGTATATAAGAGAGGCCAACACCTTATTATATTGGACAAGTCCTTGTAGCACACAAAAGAAATGATTAACCAGGCTTAATAAACCTGGCAAGGAGTCCTCATCAAACGCGCTTGTAGCACAACATAATATGAAATAATCCAGGTAAAGTCAAAGACCTGGCAAGCACATCTTCTCTTCAACCAGTCCTTGTAGCACACAAAAGCAATACAAGTTATGAACCAGGCTTAATAAACCTGGCAAGGGCTTACAAATATGCTTTTTGGAATTACGAAATCAAGAACCAGGGGTATATTAGCGGTGACAACCGCGTATTATAGTAGACGAGTCCTTGTAGCACACAAATCATACAAGTATATTACTTGTATTGATTAACCAGGCTTAATAAACCTGGCAAGGAGTCCTCATCAAACGCGCTTGTAGCACAACATAATATGAAATAATCCAGGTAAAGTCAAAGACCTGGCAAGCACATCTTCTCTTCAACCAGTCCTTGTAGCACACAAAAGCAATACAAGTTATGAACCAGGCTTAATAAACCTGGCAAGGGCTTACAAATATGCTTTTTGGAATTACGAAATCAAGAACCAGGGGTATATTAGCGGTGACAACCGCGTATTATAGTAGACGAGTCCTTGTAGCACACAAATCATACAAGTATATTACTTGTATTGATTAACCAGGCTTAAAAAACCTGGCAAGGAATCCTCGTCAAAAGCGCTTGTAGCACAACACAATATGAAATAATCCAGGTAAAGTCAAAGACCTGGCAAGCGCATCTTCTCTTCAACCAGTCCTTGTAGCACACAAAAGCAATACAAGTTATGAACCAGGCTTAATAAACCTGGCAAGGGCTTTCAAATATGCTTTTTGCACTTACGGAAGTAAAAACCAGGAGTATATAAGAGAGGCCAACACCTTATTATATTGGACAAGTCCTTGTAGCACACAAAAGAAATGATTAACCAGGCTTAATAAACCTGGCAAGGAGTCCTCATCAAACGCGCTTGTAGCACAACATAATATGAAATAATCCAGGTAAAGTCAAAGACCTGGCAAGCACATCTTCTCTTCAACCAGTCCTTGTAGCACACAAAAGCAATACAAGTTATGAACCAGGCTTAATAAACCTGGCAAGGGCTTACAAATATGCTTTTTGGAATTACGAAATCAAGAACCAGGGGTATATTAGCGGTGACAACCGCGTATTATAGTAGACGAGTCCTTGTAGCACACAAATCATACAAGTATATTACTTGTATTGATTAACCAGGCTTAATAAACCTGGCAAGGAGTCCTCATCAAACGCGCTTGTAGCACAACATAATATGAAATAATCCAGGTAAAGTCAAAGACCTGGCAAGCACATCTTCTCTTCAACCAGTCCTTGTAGCACACAAAAGCAATACAAGTTATGAACCAGGCTTAATAAACCTGGCAAGGGCTTACAAATATGCTTTTTGGAATTACGAAATCAAGAACCAGGGGTATATTAGCGGTGACAACCGCGTATTATAGTAGACGAGTCCTTGTAGCACACAAATCATACAAGTATATTACTTGTATTGATTAACCAGGCTTAAAAAACCTGGCAAGGAATCCTCGTCAAAAGCGCTTGTAGCACAACACAATATGAAATAATCAAGGTAAAGTCAAAGACCTGGCAAGCGCATCTTCTCTTCAACCAGTCCTTGTAGCACACAAAAGCAATACAAGTTATGAACCAGGCTTAATAAACCTGGCAAGGGCTTACAAATATGCTTTTTGGAATTACGAAATCAAGAACCAGGGGTATATTAGCGGTGACAACCGCGTATTATAGTAGACGAGTCCTTGTAGCACACAAATCATACAAGTATATTACTTGTATTGATTAACCAGGCTTAAAAAACCTGGCAAGGAATCCTCGTCAAAAGCGCTTGTAGCACAACACAATATGAAATAATCCAGGTAAAGTCAAAGACCTGGCAAGCGCATCTTCTCTTCAACCAGTCCTTGTAGCACACAAAAGCAATACAAGTTATGAACCAGGCTTAATAAACCTGGCAAGGGCTTTCAAATATGCTTTTTGCACTTACGGAAGTAAAAACCAGGAGTATATAAGAGAGGCCAACACCTTATTATATTGGACAAGTCCTTGTAGCACACAAAAGAAATGATTAACCAGGCTTAATAAACCTGGCAAGGAGTCCTCATCAAACGCGCTTGTAGCACAACATAATATGAAATAATCCAGGTAAAGTCAAAGACCTGGCAAGCACATCTTCTCTTCAACCAGTCCTTGTAGCACACAAAAGCAATACAAGTTATGAACCAGGCTTAATAAACCTGGCAAGGGCTTACAAATATGCTTTTTGGAATTACGAAATCAAGAACCAGGGGTATATTAGCGGTGACAACCGCGTATTATAGTAGACGAGTCCTTGTAGCACACAAATCATACAAGTATATTACTTGTATTGATTAACCAGGCTTAATAAACCTGGCAAGGAGTCCTCATCAAACGCGCTTGTAGCACAACATAATATGAAATAATCCAGGTAAAGTCAAAGACCTGGCAAGCACATCTTCTCTTCAACCAGTCCTTGTAGCACACAAAAGCAATACAAGTTATGAACCAGGCTTAATAAACCTGGCAAGGGCTTACAAATATGCTTTTTGGAATTACGAAATCAAGAACCAGGGGTATATTAGCGGTGACAACCGCGTATTATAGTAGACGAGTCCTTGTAGCACACAAATCATACAAGTATATTACTTGTATTGATTAACCAGGCTTAAAAAACCTGGCAAGGAATCCTCGTCAAAAGCGCTTGTAGCACAACACAATATGAAATAATCCAGGTAAAGTCAAAGACCTGGCAAGCGCATCTTCTCTTCAACCAGTCCTTGTAGCACACAAAAGCAATACAAGTTATGAACCAGGCTTAATAAACCTGGCAAGGGCTTTCAAATATGCTTTTTGCACTTACGGAAGTAAAAACCAGGAGTATATAAGAGAGGCCAACACCTTATTATATTGGACAAGTCCTTGTAGCACACAAAAGAAATGATTAACCAGGCTTAATAAACCTGGCAAGGAGTCCTCATCAAACGCGCTTGTAGCACAACATAATATGAAATAATCCAGGTAAAGTCAAAGACCTGGCAAGCACATCTTCTCTTCAACCAGTCCTTGTAGCACACAAAAGCAATACAAGTTATGAACCAGGCTTAATAAACCTGGCAAGGGCTTACAAATATGCTTTTTGGAATTACGAAATCAAGAACCAGGGGTATATTAGCGGTGACAACCGCGTATTATAGTAGACGAGTCCTTGTAGCACACAAATCATACAAGTATATTACTTGTATTGATTAACCAGGCTTAATAAACCTGGCAAGGAGTCCTCATCAAACGCGCTTGTAGCACAACATAATATGAAATAATCCAGGTAAAGTCAAAGACCTGGCAAGCACATCTTCTCTTCAACCAGTCCTTGTAGCACACAAAAGCAATACAAGTTATGAACCAGGCTTAATAAACCTGGCAAGGGCTTACAAATATGCTTTTTGGAATTACGAAATCAAGAACCAGGGGTATATTAGCGGTGACAACCGCGTATTATAGTAGACGAGTCCTTGTAGCACACAAATCATACAAGTATATTACTTGTATTGATTAACCAGGCTTAAAAAACCTGGCAAGGAATCCTCGTCAAAAGCGCTTGTAGCACAACACAATATGAAATAATCCAGGTAAAGTCAAAGACCTGGCAAGCGCATCTTCTCTTCAACCAGTCCTTGTAGCACACAAAAGCAATACAAGTTATGAACCAGGCTTAATAAACCTGGCAAGGGCTTACAAATATGCTTTTTGGAATTACGAAATCAAGAACCAGGGGTATATTAGCGGTGACAACCGCGTATTATAGTAGACGAGTCCTTGTAGCACACAAATCATACAAGTATATTACTTGTATTGATTAACCAGGCTTAATAAACCTGGCAAGGAATCCTCGTCAAAAGCGCTTGTAGCACAACACAATATGAAATAATCCAGGTAAAGTCAAAGACCTGGCAAGCGCATCTTCTCTTCAACCAGTCCTTGTAGCACACAAAAGCAATACAAGTTATGAACCAGGCTTAATAAACCTGGCAAGGGCTTACAAATATGCTTTTTGGAATTACGAAATCAAGAACCAGGGGTATATTAGCGGTGACAACCGCGTATTATAGTAGACGAGTCCTTGTAGCACACAAATCATACAAGTATATTACTTGTATTGATTAACCAGGCTTAAAAAACCTGGCAAGGAATCCTCGTCAAAAGCGCTTGTAGCACAACACAATATGAAATAATCCAGGTAAAGTCAAAGACCTGGCAAGCGCATCTTCTCTTCAACCAGTCCTTGTAGCACACAAAAGCAATACAAGTTATGAACCAGGCTTAATAAACCTGGCAAGGGCTTTCAAATATGCTTTTTGCACTTACGGAAGTAAAAACCAGGAGTATATAAGAGAGGCCAACACCTTATTATATTGGACAAGTCCTTGTAGCACACAAAAGAAATGATTAACCAGGCTTAATAAACCTGGCAAGGAGTCCTCATCAAACGCGCTTGTAGCACAACATAATATGAAATAATCCAGGTAAAGTCAAAGACCTGGCAAGCACATCTTCTCTTCAACCAGTCCTTGTAGCACACAAAAGCAATACAAGTTATGAACCAGGCTTAATAAACCTGGCAAGGGCTTACAAATATGCTTTTTGGAATTACGAAATCAAGAACCAGGGGTATATTAGCGGTGACAACCGCGTATTATAGTAGACGAGTCCTTGTAGCACACAAATCATACAAGTATATTACTTGTATTGATTAACCAGGCTTAAAAAACCTGGCAAGGAATCCTCGTCAAAAGCGCTTGTAGCACAACACAATATGAAATAATCCAGGTAAAGTCAAAGACCTGGCAAGCGCATCTTCTCTTCAACCAGTCCTTGTAGCACACAAAAGCAATACAAGTTATGAACCAGGCTTAATAAACCTGGCAAGGGCTTTCAAATATGCTTTTTGCACTTACGGAAGTAAAAACCAGGAGTATATAAGAGAGGCCAACACCTTATTATATTGGACAAGTCCTTGTAGCACACAAAAGAAATGATTAACCAGGCTTAATAAACCTGGCAAGGAGTCCTCATCAAACGCGCTTGTAGCACAACATAATATGAAATAATCCAGGTAAAGTCAAAGACCTGGCAAGCACATCTTCTCTTCAACCAGTCCTTGTAGCACACAAAAGCAATACAAGTTATGAACCAGGCTTAATAAACCTGGCAAGGGCTTACAAATATGCTTTTTGGAATTACGAAATCAAGAACCAGGGGTATATTAGCGGTGACAACCGCGTATTATAGTAGACGAGTCCTTGTAGCACACAAATCATACAAGTATATTACTTGTATTGATTAACCAGGCTTAAAAAACCTGGCAAGGAATCCTCGTCAAAAGCGCTTGTAGCACAACACAATATGAAATAATCCAGGTAAAGTCAAAGACCTGGCAAGCGCATCTTCTCTTCAACCAGTCCTTGTAGCACACAAAAGCAATACAAGTTATGAACCAGGCTTAATAAACCTGGCAAGGGCTTTCAAATATGCTTTTTGCACTTACGGAAGTAAAAACCAGGAGTATATAAGAGAGGCCAACACCTTATTATATTGGACAAGTCCTTGTAGCACACAAAAGAAATGATTAACCAGGCTTAATAAACCTGGCAAGGAGTCCTCATCAAACGCGCTTGTAGCACAACATAATATGAAATAATCCAGGTAAAGTCAAAGACCTGGCAAGCACATCTTCTCTTCAACCAGTCCTTGTAGCACAAAAAAAAGAAATTTTACAATCTTATATTTCACTAAGAGGTAGTTGTGAAAATTCTGCAACTCAATATTTCTATCCAAAAGTCTATATAAGTATCTTTATAAAAAAAAAATTTTAAGAGTACGTGTGGTAACATTTTTACGAGCCGTTGTTGGTGGTTAAGCCTAGTTATTTGAAGTTCCCAAGCGCAAAAAAACTAGGGGTTGTCGACTCAAAAAATTCTCGTACACCCCGGAATTCTATTCAAAAATTCCTACAGGAATCTCTATAAGAGCCCGAAAAAATTCTGAAGAATTAAAAAAAATTCGAGAATTCCATCGAAATTCGAGAATTCTCATACACCCTTTGGAGAGAATTCACAACCCCTCGCAAAAAAAATTAATTTAAATTGAATGGTAAAAGTGAATATTTCTCCACAAATATCTATATTTTAATACCTCTTGAACCGTTTTTTTTTGTATGTTAGGTACTTGCATGTTAGGCACCACGCAGTTAAATTTATGTTATAGATGAACATTCATATCGATTTACGTAAGTTACTTGGGAACTCATTACAATCAGAAACATAGAAACCGTCTCTCTCTCTCTCATTAAAACCCAATAAAAAAAGTTTATGTTAATGTTTTCCGCGGATAACTTTTTTATGTTCGATTGGCGAGTTAATTAACACAAAGTTTTTAGTTTAGGCGCTCAGCAATGCTGGCACAATACCCATGTTGAAATTGAGGACGAGTAAATGGCTACTAAAGCTTCCATTTTAATGATCCATTATAATAAAATTGGGAACCCGATTGATTGGTTTCAAACTTTGCCCGAATTTTAATTTGATTATACACGAAAATTTCCAAGTATAATCTTAAATTTATCGCATGTGGTCTGGCCCTTAATGCGTGCTTCGAGATGAGTACAAATAAGAGAATTTCTCCTTTTTGAAGTGATTACAAGTTTTCCGTAGCTCTTTTCATTGTATTTGTTCTTTTTTTATTTTTAATGGATTTTATGACCTTTTCATAAAAATTGTAATGATTCATTCGTGTTGAAATTAAACATGAAATATTATGGCTCTAGAGCTTTAACTATAATATTTTAAAGCATATCCTTTTCCCTTTTAAGGATGATGTCGATGGACCGCTAGTATATTTCTACAGGAATATGATTGAGAAAGTTTCTCAAAATGTTGAGTGTAGTGGGATGAGGCTATTTAAATGACTTAAAATTAGTTGATATCATTCGGGGTTTTTCTTACTTGCGTCATATGGCAAATTTACACGGGACCACACAAAATCGTTAAAATGAAGCACTTCAGCTTTTCCGATTTTGGCCGGGTTTTGATATGTTGTTAAGCGAAAAATTGCTATTCTTTACTGTTTTGTAGCAATTAATTCCAAAAAAACGTTTGTTTCGTAGCTTTCTTGTACTTTAACGCGAGGATGGAGAGGAGGAGGTAAGTAACGCGGTTCAATGCGACCTCAATTCAATCTCAATAAATTAAAATTCACATAATCACATTAAAATCAATAAATTTGAGAGAAATTGCATGTGTACTTTTACAATCAACCAGTATTTCTGTGGAACGAAAACATGTTCCAAATGTATGTTCGCTCAAATTAAGATATGTGTGCGCTCTATTAGAAATATAAGAAGAGAAAAATAATCAAAATGAGTTAATCATCCATTTCTTTCTCCTGTAGGATTACATACAGAGCGAGAGTAGGTGAGAGAGTCTTCATTCATCCCATCCCCATGAAAAGATCTGCCGTTAATGAGAGCTCCAACTACTCTCTCCTCTTTTTCTCAAAGTCCTCTTTATGGCCAGCCTGATGATCATTCTTGTCCACCCACTCTATGATTTCGGTGCATTTCTGGAGCACGGTATCCTTCTCAAGATCTTAGTACAATCTATTACCAAAAAAAAACCAGTAAACACATTATTTCACAATTTCCCAATGTAACCGAGTCTTAAATCTGCATCTCGGCGATGACCGATTCATTGGAGCTCTTATAGTTGCAATTCTTAATAGCAAGTTTAAAATTGAAATAATTTTAAATTGCAGGCACTTTATAAACATAAAACTTTACAATTAAGAATAATAGATGGTTGCTTGATTCATTGCCACTTCAATTCAACCGTAATAGATTAGAATTCGCACTGTAAATAAATTGGGAGAAATTGAATGTGTACTTCTACAATGAACATAATTTCTGTGTAACAAAGACATGTTTCAAATATTTGTGCGCACAATTAGAAGAAAATGAAAGTTCTATTTCTTGCCCGTAGGATTGCGCACCGAGCGGAGGGCGACTTTGCTCTTCTTCTTTGGAGGAGAGCCAGCGAGAGAGTCTTCATTCATCCCAGCAGTTGAAGCTTCGGCATTAAGAGCCCCGCTATTCAAGAGCTCTTCAACTTCTCTCTTCTTTTTCTCAAAGTCCTCTTTGTCGGCCTGCTGGTCATTCTTGTCCAGCCACTCCATGATTTCTGTGCATTTCTGGAGCACGGCATCTTTTTCCTTTTGTACATTCTCCTTGATGTTGAGACAGAAGGTTTCCAAAGCACTTTTGGCCTGAACGCGCTCACGGTGTTTCAATTCATCGAGACGGTAGCGCTCCGCATCCGCTATCATCCGCTCAATCTCCTCCTTCGTTACCCTGTTCCTGTCGTTGGTGATTGTGATGTTCCCCTCTAGACCTGTTGATTTTTCCACTGCCGAAACGTTTAAGAGACCATCCTGTATAAAAGACATTTAAGAAGTTATAATAAAAGTGGTAATGAAATGGAAGAATGATAAGAAGACTTACGGCTTCGATGTCGAAAGTGACGTGAAACATAACAGCGCCTTTCGGACCAAGTGGAACGTTTTCCAATGCGAAAGTACCCAGACAATTGTTGTGCTCTATCAAGGCATGTTCACCTTCGAAGACTGCCACTTGGATGATCGATTGATTGTCTTTAGTAGTGCCAAACACTTTACTCATCTTGGTAGGGATAGGTGTGTTGCGTGGGATCACCGTTGACATACCAACTCTGTTTACCCTAACCCCTAGCGAAAGAGGAGCGACATCGTGTAAGAGCAGATTCTTTACAGCCTCTGACTTGTCTCCTTGTAGGATGGCAGCTTGGACAGCAGCACCGTAAGCGACCGCCTCATCCGGGTTGATTGACTTCGTGAGCTCTTTTCCATCAAAATAGAACTCGAGCATTTTCTGAACTTTTGGAATGCGGGTAGATCCACCGATCAAGACGATTTCATGGATATCAGCCTTCACCATGCCGGCGTCCTTAATAGCTGTCTCCACAACATCCATGGCCAAGTGGAAGTAGTCGGCGTTGATCTCTTCAAAACGGGCGCGAGTGATGGAAGAGTAGAAATCAATTCCTTCATAAAGACAATCAACCGCTATCGACGTCTGGGTAGATTTGGAGAGAAATCGCTTGGCTCCATCACAAGCGGTGCGAAGCCGGCTCAAAGAGCGCTTGCTGGTGGTCAGGTCTTTCTTGTACTTGCGCTTGAATTCTTCCACGAAATGGTTGACCATACGACTGTCAAAGTCCTCTCCGCCCAGATGAGTATTACCAGCGGTGGATTTGACTCTGAAGGTTCCTTCCTTGATTGCCAGAATGGAGACATCCAGGGTGCCTCCTCCAAAGTCAAAGATGAGAACGTTCCTCTCTATTCCGTCCTAAAAAATGTAACAATTTTTTAAATCGTGTTCTAAAAAGGAATTAGAAAGTATTGAATAAATTACCTTTTTGCGAAAACCATATGCGATAGCGGCAGCTGTTGGTTCGTTGAGAATGCGGAGAACATTGAGACCGGCGATGGTCCCAGCGTCTTTCGTGGCTTGGCGCTGGGCGTCGTTGAAATAAGCCGGGACCGTGACCACTGCGTTCTTCACTGGCATGCCTAAATAATCCTCGGCAGTCTCTTTCATCTTTAAGAGCACCATGGCGGATATCTCCTCTGGGAGAAAATTCTTTGTCTCTCCTTTATACTCCACCTGGATCTTGGGCTTGCCTGTAAAGTGAAAATGATTAAATAATAAGTATTTTGGGGGCTTAAAATTCTTATTTTTTTTACCATCATCATTGATAACCTTAAACGGCCAATGATTCATGTCCTCCTGGACGATGGGGTCGTCAAAACGACGACCAATGAGACGTTTTGCATCAAATACAGAGTTGGTTGGGTGGACTGACATCACATTCTTTGCAGCTTCCCCAATCAGTCTTTCACTTTCAGTGAAGACCACACAGGAAGGTGTGGTCCTGTTCCCAGTATCATTAGCTATAATCTCCACTTGCCCGTGCTGGAAGATAGCCACACAGGAGTAGGTGGTGCCAAGATCGATACCAACAGCTGAAGGGGAATCAGTAGCCATCTCCTGAAAAGTAGTAATAGAATAACTTGTATAGTTGTATTTATATTTAAGTGATAAATGAGAAATAGGAGGAAATATTCAGAAATATCTCTTAGCGTTGAATCAAACTAGTTTTTCATTAGTAGCAAAGCAGAATTTGCTTTTCATGTGACCACCGGGAGGAAAGTGTGCAAAAGTGTTTTAATTTATTGGGTCCTACTCATTCCAAGAGAGGGAAACACCTGATATACTATTTGAAATTAGTAATTATTATACCGTAGTTATGAAAATTTGATGAAAAAAAATGACAGCTTTCACTTTTCTACCTCTCTCGGTTCTTTCGTGCAGACGACGTTTTTGAAATGTAAACAACACGACATTACGGGTCTATCTAAACAGCATCCACTACCTATCTAATATGTTGTATTAATATAAACTGTTTAAAATTCCCTTACTCTATCAGTCTATCTCAATTGTATTTTTTTTAAAGTGGATGTTAGAAGATCATTCCAATAACTCTGTAATAAGACTTGGTGCTTTGAGAATTAAGATGACAGTCAAGTCTGTGCATTTGAAAGGTTAAAATTTCGTGGTTTACGGAATAGCCACAAGAGTTCAGAGAAAGTGATTACGGCGCTCAATTCAAATTGAAAAATAAAAGAGTCCTTGGAAAACTTGGTTAATGTAATTTCAACATTCTTTCTTTAAAAACAAACAGACAAGGACACTAAAAATATCTGAGTGAATTGTTGAAATTAAAAAGAGGATTTCATCTACTTCTTGGCACGTTTGTTGCTCAAAGAATCCTTCTCTTTAGATCCACCAGGAGAAGTTTCGCTGCGCCTTTTGGGAGTAGAGCGTGATTCAATAGCTGCAGCAGTAGAAGAAGCCACAAGCTGTTGAATCCCATTCATCAGATCTTCAACTTCCTTCTTCTTCTTCTCAAATTCCTCTTTATCAGCCTGGCCATCGTTGTCCAGCCATTCGATGATCTCGGTGCATTTCTGGGCCACAATGTCTTTCTGCTTTTCGACATTTTCTTTAATGCTAAGACAGAAAGATTCCAAAGCACTTTTAGCCAAGGTGCGCTCTCGATGTTTCAGCTCATCCAGGCGGTAGCGCTCCGCGTCTGCCACCATCCGGTCGATCTCCTCTTTCGTTAGGCGATTCCTATCGTTGGTGATGGTGATGCTACCCTCTAGGCCGGTACATTTCTCTTTAGCCGTAACGTTCAAAAGACCATCCTATAAAAGAGATAATGTATGTTGTATAATGCGAATGTAACAAGTTTTAAACAGGTATTGCACTTACGGCTTCGATTTCAAAAGTGACGTCAGTTTTCACGGAGTTTTTAGGACCAATAGGGATGCCATCAAGTAAAAAACCGCCAAGCAAGTTGTTATCCTTTACCAACGGATGTTCACCTTCATAGACCAAGATACGAAATCTTGGTTGGTCGTCAGAGGCCGTCCCAAATACTCGAGTAACTTTTGTAGGGATCGGCGAGTTACGCTTCACTACAGTAGCCATTTCATCCGATGAGTTCATAATGCCAAGTGAGAGAGGCGCAACGTCGTACAAGAGAAGATTCTTGACAGTGTCAGACTTGTCGCCCTGAAGAATAGCGGCTTGTACTGCAGCACCGTAAGCGACCGCTTCATCCGGGTTGATGGACTTGACGAGTTCCTTGCCATCGAAAAAGAATTCGAGCATCTTCTGCACTTTAGGGATACGAGTGGATCCTCCGACTAGGACGATCTCGTCAATCTGAGACTTGGTCATTCCGGCGTCCTTGACGGCTTTCTCCACAAGATCCATGGCCATGTGAAAGTAGTCGGTGTTGATCTCTTCAAAGCGGGCACGAGTGATCGAGGAATAGAAATCTATGCCATCGAACAGAGAATCAACAGCTATCGCAGACTGGGTGGAAGAAGAGAGGCAACGTTTAGCCCGATCGCAAGCGGAGCGAAGCCTGCTCATAGAGCGCTTGTTAGTAGTCAGGTCCTTCTTGTACTTGCGCTTGAACTCTTCCACAAAATGGTTCATCATTCGGCTATCAAAGTCCTCACCGCCCAGATGAGTGTTCCCGGCGGTAGACTTGACTGTGAAGACAGCTTCTTTGATCGATAAGACGGTCACATCTAAAGTGCCTCCTCCGAGATCGAAGATGAGAACGTTCCTCTCCGTTTCAACCTATTAAAACAATACATTAAGATGTTGTTAACCAGTGTTCTTAAAATTCAAATTTTATTTGAATCGATTCAAAATTCAAATTCAATTTTTGTTTTTATTTTGATTTGTGTAATTCAAATTCATGAATCTGAATTTTTAATCGAAATTCAACTAAAAAAGATTCAAAAATAATTTAATTTCTTAGCCTATAACTTCAGCATATTTTTATGGTTAAGCCAAATATTGGTTGATAGATGTGAGCAATGAACGTCAAAAGAAAGATCCAGTGAATGTTTTGACTCTTTCCTGACTATACATCGATATAAATATGTTGTAAAAGTAGTTTTCGATATTATTTGTGATGCCTCATGGGAAAATATCCATCTGTTACCATGGTAACGCATTGAATTAATTCATTCAGGAAAATTTGAATCGATAAAAAATTCAGATTCACCTTTTTAAAAAATGAATTGATTAGATTCAGATTCATCATTTTTTTGAATTAATTCATGAATTAATTCAAATTGAATTAATTCAAGATTGAATTTTAAGAACACTGTTGTTAACAACTACTTGAAGAGTTAATTACCTTCTGGCGGAACCCGTAAGCGATAGCGGCCGCAGTGGGCTCATTGATGATGCGGAGAACATTTAGGCCGGCTATGGTTCCAGCGTCTTTCGTAGCACGGCGCTGAGCGTCATTGAAGTAGGCCGGGACCGTGACCACTGCGTTCTTCACAGGCTTGTTCAAATAAGCCTCGGCCGTCTCTTTCATTTTAAGGAGCACCATGGAAGAGATTTCTTCTGGGAGAAAAGTCTTGGTCTCCCCTTTATACTGGACTTCAATCTTGGGTTTTCCTGTGAAAAAGAAATTATAATTTATGCTTTTAAATTATTAATAATTTGAAATAGTTTAATGCCTTCATCATTGATGACTTTAAATGGCCAGTGCTTCATGTCCTCTTGGACGATGGGGTCGTCGAACCGGCGGCCAATGAGTCGTTTCGCATCGTAGACGGTGTTGGTGGGATTCACTGCCATCACATTTTTAGCAGCTTCTCCAATGTGTCTTTCACTCTCGGTGAAGACCACACAGGAAGGAGTTGTCCTGTTGCCGTGGTCATTGGCTATGATCTCCACTTGACCGTGCTGAAAGATAGCCACACAGGAGTAGGTAGTGCCAAGATCGATCCCGACGGCTGCATCAGACTCAGCAGCCATGATTCTAATAAAAAGATTAAGAAATAATACATCTGTATAGTAGGGCGAGTTTGATTTTTCACATTTGAATAGTTTGAATTTTTATTTGTTAGAAAGTTTCTATCCTGTGATTTCTACAGCAGTAGGCAGTAGAGCCTACATTCAACTTGAGTTGGCATATAAATGACATGAATTTATAATAGAAAAATAATAATCTGAAATAACACTTTTCATGTTGGATTCATTCAGAGTTAGAGATGGCAATTCTGCAGAAAACGATAAAAATACAAATGAAAATACCTTTTGGAAGTTAGAAATGTCAAACCAGGATGACTCAAAACTCAAATGTTCCTCCTACGCAGACGACGTTTACAGAATGTCAACATATGGCTGACGGGTTCAGCTAAACAGCTTCCAGACATTTTTTTTTTTACTTTTATGGTTTTTTTTTAAAGTTTTAAAATTATACTTCATTGTAATCTTGACAAAACTCAATCGGAATGAATTCATACATCGAGTTACGGAGTTGATTATATTCTATTTTCTAGTTTCCTACCGGAGCCAATGATTATTCGACATATAATTACGCGCCAAATTTTAAACGGGTTTTCCATTCTTCTTCATATTTTTCCAATATCGAACTTTTCAACCATCTTACCTATTCTAGAATGCAATGATTTCGCACACAAAAGTGTTAAAATGGTTAAAGGTATGCGTGTTATTTAAAGGTCTCTCATTATTTTTAAAATACAGTAGGCCTATTACAATAATGAGCACAGGACGATATTTAAAAAAAAATTACGGTTTAAACTGATACATGAACGATACTAGTAAAAATTACATCACACCAGAAACGGAATGGGTGATTATTATTCAACTGTTCGACGGCGTTTATTCTTACTGTTGGGCAACAGTTCCAAATGATCCGAGTCGCTCTGCCTTCCTCCATTTTCATCCGCTCCTGATTCGTCTCGATTGACATTGAAAATCTCATCAAAGAGAAGTTGCATCTCATCCATCGTCTGCTCAACTCCCTCCTTATCATTCATCAGCTGATCTGGCGATTCCAACGACTTGCTGACTTCATTGCACTTCTTCACAATGGCATTCTTCCTCTTGGCTATGTGCTCCAGTTTCGATTTTAGATCCTGGCAGTAGTTCTTCAAGTCACTTTTAGTCTTCTCCAGATCCTTCTGCCTAATTTCTTCCAGGTGAAAGCGCTTCAATTCCAGAGCCAGTTGCGTCATCTCTTCTTGCGTAAGCCTAGCATCGTCGTAAGTGATGGAAAATGTGCTCTCCGGCAAGAGGTTTCTCTCTTCCACGAACATCTTCAATATTCCATCCTTTTTACATAATATATAGTAACAATAAAAAAGACTT
Source organism: Chydorus sphaericus (assembly GCA_030141595.1). Taxonomy (NCBI): domain Eukaryota; kingdom Metazoa; phylum Arthropoda; class Branchiopoda; order Diplostraca; family Chydoridae; genus Chydorus; species Chydorus sphaericus. The sequence goes on from CM057927.1 coordinate 4,228,357, forward strand.
TTTATTAATTATTAACTATTTTTATACCAAATCGATTAGTGATCAGAATCGTTGCAGAGCCTCTGACAGCCGGAGGGATGTCCTTCACCCAGATGTCCCCTAGTTTCTTGTTATCCTTTTCCATGATATCATCTCCCTCACAGGCAGTGAAATCAGCGCACTTCTGATTATCGTAGCAAGTCGAAAAAGCGGCATGTTGAGAGACAGGGATCGTGGAGCTCTTCTTGATGATGGTGGACATGATCCCTTCGTCGATTCCAACGCCCAGAGAGTGTGGGACAATGTCAGAGAGAGTAAAGTCTTTGAAGACCTCCGACTGATCTCCATTGAGAATAGCGGCCAGAATAGCTGCTCCGTGAGCCACTGCTTCATCAGAATTCATGTTAGGACTGTTATTAAACTTTTCTTGACCGAAAAGAGCTGTTAAAAGTCTATGGATCTTCGAAATGCGAGTAGATTCTCCTAGTAAGATGACGTCCTGGACTTCCAATGGATCCATTCGATCAGCATCCCAAAGGACCTTCTTGACGAGCTCCAAAGTAAGGCAGAATTGCCGGTCATTGATTTCTTCAAACCGCTTTCGAGTGATGGAAGAGTTAAAGGAGATATACCGTCCATCAAAGATTCAATGGATATGGGGGCCTCTTGGGAAGAAGAGAGGAGCTTTTTGGCTTCTTCACAGGCGATGTGCAGTTTGCTGAGAGCAACCTTGTCGCTAAAGAGATCTTTTTCGTCATTCTTCATTTTGAACTCTTTGGTGAAGTGAGAGACCAATCGCCTGGTGAAATCTTCTCCTCCAAGATGAGAGTCTCCAGCTGTTGATCTGACTTTAAAGGTTATGCCTTCAACGGTGACTACAGAGACGTCAAAAGTGCCTCCACCCAGGTCGAAAATCAGAACGTTCCTCTTCTCTTCATTCTATAAATAATCCGATTTTAGAAAACAAAGACTACAAAAAAGGAGTTTAAGCTATGTTATACCTTTTCTTGGAACCCATAGGCGATAGCAGCTGCAGTAGGATCGTTGATAATGCGAAGAACGTCGAGGCCAGCGATAGTTCCAGCATCTTTCAAAGCACGTCGCTGAGAATCTTCGTAGTTAGCCGGGACTGAGATGACCGCTTTGGTAACAGTTTTGCCCAAATAAGCCTCGGCTGTCTCTTTCATTTTGAGAAGAATAAAGGCACACATTTCTTCTGGGAATAAGGTCCTCTTTTCTCCTTTGAAGTCCACTTGGATTTTTGGTTTTCCTGAGAGATAATGATAAGATATTTAGGTAGAAGATGATGTATGAGTTTAAAACTGAACATACCTCCATGATTGATGATTTCAAAAGGCCACAGTTTCATGTACTTTTGCAGAACAGGGTCGTCGTAATGACGGCCTAGGAGCCTTTTAGCAGCATAGACAGTATTGGCTGAGGATGTAGCCAACAACTCTCTGGCAGTGTCTCCAATGATGAGGTGTCCAAGAGCTGCATCGGGAAAGGCTACACAGGAAGGAGTTGACTTGTTTCCAAATTCATTGGGAATGGTCACCACCTGGCCCTGGTGGAAGACTGCCACACTTGAGTTGGAGGTACCAAAATTGATCCCGATGGCTGGGGCCTCTTCAGTCATTTCCTGTTACTGTGATATAACCTTAAGAGAAGATGATATAAATTAATCATAGAAGTCAAAATAAGGATCATTTCCATCTTTATAAGAGAGGTAGGTGTAATTAGACTTGTGAGAGCAAAAAATAACTGTTGTCTGTTGTGACAATTTTGGCAGGGACTACAGTTTAAACCTCATAAATAATTTCTGCTTAACCTAGAGTATGTATATAATTTATAGAAGAATGCTACTACACTTACCAAACAAATATTTATGGATGAAATCAAGAAAAACTAATCCAAAAAGGCAAAAAAGGAGAGATTAGGTCTAGCTCTGTTTGGGCCAGTAGGGGAGTAAACAGTAAACACAGGGGGAAATGGCGGGAGACGGGATTGACAAATACTGCAGAAAGATGAAGTGTGTGGCTAATCAGCAACCATTTGCATCAGTACACCGAAACTGGCTCAAAATGAATAATTCCATAAATTAGAAAAATGGATCGATATTCGTTAACTTTTATTTCCCAACAAAAATATTTGAAAATCAAATAATTAATATTGATAATTATTTATAAATATTGTGATAAAGGATTTTGAAAATAATTGTAATTTGCAACACCAAGTTGGCCCAATAAAATTCTTATTTTATAAGTTTAGTTTATAAGCTTTACTAGCTGGTCCGCGTTTCGGCGTTGCCCGAAATGATTTTTTTTTTGTTTTGGTTTATTTTGAATATATTCTTAAATCCATCATTTATAGTATCTTTAACCCGTAATAGGAACTATTTTACTTTTTTGATTGTGCCAACCTTTGTATTTCTCAGGCGGCCTATACGGCCACCTTCGTTCCAACTTCCAGGGCTTGAAACATGTACATGCCAGTTATTCAACGTGTTTTACTGTTAGCTTAAACAAGGTTGGCGTTGATTAGCCCCTTCATATTTTCCTTAAGTACTAACACTACATTGCAAGTTAAAGTTCGACTGCCTTCTCTAAGCCCCTCCTTCTCCAATTTTTGGGCCAATCAGGGAATTTCTTGACACCGATTCTCTTTCTGTTTTATACATAAAGATTTAATATGTAGGAAAATCACTGTTTATATCAATCATAGGGCAAACTGAAAGGCTCTGCTTTGCTATTATTAACCGTTATGTCAATTTTTTGTATTCAAAATTGATTCTAAAAAATATATGTTTACAGAGAGATAAATTTACAATATTTTTTGTCGTTCTATTTTTTTACCTACCTTACTTACAATTGTTTTAAAAATAAATTTACCTATTTGTTATGCGCGTTTTATTTTTTGTGTGTTTCCGTTTGCCATTACAATGATATACAGTTGAGAAATCAGCTAATAAAAAATTGACAGCTTATTTAAATATTTTATTTTGTTGTTATGGATAATAGTTGTCGATGGCAGCACATTGATTTGATTGTACAAACTAAAATGACGGTAAGAGGATTTGGGGTGATGATATCCTTTATGCTTGGGATAACTCTTCGCACGGCTAGAGCGGCAAAGAATTAATCAATTCTAACAAAGGTACTATTTCCTAAACAGGAACAAGAATCATTTAATTTACAAAAGCGACAGAAGTCACTTTCATCATTTACTTTCTTGAATAAAATCTCAGAATTGTAGAATTGATCCTTTTCGCTTATTGGATTGTTTGGATAACTCTTTGTCCGATTAGAAGAATTCATTTCAACCGTATACGAAAGTACATTTTGTTCCATGCAGGGACAAAAAAGATTTCCTTTACAACAGAAGCAGAAATCGCTTTCAGTATTTGCATAAATCTTCCTTGACATGTCAGACAATCTAAAGAAAATAATGTTTTGTAAAGGTTCGTAAAGGAGCCACATCCTTACTTCGTACAAATATAACTGTAGAAAGATCTTCGGAATCATCATTATTCAAATTCTAACCCTTAAAATGGCGCTTGTAGCACTTCAAACAGTCCTTGTAGCACAAAACAGCAATACAAGTTATGGAGCAGGCTTAATAAACCTGGCAAGGACTTTCAAACATGTAGAAATAAAAAAAAACTAACTAATTAACTAAAAAAACGGTCTTTTTCTTCTACCTGGATTATTTCATATTGTTTTGTGCTACAAGCGCGTTTGATGAGGATTCCTTGCCAGAGTTATTAAGCCTGGTTTAAATATTTCTATATTTGTGTGCTACAAGGACTTTCTAATATAAGAAGCGCTTGCCAGAGTTATATATCCCTGGTTTTTCATATTTTTCATATATATAAGCGGTGGCAACTACTTACTATATTGGACAAGTCCTTGTAGCACACAAAAGAAATACAATCTGTAGAAATACAATAGCTATTATTAACCAGGCTTAATAAACATGGCAAGGAGTCCTCGTCCAACGCGCTTGTAGCACATATATGAAACAGAGAAACCAGGTAAAGTCAAAGACCTGGCAAGCGCATCTCATCTTTAACCAGTCCTTGTAGCACAATAAATCAATACAAGTTATGAACCAGGCTTAATAAACCTGGCAAGGACTTTCAAAAAAGGTTTTTTGCAATTTCGGAAGCAAGAACCAGGGGTATATAGTAGAGATGTTGATTTGACAAAAATGAGAAACGGTATGGGGTCGACAGATGTATTAACCACAAAATTATACAAGCCGCAGCCAATTATTGCAATGTATTCATGAATAGTAGCTTTTCAGCGTTTATTCCGATGCAAAGCAAAAATAATAGCTGCGCTTTAACAATTATCAAAGGTTCCATTTAACTATGAAAAACTACTTTCACTCGTCATTATTCATCCTCTATATAGTTCTAAACCTTGCTAAATTGTACTTCCGCACCACAAATGCTGCAGGTAATACCTTTATACAAGACTATTAGCCTGATTTTTGAATAAGTAAACGTGGGTATCCTTTTTACCGTAGGATGTACTCCTGTGGATCTGCTAGCGCAATAATTAATCTCCGATTAACAACAGTGAACCTTTTTCGGAAGACAAATGAATACGCTTAACGTGGTTTCGCAACAATGAAAACCAAAATTTTTCTATTCAACTTACCGACATATTCGAAAAAAATAAAACTATCAACTTTGTCAAAAATAAATTAAGATGTCCAAATCATTCTTCGAGCGGGGGAAACCGATATTATATATGTGTTGACCCTAACAGATGCACTCCCGACACGTCCCGTGTCAAAGGCTACAACTTATCAGGGGGGAACCCCTAACAGATGAACTCCCGACACATCCCGTGTCAAGGGCTACACCATATTAGGGGGGGAAGATCTTAGAGCTAAACTTAACTACACTTTTAAGAAGGTTCTCTGCTCTTATATATACCCATTGGTTACGATATTTCAGTTTGCAAGAAACAACGTTACATGGTTAGGATCTAGGAAGGGGTGGAGCTAGGAGTTTTTCAAGTCAACGCTCTCACATAAACACCCAACTACAATACCAAGTGTGCGGTCCCCAATTTTTACTCCCGGGAAAGGGCACTTGACTCCGACATTAATACATATTTTTCATTAAAATGGGGGTGGAGTTAAAGAAAAAAGATTTACAGATGTTCAACAGTTATTATTGAATAAAACAAATCGACATATATATTGACATTTGAGAAATCAAAAAGTTTCGAAGTATTGCTTTTTTTTTCTTTGGTCGGAACTTAAGTGCGTGGAGCTGGGTATAATTATTGTCTCGTCGTGTTCGTTAATATCATTGTTCATCATCGGTCCCACTTCTCCTTCTTCTCTTAATATATACGAGACAAATCGACAATCAGTCAAGAGTTATGTGAAGGAGCTGTAATTTCCCATCGCTTCTCTGCTGGGGTAACGCACAGTAAATTGAACTGCGAATGGGAATAATGTACCATCACCGTACTTGATAAGAGATGAAACTGGAGAAAGAAAAGGTTCGCGGCGTTAGTTAATAGTGTGGTCCATGCTTGTGATTCTTTCTTTTATTTAAAATTGCAGTCAACATTCAGTAGCCCCAATCGTGGCTCAATCTGTCATTCTTGTCCTTTGATAAAATTTCGTTTAACTAGCCATAATAATTCTATTTCTACAGTAAATTGGGTCTTTGTTATCCTTTTATTATTTTCTGTTCTATAATTCTTTGGCCTGCCTTTATGGTCATTGTATCCCTCTTAATAGCTTTTACCATTTTCATAGTATAGATAAATCTAATGTTCAGGACATAACCGTATAAAGGACCGTAGTTGTTCAGCACACTTAAGCCTTTGCCCTTTAGACCTCGTAATAGATATTAAGGGGTTTATTCTAGTTTCTACATTAATTCTCATTAGATTATGGTGTTATCTACGGTACCTACTTTTTTGTTGTTCTATGCAATCTTTGAGTAAAAGCCCTCTTAATTATGGCTAATCCCCAACAAGACACGTTATTCAACGTCTATCTTGTGAAGAGGAACTATTAGGTTAGCGGCACATAAAATGTTTCTTATAACTTTCTGAAGATACATGAAAACTGTTTAAATTATATATTTTGACGCGTCAAGTAAGATTGGTAATATTCATAATGAATGCACTATTCCACGATGCAGTAAAATTAAATTTTATAGTGATAGTATTGTAGAGGGAAAAAGAAATGACAATTCGCCCACGATCCCGAATCCCTTTAATTTGGAGCGTTTCGTAAAAATTATCACATCATAAGATTTTGAAACCTTCATGGTTCAAAAGAGTGGGAAACCGCCAAATAAATAAGATAAAAGTAGCTACATAAAGGAAACAGGAAGTAGAGATGTTGATTTGACAAAAATGAGAAACGGTATGGGGGCGACAGATGTATTAACCACAAAATTATACAAGCCGCAGCCAATTATTGCAATGTATTCATGAATAGTAGCTTTTCAGCGTTTATTCCGATGCAAAGCAAAAATAATAGCTGCGCTTTAACAATTATCAAAGGTTCCATTTAACTATGAAAAACTACTTTCACTCGTCATCATTCATCCTCTATATAGTTCTAGACCTTGCTAAATTGTACTTCCGCACCACAAATGCTGCAGGTAATACCCTTATACAAGACTATTAGCCTGATTTTTGAATAAGTAAACGTGGGTATCCTTTTTACCGTAGGATGTACTCCTGTGGATCTGCTAGCGCAATAATTAATCTCCGATTAACAACAGTGAACCTTTTTCGGAAGACAAATGAATACGCTTAACGTGGTTTCGCAACAATGAAAACCAAAATTTTTCTATTCAACTTACCGACATATTCGAAAAAAATAAAACTATCAACTTTGTCAAAAATAAATTAAGATGTCCAAATCATTCTTCGAGCGGGGGAAACCGCTATTATATATGTGAGACGATAATAAAAAATCACGATCTCCGTGGTTCAGAAGCTGAGACCAGACCATGCGGTAATTACAGTTTGCAAGTGGAAGTATCCACTTTTGTTAGTGTCGCAGTTAAACCAAGTAAAATATATATTTTATAAACACTGCTTCCACGACTCCTTTAAATATTTATTCCATAATTATAATAGGAGCTGGAGTAAATCTGAAACCACAAGCGAACGTTTCTGTGAGTCGCATCATCAATCTTGGCCCTAATAATCTAATGATGAGAATGTCACGAATAAGTAATAGTTGAGAAAATTGATTCTCGCCGCATTTCTTCGTTGAAAGAGATTTGAGTGATCAATAGTGCTTGGACAGGAACACCCTACATCTTGTCCTACCATGAAAGGCAGCAGAATTGATTCGATCCCTTCTATTTCCACGTACTCAATCTTTGCCAATCGTAACCCGTTCGACTGCGTTTGGCTAACAAGGACACATTTTGTTCCATTTTAGGGACAAAAAAGATTTCCTTTACAACAGAAGCAGAAATCGCTTTCAGTATTTGCATAAATCTTCCTTGACATGTCAGACAATCTAAAGAAAATAATTTTTTGTATAGGTTCGTAAAGGAGCCACATCCTTACTTCGTACAAATATAACTGTAGAAAGATCTTCGGAATCATCATTATTCAAATTCTAACCCTTAAAATGGCGCTTGTAGCACTTCAAACAGTCCTTGTAGCACAAAACAGCAATACAAGTTATGGAGCAGGCTTAATAAACCTGGCAAGGACTTTCAAACATGTAGAAATAAAAAAAATAACTAATTAACTAAAAAAAACCGTCTTTTTCTTCTACCTGGATTATTTCATATTGTTTTGTGCTACAAGCGCGTTTGATGAGGATTCCTTGCCAGGGTTATTAAGCCTGGTTTATATATTTCTATATTTTTGTGCTACAAGGACTGTCTAATATAAGAAGCGCTTGCCAGGCTTTTATACCCCTGGTTTTTCATTTTTATGAGTGCTACAAGCGCGTTGGATGAGGAGTCCTTGCCAGGGTTATTATTAGGCCTGGTTGATAACTTGTATTTCTACGTATTGAGTTTTGGTTATGGTTTTTGTGTGCTATTTTTGTGGTTGGTGTGGTTTTGTGGGCACCACATAATAAAATAATTTTCAGTATAAATTTTCATTTAAAAAAAATTAATATTATGCGCTTGCCAGGGGATTTAAGCCTGGAAGTTTATCATTTTGACGTCACTTTCGGATCCTCACCGGAACATTCCTAGTCGTGACTCTTAACGAATGTTTTCTGTGCTACAAGCGCGTTTGATCCTTGCCAGGTTTATTAAGCCTGGTTTATATATTTCTATATTTGTGTGCTACAAGGACTTTCTAATATAAGAAGCGCTTGCCAGAGTTATATACCCCTGGTTTTTCATATTTTTCATATATATAAGCGGCGGCAACTACTTACTATATTGGACAAGTCCTTGTAGCACACAAAAGAAATACAATCTGTAGAAATACAATAGCTATTATTAACCAGGCTTAATAAACCTGGCAAGGAGTCCTCGTCCAACGCGCTTGTAGCACATATGAAACAGAGAAACCAGGTAAAGTCAAAGACCTGGCAAGCGCATCTCATCTTCAACCAGCCCTTGTAGCACAATAAATCAATACAAGTTATGAACCAGGATTAATAGGCTGGACAACCAGTATTTGTAGCACAAAAAAGCAATTTTGCAGCCTTATATTTTACAGAGAATTAGTTGTGAAAATTTTGCAACTAAATATTTCTACCAAAAAGTCTATATAAGTATCTACATTTCAATTTCTTTGTTTAGCTTAGGCTATGGGTTTATTGGTATTTCTAAGTATTGTTATGGGTAGTTCAGCCCATTTTTTGGTGCTATTTTTCCAAAGTACAATTTTTTTATTAGTCTAATGGAAACCCAAAATAGAAAAATAATTGATTACCCGAAACCGGTTTTTAAATGGAATAGAAAATTATAGTATTAAACTATTGTCGGGCGGCAATTACCTATATAATCTGCCTGGAAGGTCATGAGATATGAGTTTTATATTGGATATTATTAAATGGAAAAGTTTTATCATTTACTGAAAATAATGATTTGTTCAACGGGGCATTGTTTGGTTATTAAAATTTCTTATAAGATATTTAGAGTCCGTGTTCCGCAACGCTTAAATTAAATATCAAGTCACGGGATATTTTAACAAACAATTACGATCATTTGATTTTTTCAAAATAACAATATTCTAATGTTGTATCAATATACTATTCCTAACAAGCTTTAACTTCGATTTATTATTTATTTTAATGTAAACCTGAATGATTTTTTACCATATTTTCTATGTTGGTTGTTGGTAGGATGTTACCTTTTATGTTTGTTTGTTTTGTATTAATAAAAATACGAATACGATAAAAAAAATATTTTACATATAATGCGCAAAAACAATAGATGGAAGCCAGAATTTGTTAACGTAAAGCATAATTTTGTTAAAGTCTATTTTATTGCTATGAATTTATGCACCAATAATATCTAGTTGACCGATGCTGCGGCTAGTCCACTAGACCGTAATAAATAATTAGTTTTCCCGTGATTTTAATATTGTATTAACCTTGTAATCTTTTATTTTATATCACAATTTTTATAGAGTCACGATAAAATATATAAGATTTCTATAAATATAAATAAAAAATATTATAGCTAATCAAGTACATGCATGAAGGCTACATCCTCGTAAGCGCAATTCAGCAACCGATTGAGACGATCCGTGTTCATAATAACCTTCGATTATTATCATTCAAAGCAGCATCACTCTCAAATTAGGTGTAATTATGGTGAAATCTTGAACGAATCTCCTCTTCTTCTTCGCCACTTCCCAATCTGACCTAACAATCTGTTACATGGGATTATGCTAAATTGACACAACCGAATCTTGCGACGTCACAACAACATCTAGGCGATGACTTGCGATGAGCTCTTGGTTGCCCCGTGCTCCTCCACCAGCCGGCCGATCTCTTCTTTCGGTAGCCGAGCTCCATCGCTGGCAACGCTCACTGTGCTCTTAAAGCCAGCGCCCTTCATAACAACAGAAACACATTCACCACATTCTAAAATGAACATACAATTAGCTAACTTAACTATTAATTAATAAAAGAGACGTTTAAAAAATATTCCTTCAAATACCGGGAAGGAAAACGAACGAACATCATCCGGAGATGACTGGAAAACGGTTGTAATAGTAGCAGCAGTCCCCGTACTGCTTTTGATAATGGCGTGCGAAATGTCACCAAATCCAACGCCAGGAGACGCAACCTTAGAGAGAGCAAAGTCTTTCATAACAGCCGCTCCGTAGACGACAACTTCTTCAGCATCGATCAAAGAGCTCAGCTCTTTTCCATTGAAAAAGGCTTTGAGCAACTGTTTGCGATTTTGGGAATCCGAGTTGAGCACCCGAAAGGAAAGATGTCATGTATCCGCGACATGGTCATTCCAGCATCCTCGATGACCTCTTCTACGTGTTCGAAGATATAGCTGAATAAATCGACATTGAGCGCTTCAAATTCTTCTTCAATGATTGTCGATGTGAAGTTGATTCCGTCCATCAGAGAGTCGAGGGCTAAGCACGAAATGGTCCACCATCAACGGAAAATTAATACCATAAAAAAATGTATTGTCTGTTTTTAACAACCATTTCAGGGAAATCCAATTCAAGATGTATACTGAGAAATGGTTATAACATGATAACATTAAATAGTTCTTGAACGTTTGCTAGTCGACGATGACACATCTTCTAAATCTTCAGCATTCTTATTCATCTGATTCGGTGGGGCAATCGCTCCTCGGTCAGGATGAAGAATCCAGTTAAAGAGGCGCTCAATCTCCTCCTTCTTCTTATCAACCTCTTCTTTGTTTTCCAGCTGAGCTGTGCCTAGCCACTTAATGGCTTTGTTGCACTTCTTCATGATGATGGGCTTCCCTTTCTCTAGTCTAGATATGATATCCCGACAGTAGGATTCCAGAGTGTTCTTGGATTTAGCGAGATCCCGTAGATGGACGTCTTCTAGTCGGTGGAGCTCTGCTTCCTCCACCAAGCGGGCGATCTCTTCTTTGGAGAGGCGGGCTTCGTCCACTGCTACTGTGACCGTGCTCTTCACACCATTACCTTTCTCGGTCGCAGTAACTGTTAATACGCCATCCTATATTGAATTTGAGTAAAAACATCTGATTAAATAAGACACAAGAAGATAGACGAAAAAATAAACTTACAGCCTCGACGTGAAATATGATTTCGATCACTTTTTTGCCTTTTGGTGCCGGTTCTAACCCGTTTAAAGTGATGGTACCGAGGAATCTGTTGTCCTCAATGACCATCACGCGTTCTCCTTCGTAGATTTTGAAGGTAATGGCTTCTTGATTATCGATTATCGTCACGTATGTGACTACGCGTTGACAGGTGTGGCAGTGTTTCGCTTGATAATGGTGCTCATTATACCACCAGTGACGTCGACACCCAAAGCAAGTGGCACTACGTCAAAGAGGACCAAATCTTTTAGGACCTCCGACTTGTCGCCGTTGAATAAAGCGGCGAGGATGGCAGCACCGCTAGCGATAGCTTCGTCAGGATTGATCGGCTTGTTCACCTCCTTCGGTGAGAAATAGTAATTGAGCAGCTGCTGAATTTTAACGATGCGAGTGGATCCACCGACCAGGACGGTTTCCTTGATGTTAAACTTTTCCAACCCGGCCTCTCTGATGGCTTTCTCTACCAGTTCAAGTGTCGAGCAGAACAGATCGTCGTTGAGCGCGTCGAAGCGAGCACGAGTGACGGAACATTGAAAATTTACGCCTTCGTGAAGAGAGTCGATTGTAATTGGGGCCTCGGTGGATGAGCCGTTTAGCCCGATCGCAAGCAAACCGAAGACGACTTAGAGCTTTATCGTTGGTAGAAATGCCCTTCTTGTGTGTCTTCTTAAACTATTTGGCCAAGTGGTCCACCATACGGCTGTTGAAATCTTCTCCGCCCAGGTGAGAATCTCCAGCGTTCGATTTCGCCTTGAAGTGGCCGCCTTTCACCACCAAAACAGAGACATCGAACGTCCCTCCGCCCAGGTCGAAAATAAGAAGATTTTTCTCCGCTTAATATTTACTACGATTTTTATTCCAATTAGGATTTAGTATATACTACATTAAACTCTAGGAAGAGGGAAATATAAAGAGGAAAATGAGTATACCTTCTTTTGGAAACCGTAGGCCATGGCGGCCGCAGTGGGCTCATTGAGTAAGTGCAGAACTTTGAGACCGGCGATGGTAGTTGCATCTTTTGTAGCCCTCCGCTGGAATTCGTTGAAATGAACCGGAACCGTGATGACAGCTTTGGTGACTGGCTTACCTAAATATGCTTCAGCCGTCTCTTTCATCCTGAGTGAGGATAAATAGTGTGGCTGGCAAAATATTAAGGCGAGAACCTGTAAAACGTTGAAAAGGTACTGTCGTATGGTGCATTACACTTTTTACAAACTAAGTAACTTAAATCTTAAAATATCCTTATATAAAATTAATTACCGTAATGAATACTGAACCGGCCACAATGTGGAAGTCTCTGTCGACATCAATGATGTAAGTTATGTTAATCTGATATAATTATAACTCTTAAACTTATTTTATTTAAATTGCAGGAAGAAGTCTTGAGCGTTTTTGGCAAAGAAGTAACCAGTGGAATTGGAAACAAGATCAAGATCCCAAAAAATGGCCAACAGCTAGATGAGAGTAGGACCAATTTGGAATCTTTCTGCGTGGATGTCAAGTCAACGGCTGAGATAGCTGGCAACTTAGGCCTGGCTGCCATATGTGATGCGACGATCCATCGGCTCTCGAACAAGGATCACCAGCTGAGTTGTGGAAGAGAGGACTACGAGAGAAAAAAGAAGGAGATCGAGCGGTTGGTGGCTGAAGTTGATGCTGGAGTTAAGCAGAAAAACGTCACTCCCAGTAAGAAGAGAGCTTGGAAAGTGACTGCCAGGAAGTCGACTGGAGGCGGCATCAAGTTCCCTCGCTTGGTCCTTCCATCTCCAGCCAAAGAGGAGAAAGGAGAGATGAGCAAGCAGAAGTTGACTGCTCGAAAGTCTTTCGGTGCTGGACTACGAATTGCGAGCAAAGCAGCTGATCGCCTCTTCTTTCATTAGCCGGGGATCGTTGTTCACAACGGTCACTGCGCTCTCAAAGCCAGCGTCCTTCAGTACAGCAACAACATTCACCATTCTATCCTATTAAAAATAATAATATCTAGAAAGCAAAGTAAATTATAAATAAGGCTACCTATCACCTTCATCTGGAAACTGTAGGCCAAAGCATCCGCAGAGGGTTCGTTAAGAACGCGCAAGCCATTAAGGCCGGTCGGCCGGTAATGGCTCCAATGTCCAACGGTCCGTCGCTGAGAGTCGTTGAAATGAGCTGGGACGGAGGCGATCAACCTTCCCCTGGTGGAGACTGCAGCCAGGGAGTTGGAGATCCCAAAATCAATGAAAATGACAGGTGTTTCTTCTGTCATCTTCTAAAACGAAGAAAGGAAAGGTAAAACAAAATATGTATATAAAAAGAATTAAGAACTCCTGATCAAAACAGTATATTACTTAAGTATGTGAAAGCAAAGTACAAGGGGTACCATTATTATAGCACAACAGTTTATAAGCTAGTAGGGCGAGTTCCAGTTAATTTACCAACAAAACTGTTGCAAGCTAATTGTATAGCTTTCTTAACCGGATTATCATCCTTTATACCTCCTAGTCTCCTATAGTAACTAGTAATGGATTTGAAGAAAAATACATAACAAAAAGTACAGAGAGGAACTGAAGCGCGTTGACGAATGCACAATTGCAAACGTGTTGAAAAGTGTTGTTAATGGGGGCATATTTCTTGTGTTTATTATTTAATTAAGCCAGAAAGCTAGTTACGAGAAAGAGTTAATATCCTGGTTTCAAGTTCAATCAATATTTTAGAATTGAGTAGGAGAAAGAATAGCAGCAATTATGCTTGAAGAACTGATTTTATTGATTACAATGTCACTCGATATTTTTTTGGTTATTGGGAAACTGAAAGAATAGAATAAAATGTGGGTCTCGAATCCGGTTATAGTGGCAGGATAACGGTAGCTGGGCAAGATTAGTGGCAATTGCAAACCGACCCCATGCCATACCCCATTCCGGCAGGAGAACATTTACCCGACTGACATTCGCTGTTCGTTGTGCATTTAGCTGTCGGAAAAATTATATATTAAAACATGAAGATACAAAGGCGGTATAAAATGAATGAATAATTAACACATCTTGTGAGAAAAGATTCACGATTTATCCAAGCATCCGAGAAGTCTTTCCGATGAGACAATATTAAGATCTTGTGCCGTCGACCCCTCAGTATCAAGATAGACGGCCGCTCCATTGGAAGTTGAAACCAAGAAACTTGCCATCATCAGCAATCCAACGAAAATCTATTATATATACATATATTATTGCAAGAACAATCAAAACAGAAATAAGAAATAACTGTTGTACAGCAGTGAAACTGAAATCGTTGATGCTTACCATCAGGATCTTTTTTTCATTCAACATTCTGTTGCTCGTCGCTTTAAAGTTGTACATGTTTCTTGGCTTCCTCTTTTTCTTCTTTTATATGATTTTATTCGTAATAGGAGACGGGGTACAAGCATACAGCTGGATTTGAAGCAAGGACATGTGCTTCATTATCTATTGTTGCTTTTTCAAGAATGAAACACAAGCATGCACCAGTTGTTTTCATTTTTATTGCAAATGAAAGAAAACGTGTATTCATTTTTTTCAGGTGATGACAATACCTACGTAAAGGTCTTTAATGTTTTTGTTTTTTTACTGGCTGCGTTAATTCTTTTTTTTTTAAACCAAACAATAATGCCTATCACCATTGTTAGCCCTGTTTTTGTTACCAGCACGAATTTTTATGGGGGCATATTTCCTTGTTTTTATTATTCAACTAAGCCAGAAAGCCAGTTGCGAGAAAGCCAGTCTGTTTTCTTATGGCTTATGATATATTACACGGAATCAAATTAGTAGCGAATCGATTCGATTGATTGGAAGGGATACCTACTTGAATTATCCCCATGTTATTCAGATGCTGTTTTTTTTTCTTAAAGTCTAACCTGGATCAATCAATAACAAAAGTTTAGGCGCCCAATAAGTCGAAATGTAAATCTGCATTTTTAATAATAAACCCATAAAACAACTTAATACTTGAGCGCAACTTTTGAACGGCTCTTAAACGCTAGATTTTTAATTGTTCTCTCAGCTCGTGCAGAAACGTATTGCGAATGCTCTTCTGAGAGGGCAACTCACTTAACTTTAAAAAACCGTAAATGTTTTTTTAGTGTATTCTATAACAAGTTTTCACTTAAAATTTTATATTAGGACAATTGAAATTCTAATAATACATTCTTTATTATAACTGTTACTCGGTTGACAATACGTTAACACATTTTATTAGATCGAAGCGTTTTCTGATGAATCACATCGCACCGGGCATCAATTAAACATACATCGAATAGCTTTCTATTAATAATATATTATTAATAATTGATTTTAAAAGCAAGAAATCAATAGTTATCATATGCTTCAGTTATTCTTGTCAATTGCCATGGTCACGATTTCTAGAACAAATCGTATCCGCGAAATGCGCGAACAACAGTTTAAATCGAGAAAATACTTGTTTGTAAGTGTAAACTAAATGTTTTCTTGGGCACATCCGGAAAGACACCGAAACGAAAAAAACAGTCCCTAGCCAGTATGTGTAAATCAGTGAACTTATTTGTTGCGAGCCAGCGGCGATTTTTTAGCGAAGCGAAAAAAAACGACGCTTGGGCGGAGCTGATAAGTCGTGCGTAAGCGTGAATAAAGATTTCTGGCTAGGACTGTTTTTCGTTTCGGTGTCTGTCCGGATGTGCGCAAAAAATACAAAAATTCACACTAACACACATAAAAACAAGTTCACTGATTTACACATTCTGGCTAGGGAGTAGGGACCGTTTTTTTCGTTTCGGTGTCTTTCCGGGTGTGCCCAAGAAAACATTTAATTTACACCTACAAACATGTTCACTCGAAATACAAAAACTATTATTAACCAGGCTTAATAAACCTGGCAAGGAGTCCTCGTCCAACGCGCTTGTAGCACTTATGAAAGAGAAAACCAGGTAAAGTCAAAGACCTGGCAAGCGCATCTCATCTTCAACCAGTCCTTGTAGCACAATAAATCAAAACAAGTTATGAACCAGGCTTAATAAACCTGGCAAGGGCTTTCAAAAAATGTTTTTTGCAATTTCGGAAGCAAGAACCAGGGGTATAAAAGCGGTGGCAACTACTTACTATATTGGACAACTCCTTGTAGCACACAAAAGAAATACAATCTGTAGAAATACAATAGCTATTATTAACCAGGCTTAATAAACCTGGCAAGGAGTCCTCGTCCAATGCGCTTGTAGCACATATGAAACAGAGAAACCAGGTAAAGTCAAAGACCTGGCAAGCGCATCTCATCTTCAACCAGTCCTTGTAGCACAATAAATCAATACAAGTTATGAACCAGGCTTAATAAACCTGGCAAGGACTTTCAAAAAATGTTTTTTTTTGCAATTTCGGAAGCAAGAACCAAGGGTATATAAGCGGTGGCAACTACTTATTATATTGGACAACTCCTTGTAGCACACAAAAGAAATACAATCTGTAGAAATACAATAGCTATTATTAACCAGGCTTAATAAACCTGGCAAGGAGTCCTCGTCCAACGCGCTTGTAGCACATATGAAACAGAGAAACCAGGTAAAGTCAAAGACCTGGCAAGCGCATCTCATCTTCAAGGAAACCAGGTAAAGTCAAAGACCTGGCAAGCGCATCTCATCTTCAACCAGTCCTTGTAGCACAATAAATCAATACAAGTTATGAACCAGGCTTAATAAACCTGGCAAGGACTTTCAAAAAATGTTTTTTTGCAATTTCGGAAGCAAAAACCAAGGGTATATAAGCGGTGGCAACTACTTACTATATTGGACAACTCTTTGTAGCACACAAAAGAAATACAATCTGTAGAAATACAATAGCTATTATTAACCAGGCTTAATAAACCTGGCAAGGACTCATTATCTAACAGTTACAAAAATAAAAACCAGGGGTATATAACTGTGGAAAGCGCTTCTTATATTAGACACTCCTTGTAGCACAAAAAAATTATACCAAAACAATATGAAGACATTGGTTGCAGTTTGACTTGGCTTCCTAAAAAAGTACTTAAGGAAGCTTCATCTCTATACTTTGATAAGATTCAAGGACGGCCTGGAAATTGCAAGTTCCAAGATCACTGTTGGAAATAGTATCAGTAACAAACCGGCTTCGGCCTATGGTTGAGCGGCGGGGGACAACAACCTTACTGATCCTGATACTACGAAAGTGGTGTGATCTTGAGTTCATCCTTATGAAGGCTTCCTTCAAACGTTGAAATACAAGTTATCAACCAGGTTTCATAACCCTGGCAAGGACTCATTATCTAACAGTTACAAAAATAAAAACCAGGGGTATATAACTGTGGAAAGCGCTTTTTATATTAGACACTCCTTTTAGCAAAAAAAATTATACCAAAACAATATGAAGACAATGATTGCAGTTTGACTTGGCTTCCTAAAAAAGTACTTAAGGAAGCTTCATCTCTATACTTTGATAAGATTCAAGACGGCCATTTTTGGGTATAAGAGCTTGGAAATATTGTATTGATTAACCAGGCTTAAAAAACCTGGCAAGGAATCCTCGTCAAACGCGCTTGTAGCACTTATGAAATAGAAAACCAGGTAAAGTCAAAGACCTGGCAAGCGCATCTTCTCTTCAACCAGTCCTTGTAGCACACAAAAGCAATACAAGTTGTGAACCAGGCTTAATAAACCAGGTCGTCTGCTCAGAGAGAACACGGAGAGCGGCCAGGGCTGTGGAAATAAAAAAAAATTATAGGAGTGTCGCCATCTACCAGGAGAATCCCAAAACTTTTTACATCCCTTCGGCATCCCGTAGGTATAGCAGACGACAGACGTCAGACGCATAGCGGCACAGGCCCTCTGACTGATAAGTCCATCAACATCCATTTTAAAAAGACACACAAATGCCAAATGCTTTATGCTTGATAAGCACTTAATTTTAATTCATAACGAGTCTTAAGAGTCTGTATGCTTAAAAGATATTTAATTTCTGAAATATCTTAAATATGAGCCTTTAAGACATCGCGAACTGATAGTTGTTTATGAAAGTCATCAGGGCGAAATTGTAGAAATTTAATTCCCTGGACCCTGATCACACTGCTCCTTCGTACCTCTAAAAGAGTTTACTATATTCTATGCTTTCAACTGATTATCAATGACAAAAGCCATGTTTCCAGTAACTAAATGAAGAATATAGACGATGATGAAACAGATATTTATTATAGAAATCAAGTTCATTTCATATTTTCAAAAGATAAAAACGAAAGTCAACAAGAATGGATTGTTGATCAACTGGTCACCTTCCTCATTAACTCAGCATGAGGATGAGCACATCATGAACCAAAGTATATTTTAATGTGAATCTTCACAGTGCAAGAGATATTTTTTATCCTGCATTGTCGTTAAATGGACAAGTTATTGCTGTACACTCCACAACTCGAGCAAGCATTTTCAACTGGTGATGACCAGATATTTATATGAAAAAGAATTAGCAATCGTATCACAGCCTGCCATCAGTCTGTGGTCCACCAAGGTCGTAGTAGATCAGAAATCAGAATCAAGTTCTGCTTACAGCAAAGTTGGAGGTCCATCATTAACTGCAATAACAGACAAGAAATCAATATGAAACTAAAAATAAGGCATTAACAATATCATGAAAGTTGAACCAAAATCATAAAAGCTACAGAGTGAACCCTTTAGCTGCAGTTTTCCAAAACTTTGTCAAACGAAGTCGTGTTAAAAAAAAAAATACGTAAGACTTTGCAATCCGGATTGGCTGAACAAAATTTGGTTTAATAATCGTTTTAAATTAAATTAATAAAGTAAAAAAGAGGAACGATGAGCACAGAGCACTTTTCTTCACGTGATTATAGCAGACGCTAAATGGGAAGAAGCCAGAATGACAGTTGAGTGCCGGAGGCAGTTGGATGTAACGTTAGCCTTGGGATTCTCCCGCTAGAGAGCGCTGATCACAGCACAAAAGTTTAAAAATCCCAGCCACTTTTTCCCCATAAGCTGGCCGCTCTCCGTGTTCTCTCTGCGTCTGCTGGATAGCGCCTGTAAAGGTTGCACCGTTTTGAAGCTCCCGACTTTTACTCTGATTTTTAATTAAGATCCGTTATAAACTGATGCATACCTAGTGTCAATCTTATTTTAAGTGCTTTGTGAACATTTGCAGCAATTTTTATCGTCCAGTCTGCTGTTTTAGCAAGTCTTCCAGCAATGTTTACATCTGCACCTGTCACCTACCCACACCCTCTCTACACACTGACTCGGCTTTCTCCCTTGGTGCCGACTCGGGTACCAGCCAGTGTTTTTAAACTTCTACACTCACTCAACATCTGCTCTCGCCCATCAACTAAGCGTGGCCGTAGAAGTGGAACTGCTGACAAGAGGTCGAGAAGAAGCAAACGATGCCTTCAGTGTGGCTTAATCAATGCCCGATCTCTAGATAGCAATGGACCATTGGTGGAGGAGCACATCATTCGAAACGACCTAGACCTCTTGGCTGTGACCGAGACATGGTTGTCAACATCTGATGGTGACAGAATCATCGAAAATGTGTGCCCCACTTCTTACGATTCACTTCACGTCCCGCGAGTAAACAAGAAGGGAGGGGGCGTTGCCCTTATCTTTCGCAGCTCAATTAGAGTGCGTCCAGTCTCACTGGATTTCAACACCACGTCCTTGGAGTTTCTTCTGACTTGTTTCTCAATTAACTCACGTAACTTTGTGCTGCTGGTTGTTTATCGTCCGCCAAGTAGTAAAGTAAGCCAATTCCTGGAGGACTTTACCTGCCTTTTAGAGCTACTAGCAAGCAATCCTGGTCAGCTGATTATAGTTGGCGATTTCAACTTTAAGATCGACATTGCTAGTGATCCCGATGGTAAGAGATTATTAGCTGCTCTTGACTCGTGTGATCTCTTACAGCACGTCTCTGAACCAACCCATAACCGTGGGCACACATTTGACCTCGTCATATCAAGAGCAACTGAAAACACCATCGTCAACTGCTACGTTGAGTCCATCTCTGACCATGCAGCCGTTCACTACGTCGTTAGAGCTCATCGCCCTATGCGACAAAGGAAAAAAGTCTCATACAGAAGCTACAAGTCCATCGACATCGACCACTTCATGGCGGACATTAAACTTCTCCCACTGCTCTCTTCACCTTCCACCACGATTGATGGGCTCCTCTCTCAGTACAACACCGGCCTTAAGTCCATCCTCGACATCCATGCACCACTTGTGACCAAGGAAGTAACTATCCGTCCAGACAATCCATGGATGACGGAGGAAATTCGTTCTTCTAGGAGGACTTCTAGAAAGCTGGAAAGGCGAGCCAGGAAAACGCGTCTGGAAGTTGACAAGCAGATTCTTCATGACTCTCAAATGAAGTTGAAGTGCCTCATCACTGCAGCCAAAACTTCCTTCCTTAGCAACAAAGTAAAAGAAAATGTTGGTCGAATTTCTCTGTATAGGATCGTCGACTCATTCCTACAAAAACGACCAGTTCTTCGTCTTCCACAGCACAACTCAACAGCGGAACTCGTGGAACTTTTCAGCTTTTATTTCTACGACAAAATAGCCAGCATTCGACGCTCCTTTGGTAAATCAACTAGACCGGAACCTGAGGTCGCACCTCCTTCATTGAAGACTTTTTCATCCTTCTCTCCAGTGTCTCCAGAAGATATTGTGAAGCTGGTCAAGTCTCTTCCATCCAAGTCATCTGCTCGGGATCCCATTCCAACTTTTCTTCTAAAGTCTGTCGTTGGAGTGTTGTCTCAACCGATCGCTGACCTCTTCAACCTTTCGTTCTCTACTGGAATTTTTCCTGCTGAGATGAAGATGGCTTTCGTGACTCCTCTCCTAAAGAAAAAGGATCTTGATCCTGATGTACTCTCCAACTACCGTCCGATATCGAATTTGTCGTTTCTCTCCAAACTATTGGAAAGAGTTGTACTGGGCCAGCTCATCAAGCATCTTGAATCTGAGTCACTGTACATCCCGACACAGTCTGCTTATAGGAGAGGCCACTCTACTGAAACTGCATTACTGTGT
Source organism: Chydorus sphaericus (assembly GCA_030141595.1). Classification (NCBI taxonomy): domain Eukaryota; kingdom Metazoa; phylum Arthropoda; class Branchiopoda; order Diplostraca; family Chydoridae; genus Chydorus; species Chydorus sphaericus. Next base: position 4,249,611 of record CM057927.1, read on the forward strand.
GTCCTCAATGACATACTGCGGGCAATCGATCGTGGTGAAATATCTCTTCTTGCTCTCTTGGACCAGACTGCTGCTTTTGATCTCCTTGACCATCCAACTCTTCTTCATCGACTCAAACACCGTTATGGAATCTGTGGAACCGTTCTCTTATGGTTCAAGTCTTACCTGGAGAAAAGGTTGCAAGCTATGCTCATCGCTGGGGTGTCTTCGTCTCCAACTCAACTTGATGACGGCGTCCCGCAGGGCTCAGTAATGGGACCTGCTCTCTACACACTCTACTCCGCCCCTCTTCATGACATCGTTGCTGAGGGTGATGTCCAAGATCACGAGTTTGCTGACGACAGACAACTCTACACATCGTTTAGACCAGAGCGTGCATCTTCGGCTGTCTCATCTCTCTCTGAGTCAATTGCTAAATCTAAGACTTGGATGGATGCCAACCATCTCAAACTCAATGAGGGGAAAACCGATGCACTTGTGGTCTCTTCAAGTACTCGGGCTAAAGTGGACCTTCCTCCTCTCGTCATCAATGGTGTTGAAGTCGTCCCTTCATCTACAGTAAGAAACCTTGGTGTTATCCTCGACTCAAATCTTACGATGGCGGCCCACGTCAGTGCTGTGTGTCGGCGAGCATTCTTTCACCTTCGCCGCATCGCCCGCATCAAGAAGTTTCTTTCTCCATCAGCAACTGCTCAACTAATCCATGCCTTTGTTGCCTCCCAACTGGACTATGGAAACGCTCTACTGATCGGGCTGCCCAGTACCCAACTAGACCGACTTCAGAGGGTCCAGAATGCAGCTGCCAGGCTTATCACCGGCGCTAAACGACGGGATTCTATCACTCCACATCTTCGGTCCCTACATTGGCTTCCCGTTAAGCAACGCATCGATTTTAAAATTGCTTTACTTGTTTATAAATGTTTGACTGGCTGTGCCCCGAAGTACCTTTCCCAGCATATTGTTTCATACTGTCCTGAGCGTGATCTAAGGTCTTCCTCTCTTTTCAAGGTGGTTCTTCCTCCTTCTCGTACTGTGACCTATGGTGATCGTTCCTTTTCTGTCGCTGGTCCCACAGTGTGGAATTCTCTCCCCCTTGACGTGCGCTCTGCACAATCCCTTCCCCTGTTCAAATCTCGTCTCAAGACGCATCATACAAGTATATTACTTGTATTGATTAACCGGGCTTAAAAAAACCTGGCAAGGAATCCTCGTCAAACGCGCTTGTAGCACTTATGAAATAGAAAACCAGGTAAAGTCAAAGACCTGGCAAGCGCATCTTCTCTTCAACCAGTCCTTGTAGCACAAAAAAAGAAATTTTACAATCTTATATTTTACTAAGAGGTAGTTGTGAAAATTCTGCAACTCAATATTTCTATCCAAAAGTCTATATAAGTATCTTTATTAAATTTTCTTTTAGTTGAGTTGTGTTTGTTTGTTAGTTGATTTTGTTTTAGTACGTGTGGTAACATTTTTACGAGCCGTTGTTGGTGGTTAAGCCTAGTTAAGTTATTTGAAGTTCCCAAGCGCAAAAAAACGAGGGGTTGTCGACTCAAAAAATTCTCGTACACCCCGGAATTCTATTCAAAAATTCCTACAGGAATCTCTATAAGAGCCCGAAAAAATTCTGAAGAATTCTAAAAAATTCGAGAATTCCATCGAAATTCCATAATTTTCATACACCCTTTGGAGAGAGTCGACAACCCCTCGCAAAAAAAAAATTAATTTAAATTGAATGGTAAAAGTGAATATTTCTCCACAAGTATCTATATTTTAATAGCTCTTCAACCGTTATTTTTGTATGTTAGGTACTTGCATGTTAGGCATCACGCAGTTAAATTTATGTTATAGATGCACATTCATATCGATTTACGCAAGTTACTTGGGAACTCTTTACAATCAGAAACATAGAAACCGTCTCTCTCTCTCTCATTAAAACCCAATAAAAAAAAAGTTTATGTTAATGTTTTCCGCGTTTAACTTTTTTATGTTCAATTGGTGAGTTAATTAACACAAAGTTTTTAGTTTAGGCGCTCAGCAATGCTGGTACAATACCCATGTTGAAATTGAGAACGAGTAAATGGCTACTTCAGCTTCCATTTTAATGATCTATTATAATAAAATTGGGAACCCGATTGATTGGTTTCAAACTTTGCCCGAATTTTAATTTGATTATACACGAAAATTTCCAAGTATAATGTTAAATTTATCGCATGTGGTCTGGCCCTTAATGCGTGCTTCGAGATGAGTACAAATAAGAGAATTTCTCCTTTTTGAAGTGATTACAAGTTTTCCGTAGCTCTTTTCATTGTATTTGTTCTTTTTTTATTTTTAATGGATTTTATGACCTTTTCATAAAAATTTTAATGATTCATTCGTGTTGAAATTAAACATGAAAATCTATTATGGCTCAAGAGCTTTAACTATAATATTTTAAAGCATATCCTTTTCCCTCTTTAGGATGATGTCGATGCACCGCTAGTATATTTCTACAGGAATATGATTGAGAAAGTTTCTCAAAATGTTGAGTTTAGTGGGATGAGGCTATTTAAATGACTTAAAATTAGTTGATATCATTCGGGTTTTTTCTTGCTTGCGTCTTATGGCAAATTTACACGGGACCACACAAAGTCGTTAAAATGAAGCACTTCCGCTTTTCCGATTTTGGCCGGGTTTTGATATGTTGTTAAGCGAAAAATTTGCTACAAGTTACTATTCTTTAACGTTTTGTAGCAATTAATTCCAAAAAAACTTTTTTTCGTGGCTTTCTTGTACTATAACGCGAGGATGGAGAGGAGGAGATAAGTAACGCGATTCAATGCGACCTCAATTCAATCTCAATAAATTAAAATTCACATAATCACATTAAAATTAATAAATTTGGGAGAAATTGCGTGTGTACTTTTACAATCAACCAGTATTTCTGTGGAACGAAAACATGTTCCAAATGTATGTTCGCTAAAATTAAGATATGTGTGCGCTCTATTAGAAATATAACAAGAGGAAAGTAATCAAAATGAGATAATCATCTATTTCTTTCTCCTATAGGATTACATACAGAGCGAGTAGAGGCTTTGTCCCTCTTCTTTAGAGGAGAGTAGGTGAGAGAGTCTTCATTCATCCCATTCCCATGAAAAGATCTGCCGTTATTGAGAGCTCCAACTACTCTCTCCTCTTTTTCTCAAAGTCCTCTTTATGGTCAGCCTGGTGATCATTCTTGTCCACCCACTCTATGATTTCGGTACATTTCTGGAGCACGGTATCCTTCTCAAGATCTCCTTTTCAAGATCTCAGTACAATCTATTTTTTAAAAACCAGTAAACACATTATTTCACAATTTCCCAATGTAACCGAGTCTTGCTTCTGCATCTCGGCGATGACCGATTCATTGGAGCTCTTAGTTGCAATTCTTATTAGCAATTTTAAAATTGAAATAATTTTAAACTGCAGGCACTTTATAAACTTGAACCTTTAAAATTAAGAATAATAGATGGTAGCTTGATTCATAGATGCCACCTCAATTCAACCGTAATAGATTAGAATTCGCATTGTAAATAAATTGGGAGAAATTGAATGTGTACTTCTACAATGAACATAATTTCTGTGTAACAAAAACATGTTTCAAATATTTGTGCGCACAATTAGAAGAAAAGGAAAGTTCTATTTCTTGCCCCTAGGATTGCGCACCGAGCGGAGGGCGACTTTTCTCTTCTTCTTTGGAGGAGAGCCAGCGAGAGACTCTTCATTCATCCCAGCAGTTGAAGCTTCGGCATTAAGAGCCCCGCCATTCAAGAGCTCTTCAACTTCTCTCTTCTTTTTCTCAAAGTCCTCTTTGTCGGCCTGCTGGTCATTCTTGTCCAGCCACTCCATGATTTCCGTGCATTTCTGAAGCACGGCGTCCTTCTCCTTTTGGACATTCTCCTTCACGTCGAGACAGAAGGTTTCCAAAGCGCATTTGGCCTGAACGCGCTCACGGTGTTTCAATTCATCGAGACGGTAGCGCTCCGCATCCGCTATCATCCGCTCAATTTCCTCCTTCGTTACCCTGTTCCTGTCGTTGGTGATTGTGATGTTGCCCTCTAGACCTGTTGATTTTTCCACAGCCGAAACGTTTAAGAGACCATCCTGTAGAAAATATATTCAAGAAAATATAATAAAAGCGGTAATAAATTGGAAGAATGATAAGAAGACTTACGGCTTCAATGTCGAAAGTGACTTCAACCTCTACAGTGCCTTTTGGACCAAGTGGGAAGTTTCTTAGTTCGAATGTACCCAGAAAATTGTTGTTCTTTGTTAAGGCATGTTCACCTTCAAAGACTATTACATGTAGCGCCGGTTGATTGTCTCTCGAATTGTAAACCACTTTGCTCATCTTGGTGGGGATAGGAGTGTTGCGTGGAATCACCGTTGACATGACGACATCGTTAACCCTAATCCCTAGCGAAGGAGGAGCGACGTCGTGTAAGAGCAGATTCTTAACAGCCTCTGACTTGTCTCCTTGTAGGATGGCAGCTTGGACGGCGGCACCGTAAGCGACGGCCTCATCCGGGTTGATCGACTTTATGAGCTCTTTTCCATCAAAATAAAACTCGAGCATTTTCTGTACTTTTGGAATGCGGGTAGATCCACCGATCAAAACGATTTCATGGATATCAGCCTTCACCATGCCGGCGTCCTTAATAGCTTTCTCCACAACATCCATTGCCAAGTGGAAGTAGTCGGCGTTGATCTCTTCGAAACGGGCGCGAGTGATAGAAGAGTAGAAATCAATTCCTTCATAAAGACAATCAACCGCTATCGACGTCTGCGTAGATTTGGAGAGAAATCGCTTGGCTCGATCACAAGCGGAGCGAAGCCGGCTCAAAGAGCGCTTGCTGGTAGTCAGGTCTTTCTTGTACTTGCGCTTGAATTCTTCTACAAAATGGTTGACCATACGACTGTCAAAGTCCTCTCCGCCCAGATGAGTATTACCAGCGGTGGATTTGACTCTGAAGGTTCCTTCCTTGATTGCCAGAATGGAGACATCCAGGGTGCCTCCTCCAAAGTCAAAGATGAGAACGTTCCTCTCTATTCCGTCCTAACAATTTAAACAATTTTTAAAATCGTGTTCTAAATACGAATTAGAAAGTATTGAATAAATCACCTTTTTGCGAAAACCATATGCGATAGCGGCAGCTGTTGGTTCGTTGAGAATGCGGAGAACATTGAGACCGGCGATGGTCCCAGCGTCTTTCGTGGCTTGGCGCTGGGCGTCGTTGAAATAGGCCGGGACCGTGACCACTGCGTTCTTCACTGGCATGCCTAAATAATCCTCGGCAGTCTCTTTCATCTTTATGAGCACCATGGCAGATATCTCCTCTGGGAGAAAACTCTTGGTCTCTCCTTTATACTCCACCTGGATCTTGGGCTTGCCTGTAAAGTGAAAATGATTAAATAATAAATATTTTTGGGGTTTAAAATTTCTGATTTTTTACCTGCATCATCAATGACTTTAAATGGCCAGTACTTCATGTCATCCTGGACCACAGGATCGTCGAAACGACGGCCAATGAGGCGTTTGGCATCAAAGACAGTATTGGTTGGGTTCACTGACATCACATTCTTTGCAGCTTCCCCAATCAGTCTTTCACTCTCAGTGAAGACCACACAGGAAGGTGTGGTCCTGTTCCCAGTATCATTAGCTATTATCTCCACTTGCCCGTGCTGGAAGATAGCCACACAGGAGTAGGTGGTGCCAAGATCGATACCAACAGCTGAAGGGGAATCGGTAGCCATCTCCTGAATAGTAGTAATAGAATAACTTGTATAGTTGTATTGATATTTAAGTGATAATGAGAAATAGGAGGAAATATTCAGAAATATCTCTTAGCGTTGAATCAAACTAGTTTTTCATTAGTAGCAAAGCAGAATTTGCTTTTCATGTGACCACCGGGAAGAAAGTGTGCAAAAGTGTTTTAATTTATTGAAGTATTTTTAAACAAAGAGCATAATGGGTCCTACTCATTCCAAGAGGGGGAAACACCTGATATACTATTTGAAATTAGTAATTATTATACCGGAATTATGAAAATTTGATGGAAAAAATGACAGCTTTCACTTTTTATTGAGGATTTTAGATCTACTAACGGGTCTTTTGCAACCCTTCCGAGATCCGTATGTGTTCGGGTTGGAAATTTAGCCTTTAACTAGTTCATGTGAACCAGCGGGCAAGGATTGAACCTAGGCCTCCAAAGTGGCTTTGTCACTAAAGGAGCGACGTGCTAGACCACTCACCCACGGAGAGCCCGACAGCTTTCACTTTTCTACCTCTCTCGGTTCTTTCGTGCAGACGACGTTTTTGAAATGTAAACAACACGACATTACGGGTCTATCTAAACAGCATCCACTACCTATCTAATATGTTTTATTAGTATAAACTGTTAAAAATTCCCTTACTCTATGTCTCTATCAGTCTATCTCAATTGTATTTTTTAAAAAGCGGTTAAGCGGATGTTAGAAGATCATTCCAATAACTCTGTAATAAGACTTGGTGCTTTGAGAAATGAGATGACAATCAAGTCTGTGCATTTGAAAGGTTAAAATTTCGTGGTTTACGGAATAGCCACAAGAGTTCAGAGAAAGTGATTACGGCGCTCAATGCAAATTGAAAAATAAAAGAGTCCTTGGAAAACTTGGTTAATGTAATTTCAACATTCTCTTTTTAAAAACAAACAGACAAGGACACTAAAAATATCTGAGTGAATTGTTGATATTAAAAAGAGGCTTTCATCTAATTCTTGGCACGTTTGTTGCTCAAAGAATCCTTCTCTTTAGATTCACCAAGAGAAGTTTCGCTGCGCCTTTTGGGAGTAGAGCTCGATTCAATCGCTGCCGCAGTAGAAGAAGCCACAAGCTGTGGAATTCCATTCATCAGATCTTCAACTTCCTTCTTCTTCTTCTCAAATTCCTCTTTATCAGCCTGGTCATCCTTGTCCAGCCAATCGATTATCTCGGTGCATTTCTGGACCACAACGTCTTTCTGCTTTTCGACATTTTCTTTGATGCTAAGACAGAAAGATTCCAAAGCACTTTTGGCCAGGGTGCGCTCCCGATGCTTCAGCTCATCCAGGCGGTAGCGCTCCGCGTCTTCCACCATACGGTCGATCTCCTCCTTCGTTAGACGATTCCTATCGTTGCTGAAGATGATGCTACCCTCTCGGCCAGTAGATTTCTCTTTAGCCCTAACGTTCAAAAGACCATCCTGTGAAAGAGATAAGGTATGTTATAATGCGAATGTAATAAGTTTTGCAAACAGGTATTGCACTTACGGCTTCAATTTCGAAAGTAATTTCGCCTTTGACGGAGTTTTTGGGCCCTGGAGGGATTCCATCAAGTTCAAAACAGCCAAGCAAGTTGTTATCTTTTACCAATGGATACTCGCCTTCATAGACGTTGAAAAGAAATTTTGACTGGTCGTCAGAGGCCGTCTTAAATGATCGAGTAACTTTTGTAGAGATCGGTGTGTTACGATTCACAACAGTACGCATTTCTCCCCTTGAATTGGCGATGCCAAGCGAGAGAGGGGCAACGTCGTATAAGAGCAGATTCTTAACAGCCTCTGATTTGTCGCCTTGGAGGATGGCGGCTTGAACGGCGGCTCCGTAGGCGACGGCTTCATCCGGATTGATGGACTTGACGAGCTCCTTGCCATTGAAAAAGAATTCGAGCATCTTCTGCATCTTGGGAATACGGGTGGATCCTCCAACTAGAACGACCTCATCAATCTGTGTTTTCACCATCCCAGCGTCTTTGATGGCTTTCTCTACTAGGTCCATGGCCAGGTGGAAGTAGTCGGTGTTTATCTCTTCAAAACGGGCACGAGTGATCGATGAATAGAAATCCATGCCATCGAACAAAGAATCAACAGCTATCGCAGATTGGGTGGAAGAAGAGAGGCAACGTTTAGCTCGATCGCAAGCGGAGCGAAGCCGGCTCATAGAGCGCTTGTTAGTGGTTAGATCTTTCTTAAATTTCCTCTTGAATTCTTCCACGAAATGGTTCACCATTCGGCTATCAAAGTCCTCCCCGCCCAGATGAGTATTACCAGCAGTAGACTTGACTGTGAAGACAGCTTCTTTGATAGATAAGACGGTCACATCTAAAGTGCCTCCTCCGAGATCGAAGATGAGAACGTTCCTCTCCTTTTCAACCTATTAAAACAATAAATTAAGATGTTGGTAACAAACTATTTGACGAGTTAATTACCTTCTGGCGGAACCCGTAAGCGATAGCGGCCGCAGTGGGCTCATTGATGACGCGGAGAACATTTAGACCGGCTATGGTTCCAGCGTCTTTGGTAGCACGGCGCTGAGCGTCATTGAAATAGGCCGGGACCGTGACCACTGCGTTCTTCACGGACTTGTTCAAATAAGCCTCGGCCGTCTCTTTCATTTTAAGGAGCACCATGGAAGAAATTTCTTCTGGTAGGAAAGTCTTGGTCTCTCCTTTGTATTCCACCTGAATCTTGGGTTTACCTGAATAAAACCAAATTGCTTATTAAGTTATTAAATGGTTAATAATTTGAAATTATTATACCTTCATCATTGATGACTTTAAATGGCCAGTGCTTCATGTCCTCTTGGACGATGGGGTCGTCAAAACGGCGGCCAATGAGTCGTTTCGCATCGTAGACGGTGTTGGTGGGATTCACTGCCATCACATTTTTAGCAGCTTCACCAATGTGTCTTTCACTCTCAGTGAAGACCACACAGGAAGGAGTAGTCCTGTTGCCGTGGTCATTGGCTATGATCTCCACTTGACCGTGCTGAAAGATGGCTACACAGGAGTAGGTGGTGCCCAAGTCAATCCCGACAGCTGCATCAGACTCAGCAGCCATGATCCTAATAAAAAGATTTTAAAAATAGTAAACCTGTTGTAAGACGAGTTTAATTCTCGTAGGAATGGAGCGTTTGTATTTAAATTTGTTAGAAAGTTTATATCGTGTGATATCTAGAGTAGACAGTAGGCTTCAAAGTCAACAAAAGTCGGCCACTCGACAAGTAAGTGAGATGAATTTTTACAGGATAACTTACAGACTTTAATAACCATTATCGTGTTGGATTCATTAATAAAAGAAGTCAAAGAGGGCAATTCTACAAAAAAAAGCGATAAAAATACAAATGAAAAATACCTTTTGAGAGTTTGAAACGTCAAATGAGGATGACTCGATATGTTTGCTCCAGTGCAGACGACGTTGTTAGAATGTCAATACATAGCTGACGGGTTCAGCTAAACAGCTTCCAGACATTTTTTTTTTACTGAAAGGTTTTTTTTTAAGTTCTAAAATTATATTTAATTTTAATCTTGACAAAACTCAATCTGAATGAATTAATAGATCGAGTTACGGAGTTCATTCGAAATTTTAAAATACTAGTTGTGGTTATTACATTTTAGTTTCTAGTTTCCTACCGGAGCCAATGAATATTCGACATATAATTACGCGCGCCAAATTTAAACGGGGTTTCCATTATTCTTCATATTTTTCCAATATCGAATTTTTCAACCATCTTACCTATTCTAGAATACAATGATTTCGCACACAAAAGTTTTACAATGGTTAAAGGTATGCGTGTAATTTAAACGTCGCTCATTATTTTTAAAATACAGTAGGCCTATTACAATAATAAGCCCAGTACGATATTTTAAGAAGATATACGGTGCAAACTATTATATAATTGATACTAGTTAAAATTACATCACACCAGAAACGGAATGGGTGATTATTATTTAACTGTACGACGACGTTTGTTATTACTATTGGGTAACATTTCCAAATGATCCGAGTCGCTCTGCCTTCCTCCATTTTCACCCGCTCCTGATTCGTCTCGATTGACATTGAAAATCTCATCAAAGAGAAGTTGCATCTCATTTATCGTCTGCTCAACTCCCTCCTTATCATTCATCAGCTGATCTGGCGATTCCAACCGCTTGATGACTTCATTGCACTTCTTCACAATGGCATTCTTCCTCTTGGCTATGTGCTCCAGTTTCGATTTCAAATCCTGGCAATAGTTCTTCAAGTCACTTTTAGCCTTCTCTAGATCCTTCTGCCTGATTTCTTCCAGATGAAAGCGCTCCAATTCCAGAGCCAGTTGCGTCACCTCTTCTTGCGTAAGCCTAGCATCGTCGTAAGTGATGGAAAATGTGCTCTCCGGTAAGAAGCTTCTCTCTTCCACCGATAACTTCAATATTCCATCCTATTTCATAATTGCGAGCCGCAGCGTCGTTTTTTTGAGCGAAGCGAAAAAAAACGACGCGTAGGCGGAGCTTCTAATCCACATACCAGCGAAAAAAAAACCCGTGTTTGTGTGTGTGTGTGTGTGTGTGTGTGTGTGTCTGTAATTGCAACAACTGCCGACCAACTTAACTGAAATTGAGTGTACTGGTCTTAAAAAATGCGCAATAATTCGGCGCTGTCGTGGTTTGTAATTTGGTTAAAAAATAATGCGTTTAACTTAATCAAATCAATTTAAATGTGTTTAAAAACTAGCGGTGGCGCTAGTGTCAACGTCATCTTATGGAACGTCATTTACTTGCAAACGTACTTTGGCAACCCAGAGAGTATATAAGGTCATTTTTTTTAGATAATTTTTTTTAAGGAGCTAAGATGATGTCATCTATTTCCGGCTAATTTGCCGGTCGCAGGCCCGATCGAACCGACCAGTTTGCCGGTTACTTCTCCGACTAATTTGCCGGCCGCAGGCCCGGTATAAACCGATCAGTTTGCATGCCAATTTAGCCACCAGTTTGCATACTGCTTTACCGAATAATTTACCAACAGCAAGAACAATATTTTATCGGTACATTTACCGACTAGTTTGCCGGTTGCTTTACAGACTAATTTGCCGACGCGTGCCAACTAACTTACCTTATTTTGGGGTTGTTTTAAGCTGATACAGCCAACATGGCTGGATTACGACTTATCCTTATGGCGAGCTGCAAAGCTTCGCTTTACTATCTTATATAATAATTAAAATAATTAAGAAGACTATTTGTATTAATTTTTAACTATTTTTATACCAAATCGATGGAGAAAGTGATGAGGATCGTTGCAGAGCCTCTGACAGCCGGAGGGATGTCTTTCACCCAGATGTCCCCTAGTTTCTTGTTATCCTTTTCCATGATATCATCTCCCTCACAGGCAGTGAAATCAGCGCACTTCTTATTATCGTATCAAGTCGAAAAAACGGCATGTTGAGAGACAGGGATCGTGGAGCTCTTCTTGATGATGGTGGACATGATACCTTCGTCGATTCCAACGCCAAGAGAGTGTGAGACAATGTCAGAGAGAGCAAAGTCTTTGAAGACCTCTGACTGATCTCCATTGAGAATAGCGGCCAGAATAGCTGCTCCGTGAGCCACTGCTTCCTCACGATTCACGATGGGTGAGTTAATCAACTTTTCTTGACCGAAAAGAGCTGTTAAAAGTCTACGGATCTTCGGAATGCGAGTAGATTCTCCTAGTAAGATGACGTCCTGGACTTCAAATGGATCCATTCGATCAGCATCCCAAAGGACCTTCATGACGAGCTCCAAAGTAAGACAGAATTGACGGTCATTTAATTCTTCAAACCGTTTTTGAGTGATGGAAGAGTTGAAGTAGATACCGTCCATCAAAGATTCAATGGATATGGGGGCCTCTTGGGAAGAAGAGAGGAGCTTTTTGGCTTCTTCACAAGCTATGTGCAGTTTGCTGAGAGCAACCTTGTCGCTGAAGAGGTCTTTTCCGACGTTCTTCATCTTGAACTCTTTGGTGAAGTGAGAGACCAATCGCCTGGTGAAATCTTCTCCTCCAAGATGAGAGTCTCCGGCTGTTGATTTTACTTTAAAGGTGAAGCCTTCAACGGTGACTACAGAGACATCAAAAGTGCCTCCACCCAGTTCGAAAATCAGAACGTTCCTCTTCTCTTCATTCTATAAATAGTCAGATTTTAGCAAATAAAAACTACAAAAAAGGAGTTTAAGCTATATGTTATACCTTTTCTTGGAACCCATAGGCGACAGCAGCTGCAGTAGGATAGTTGATAATGCGAAGAACGTCGAGGCCAGCGATAGTTCCAGCATCTTTCAAGGCACGTCGCTGAGAATCTTCGTAGTTAGCCGGGACTGAGATGACCGCTTTGGTGACAGTTTTGCCCAGATAAGCCTCGGCTGTCTCTTTCATTTTGAGAAGAATAAAGGCACACATTTCTTCTGAGAAGAAGGTCCTCTTTTCTCCTTTGAAGTCCACCTGGATTTTGGGTTTTCCTGAGAGATAACGATAAGATATTTAGTTAGAGGATGATGTATGAGTTTAAAATGGAACATACCTCCATGATTGGTGATTTCAAATGGCCACTGTTTCATGTACTTTTGCAGAACAGGGTCGTCGTAATGACGGCCTAGGAGTCTTTTAGCAGCATAGACAGTGTTGGCTGGGGATGTAGCCAACAACTCTCTTGCAGTGTCTCCAATAATGAGGTGTCCAAGAGCTGCATCGGGAAAGGCTACACAGGAAGGAGTTGACTTGTTTCCGAATTCATTGGGAATGGTCACCACCTGGCCCTGGTGGAAGACTGCCACACTTGAGTTGGAGGTACCAAAATTGATCCAGATGGCTGGGGCCTCTTCAGTCATTTCCTGTTACTGTGATATTACCTTAAGAGAAGATGATATAAATTAACCATAGAAATCAAAATAAGGATCATTTCCATCTTTATAAGAGAGGTAGGTGTAATTAGACTTGTGAGAGCAAAAAAACTGTTGTCTGTTGTGACAATTTTGGCAAGGACTACAGTTAAAACCTTATAAATAATTTCTGCTTACCCTAGAGTATGTATATAATTTATAGAAGAATGCTACCACACTTACCAAACAAATATTTATGGATGAAATCAAGGAAAAACTAATCCAAAAGAGCAAAAAAAAGAGAGATTCTAGCTCTGTTTGGGCCAGTACAGGAGTAAACAGTAAACACAGGGGGAAATGGCGGGAGACGGGATCACGGGAACGACAAATACTGCAGAGCGATGAAGTGTGTGGCTAATCAGCACCCATTACACCGAAAGTCCTTGCCAGGTTTATTAAGCCTGGTTCATAACTTGTATTGATTTATTGTGCTACAAGGACTGGTAGAAGATGAGATGCGCTTGCCAGGTCTTTGACTTTACCTGGATTATTTCATATTGTTTTGTGCTACAAGCGCGTTGGATGAGGGGTCCTTTCCAGGGTTATCAGGCCTGGTTGATAACTCGTATTTCTACGTATTGAGTTTTGGTTATGGTTTTTGTGTGCTACAAGAACTGTTTAATATAAGAAGCACTTCCAAGATATATATAACTTGGTCATTTCAAATATTAAATTGCAAAAAGAGCGATAGTCCTTGCCAGGGTTTTAAAGCCTGGTCAATAACTTGTATCGTGTGCTACAAGGACTGGTTGAAGATGAGAAGCGCTTGCCAGGTCTTTTTCTTCTACCTGGATTCTTTCATATTGTTTTGTGCTACAAGCGCGTTTGATGAGGATTCCTTGCCAGGGTTATTAAGCCTGGTTTATATATTTCTATATTGTTGTGATGAGGAATGAAAAAAAAATTAGTTGATTTTGAATTAATTGGATCGATACTTTGCAAGAAACAACGTTACATGGTTAGGATCTAGGAAGGGGTGGAGCTTATATAGTAATCGATAGTGAAATGAATATTGGATCGATACTTAAGATTAAATGAACATATAGAAGTTTTTCAAAACAACGCTCTCACATAAACACCGAACTACAATACCCTAACAGGGTACATGGGGACCCTAACAGATGCACTCCCGACACGTCCCGTGTCAAAGGCTACACCCTATCAGGGGGGAACCCCTAACAGATGAACTCCCGACACATCCCGTGTCAAAGGCTACACCATATTAGGGGGGGAAGATCTTAGAGCTAAACTTAACTACACTTTAAAGAAGGTTCTCTGCTCTTATATATACCCATTCGTTACGATATTTCAGTTTGCAAGAAACAACGTTACATGGTTAGGATCTAGGAAGGGGTGGAGCTTATAAAGTAATCGATAGTTAAATGAATATTGGATCGATACATATTGTTTTGTGCTACAAGCGCGTTTGATGAGGATTCCTTGCCAGGATTATTAAGCCTGGTTTATATATTTCTATATTGTTGTGCTACAAGGACTGTCTAATATATGAAGCGCTTGCCCGGCTTTTATACCCCTGGTTTTTCATTTTCATGAGTGCTACAAGCGCGTTGGATGAGGAGTCCTTGCCAGGGTTATTAGGTCTGGTTGATAACTTGTATTTCTACGTATTGAGTTTTGCTTATGTTTTTTGTGTGCTACAAGGACTGTTTAATATAAGAAGCACTTCCAAGATATATAAGATAGTAAAGCAGAGCTTTTCAGCTCGCCTTCATGATAAAGTAATCCAGCGTAGCTGTATTATACCGAAAAAAATTATAATTGATTGTAAAATATAATTATTTCCCATATATAACTAAGTTTAACGCTTTGAGATGTTCATTACATTTCCCAATGAAAGCCATTTTTATTTTTAAATACTATAATTTGATTTGTATTTAATTAATTATTGTCATAACATAATTTGAGTTGTATTCAGTATTTTTTCAACATATATTACACTCGATCTTACAACACACAGCACACACAACATTACAACATCAATAGAGTATTCACAGCTAAAGCATTGAGACGGGTTTCTTCTTATTTGCGTGGTTTCAGAGCCTCTGAGTTTGCTAGTCGTTTTAAACGTTCATAGAAATGATCGATAATACTGAGCGAATTAATGTGAGTAACTCGAGATAGAGCAACAAACGTTAACCCTTGAGTCATTTCAGTTGCCCCTAGGTCTACTACAACTTGATCCAAAGTCTTTCCTTGTGCTTTATGTATTGTCATCGCGTAGGCTAAACTAAGTGGGAATTGTGTCCTAGAATGTCTGTAGTCATCTGTAAATATCGTAACTGGGGCGACTGGAATGCAGTTCCAATATTCGTTATCCTTGTCGACCAGGAAGAATTGAGGTCCAGTGAAGTCAGGGAAAAGGACAACGATAAATGATGGCTGGTCTATATTGGGTTGAGAACCGGTAGGGTAAACGATGTCGACTATAGTCCCCTTTCCACCATTAGTAAGGCCACATGAACTCCAAAGATTCGTTACCAATGTTACTTTGGCACCAACGGCAAGATATAAATCGTTTTTCAGACCGCGAAACTTATCCGATGCCAAACTTCGTGCTGTTTTCGTTGAGTTTTTCGCCTTTATTAGAGTGATCGGCTTGTTCAATTGGTTTAGCTTTCTGGAATTGTATTCGTCTACCTTCTCATTGGTGTAAAATAGTCTAATAGCATCTGCATAACGTACTACGAAGTCAGGGGTTGACTCTGGAGTTCTCTTCTGCAGGAATTTCCAATCTTCCATTGATCACTGGCCTTCTCGCAATTCATTCAAAATGTCTACGAATCGTTGCTGTTCAAAGTCACCTTCTTTCACGGCTTGTCTCTTGACCTCTTCTAGCTTAATTACGTGTTTGAATGATAGGTATGCTGCCTTTCCACCAAAGTCTTTCTCCATAGAACCATTCAATGGTGTACCGCCTACAGGTGGGAACTGGGCAGGGTCTCCAACTAGTATTACCGAAACACCTCCGAATGGTTCTGAATTTCCTTTTGCTTGTTTTAAACGCTTGTCTATTTTCTCAAGAATCGGTTGACTTAGCATAGAGAATTCGTCGATGATGACTACTTTTACTTGGGCGAACTCTTTTTCTAACTTTGCAGCAGCTTCTCCATTCAACAGATCGAATTGCCGGCCACCCGATTCTACTGGAAGATGAAAGGTTTTATGAAGGGTTGATCCTCTTATTTGAAAGGCCGCTTGGGCCGTGAATGCACTACGAACTAGATGTTCTGGTGGAATGGCTTGAGATATTGCTGATATTGTGTGCGACTTTCCTATTCCAGTAGTACCAGTTAAAATATGACGAAGTGGGTTGGATGATTTGTAACGATCTATTACCAAGTCGTACCATTTTCGTTGCCTATCATTGAGAGACTCTCGATGGACCACAGGGAGTTCCTTGAGTAGTTCGCTGGGATTACTGATCGAAGATGAATTTTTTTGTATCCATTGCGGCGCGGTGGTTAGGAAAGATGGCAAATATTTGATCACTGTGTATTTAATCCAATCGAAAGTGTTGTCAACTATCGGATCTAATTGTGGAACTGGAAGAGATTTGCTTTTAGACATGTTGCCAGTTCTGCTTGATCGAACAATCTCCTGAGTCTCCAGATCAGTAGATACATAGACGTATTTAAAGGTTTATTCAACGTGACTCCCAGAAAACAGAATTCGGGAACATTCACCTTTTCCGATGTCGCGTTGGCCAACAGATTTTATTACAGAAGAACGAATGGTGGTGGCAACGGAATCAGTTTCATCTGCTTTGTTAACAATGGTTCGAATTGTGGAACGGAGATCTCTACCAGCTTTTTCCCCTTTGGTGGCATACTTAACCATGTAAGCCATAGCAGCATGTGCGTCCAAAATGATTTGTAGATCAACGTTTGCTCTCTATCCTTGTAGCATTACACGATTATGAACATTCAGAAGGGAGTCATTTCGCTTTAATACAATCTTAGCTCGAACCGATTCCCCGACCTTTTCGAAGGTAATTTTGCTTTCTTCTTGATGAGTCATTGGATAATTGAATCGGCATCCAGTTCCTCCTTTCTTAGACTTGCAATAGTTATCTGGGCGACAAACGTGGCGTTGAAAGTAGTTTACCAGATCGCAGTAATCAGCATCTGGTTCTTCTTGGGTAGTGAATGGTTTAGACACATCTTTACTGCAGGTGTGGGGAACAGGAACTTGTGCTGGTTCGCTTGAGTGCTCTCTATCGTTAACTGCAGAAAGGAAAGTATCAGTATACTTTAAGACTCGCCTTTCCGCTTGTTTCGAATCTTCTATCTGTTTTTCGATTTCAGCCAATTTCTCTTCGGAAAGTGTACCAACATATTCTTCGTCCCTTAAGAGTGCAGCACAAAGGGTTCCTGCATAAACTTCAGCAGCTAATTTCGCGATCCCAGGGTCATTTTTTAGCTTAACAACACCATGTTTATGGATAGAAGTTCTCGATTGCTATTCGTATCGATACCAGATCCATTCGCTATCAGGGACTCCCTGGAAAAAATACTTTATAAAGTTCCCAAGTCTCTCAGAAAAGTACCAATCAACCAGATGTGGGTTCATAGCGATGACTTTGTACCGATATTTTGGTTCAAGTGGTCCACCTGGCATCAAACGATGTAGATCTTTCCAGCGGTTATCGGCAAAACTAAAGGTGAAAAAAGCAGTCCCAAGACCTTTCTGCTGCATGATAGCCTCTAATTCTCTCCGCTTCTTCGATCAATAAGCATCACTACCAACGACATTGGCTGTATAAGCATGCAAGCATAAAGGGACCAATTGGGTTTATCGACAGTTTGCTTCGAAAGAGGGTCAATTTCAGCAAATTTGAGAAGATGGCTCGAAGCTAGAACTTCTGCTGTAACCGGAATTTGACGTCCTTGCCGAGTAGGATCTGCTTGTCCAAGAGGGAATAGTTTGACGAAAGCTAACGATGATAGCCCAGAATGCTCAAATTCGTTGATGGGATAAGAATCGAGTTTTGGCCAGGCTTTTTGTGTGGACAAGTCCTAGCAACCACTTATTATATTGGACAGATCCTTGTAGCACACAAAAGAAATACAATCTGTAGAAATACAAAAGCTATTATTAACCAGGCTTAATAAACCTGGCAAGGAGTCCTCATCAAACGCGCTTGTAGCACAAAACAATATGAAATAATCCAGGTAAAGTCAAAGACCTGGCAAGCGCATCTCATCTTCTACCAGTCCTTGTAGCACAATTAATACAAGTTATATGAACCAGGCTTTACAAACCTGGCAAGGACTTTCAAAAACCTTTTTTGCAATTGCAGAAGTAAGAACCAGGGCTATATATGCGGTGGCAACCACTTATTATATTGGACAGATCCTTGTAGCACACAAAAGAAATACAATCTGTAGAAATACAAAAGCTATTATTAACCAGGCTTAATAATCCTGGCAAGGAGTCCTCATCAAACGCGCTTGTAGCACAAAACAATATGAAATAATCCAGGTAAAGTCAAAGACCTGGCAAGCGCATCTCATCTTCTACCAGTCCTTGTAGCACAATTAATACAAGTTATATGAACCAGGCTTTACAAACCTGGCAAGGACTTTCAAAAACCCTTTTTGCAATTGCAGAAGTAAGAACCAGGGCTATATATGCGGTGGCAACCACTTATTATATTGGACAGATCCTTGTAGCACACAAAAGAAATACAATCTGTAGAAATACAAAAGCTATTATTAACCAGGCTTAATAAACCTGGCAAGGAGTCCTCATCAAACGCGCTTGTAGCACAAAACAATATGAAATAATCCAGGTAAAGTCAAAGACCTGGCAAGCGCATCTCATCTTCTACCAGTCCTTGTAGCACAATTAATACAAGTTATATGAACCAGGCTTTACAAACCTGGCAAGGACTTTCAAAAACCTTTTTTGCAATTGCAGAAGTAAGAACCAGGGCTATATATGCGGTGGCAACCACTTATTATATTGGACAGATCCTTGTAGCACACAAAAGAAATACAATCTGTAGAAATACAAAAGCTATTATTAACCAGGCTTAATAAACCTGGCAAGGAGTCCTCATCAAACGCGCTTGTAGCACAAAACAATATGAAATAATCCAGGTAAAGTCAAAGACCTGGCAAGCGCATCTCATCTTCTACCAGTCCTTGTAGCACAATTAATACAAGTTATATGAACCAGGCTTTACAAACCTGGCAAGGACTTTCAAAAACCCTTTTTGCAATTGCAGAAGTAAGAACCAGGGCTATATATGCGGTGGCAACCACTTATTATATTGGACAGATCCTTGTAGCACACAAAAGAAATACAATCTGTAGAAATACAAAAGCTATTATTAACCAGGCTTAATAAACCTGGCAAGGAGTCCTCATCAAACGCGCTTGTAGCACAAAACAATATGAAATAATCCAGGTAAAGTCAAAGACCTGGCAAGCGCATCTCATCTTCTACCAGTCCTTGTAGCACAATTAATACAAGTTATATGAACCAGGCTTTACAAACCTGGCAAGGACTTTCAAAAACCCTTTTTGCAATTGCAGAAGTAAGAACCAGGGCTATATATGCGGTGGCAACCACTTATTATATTGGACAGATCCTTGTAGCACACAAAAGAAATACAATCTGTAGAAATACAAAAGCTATTATTAACCAGGCTTAATAAACCTGGCAAGGAGTCCTCATCAAACGCGCTTGTAGCACAAAACAATATGAAATAATCCAGGTAAAGTCAAAGACCTGGCAAGCGCATCTCATCTTCTACCAGTCCTTGTAGCACAATAAATCAATTTTGCAACCTTATACTTTACAGAGAATTAGTTGTGATAATTCTGCAACTGAAATTTCTACCAAAAAGTCTATATAAATATCTACATTGAAAATTGTTTTGTTTGCTTAGTCTTTGGTTTTATTGGTATTTCCAAGTACTTTAATGGGTTGTTTAGCCCATTTTAGGTGTTATCTTAACCAAAGCGGTATTTTTTATTATTCTAATCGAAACCCAAAATTGAAATATGTTTTTTTTTTAATTGAAGCAGTTTTTAAATGTAATTGAAAATGCTCATATTTAACTATTGTCGGGCGGGAATTACCTATACTCCTGGAAGGTCATGAGCTATGAGTTTCTTATTTGATATTTTTTTATCGAAAAGTTTTATCATTTACTGAATATAACAGTTTGTTCAATTGTGCATTGTTTGGTTATTAAAATTTTATATTAGATATTTAGAGCCTGCGTTCCACAACTCTTAAATTAAATATCAAGTCACGGGATATTTTAGCAAACAATTACGATCATTTGATTATACATTTCCAAAATAGCAACGATCTGTTGTATCAATATACTATTCCTAATACAAACTTCGATTCATTATTTATCTTAATGTAAACCTGAATGAATTTTTACCATATTTTCCATGTTGGTTGTTGGTAGGATGTTAGCTTTTAAGTTTGTTTGTTTTGTATTTACAAAAATGCGAATTCGTTAAAAAAACAAACAATAATTTTACATATAATGCGCAAAAAATAGATGGTAGCCAGAATTCGTTTAATCAAATCATAATCTTGTATGCTGTTTTATTTATATGCATTTAAGCAACAACAGAGGAGTTGGCCACTCTTCATTTGGGTTTACGTAGATTTAAATCCGAAAATCTAGATTTTCTTAAATTGTTCGGATTTTTCAAGATTTTTGGATTTTTTGGACTTTTTTTCGCCCGAATTTTGGGGTGTACGACAACTTTTTTTAGTGGACAACCCCTCTGCAACAACAATATCTATGTGGAATATATTATGATGAAATATTGAACAAATCCCCTATTCCCCTCTTCTTCTTCGCAACTTCCCAATCTCATCTAACAATCCATACGACTCGCGACGAGGGCGATTTGCGATGAGCTCTTGGTTGCTCGCCGTGCTCCTCTACCAGCCGGTCGTTTTTTTCTTTCGTCAGCCGAGCTCCATCCCTGGCAAAGCTCACTTCGCTCTCCGCCAAGCCAGCGCCCTACACAACAACAGAAACACATTCACCAGCCTATCCTTATATGAACATACAATTAGCCCATATAACTAATATAGCAAAGCGCGCTTTGAAGCTCGCCGGGTTGATATGAGTAATTCAGTTCCACTGAATCATCTTTAAAACAACCTAAACATAATACGCATGTGCTGGTTAATCGGCCGGCAAGTTAGTCGGTTAAGTAGGCGGCAAACTGACCGGTATATGGTCGGTTTTATCGGGCCTGCGGCCGGCAAATTTGTTGGTAAAGAAGCCGGCAGACTGTCGGTAAAGCAGCCAGAAAACTTGTCAGTAGCCGGCAAAATGATCGGCTTTGTATTCAACGGGCCTTCGGCCGGCGAAATTGTCGGTTAAGCAACCAATAAATTAATCATTTTAATAGGGCCTGCGGCCGGCAAAATGGTCGGTAAAGAGCCGACCAATTGGCTGTTTCAATCGGGCCTGCGGCCGGCCTATATGCCTTATATAGGTGTGATCAATTTAAGTTCATTTGCAACTGTTTATCCCCATAAGACTACGTTGATACTAGCGCCACCGCTATTTTTAATCACATTTAAATTAATTTCCTTAACTTTAACTAAATATTTTTTTACCGGATTACAACACATAGAAAGAGCAAAAAATTCTGCATCTTTTGAGCCCTAATTTGTCAAATTTAGTTACGTAAGACGACGTTGACACTAGCGCCACCGCTAGTTTTAATCACATTTTAATTGATTTCATTAACTTAAACTCAATATTTTTTTACCGGATAACAAACCATAGAAAGAGCAAAAAATTCTGCATTTTTTAAGCCCTAGTTTGTCAAGTTTGGTGCAATTGTAATCGAGTTCTTACCGACACAAACACACACACACACACACACAGACACACAGAGCGCGGTTAAAATTTCCATGCTACCGGATTAGAAGCTCCGCCTAAAAAAAAAACAGGAAAATAATGAACCAAATAATTTCATGCGTCACCAACAAAAACAATAATGTATTGTCTGTTTTTAACTACCATTTCAAAGAAACCCAATTCAAGATGTATACAAAGAAGTGGTTTTAACATGAAAACATTAAATAGTTCTTGAACGTTTGCTATTAGTCGATGATGATGGCACATCTTCTAAATCATAAGCATTCTTATTCATCTGATCCGGTGGGACAATCGCTCCTTGGCCAGGGTGAAGAATCCAGTTAAAGAGGCGCTCAATCTCATCCTTCTTCTTATCAACCTCTTCTTTGTATTCCAGTTGAGCAGTGCCCAGCCACTTAATGGCTTCGTTGCACTTCTTCGCGATTATGGGCTTTCCTTTCTCTAGTCTAGATTTAAAATATCCCGAGAGTAGGATTCCAGAGTGTTCTTGGATTTAGCGAGATCCCGTAGTGTCACTGATAGCCACACAGGAAGGAGTTGTTCTCATTCCATGGTCGTTGGCAATGATTTCCACCTGTCCATTCTGGAAGACAGCCACACAAGTAGAGTAGGTAGTTTCCAGGTCAATACCAATTGCTGTAGCCTCTTCAGCCATCTTTCTGTGTAAATATAGAATTTTGATCAGATATATGCTTGGAAAAGTAAAGTAGACTGGAAGATCAGTAGAGGAATGAGAGACAAAGCAATAACTTTATTTATGAGTAAATAGAGGGAAATAAACTAGAAAATGAGAGCAAGACCTATTATAAAACGTTGAAAAAACGTATATGGTGTATCACACTTTATACAAACTCGTTAGCTTCAATGTTTAAAAAAAATCCCTATCTAATAAATGAATCTATACAAAGTTTACCTTACTTACATACCAGGCAATGTAATATTAAATTTTTACAAGAAATTTGACAAAAAAGTTGTTTTTAACATTCGTGTTCGATCACGATTCACGTTGACTGTCGTCTGATGATCAGCTGATGAGGCGCGATGTTACATTTCTTTGTATTACTCCGATTTTTATTATTTTTAAATATTTTTGTATTACATATACACATTTTGAAATATATAAGATTTTTTATCTTTTTTTTCACTATTAGCTATGAAATTTCAACCAACATTTATCGTTTTCATATTCATTATGAAAATTTTGGCAACGTTTGCGTCGAACAATGCTAGCGTTCGTTGTTACTTTTTTTGTGCCCTAACGAGTAGTGATGCACATGTTAATCTTCTAACATCTTCTAAAACCATTCTACGAACGAAAACTTTTTAAAAGTTTTCGTTCGTAGAATGGTTTTAGGTAAGGTCAACTTTTAGGTAAGGTCAACTTTATATGTTTCTCTTAAGTTCATAAATTATGCATGCACCTTCCTTTTCTATCTATCATAGCAAGTATTTTCTCTCTGCTCTCGCAATTTGTTCTGTTATCCAGTGTGCCTCTTTTATCAATCTGCTATTATTCTGCTCCTTTTATCAATAATAACCTTTTCTTTTCTTTCGCTTTTGTGCATTCACTTTTCGTCCCGGTGGCTTATCCTATATAAAGTTTCATCAGCACAGTAAAAACAAGTTTAGTCAAAACACGTAACATGATTACATGTTGAATATCAGAGGTTGATTGGAAAAATAGTAAAATGAGAAAGCAGCAATAATATGCATATTGCATTCGGACAAGAGTTAATTTTTTTGCGCTGAAATCACTATTTCAATAAATGTATTGTAAAAAAGATTTGTTTATCCATTCGCAAACCACAAAAAATATTTTTGAACAGCGCGCGCGTATTTTGAAATTTTATTTTTAAGACGCTTATTCCTCTCTTGTATAGACCTTAAGGCATATATTCGCTAATTCTTTCTTGCCACTTTCGGAAACGGAAACGTTTGGGAAAGAAAATTAAAGGAAAATAACATAAGATTAATAAGAAATGAAAGTGGATGAAGAGGGATTGACAAGTTATATTTTTAAACTCTCGATCATACATGATATATGTCCAGATTTGATCCCCCATATATTTTATTTATTTATTTATATTATCCAAGACTTTGCAATAGTTTGCTTAAGATATTCTGGTATTCAAGATTCAGGCTGTAAAAACATCGGATTTTAACTGATTCATAGCAAATGTTTCAAATCTGGTTTTAGTTCATTCAACTTCTCATTCTAAACAGGGTGTACTCTGTATATACTATACACGAATTATTTAGGGTGTTGTCAACCATAAGCATTTATCGTCATTTTATTATTTCACGTTGCGATGTTGATTAATAGTGATGGAACATTCAGTATATAGTAACATCATTTGCGTGTAGGTTATACATATCTTTTGAAAAACGATCGAGTTTATAAAAAAAAATATAGGTTGATTTAATTTTCACGAAAAATTGAAAATTGTTCATAAATATTTTATTGTTATGATTATTATTATTGTGACCAAGGTTTACATTCAGAACAATTCTCTTGTCATGACGTGGCGTTCCCGTTGTTCTCTGATGTGACGCATTGCGTAAAATGTAACCGTCAATTTCATTGGTTCGTCGTCTAAATGTGAAGAAAACACCCCTTGTTACTAATCTCAAATGGCCAAGTAAAGCTATTTTATTAACTTGCAAATTGCAATCGATAACAAGAAAGTGTAATAAGAGCTCAATATGATTTTTACTTGCACCAACGTTTCAGAGCTTTCCAATTTGGCAGTGTTAGTCGATCGGCGATCGCCTACAAACGCATATATGCAAAAGTGTTCCCTTCTTTGCCAATTGAACAGCTGGTTTAGCGTTTCTGAAATCCTGCTTTTTGGTGAGTCAAATATATAACTTATTGGCCTTTATAGGAATAGTTCATATGATTTAAATGTTATATTAGTTTATTGGTTTGGGAGAGAATGATGTCGAGCAATACACTTAAGAAGCACCAGCTCGTGATGATATTCATTATTATCATAGCAATCGTCCCTCTGGCTTCCAGCCAAACACCGAGACCGTTTGGATGCAGTAGCGAAACTTGTATTTACGGCAAGTGGTAAATCACTTTAGCTATACTACATTTGTTTCCCATTATTAATGTTGTCTTTAATTTTAAAAATTATGAAAGTATGGCTCCCACTTGGTTATTACCAGACAACCCTGACAGATGTGTATGCGATCCCGGAAAGAAATGTTTTGCACAAGATCATACTCCACCCAATGATAACATTCGCTGCCTTGTAGGTAATTTCTTTACTTATTGTTGCCTAAATGTCTTTAAAATACGAATTGGGAAGGTAAGGAAAATTAAATGATAACTATAACAATAAAACAAAACAAAATATATTTACTGACAAATGGATACGAATGACTAACAAGAGTTTTAATGCCGCCGTTATTAAATGAAGCGGGTCACAGAGGTCGAGCAGTTTAATTTGTGAATAATATTTTTTCTTTATTTCTACCCTTTCGTAAAATAGATTGTGATTATGGCAAGTGGGGCCAAGGCTGCATGAAAAGATGCGAAAGTCATTGTTTTTTTCGTGGCACAAAGCAATGGGCTGTGTATTCCCGCGATCATAAAATTACTATGTGCAATTCTTTTGATGGAACTTGCCAGTGTAAGAAAGGATTCGAAGGTTATGATTGTGATATCCCTGTTATACCTTGCTCTCCTGGAACATACGGATATCGCGGAATAAAGGGAGGGTGTAAACCATGCGATGATGTGCGTATTTTTTTATTTTATTAAATTGTATTTTGATAGTTGATAGAATTTTCTACCTAAATTAAAGTTTTTACTTAATTGTTATATTCTACAGTGTACCACTGTTGATGCAAACTGCGATTCTGATCCATGGGGAGGACGTTGCACATGCAATCGTATTGGCTTTGGCCCTTACCCTTACGACTGCAGTAAGTTAGCCTATAATATTTCATATCGACCATTATATTTATGTTTATTATTTTAAATATTAAAATTACTATGACAAGAATGGCAAGTGCAATTTACAGTAACGACTTATAAGATACCATATGTTTTCATTATAACTAATAAAATACTTATAATTTGATGTTTCCACAATAGCTAATAAGTGGTCAATGTAAACCTTGCGACTGCTCTTTCCCTGGATCTAAAAATAAACAATGCAATTCCACTACTGGATCTTGTGAATGCTACAGGTCACATGAAGGGTTCAAGTGTGAACGTCAGAGAAATCCACCTAATTGTCCACCAGGAACACACAAGTTCGATGACAACGACATGGAATTAAAAAACTGCAAAAAATGCAATGTGGGTTAATTTATATAGTCCACTTATAAATAGAGCCGTGTATGCCTGTAAACTGTTTATTATACGTTACTATCTATTATTTGCTTCATCATGCAACTAATTATTCCTGTCGAATGGGTTTACTCAACACTGTTACTACTTTTTATTAAAACTATATTTACGTTGTTTAGTGCCCTTTTCTAGCAAATTGTGATGAAGACCCGTGGTATGGAAAGTGCCGGTGTGACAACCCAGAAGCTGAGTTAAAAGATTACTATCATTCGTATTTTTCGGAAACCCTCGAAAATGACCAAATAAAGTAAGTAAAAGCTATGAACCATTACATGTGTACCTATACATACAAACTTTTCTATGACCCAGTTTTGCGCATTATATTATTTTTACGTTTTTATTTTTTAAGACGAGGAACCTATTTCTGCAAGCCCCCGTGTAAATGCCTTAATGGTGGGTTTTGCCTTCCATACAATCGAAACCCCATATGCAGTTGCCCAGGGCCCTATATGGTAAACAAAAATTCGTGTCAATTTTCGTGAGCGAATTGTCTTAAAAGCTAGCTCATTCTTTTAAAATGTACCTCAAAGAGAGACTGTAAAAATAATAATATTATTTTACCTTGGGTCATTCACCAACGGATGCACTCTTTATACATACTGTACATGCTGTTCACCGATATGCTCAACTAAAATATCCATAGTGTTCTGAGAGGATGTGCGAGAAGTCGAGAACGAGAGTTGTTAGGCAAGAAATGCCATTGAAGAGAGTCTATCAATTTTATCTATTATACTGTTGTCAATACCATATATTATAACTGATCGTAACAAATCGGTACCTCCCGTAGAGTTAAATGATGAATTGATTGATAAGTATTGCATCATTCAATAGTTTAATCAAACCTTCTATTTTAGAAGCAAACAAAAAAAAATGACGGACCTAATTTTTAATCAAAATTCAAATTTATTTGATACTGCATGTTAAATGTAAACCCCTAACACCACACGCACTATTAAGTATTTGTCATATTATGGTAAAAAGTAAAATACACATTGGCCAAAAACTATATCATGCCTTCATATTCTTAGAAAACTGCCCAATACCTTATTAATTGAATATACACGGCACAATATTTTAAAATAAATTTCCAAGCGCTAAATAACAATCAAGCTTTATATATAAGGTTGATATAGAGTTTTAAAGTGCGTGCAGACAGTGCCGGATTAGCCTGCAGGCAGACTAGGCAGCTGCCTGAGGCCCGCAAGAAAATCGCAAGAAAAAGGCCCGCAAAAGGCAAAAAAGGGCCCAAAAAGTGACTTTTCTACAGGCTCTGCCTAAGGCCCGCAGTACCCCTAATCCGGCACTGCGTGCAGACGAGAATCTGATTAATAACTATAATTTTTTAACAACTATAAAACAGTTATAAAATCCTATTCTATATTTTATTTGTCTCTAGTATTCCAGTAATCGTACGATTACGAACATTATTATTAGTTTTTAATTACTGTTGGGGTACAAAAGAATGCAACCATCAGGTACTTGGCCTTTTGGTGTTATCATGAGTATCTTAACAACAAGCAGCTTTCGTTTGTATTTCAAACGAATTTAAAAAGAATCGAGCAGCATATTTTATAGAAGGAAAACCAAATCTATGTTCATAATGCGTAATGTTCGTGATGTATCTAAACAAACAAGAAAAAACTTGAATTAGGCAATTAG
The DNA here is from genome assembly GCA_030141595.1 of Chydorus sphaericus. Classification (NCBI taxonomy): domain Eukaryota; kingdom Metazoa; phylum Arthropoda; class Branchiopoda; order Diplostraca; family Chydoridae; genus Chydorus; species Chydorus sphaericus. Next base: position 4,277,231 of record CM057927.1, read on the forward strand.
CTGTTTTAGCTGACGGTGCAATGAATATTATTAGCCTATATTGAGTATAAAGATGTTGTAAAAAATTATGGATAGTGGTCACGCTCACGCATAGCCTATCTATTGTTTTTATCATTAATTGGATATCGTTAAATGACAATACTACACCTGTTAACTGTTAACTCAAAATTTTTATATGATCCCAATGTAAATATTAGTTTTAATTTAACTTTTTTTCCTTAGAAAAATAAGGCATCTTATAAGAGATTTTTTAATGTTACCTATATGTACATTGCGATGTAATTATTCAAGATAAAAATATATCCAAAAGTTGTTTCAAATTTTTTTGACATACATTTAATTGATTACATTTTTTTGTAATTGGAATCAAGTTATTTTTAAATTGATTTATTTTTCGTTATTTGTTTTTCAAACTCGTACACGCATAATAGTCATAATGGATGCTACATTGGTCCCTTTATTGGGTGTGTCCATCGCTCACAGAGAACAAAACGAGAAACCTTGTCCGGATCGTTTTCTGTACCAGAATTCAAGATCGTTAAACCTCCTGGGAATTTAAGTCCTACATAGAGATGATCCTGATTAAAGCAGTCCTCATTAATCCCTATCCGTTTCGGTCGTTTCTGTATGGATTTTGATATGGCATCATCCAATTTCGCTTCACTGTAGTCCCTGAAGAGTTCTACGGAGTATTCTGTAGACTTATGCAACTCTGGCGGTCCAATCCAGCTGATGGTCCTTTTGTTACCATCAGAAACATTCAGATATCCTCCTGTCCACATTTCGTAAGGCTGCTTAAGATTGATTTGCTTTGGTTTCCATTTAGAGTCATCTCTCAGAAATTTTTCCACTTTCTTCAACTTCTCTAGGGTGTCGATTCTGACCAGTTGTCTTACATCTGATATGCACTGTTTCCAAGCATCGTCAAGGTTGGCATTGATGGGGTAAAGCCAGTATTCTTCCTCTGGTGTATACGTTCTACTATGAAAGAATCCAGGCACTGCTTTTTTCCCGCTGTATTCATCGTCTTCAACTACTGGATCATCTATTTTGGTGATTCTAGTGGTACAGGCGAAAGAAAGTCGTGGAACACTGCCAGTAGGTTGACCCATTCTTGCTACCAATTCACTCGCAGTGAACAATTTCCAGCAGAACGGTATAGTTTTACCCATATCTTTGACGACGTAGATGTTCTCTTTCTGAGTCTCTTTTAGGTTGTTTAGCTTTATCTCCCAACTGTCTTCGCAAAAGTATTTTTGTTTAAGTGATGCAGGATCAGCTAACTTCTCGTCCAATTTATTCCATTTGGCCTCTTGCTCATTCCATCCATAAGCTAAACCCGTCCAAACGAGCTTCTTTTCGTCTGGAACTATTGGTCTTATATCTCCGAATATTCCGGCTAGTTTTCCACCAATGTTCGTCTCCATTGTAGTAGTTATATGATCTCCTTTGAAATAGAGTTCACCGCTAAGTTTGCTGATTCGGCGACAAATGCTGGACATTCGATTGTGTGTCACAAGTCCATGAAACGAATGAAATTTGAAGATCGCACCATCCATCGCAGAAGGAAGATTTTCATCCTTCAGAGATCCGTAAGTCTGGTTGGGATAACACATCAGAGCTTCAGGCACAATGGGTCGGATCGTTGTCTTAGTAGTAGGTTCAAGGGTGGTAGTAGGCGCAATGGTCGTCGCATTTGGCCATAAAGTGGTATCCGGCTGCATGACATGGTAGGTCACACCTCCAATAACTGCGATGGTAGCTAAGAGAAAGACAAGGCAGCTTGCCAAAATACAGACGCTCCAATCACTCTCGGGCAGCTGTTCGTCAATAGGTGGTTCCTCCTCTTCTTCCTCTTCAACTGGTTGATTCTGCTCGGTTTCGTCATACTCTTCGTCAGAACTATCTTCAATGTTTATGGTAGTAGACATGATGGCGGTTTACTATTGTTATACTGATGATTCTTGCTTGTATATATACATTGTGATGTTAATAAGTTCAACTGCAAGATTAATTTATTTTGGTTTTCAATCAAACTTTAACCTCGGTCTTTGTTGGTCATGTGATGTTTCAAACTATATTTATCAAAACGTTTACGGACTTAAAGAAAGGAATAATTGTAAAATAATGAATCTTTTTTCCCCTTTTTGACTTTTAATAATTTCGCTTCAGGAATTATTGAGCGAAGTGTTACTGGCATGTTTGCGCAGCAAGTTTCATGAATCACAATGGATTTGTGCCTATTTCAGGGATAATAGGCTACTCTAAATTGGTTCAAATTCAAACGGGTAGCATTGTACCTACAACATAGTAACGTAGATATTGACCAAAAACTGTTTGTCAAACTGGCGTTTCAGGTCTCTCAGTATATTAATTAAAAGCTTAATTGAACAATTACAATTGAGAAGAAGATCCGTGTAATGTAACCGTCGATTCTCATTATCATTTAGCTCAGAATCACTTCAATAACTGTGCCGAAATCTTGATTAATATTTAGTCGCACTTAGCCTCTCACGATCAACTTAGTACATGTTATTACAGAAAACCACACACATTATTCAATTCAAGAGCAGACAAGACTGGCTATATAATGCCTCTTCTGTGTTATAACTTGACGGAATCAGTCCCCTCTTCTTCTTAAACTTCACAATTTAATCTGATAATCCCTTTAATTATTTTACTACATCAATCCGATCTAGTCTTGCTCCTACATCTCAGTAATAACAGCAGATCCATTGGAGCTCTTCGTTGCGCTGTACTCTGCGACTAGCTTGTCTACCTCTTCTTTTGTCAGCCGAGTTTCATCGCTCACAACGGTCACAGTGCTCTCCAAGCCAGCGTCCTTCAGTGCAGCAACAACGTTCACCAATCCACCCTATTAATTATAAAATAATTAGAATGCATTAGTATAAACTATTAAATAAGCTTTTGAATGATAAAGAATAGGTATGCTTACAGCTTCGACGTTGAAAGTAAGTTCACATTTGGAGGCACCGTCCACCGCAATTTTGGCCAGGACTTTGTTGTGTTTGATCTTGATGCGCTCTCCTTCGAATACTGGGAAGGAAAAGGACCGTTGATCATCCAAAGATGACTGGAAAACGGACGTACAAGTGACCGGGATCCTCGTATTGCGCTTGATGATACAGTGGGACATTTCACCGAATCCAACGCCAAGAGAAAGAGAGGTAACTTCAGAGAGAGCAAAGTCTTTCATAACAGCAGCTCCGTAGACGACAGCTTCTTCAGGGTCGATCGAAGAGTTCGGCTCTTTTCCATTGAAAAAGTCTCGGAGCATCTGCTTGATTTTGGGAGTGCGAGTCGAACCCCCGAAGAGGACAATGTCATCCATCTGTGACTTGGTCATTCCAGCGTCCTCAATAACCTCTTCTACGTGCTCGAAGATGTAGCTGAATAAATCAGCGTTGAGCGCTTCAAAGTCATCTTTAGTGATGGTCGTTTTGAAGTCGATTCCATCCATCAGAGAGTCGAGGGCTAGAGTAGCGCAGGGAGCGGACGTCAGGCACTCTTTGGCCGCTTCGCAAGCCGCACGCAGCCGGCTGAGAGCGACCTTGTCGGTGAGCAGATCCTTGTCGTATTTCATCATAAATATTTTCACGAAATGTTCGACCATCAAGTTGTCCATGGCATTTCCACCGAGATGAACGGCTCCGATGGTTGATTTGACCGTAACGACCCCGGCTTTAACGGCAACTACGGAGATGTCCAATGAGCCACTGCCAAGGCCGAAAATCAGGACTTTTCTCTCTACATCGTCCTGATAAAAGAAATATTTTATAAGAAATTTAAAGAAGATGAGAGTAAAACAAAAGTCACCTTCAACTGGAAACTGTAGGCCATAGCGGCCGCAGAGGATTCGTTTAGAACGCGCTGGACATTGAGGCCGGCAATGGCTCCAGCGTCTCTAACAGCCCGTCGTTGAGAGTCGTTGAAATGGGCTGGAACGGAGATGACGGCTTGGGCAACAGTTTTGCCCAAGAATGCTTCGGCTGTCTCTTTCAACTTGAGGAGAATCATTGAAGCTATCTCTTCAGGGTAGATGCTCTTCTTCTCTCCCTTTAGAACCACCTGGATTTTGGGCTTGCCTGAATGAATTATGTTTAAGTTTATTAGATTAAAATTGAAGTAAAATGTACAACATATACCTTGGTGATTGATGACTTGAAAGGGCCACATTTTAAAACCAGCCCGGACAATGGTTTCCTCATAAGAGCAGCCAATGAGTTGTTTTACATTGTAGACAGTGTTGGATGGGTTCTCTGCCATCACACTTTTGGCAGCTTCACCAATGAGAAATCCAGAGTCTGTGAAGGCCAGATAGGAAGGAGTTGCTTTGCTTCCTGAATCGTTGGGGATGATGTCTACTTTGCCCGGGTGGAAGACTGCAACCCGGGAGTTGGAGGTCCCAAAATCAATGGAAATAATAGGTGCTTCTTCAGCCATTTTCTTAAAATAGGAAAGGAAAGGTTTCATTAAACATATAACTAAAAGTGAAACAACTCTTTTTAAAACATTCATTTTGTATTTATGTAATGTAAAGACAAAGTGGTATGCTCTTATAGCACTGGAGTTTTGAACACTAGAAGGATGCTAGACTACTAAAAATGTTGTAAGTTTTTTGTAGATTTTTAAAATGAAATAGCCTTTACCTTTTTAAAGTAACTTTTGATTTCTTTGTTTAACGGATAAAGAAATAATACAGCAGGTATCCAGACCGAGAGGAACTGAAACACGTTGACGAGAGCGTGATTGCAGACGACACCAGAAGAAATGAGAAAAAAAACAACAAATCAACGGATGATGCTAAACAGTTTCCATCACTTTTTTACTTGCTGAAATACAAAAAGCGTTTTGCACTTTTTATTTTTGAAGGTAATCATTTAAAAAAATTCAAAGTGCACAAGTTTTGAATGATAGGCATTCTGTAAATTAAATCAATTACCATATAGAAAAAATTGAAGTGCACAAACTTTGAATGATTCAATTTGAAATTAATTTACTGAAAAGATGAGAATAGATGGAGATGGGTTTACGAAAAAGAATTTTTGTCTCGCAAATTATGAGGACATATCCGTGTAATTTCAAACGTCATTAAGAGAATGAAATGAGAAAACGACTTAACTCTTGATTATTAACCATTTCAACGAAACCATCAACAAAGAGAGAGGGGGTACGGAGAAATAGTTACGATAAAAACACAATTAAATCAGCACAGCAAACAGTCTCAAGGTTATTCAGTAGTTCTACGACGTTTGTTACTGCTCGATGAAGATGACGCATCTCCTGAATCACCCACTTTCTTCGTATGTCTCGAGCCATCAGCCGATCCCTCCTCTGGATGGAGAATCCCGTTGAATAGACGCACAATCTCCTCCATCTTCTTATCGACCTCCTCTTTCTTTTCCGGCTGAGCTGTGCCCAGCCATTTAATGGCTTCGTTACACTTCTTCACGATGATGGGCTTCCCTTTTTCGAGTCGAGATTTCACATCCCGGCAGTAGGATTCCAGAGCCTTCTTGGATTTGGTAAGATCTCGTAGACGGATGTCGTCTAGGCGGTAGCGCTCGGCTTCTTCCACCAGTCGGGAGATCTCTTCTTTGGGGAGAGGGGTTTCATCCATCATAAGTGTGGCTGTGTTCTGAACATCAGTACCTTTCTCAGCCACAGTAACCGTCAGAACGCCATCCTGTTGAAATGGTGTCAAAGAAAAAAAACCCCGATGAATTCATGTAATTGAAAAAAATTATACCTTATGGCTAATTTTTTTAAAAACTTACTTCTTCGACTTTGAATGTTACGTCTATCAGTTGCTTTTTGCCTTCTAGAGCTGGTCGGAGGCCTTCCAATTTGAGTTGGCCAAGAAATGTGTTTTCTTTTACCAACACTCGCTCTCCTTCATAGATCCTGAAGTTGATAGACTTTTGGCTGTTGGTACTCGTAATATAAGATACCACACGAATGGAAGGGATGGTAGTATTGCGCTCGAGCATGGTGCTCATTATGCCACCCTCGGTAATGGACACACCCAAAGAATGAGAAAGCACGTCACAGAGAACCAAGTCTTTCAAAACCTCTGACTTGTCACCGTTGAGGAAAGCGGCTAGGATAGCGGCGCCAGTAGCAACTGATTCATCTGGATTTACCGACTTGTTAAGCTCTTTTTGTGAGAAATAGTATTGCAGTAGCTGTTGAATTTTTAGTGTGCAAGACGATCCGCCAACTGGGATGACCTCCGTGATTTTCAATCTATCCAGTCCTGCATCTTTGACAACCTTCCCAACTAGTTCAAGCGTGGACGAAAACAGATCTTCATTGAGTTCGTCGAACCGAGCACGAGTAATGGTAGATTGGAAATCGATGCCTTCAAAGAGGTCGACGATCATAATTGGGGCTTCTGTCGAAGAGGAAAGGAGCCGTTTAGCTCGATCACAAACAAAGCGAAGGCGAATGAGAGCTTTCAAGTTTGTAGAAATGTCTTTGCCGTGCTTTCTTTGAATCTCTTTGATAAAGTATTCGACCATACGGCTGTTGAAATCTTCTCCGCCCAGAGAAGAGTCTCCAGCGGACGACTTCACTTTGTACTGGCTGCCTTTCACCACCAAAACCGAGACATCGAACGTCCCTCCGCCCAAGTCGAAAATAAGAAGGTTTTTCTCTTTATCGTCCTATACACAAAATAAAACAAAACATGGACATTTAAGTTAAGAGTGTGAATGCTAATAAGTGTAAGATAATAAATATTACCTTATTTTGAAAGCCGTAAGCCATAGCGGTCGCTGTGGTATCATTCAGTAAACGCAGAACTTTCAGGCCTGCAATGGAAGCAGCGTCTTTCGTAGCCCGGCGTTGAGAGTCGTTGAAATAAGCGGGCACCGTGATGACAGCCTTGGTGACTGGCTTACCTAGATAAGCTTCAGCCGTCTCTTTCATCTTGAGCAGAATCATAGCAGAGATTTCCTCTGGGAAAAACGTTTTGTTTTCTCCCTTATACTGCACTTGAATCTTCGGCTTACCTATATGAGAATAAAGTGAATTAGTTTTTTTACAAGTAAATACAATTGTAAAGAAAATAGGTACCTTGATGATTAATGACTTGAAAAGGCCAACGTTTTAAGTCAGACTGGACAGATGGATCGTCAAAGCGACGGCCAATGAGTCGCTTGGCGTCGTACACGGTTTGACTAGGGTTGACTGAAAGCAGATAAAGCTGAGCACTTTCCCCGATGAGGCGTCCAGAGTCAGTAAAAGCCACACAAGAAGGAGTTGTCCTCATTCCCTGATTGTTGGCAATGATTTCCACCTGACCATTCTGGAAGACAGCCACGCAGGAGTTGGTGCTGCCCAGGTCAATCCCGATTGCTGGTGCCTCTTCAACCATCTTTCTGTGTAAATAGAGAATTCTGATTAGATATATTTGGAAAAAGTAGTGGAAAAGCAGATCAGTATAGAAAAGAGAGAAAAAGGAGCAACAAAATTTAAAAGTAAATAGTGTCAATGCTAATACTATGACAGCGAGACCTGTAACACGTTGAAAAGGCGCATGTATACGAGGTAAAGCGACTTCTTACAAACTTAATACTGTAGCTTAAATATTAAAATATTCTCAATCCCTTATCAAATTAATGAGTCTATACTGCACCAACCTTATTTTCTATACCTGATGTGCAGATGTGGTTAATGTGAATCTCGATGTGAATTTGTTTTAAATATAGAAATTTGGACGAAACAAAGCTGTATGTTTTCTTTTTTTCATTCGTACACTGTTCGTCGTCTGTAGAAGTGTTGATCAGCTCATGAGGCGCGATGTTGCATTTCTTTTTTTAGGTTTGAATTTACACATTTTTTAAATATTTTTGTATTAATAGTCTTATTAAGTTTTTGAAATGTAAAATTTACTGCCTATGAAATTTTAATCAACATTTTAAATTCATTTTCATATTTAATATGAAACTTTTGGATTGGCAACGTTTGAGGCCTCTTGCCCTCGCCCGATATTCACGAATTCAAAAAGGTTTCATAACTGTTAAAACTTTCCTACATTTAAAATCTTTTATTTACGAATAGGTACTTTAAATCCCAAAACAACATTATCTCGAGAATAATACATCTCCCTCTATTAACATCAAATAAAAAATATATTTACATCCCCCTCTTCTCTGATTCTATTCTGCTATTCTTTACCAATTATTTTTTTTAGCGCGATATATACAAGAGCACGGGCCACGGCATACCTCCTTATTATTACACATCTCTTTCTATGTAAATATTATAAGAATCGTCACCATTAAAATGAATAGCTGACAATCAAATCATGTATTATTTCTTGGTTAGCGCTTCCAGATTTAAATGATTTACTATAGCGTCTATTTCTTAGTTCTGCGGCGCTTGTTACTTGGCAACTCCAGCTTGGCATCACCAGATTCCTTTCCACCTGAAACATTCAAAGGCAATTGGCGGTAGCGCTCAGCATCTTTGGCCAACTGGATGACCTCATCGTCTGTCAAATAAGAATCTTGATAAGATATTTTCAATTTGCTCCCGGGACCGGCATTCTTCTGGACTCCCGATACAGTCAAAATGCCATCCTGCCAATCGAATGCGGTTAAATAAATAGAAATTTAAAATCAAATCAAAAACAAATTATAAATTGGTCCATTACTTCATCAACAGTGAAAGTAATTTCCATTCCAGGGACACCTACGGGAGCGGGATGAATACCATCCAGATCAATTTCGCCAATAATTCTGTTCGCGTAAAAGTTGACGTGCTCTCCTTCACAAATTTTATGGCCCATAGTATCTTGGTCATCACTTAAGGTGTAGAAAGTTTCCGTTTTGGTGGCAGGGATCGAAGTATGGCGCTCAATCACGGTGCTCATAATTCCTCCACTTACATTTAGACCAAATGAGCTTGGAGTTACGTCAATGAGATGCAATCCTTTCAATGAATCCGCCTCGTCGCCCTGAATGATTGCGGCCTGAAGGGCGGCACCAAAAGCAACAGCTTCGTCCGGGTTAAGAGACGTGTCTAGCTCCGCCAACTCCAAGTAAGTTAGGAGCATCTCCCGGATCTTGGGAACACGGGAAGAGCCTCCAACTACGATGGCATTTTTTATATCATATCTGGTCATTCCAGCGTCCCGGATAGCCTTTCTAACAAGCTCCAAAGAAGCGAAGAACAAGTCTTCATTCATCTCTTCAAATTCCTCTCGAGTGATGGACGAATGGAATCCAATGTGGTCGATAGATACCGGTGCCTCGGTCAAAGAGGTCAAGAGCAATTTGGCTTTCTCACAGGCAGCTTGAAGTAGGATATCATCCATAGTGCTCGCATACGGTTTCTTGATTTTCTCCATGAACTCTTTTTCAAAATGATTGACCATCTTCCTGGTAAAGTCGTCTCCACCTAGATGAGTGCCTCCTCTAGTCGACTGCACTTTGAGGCTCCCACCTTTGACCGTCACAACGGAGACATCGCAGGTCCAGCCGCCGAGGTCGAAAACAAGGACGTTTCTCTCTCTATCATTGTCCTGTAAAGAGTTATTATAGATGAGATTCAGTTGATTAAATTAATGATCAAATAAAATTACCTTATTTTCAAAACCATAAGCGATAGCAGCTGCTGAAGGGTCGTTGAGAATGCGGAGAACTTGGAGACCGGCGATGGCTCCAGCAGCTCTTGTGGCACGGCGCTGGGCGTCGTTAAAGTGAGCAGGGACGGTGATGACTGCTTTGGTGACAAAGAGGGTTTAATATGAAATATATTTTTAATTTTTTTTTATTAGAATGACTTACTTTGATCTCTTTTGGCAACGAGTTTGAAGGGCCAATAAATGGAGCCAGTGAGGTCAAATAAATCATCATCTCCGCAGCAGCCCATGATGGGTTTGATCTCATAGATGGTGTTGGCGGGGGTGACTGCCTTCAGCTTCTTTGCAGCTTCACCAACAAGGTAGCCAGTCTCTGTAAAGGCCACACAAGAGGGGTCAGTGGGCTGCCGTCAGAATTGGGGATGATGTGAACTTTTTCTTTGAGAAAGACAGCCACTTTTGAATAGGTGGTACCCAGGTCTATGCCAATGACAGGAGCTTCTTCAGCCATTTTCTGAATGAAAAGTTTGGGGGAAAAGAAAATTAGTGGGTTAGCAGATAAATTATGCTAGCAAGTCTAAGCAATGAAGTTTACAGATAAGATAATGTGATTTTCCTCGCGTCCAACTTTTTATTAAAGTAGAAAACTTGAGAACGATTACAGAAAGGTAAATGTTGCTGAAAAGCCACAGACCTACAGTTAACAGTGTGTGAATGTCGTCTGCTTGTTGACATTGAAAATGATAATACCAGTGCTGCTAAACAGCACCTATTTTTTAAATTCCAAGTTACAGCCAATAAGGGTTACAACTTACGACTTACAGTTTGTTAATTTGTCCAATAATCGAAGGGACTTAATAAATTATGAACTTCAATATGGACATAACCAAACATAAGTCTCAACAGGTGCATACCTAGCATTCTTTTTGGTTATATTTCTAGACTTGGGATATCTTGACATGGATAAATTTTTGACAAGGCACCTCCTGTGAATTAAGTTCAAAGTTCCCAAAGAGGCACATTGATTAATGATTGACCGAAATATAGTTATTATCTTTTAAGAGGACGGATTCAACCAAATAAATATTATAATATAGTTATATGAAAGCGCTTCACAGATAAGCTGATGACTGGCAGAAATCTATGAATTAGCTAAGCAATAAAATCCACGCTATGTACTAAAATTAATTTATTATTTTAAATCTATCAAATATTGAACTTGATGAAACCAAGAAAAGAACCCGTGTAATTTTGGGAGTTTTAAGTATGAGATTATACGTTTTCACACAACTTTAAATTACGACGCAATCAATTTCAAAAGAGCAGCAACATTTTATTCTTGGGTTCTGGGACGTTTGCTCGAATGAACTACACCGCTTGATTCTTGCTGAGATCCAGATCCTTGAGATGAGATAAGAACCTCGTTCAACAGGCGTATAATTTCTTCCTTCTTCTGTTCAACAGCGTCTTCACTTGGCCTTTGATTGGATGCCAACCAACTGATGGCTCCGTTGCATTCTTTCAGCCCTTTCTCGAGACTGGATCGAACCTTCCGACAATAACATTCGAAATCTGCTTTCACTTTCTCAGTTTCCCTCTGCTGAATAATCTCCAGACGATAACGCTCCATTTCCTTTGGCATTCGCGAGACCTCTTCTTTCGATAGATAGCGCGTTTCTTCGTTCATAATGTCAAACTCTTGTATATCGTCTTTGCACCTCACAATTCCGTCCTGTTATTTAAAAAATGAAAAGTAATTAAAATAGCACTACATAACAACGAGAAATAATATAAATTCTACCGCATTAATGGCGAGTATTATTTGAATTGTAGAGACATTTGTGATATCAAGTCTTCCAATCAGCCAGTTATCCTTGACCGTAATGCATTCTCCTTCATAGACCAAGAAGGGATGAGTCGATCCTGGGTGCTCCAATAAAGTTTCTTCAATAAATCTCTCGTCTATTAAGGAAATGAGCGGGATGATGCTATTACGCTTGATAGTAGTCCTCATAATACCGCTAGCGCCAGCGTAGCCCACTGAATGTGGAGTTATATCTTCGATTTTTAAATCTTTCAAAGATGAATGAGACTGGATGCCCTGTATGATGGCAGCCTGTATAGCTGTGCCGTAAACGACAGCTACTTCTGGATTGGTAGACATTTTAAGCTTTTTCTCTCCGTAGAATAAATCGTGTAGAAGCTTCTGGATCTTCGGAATACGGGTTTGTACTTAGCTACTTCTGGATTGGTAGACATTTTAAGCTTTTTCTCTCCGTAGAATAAAGTAGTTTTTACTTAGCTACTTCTGGATTGGTAGACATTTTAAGCTTTTTCTCTCCGTAGAATAAATCGTGTAGAAGCTTCTGGATCTTCGGAATACGGGTTGATCCGCCAACCAGAATAACTTCGTGTACTATTTCGTCTATTCCGGCTTCTTTGATGGTTCTATTGACGATCTCCAAAGTGGAGCGGAACAAATCATCGTTGAGCTCTTCAAAACAGCTTCGAGTGATGGACGAGTTGAAGTTGATTCCATCCATAAAAGGGTCGATTACTACTTGGGCATGGACTGAGGAGGACAAAGCCTTTTTGGCATCTTCACAGGCAGTGCGAAGTCGGCCAAGAGCGGTCTTATCGGAGTACAGATCTCTGCCGTACTTCTTCTGGAACTCTTTGGCGAAGTGGTCCACCATCCGACTGTCAAAGTCTCTACCACCTAGGTGAGTGTCTCCAGTAGTTGATTTGACATGGAAGATTCCATCCTTGAATGCCATAACTGAGACGTCAAAAGTACCTCCTCCCAAGTCGTAAATTAATACGTTCCTCTCACTATTAATCTGTAAAAGTATATATAAATTGACGTTAATGAATTCATTAAAAAAAATAACATTAGGTGCTTTTTATTTACCATCTTGAGGAATCCGTAAGTCAAAGCGGCAGCAGATGGTTCATTTAGGAGGCGGAGGACTTGAAGACCAGCGATGGTAGCAGCATCTTTAGTTGCCCGGCGCTGGTAGTCGTTGAAATAGGCAGGTACTGAAATAACAGCTTTGGAAACAACTTGCTCTAAATATGCTTCAGCAGTCTCTTTCATTTTTAGCAGGATCAGAGCCAGGATTTCTTCGGGGAAATACAACTTGTCCTCTCCTTTGCAATTCACCTGGATTTTACATTTGCCTGTTACACGAAGAGGAAAATAAAGATTGGGATTACTGGCACTTCATATTACAAATATTTATTTCATAATTTAGACCTTGATGGTTGATGACTTTAAATGGCCAGTGCTTTAGGCCAGCCTGGACAGACGGGTCGTCAAAGCGCCGGCCGATGAGTCGCTTGGCGTCATACACTGTTTGGCTAGAGTTTTCTGTTGATAGATTATGAGCACTTTCCCCTATGAGGCATCCAAAGTCAGTGAAAGCCAAACAGGAGGGAGTTGTCCTCATTCCCTGATGGTTGGCAATGATTTCCACTTGGCCATTCTGGAAGACAGCCACACAGGAGTTGGTGGTGCCCAGGTCAATCCCAATTGCTGGAGCCTCTTCAGCCATTTTTCTGTGTAAATAGAGAATTCTGATCAGATTTCCTATGAAAAGGTAGTAAACTAGTATATCAGTATAGGAAAGAGAGACAAAGCAGCAACATAGCTTCAAAACTAAAACTATGACAGCGAGACCTGTAACACGTTGAAAAGGTGTATGTATACGAGGTATGGGACTTCTTGGAAACTTAATAGCTTATATCCTAAACTATTCTCAATTCTTTATCAAATTAATGGGTCAATACTGCCTTATTTATATACCTGATTGTGTTAAATGCGATGAACAAAAAATTACACGAAAAAAAGCGGTTGACCTGTTGTTTACTTGTTTTGATTCGTATTCTGTCGTCTGTTGAAGTGGTGATCGGCTCATGAGGAGCGATGTTGCATTTCTTTTTTAGATTTGAATTTTTGTTATTTTCAAATATCTTTGAATTAATAATCTATTAAGAGTCTTTGAAAAATTAAATGTTGCATGCCTAGGAAACTTCAATCAACATTTTAATCATTTTCATATTTAATATGAAAGTTTTGGCTTGGCAATGTCTTCGGAAAATAATACCGGCGTTCGTTGTTGTTGTGTCTGCCTGACTGCCTCTTGCCTAATAGCTTTAAAAGTATATTAGCCTATTATTATTACAAGAAAAATTTTTAAAAGTAATAAGTGGATTTCTAATCAATAAAATCTTTCAGCTCTTTGGTACAAATGGAGAAGGAAGATTTAAAACCAGGAGCCGTCAAGTTGACGGACGATGTTCTCCTCCACCTTGCAAAGGGCTACCTCAATGACAAAGATTGCCTTGCTCTGGCTCTTTCTGACGTCTTTGAGAGATTTCCAATTTTGTATGCCGACAAAAGGTTATAAACATTTGTTTAAACAAATATTCTTAAGTTTTAAAATTTAAATGATTTTTAATTTCACAGGAAAAAGCTTGTCATCAGCCGGCTCTACTTCATTTCTCCCAATAACTGGACCACATTTTTCCAGCAGTATATTTCCCCTCTCACAATCATTGTCTTAGATGCCAGCCACTGCTATTGGCTGCCCGCTCAGCTCCTACTTGATTCCATTTTGCCCATCGAGAATCTGGAAGAGCTGTACATCCACGATACTCAGCTTTCTCTCTCTTTCTTGCCAAAAGTGTTTGAATCTTGCCAGAAAATAGTCAAGCTCAGCTTCACTTTGGCTGAGAAAACCTTGGATACCTATTGGGCAGCTGATATGGAAGAGAAGCTAGACTGGATGAGGAAAGGTTTTGGCAGACTCACTGATCTAAAGATGTCCACTTTTGCTCAGCTGGATGACAACTACTACATCGATTCTTGGCTCGTAACTTTGGGAGTGCTGACGTAATTCCTTTGTAGAAATTTATAAATGTTCAACTTGATTATTATTAATCATTTTTAAATGCAGGTGGTGCCGAGATTGTGTCCACTTGACCATCAATATCGCTTACATCTATTTTTACTTGTCTCCTGAAATTAGGAAGAAGAAGGACGATAGAGCCCTAGCTACTGCTCGATCCGACCTATTCCCCCATCTGGAATGGATGAAGGAGTTGAAATCTTTGGTCATTCTTAGAAGTGGCTGTCGATCCTGTCCAATAGACGTCTTCGTTTTAAAGTTCCTCACTTGGCTTATGCGAGAACAACCGCCGAATAAGCTTGAGCGACTTTGGATCGACGATCAGTCGCTATTCGACGAAATTGCAGGAAACTTCAGCATAACTGGCCCGTCATTAAATGCGTTTGCTTTGTCCGGGATGGGTGCATTGCGTTTTAATCTAAACGATGATCGATTCCGCCACCTAGAACGCTTGGGAGGTGTTTTGTTCCACCGATTTGATCATCTTAAAGATTTGAAATACATCAGAGTACAATATGCACCCAACAGTCAGGTATTGAATTATAGCTATACTTTCATATTTTACGGTATTTAATAAATGATTATTTAATCTAGGAATTAAGTAATTTCTGCCAATCACATTCGGAGCTAGAACATTTACACTTGGATACAACTGGTTATCTCCACAGCGTAGAAAACTGCAGGTGTTTCTATAGAGGAGCAGACTGGAACCTTCTTTCATTAAAAGTTCTCGTCTATCGCAATATTAACCTGTGCCTAAGTAAGCCTGGACAATCTATCTAAATATAGCTTACATGTAAATACTTACAGATATTTTATGGATGTATTACTTTGTAGCTTTTATTGACCGTTTCGTGGAAGCCTGTCCCAACTTGAAAGAGTTCCACGTCGGTGTGAGAAATTGAAATTTCTTCCGCAAAAGCGACCATCCGCGTAGTTTGGATTTCTTCTTAGCCATCCGTTTCCAACATTTAACCCGGCTCAGTATCAACGGATTTCATTTGTTTGATGGCTCTTACCTGCCTTCAGTAATAAGATTTAGCTCAATTTATTTACCTATAAAGATTTATTTATATACTGTGTTTTTAATTATAACAGATTTTTGAGAAATGTCCGAAATTGGAGTGCCTTCATTTGGAAGGTGATATTGAATCGGGTAAATTCTTCTCTCACCCCTCCGGGTGTCTTCCAAAAGCTTCCAAATTGCGTGAATTAAGGTAGATATTGTTAAACAATCAGTTAAGAAAGATCTTACACTAATAATCCCCTTTTTCACATCAGATTGGAGTGGAGTTATCGCACTGAAGATGCACCTCATGTTCCTCTCCTCTTAAAAGCTCTTCTCAAATGCTCAACTCACTTTGAAAGGCTCGTCTTGATAGACAGAGACAACGGATGCGAACTCCACCCAAACAATCCGTTTGAACAGCTCAATTTTCTGCTCTCTTTCGTGTCGAAGATGACACACCTTGTCGCTCTCTGCATTGTAGGTTTTCAGATTGATCGTAAAGTCGTGGAAGTTATTAAGCAACGACTCACTGATGAAATCCTTCCCGATCGGCCGGTCTTTTGGTTTCACGTTGGGCCCGAACTGCCGAAGTGAAACGACCTTTATGTCCCTCGCGTCCATTACGACGAGGTTATCAATCCAATTGATGCCTTTTATGCTCCTCCAAAATTTTGAAGCAATGGTGGTGTATTTATACTTTGTGGTTTAATTACTCAAATGATGATGGGCAATAAATATACTGCTAATCTTGAATTGAGTTATAATGAAGATATGCGTATATTACATGTTTGTATTAGAATGAACCCTTCTGTCGTAACAACAAAAGTTTTAGCGGAAATTAGGATATTGGTGGTGTAATATGCGTCATCGGTTCTTTCAATATATTGCTTCATTTTGGTCGTCATACCTCGGGTGATGATCCGCTGATAGAATAATAATTTCTGTGACTTAGGAATTTTGTATGATAACACAGAAGATTTCTTAAAATACTCTATTTATGCATAAATCATAATAATAAAAATCAAACTATATATAACAAATAAATGCAACATCGCGGCTCAGGAGCTGATGATCGCCTGATCAGTAGACGACAGGTTCAGAATAGAGATAGAGCCATAGACAAGTAGTTGAAGCCGAGTCACGACTCACGAATAGAAACAAATGTCCAAAGAAGAAAACAACTTAAAAACAACTTTACACGCTATCAGGAACGTAAATCAGGACAATTTAGTCATTACTTCTATAGTATTGACAAGGAGATTTTGAGATTTTAGTTAATGTTTTATGGTATTCATCTACTGATCTTTTTAAATACCTTCTCCAAGTATATCTGATCAAAATTCTCTGCTTACACAGCAAGATGGCTGAAGAGGCATCAGCAATCGATATTGACCTGGGAACTACCTACTTCTGTGACCTGTGTGGCTGTCTTCCAGAATGGCCAGGTGGAAATCATTGCCAACCATCAGGGAATGAGAACAACTCCTTCCTGTCTGGCTTTCACTGTCTCTGTGCGCCTCGTTGGGGAAGGTGCCAATAACCTGGTGTCAGTCACTCCCAGCCAAACAGTATACGATGCCAAACGACTCATCGGCCGTCGCTTTGACGACCCGTCTGTCCAGGCTGACTTAAAGCAGTGGCCATTTAAAGTTATCAATCATCAAGGTAACTTTATTTTATAAAATAATTATATTGACTAATAGATATTAGATGATTCACCTTACTAATATCCTAGGCAAGCCGAAGATTCAAGTTGTTTACAAGGGAGAAAACAAAACATTTTTTCCAGAGGAAATCTCTTCCATGATTTTGCTTAAGATGAAAGAGACGGCTGAAGCTTACCTTGGTAAGCCAGTCACCAAAGCTGTCATTACCGTGCCGGCTCATTTCAACGAATTCCAGCGGAGGGCTACAAAAGACGCAGCTACCATCGCCGGTCTCCAAGTTCTGTGCTTACGCAATGAGCCCACTGCGGCCGCCATGGCTCACGGTGTCTAAAAGAAGGTATTCACTATTTTTTAAAAAAAATTTTAGTTTATCATTTTTACCTTTAATTTGATTTGGTAAATCCTATTAGGACGAAGCGGAGAAAAATCTCTTATTTTCGACCTGGGCGGAGGGACGTTCGATGTCTCTGGTTTGGTGGTGAAAGGCGGCTACTTCAAGGTGAAATCAACCGCTGGAGATTCTCATTTGGGCGTTGAAGATTTCAACAGCCGTATGGTGGACCACTTGGGTGACTTGGCTAAAGAGTTTAAGAAGACGCGCAAAAAAGACTTTTCTACGAACGATAGAGCTCTAAGTCGTTTTCGGATTGCTTGCGATAGGGCTAAACTGTTCCTGTCCTCATCCACCGAAGCCCCGATAACGATCGACTCTCTTCATAAAGGCATCGATTTTCAATGCTCAGTCATCCGCGCTCGCTTCGACTAGCTCAAAGACGATCTGTTCTGCTCCACACTTGAACTGTTAGAGAAAGCCATCAGAGAGGCCGAGCTGGAAAAGGTCAAAATTAGCTTCGACGAGCTCAACGACGATCTGTTCTGCTCCACTCTTTACTGTTAGGGAAAGCCATCAGAGAGGCCGGACTGGAAAATTTCAACATCAAGGAAACCGTCCTGGTCGGTGGATCCACTCGCATCGTTAAAATTCAGCAGCTGCTCGATTACTATTTCTCTCCGATTTCCGAAGGAGTTGACCAAACCGATCAATCCTGATGAAGCTATCGCTAACGATGCTGCCGTCCTCGCCGCTTTTCTCAATGGCGACAAGTCGGAGGTCTCAAAAGATTTGGTCCTCTTTGACGTAATGCCCCTCGCTTTGGGTATCGACGTCACTGGTGGTATAATGAGCACCATTATCAAGCGAAACACTGCCACACCTGTCACTCGTGTAGTCACGTACGTAACGAGTATCGATAACCAAAAAGCCATCACCTTCAAAATCTACGAAGGATGGTCAAGACCAACAGATTCCTCGGTACCATCACTCTAAACGGGTTAGCACCTGCACCAAAATGAAAAAAAAAGTGATCGAAATCATATTTCACGTCGAGGCTGTAAGTTTATTTTTTCGTCTATCTTCTTGTGTCTTATTTAATCAAATTGTTTTACTCAAATTCAATATAGGATGGCGTATTAACAGTTACTGCGACCGAGAAAGGTACTGATGTGAAGAGCACGGTCACAGTAGCAGTGGACGAAGCCCGCCTCTCTAAAGAAGAGATCGCCCGCTTGGTGGATGAAGCAGAGCTCCACCGACTAGAAGACGTCCGTCTACGGGATTTCGCTAAATCCAAGAACACTCTGGAATCCTACTGTCGGGATATCAAATCTAGACTTGAGAAAAGGAAGCCCATCATCGTGAAGAAGAGCAACGAAGCCATTAAATGGCTGGACACAGCTCAGCTGGAAAACAGAGAAGAGGTTGATAAGAAGAAGGGGGAGATTGAGCGCCTCTTTAACTGGATTCTTCATCCTGGCCAAGGAGCGATTGTCCCACCGGATCAGATGAATAAGAATGCTGATGATTTAGAAAATGTGCCATCATTGACTAATAGCAAACGTTCAAGAACTATTTAATGTTTTCATGTTAAAACCATTTCTCTGTATACATCTTGAATTGGATTTCGCTGAAATGGTTGGTAAAAACAGACAGTACATTATTGTTTATGTCGGTGACGCATGAAATAATTTGGTTCAATATTTTCCTGTTTTTGGTTCATTTTTCCGTTAGTGGTTGATGGTCAAGATTTTCCGTTGATACTCAATCATTTCGTGAAAGAGTAAACGATGAAATACAAAAAAGATCTGCTCATCAACAAGGTCGCTCTCAGCCGGCTGCGCGCGGCTTGCGAAGCAGCCAAAGAGTGCGGGACGTCCGCTCCCTGCGCTACCTTAGCCCTCGACTTTCTGATGGACGGAATCAACTTCAAATCGACAATCACTGAAGATGAATTTGAAGCGCTCAATGCCGATTTATTCAGCTATATATCTTCGAACACGTAGAAGAGGTCATCGAGGATGCTGGAATGACCATGTCGCGGATACATGACATCTTCCCTTTGGGGTACTCAACCCGGATTCCCAAAATCGCAAACAGATGCTTAAAGCCTTTTTAATGGAAAAGAGCTGAACTTTTGAGCGATACTGAAGAAGTTGTCGTCTACGGAACTGTTGTTATGAAAGCCTTTGCTCTCTCTGAGGTTGCGTCTCCTGGCGTTGGATTTGGTGACATGTCGCACGCCCTTATCAAAAGCAGCACGGGGACTACTGCTACTATTAGAACCGTTTTCCACTCATCTCCGGATGATGTTCGTTCGTTTTCCTTCCCCGTATTTAAAGGAATATTTTTTAAACGTCTCTTTTATAAATGAATAGTTATGTTAGCTAATTGTATGTTCATTTTAGGATGTGGTGAATGTGTTTCTGTTGTTATAAAGGGCGCTGGCTTTGCCAGCGATGGGGCTCGGCTACCGAAAGAAGAGATCGGCCGACTGGTGGAGGAACACGGGGCAACCAAGAGCTCATCGCAAGTCATCGCCTAGATGTTGTTGTGACATCGCAAGATTCGGTTGTAGCATAATCCCATGTAACAGATTGTTAGGTCAGATTGGGATGTGGCGAAGAAGAGGAGGAGATTCGTTCAAGATTTCATCATAATTACACCTAATTTGAGAGTGATGCTGCTTTGAATGATAATAATAGAAGGTTATATGAACAGGGATCGTCTAAATTAGTTGCTGAATTGCACTTACGAGGATGTATCCTTCATGCATGTACTTGATTAGCTATAATATTTTTTATTTATATTTATAGAAATCTTTTATATTTTTTCGTGACTCTATAAAAAATTGTGATATAAAATAAAAGATTACAAGGTTAATACAATATTAAAATCATGGGAAAACTAATTATTTATTACGGTCTAGTGGACTCAGTGGCGTAGCCAGGAATTTTTCATGGAGGGGCGATTTATAACCTTAAATGGAAAAGTAGGCTAATAAATATGAGTAAAGGTTCTTGGTTCATACATACACAAAATGAGAATCTGTCAAGTTTCTGGGTGATAAAAATTCTAGCATCATGATTGGTAAAGAATATTGGTTTGAAAAAAAATCTTGGTCTGAAAACCAAATCTGGCTTGAAAAAAATTTTGCTTTGGAAGGAAAATCTTGGTTTTAAAAAATCTTGGTTTTAAAACAAAATTTTGGTTGAAAAATCTTTGTTAACAGGCGTTAGGTTAACAAATAAACTGAAAAACTTCTGGATTCATTAAAATAAAACAAGAAAAATGTGGAAGAGAACCGACAAAAAGTTTCAAGATTTCTAGCAAGTAGGTCTTCAGCACGTATCTTCATCAGTTTTCCTATTAGATCACAAACTCAAGACTAAAGTCGTCATTATTCATCTGTACCCATAGGTCAATCACTTCACTAGCGACACTTATGTTTCGTGTATAGTAGCGCAAGTCCATCCTGGCCCATGGTACTTCGCAGCCTGGTCTTGAGGCGAAATGGACGAATTTAAAACAGTTTAGATTCCATGTGAATTCGGTGAGTTAATTCGGCGACCTTTTTTTTTAAATTTTCCTCGCCGAAAAGAACCTTATGAATTTTTAGTTAATGAAGTAAAAAATGTGTGCACCAATGATTTTTAACATTAATACCAAACTACACATGGAGCGAATGTTATAGATAATTTGAGACAAAAACGACGATTTTTCGACGGGTTTTTTTTCAGAATAAATTTAACCCAGTGACCAAATTTCAAAAACTAAAAAATACGTATTGTAGAGTTTCGTATCCTGAACAAGGTGGTGTACTTGGTTTTCTTATTAGACCTAATTCTATATTTTTGAAAATTCAGTGAAAGTGCTGTCTTAAATTACCCTCCGAGTCGGGTAATTGGAGACAAGTGTTTTTCTTATGCAAATTTTTAATTACTTGGATCTTGAACACCTTACGATATTTGATCATATCCTTTGGAGTAATGAATTGTATACATACATTTAAATGGTTCATACAACTTTTTCAACAATTCTGATCAAAATTGTTCAAGAACAGTTGGTTTTTACATTTTTGGGCCATATGCCTTAAATTCAAAATGCTGTTTGCTCCCGTTTTTAATGGTTTTTAAAAGAAATCAAAATATGATTCAGAATCAGCTTCTCGAGATCTACAAGATTCTGTAAAGTTTATGTTAAAATTCTGTCGAATTCTGTTGTCTCAAATAAACACAGTAAACGAATTATGGCTTCCATCTATTTTTTTGCGCATTATATGCAAGCTAGATGTAGGTAATAGGTGCCGGGTTTTATCGTATTCGTATTTTTGTTAAAACAAAACAAACAAACATAAAAGCTAACATCCTACCAACAACCGACATAGAAAATATGGTAAAAAAATTATTCAGGTTTACCGTTTACATTAAAATAAATAATTAATCGAAGTTAAAGCTTTTTAGTAATTGTATATTGATACAACATTAAAATATTGTTATTTTGAAAAAATCAAATGATCGTAATTGTTTGTTAAAATATTCCGTGACTTGATATTTGATTTAAGCGTTGCGGAACGCGGTCTCTAAATATCTTATCAAAATGTCTAATAACCAAACAATGCCCCATTGAACAAACCATCGTTTTCAGTAAATGATAAAACTTTTCCATTTAAAAATATCCAATTTAATTATCTTATCTCATGACCTTCAAGGCAGATTATATAGGATTAATGGATTATTGGAGACGGCTAGCTGAACTGTCTGGGGCGCTGGTCTCGGCTTAGAGCCATGGTTACAGTTCTGTGGTTCGAATCCCGTCTAAACCTGAGATTTCTGCGCCTAAAGTGGCTGTCGGCTCAAGGGTCCAATGGTGACGCCCATGGATATGACTAGTGCTGTCGAGTTCTCGAGTGAATCCGCCGCTCGGGTGGTCACGTGACAACCCGAGTTGTATCGAGTGACAACTCGAGTTGGTATAATTTTTTTTTTAATAAAACGTCCGTGGGGGGATCCGAACCTTGGTCACCGGCGTGGCACTCCAGTACTCTACCAACTGAGCTATTATAACTCATCAGAGATGATACAAGTGCGCTATGTGTATCTTGTCAACGATAAGATAAAATTCTAATGTGACTAATCTTTAAATTACCATCACGACTAATAATGATTATTATGTAAGACATGTAAATATATTTTTAAAATATGTAAATCAACAAGAACCTTAAACTTCAAATTCGTGCTTTGCAAACTTACTTTCACACCAATAATTCTATCTAAGTGAACAATATCGATATTAATTCATAGTTTATTGAAAACTGCGGCATCGAATAAATTTAAATCCCTGGGTTGTTTCCCATGCCGTGCCTCGAATTTATCAACATCACTCATATACGGTCGAATAAGCTCAAATAAGGCCATCGTAGCCTGGCACTTGAGTGTCCTAGTATTCATTCGTGGATTACAGTAGAATAGTTTAACCACGTCATCGTACGGCCTTTTTCCATATTGTTCCACCGTTATGATAGCGCGCCGGTATGCTGCATGGACAACACATTATGTACAACTTTATCGTAACATGATTTTATTTCAATTACCGGCCGCCATCTTCATATACTCGTTCAATCCAAGTGACTTTGCTCCACGCTGTTAATAAAAAATGTCGTTATAACCTCTTTCAACCAATTTTTTATATAAACATTATTGTAATGAGGGCCACATTTTAATTATTAATTATAAGGACATACCGTCATTTTTCTTAATTTCCCTCTGACACTTGCTGTCGTACACACCTGTAATGTCTAATTCAACACCTGATATAAACAATTCTAGTCATTACACGCTCTTTGACATGCTCACTAGATGGAATTTGATTGAAAATCTAGTTCTCCAATTGAATTTTATATAAGTGACCGTTCTATTTTAGATTTATTGAGAGAAAACACGTTAAGTAATACTTCGGCTGGATTATCTGATTCACCAGTAACTTGCCGACCATTTTTTCAATGCTTTATTGTCTAACAATTGGGTATCACAGGAGTGGGTTGACAAAGGAGAGTAACAAGTCGAATTGTTGGGTACTAATTAATATAGGGAAATCCAAATATAACAAAGAAAAGATCAGAAATCGCTGCCTCAGCATCTTCGTCTTCAATTTCATCAAAGAGCGCATTATCATCATCATCATCATTTTCAAATTCATCTGCATATTCATCGTCGTCATCATCGAGTCCAATTAAAGGCAAACGCGGAAGGTTACTAGCGATGATCCCAAGCATGGTAGCTTTCTTTGGGTGAAGACTGTTGCACCGCTTTGTCCAGACGTTTCCCATAGTAGAAAAGAACCGCTCGCACGGTGCTGAATTGGCAAGCATTGGTAGTACTTTGCGGGCGACCTGGGCCAGTCGAGGGTAATGGGCTGCATTCTCTTTCCACCACTTTACGCGATTGATTTTTAGGTCTCGGACAGTTGGTGACGTGAGGTAAGCGTCAATCTTAGAAATAATGCGAAAATGATTAAATTTTGGCATTAATATACATTAAAATATATATATACCTCAATTTGAAGCAGCGACTTTCTCTGTTGACCAACAGACTGTGCATGAAAGGATTGCATCTCGTCCATAATATCTCCAGATTCAGTCCATGTACGTTGTTCTTCTTCGCGTTGTTCTTCTTCCTCTTCATTATAGACCAATGAAGCTTCTGATTTCAAACAGGTCTTAGCATCGTTGCGATAGGCGATTGGTATTGCATACATTTTCTGACAAGGATCGAGAATAGAAGCAATTTGAAACTTTTTGTCTGTCACCCAATTCGAGATACATCTTTCTTTCTATAATGTAATAACAAAATTTACATAAGGATATACAACGAATCATATAATGTATATGTATGTATGTGTATCCTTACTTTGAGCATAGAATTGCGCAATCCCTTTGCAAGTGCGAAAGCCTTTGGAAATTGAGGAGAATTTTCCAGATTTCTGACGTGAGTTGCTGCAATTTCTTGCAATTTATTTGCAAAATAAATTAACTATGCATAATAGGAAACGATATTGAAGTTACCAGACATTATTATGTAATTTCAGTTCACCTTTGATGCTGTTACGCCTCTTTCACTTTCCATTTGCGTCGATATTATAGCATACGGTTTAAGGATATCGCGGATCTTTTCAGCCTCGTGTAAATCATTGGTAGTTGGCATGATGACGTTCTCATATCTTCTATGGGCAGGAAGATTCATTACATATAAGGACAGTGGTATTTTCTGCTCTAGAAATCTTTCTAGCATTCGATATGTGGAATTCCATCTTGTAACACAGTCCCGGATGATGCGATGGGTTGCTGTTTTCATTTCAATCTGCAACTTTTGTAGTTTGCTCTTTGCCAAAGCGCTACGATGGAAGTGACTTGCCAATGTGCGAAATTTGGAGATAATATCAGGAACTCCGGCAGCATTAAGACCGTCCTAAAAATATCTTAATAAATTAAAAGAAACTGCATAGTTTTCTAATTACTTACTTGGACCACTAAATTCAAAGTATGAGCGATGCACCCAAACCACTGAAAACCAGCACCTCTGGTAGCCTTTTTCATCACCTTATATAAAAAATTATATAAAAAAGTGATTATGCAAGACTTTTGCAGGCAGGGTTTCTTTAGAAAAAATCATATAAGATAGTTGTTTACCTCTGCATTATCCGTAACCACAAGCTGTATTTTATCGGTAATGTTGAAACTATCTGTAAATTTCATTAAAGCATTCTTGACTCCATCGGAAGTCTGGTCATCAACTTTCATTGCACCTAAAGCTAAGGATCTTTGAAAAAAAGCATTATAATTAAATTTACTTTTAAAAATCCAAACGGAAACCATCTGTATTTACTTCATTTCAAAATCGGGAGTGATGAAATGGGCCGTTCCAGCAAGAATATGATCGTTCGACACGGAAGACCACCCGTCCATTGTAAGAGTAATATGTTCTGCACTATCAAGTTGCCGTGCAGTTTCATGTTGAATTTTGTTATGTAAATCAGGAACAAGGCGCTCGCTAACTCGGGTTCGGGACGGAACTTTAAAGTCAGGGCATAAGGAATTGACAAAGCGTCGAAAATAAGGACTGTCTCCCAAGCAAAATGAGAGATAATCAGCACAAAGCCATGTTACGAAGTAATGCTCCCAAATCTTTTGCTGACGAGCTGCTTTTTCAGTTAAGCGCCGTTTTGATGGAGGACGGCCCTTACGCCGAGCCAAAGGAGTTTCAACTCGCTTGGTCTTGGTTGGAGTCGTCTTTTTATCGAACCTTTCCCCAACTATATCCCGGTGTTTTGCAGAAAGATGGCTATCAATAAAAATTATTTTATAGATTCAAAATACATTCAAAGATTTTAGTAAAATTAATATTTACTTTCGTAAATTACTCGTCGCCCCACCACTACGATCGAGTAATTTAAAGCAGTAGTTACACTTGGCCTTCGTTGGATCATCTGTCTTTTTAAAATGAGACCATACCTCGCTTACTTTGGAAGCAGTATTGGGCGATCCATCTCCAAGCTATAATTGTTTCGTTCGACTCATTAAATAATAATCCATTCATTATAATGATGACAATTTTCACCTGAATTCCACCTTCGAGCAGCAACATATCTATTTCAGTCAAATCGTCTTCATTCTCACGAGAGCTATCCTCTTGATCATCATGAGAATCATCGCTATCATTGACAGTACCGTGGTTCGGCATTTTAAAGATTAACTAAAGAAATCAGTTATTAAATAGCATCGTATTATATGTATGGCTAAGATGGACAAACTAGAGATGACTTGTCGTTTAAGTTTATATAAGGTATTTCTATATAAATATGTTGCCGTAGCAGATAAAGGGGCACTTAACTAACCTAGAATTGCCACTTAATTGATTGACAGGTGGTAACTTCGGTTATTATTGTAAATTTCATTGCAGTATTCATTATTACCGCTAGATTGATCCGTACTAATTGCTCGGAACACTGCTCGAAGCTGATCGCCGCTCATATAAAATTGCTCCGAGCATCCGGCAATTCTTTCTAGTCTCTACACACACCTGTCTGCGACTCACCTGTCTGTTTCATCTATTCAAATTGTGCATCTAAAATGCCGGAGTACAACGTCTTACATAGCCCATGCCTAGAGTGCAAAGAACTTGGCTATGGATGGTCGTTCGTTAATCTACAAACGATTTCTAACTTTCTTGAAGGAAAAGAGATATGTGTATTTTTTGCCTTAGCTACCGACCCATGGGTCATCTTTATTCACTTGGGAAGCGAATGGACGCTCCTTAAAAGTCTTTTTTAAAAGCGAATCGACCTAATGGGGCCGACTAAAAGCGAAAACATTCGCTTCTAGCCCGGTATAAGCCAACGCATTCGCTTCTTCCCGGCTAAAAGCGAACTCTTTCGCTTCTAAAAAAATACCATAAGCAAATGCATTCGCTTTTTAAAATTCAAAAAAGCGAGTCCATTCGCTTTTTAAAAATAATATAAGCGAACGTTTTTGCTTATAAAAATCCCAACCCCCTAGCTTTTTAAGAAGCGAAACCATTCGCTTGTAGTGGGTTCTCTAAACAAAAATTATTTTAATCCTTTCCGTAACAAGCGAACGTATTTGCTTGCTCATATTATTATATTGCCCTACCGCTAACTTTGTTAAAAGCGAAAGGGATCGCTTCTAGTTGTATTTGCCACACCCCTAACTTTTTTAAAAGCGAAAGCATTCACTTGTAGATGGATGTCTTAACAATTTGTTTACCCATCTCCATAACTCCATTAGAAGCGATCGCATTCACTTCCTTTTAAATTAACATACCCGGCGGATACCCCTAACTTTTTTTTAAAGCGAAAGCGATCACTTCTACGTATATTAGCTGAGTCTTTGAACAAAGTGAGCTAAGTGAACTCCACTTTGTTTACTAATATGATGGAAAGGTATTACCGAATCGACAGAAACTTTGCTTTAGAGATAAATGCTTTCATTGTTTTTAATATATCAGTTGTTCACCACTTTGGCCTCATCTAAAGGTGTTTCTATTTGAGATTGAGGTAATTGCCGCCCGACAATAGTTTAAAACTATAATTTTCTATTCCATTTAAAAACCAGTTTTTCTATTTTAAGATTCCATTAGACTAATTAAATTTTTTTGTATCTTAATGGACTGAACTACCCAAAACAATACTTAGAAATACCAATACTAAGCTAAACAAAGAATTTGAAATGTAGACACTTATATAGACTTTTTGATGGAAAAGTTCAGTTGCAGAATTTTCACAACTAATTCTCTGTAAAATATGCTTAAAAATGGCTTTACCTGGTTTCTCTGTTTCATATGTGCTACAAGCGCGTTGGACGAGGACTCCTTGCCAGGTTTATTAAGCCTGGTTAATAACATGTATTTCTACAGATTGTATTTCTTGTGTGTGCTACAAGGAGTTGTCCAATATAGTAAGTAGTTGCCACCGCTTATATAGCCCTGGTTCTTGCTTCCGAAATTGCAAAAAAACATTTTTTGAAAGACCTTGCCAGGTTTATTAAGCCTGGTTCATAACTTGTATTGATTTATTGTGCTACAAGGACTGGTTGAAGATGAGATGCGCTTGCCAGGTCTTTGACTTTACCTGGTTTCTCTGTTTCATATGTGCTACAAGCGCGTTGGACGAGGACTCCTTGCCAGGTTTATTAAGCCTGGTTAATAACATGTATTTCTACAGATTGTATTTCTTGTGTGTGCTACAAGGAGTTGTCCAATATAGTAAGTAGTTGCCACCGCTTATATAGCCCTGGTTCTTGCTTCCGAAATTGCAAAAAAACATTTTTTGAAAGACCTTGCCAGGTTTATTAAGCCTGGTTCATAACTTGTATTGATTTATTGTGCTACAAGGACTGGTTGAAGATGAGATGCGCTTGCCAGGTCTTTGACTTTACCTGGTTTCTCTGTTTCATATGTGCTACAAGCGCGTTGGACGAGGACTCCTTGCCAGGTTTATTAAGCCTGGTTAATAACATGTATTTCTACAGATTGTATTTCTTGTGTGTGCTACAAGGAGTTGTCCAATATAGTAAGTAGTTGCCACCGCTTATATAGCCCTGGTTCTTGCTTCCGAAATTGCAAAAAAACATTTTTTGAAAGACCTTGCCAGGTTTATTAAGCCTGGTTCATAACTTGTATTGATTTATTGTGCTACAAGGACTGGTTGAAGATGAGATGCGCTTGCCAGGTCTTTGACTTTACCTGGTTTCTCTGTTTCATATGTGCTACAAGCGCGTTGGACGAGGACTCCTTGCCAGGTTTATTAAGCCTGGTTAATAACATGTATTTCTACAGATTGTATTTCTTGTGTGTGCTACAAGGAGTTGTCCAATATAGTAAGTAGTTGCCACCGCTTATATAGCCCTGGTTCTTGCTTCCGAAATTGCAAAAAAACATTTTTTGAAAGACCTTGCCAGGTTTATTAAGCCTGGTTCATAACTTGTATTGATTTATTGTGCTACAAGGACTGGTTGAAGATGAGATGCGCTTGCCAGGTCTTTGACTTTACCTGGTTTCTCTGTTTCATATGTGCTACAAGCGCGTTGGACGAGGACTCCTTGCCAGGTTTATTAAGCCTGGTTAATAACATGTATTTCTACAGATTGTATTTCTTGTGTGTGCTACAAGGAGTTGTCCAATATAGTAAGTAGTTGCCACCGCTTATATAGCCCTGGTTCTTGCTTCCGAAATTGCAAAAAAACATTTTTTGAAAGACCTTGCCAGGTTTATTAAGCCTGGTTCATAACTTGTATTGATTTATTGTGCTACAAGGACTGGTTGAAGATGAGATGCGCTTGCCAGGTCTTTGACTTTACCTGGTTTCTCTGTTTCATATGTGCTACAAGCGCGTTGGACGAGGACTCCTTGCCAGGTTTATTAAGCCTGGTTAATAACATGTATTTCTACAGATTGTATTTCTTGTGTGTGCTACAAGGAGTTGTCCAATATAGTAAGTAGTTGCCACCGCTTATATAGCCCTGGTTCTTGCTTCCGAAATTGCAAAAAAACATTTTTTGAAAGACCTTGCCAGGTTTATTAAGCCTGGTTCATAACTTGTATTGATTTATTGTGCTACAAGGACTGGTTGAAGATGAGATGCGCTTGCCAGGTCTTTGACTTTACCTGGTTTCTCTGTTTCATATGTGCTACAAGCGCGTTGGACGAGGACTCCTTGCCAGGTTTATTAAGCCTGGTTAATAACATGTATTTCTACAGATTGTATTTCTTGTGTGTGCTACAAGGAGTTGTCCAATATAGTAAGTAGTTGCCACCGCTTATATAGCCCTGGTTCTTGCTTCCGAAATTGCAAAAAAACATTTTTTGAAAGACCTTGCCAGGTTTATTAAGCCTGGTTCATAACTTGTATTGATTTATTGTGCTACAAGGACTGGTTGAAGATGAGATGCGCTTGCCAGGTCTTTGACTTTACCTGGTTTCTCTGTTTCATATGTGCTACAAGCGCGTTGGACGAGGACTCCTTGCCAGGTTTATTAAGCCTGGTTAATAACATGTATTTCTACAGATTGTATTTCTTGTGTGTGCTACAAGGAGTTGTCCAATATAGTAAGTAGTTGCCACCGCTTATATAGCCCTGGTTCTTGCTTCCGAAATTGCAAAAAAACATTTTTTGAAAGACCTTGCCAGGTTTATTAAGCCTGGTTCATAACTTGTATTGATTTATTGTGCTACAAGGACTGGTTGAAGATGAGATGCGCTTGCCAGGTCTTTGACTTTACCTGGTTTCTCTGTTTCATATGTGCTACAAGCGCGTTGGACGAGGACTCCTTGCCAGGTTTATTAAGCCTGGTTAATAACATGTATTTCTACAGATTGTATTTCTTGTGTGTGCTACAAGGAGTTGTCCAATATAGTAAGTAGTTGCCACCGCTTATATAGCCCTGGTTCTTGCTTCCGAAATTGCAAAAAAAACATTTTTTGAAAGACCTTGCCAGGTTTATTAAGCCTGGTTCATAACTTGTATTGATTTATTGTGCTACAAGGACTGGTTGAAGATGAGATGCGCTTGCCAGGTCTTTGACTTTACCTGGTTTCTCTGTTTCATATGTGCTACAAGCGCGTTGGACGAGGACTCCTTGCCAGGTTTATTAAGCCTGGTTAATAACATGTATTTCTACAGATTGTATTTCTTGTGTGTGCTACAAGGAGTTGTCCAATATAGTAAGTAGTTGCCACCGCTTATATAGCCCTGGTTCTTGCTTCCGAAATTGCAAAAAAACATTTTTTGAAAGACCTTGCCAGGTTTATTAAGCCTGGTTCATAACTTGTATTGATTTATTGTGCTACAAGGACTGATTGAAGATGAGATGCGCTTGCCAGGTCTTTGACTTTACCTGGTTTCTCTGTTTCATATGTGCTACAAGCGCGTTGGACGAGGACTCCTTGCCAGGTTTATTAAGCCTGGTTAATAACATGTATTTCTACAGATTGTATTTCTTGTGTGTGCTACAAGGAGTTGTCCAATATAGTAAGTAGTTGCCACCGCTTATATAGCCCTGGTTCTTGCTTCCGAAATTGCAAAAAAAACATTTTTTGAAAGACCTTGCCAGGTTTATTAAGCCTGGTTCATAACTTGTATTGATTTATTGTGCTACAAGGACTGGTTGAAGATGAGATGCGCTTGCCAGGTCTTTGACTTTACCTGGTTTCTCTGTTTCATATGTGCTACAAGCGCGTTGGACGAGGACTCCTTGCCAGGTTTATTAAGCCTGGTTAATAACATGTATTTCTACAGATTGTATTTCTTGTGTGTGCTACAAGGAGTTGTCCAATATAGTAAGTAGTTGCCACCGCTTATATAGCCCTGGTTCTTGCTTCCGAAATTGCAAAAAAACATTTTTTGAAAGACCTTGCCAGGTTTATTAAGCCTGGTTCATAACTTGTATTGATTTATTGTGCTACAAGGACTGGTTGAAGATGAGATGCGCTTGCCAGGTCTTTGACTTTACCTGGTTTCTCTGTTTCATATGTGCTACAAGCGCGTTGGACGAGGACTCCTTGCCAGGTTTATTAAGCCTGGTTAATAACATGTATTTCTACAGATTGTATTTCTTGTGTGTGCTACAAGGAGTTGTCCAATATAGTAAGTAGTTGCCACCGCTTATATAGCCCTGGTTCTTGCTTCCGAAATTGCAAAAAAACATTTTTTGAAAGACCTTGCCAGGTTTATTAAGCCTGGTTCATAACTTGTATTGATTTATTGTGCTACAAGGACTGGTTGAAGATGAGATGCGCTTGCCAGGTCTTTGACTTTACCTGGTTTCTCTGTTTCATATGTGCTACAAGCGCGTTGGACGAGGACTCCTTGCCAGGTTTATTAAGCCTGGTTAATAACATGTATTTCTACAGATTGTATTTCTTGTGTGTGCTACAAGGAGTTGTCCAATATAGTAAGTAGTTGCCACCGCTTATATAGCCCTGGTTCTTGCTTCCGAAATTGCAAAAAAAACATTTTTTGAAAGACCTTGCCAGGTTTATTAAGCCTGGTTCATAACTTGTATTGATTTATTGTGCTACAAGGACTGGTTGAAGATGAGATGCGCTTGCCAGGTCTTTGACTTTACCTGGTTTCTCTGTTTCATATGTGCTACAAGCGCGTTGGACGAGGACTCCTTGCCAGGTTTATTAAGCCTGGTTAATAACATGTATTTCTACAGATTGTATTTCTTGTGTGTGCTACAAGGAGTTGTCCAATATAGTAAGTAGTTGCCACCGCTTATATAGCCCTGGTTCTTGCTTCCGAAATTGCAAAAAACATTTTTTGAAAGACCTTGCCAGGTTTATTAAGCCTGGTTCATAACTTGTATTGATTTATTGTGCTACAAGGACTGGTTGAAGATGAGATGCGCTTGCCAGGTCTTTGACTTTACCTGGTTTCTCTGTTTCATATGTGCTACAAGCGCGTTGGACGAGGACTCCTTGCCAGGTTTATTAAGCCTGGTTAATAACATGTATTTCTACAGATTGTATTTCTTGTGTGTGCTACAAGGAGTTGTCCAATATAGTAAGTAGTTGCCACCGCTTATATAGCCCTGGTTCTTGCTTCCGAAATTGCAAAAAAACATTTTTTGAAAGACCTTGCCAGGTTTATTAAGCCTGGTTCATAACTTGTATTGATTTATTGTGCTACAAGGACTGGTTGAAGATGAGATGCGCTTGCCAGGTCTTTGACTTTACCTGGTTTCTCTGTTTCATATGTGCTACAAGCGCGTTGGACGAGGACTCCTTGCCAGGTTATTAAGCTGGTTAATAACATGTATTTCTACAGATTGTATTTCTTGTGTGTGCTACAAGGAGTTGTCCAATATAGTAAGTAGTTGCCACCGCTTATATAGCCCTGGTTCTTGCTTCCGAAATTGCAAAAAAACATTTTTTGAAAGACCTTGCCAGGTTTATTAAGCCTGGTTCATAACTTGTATTGATTTATTGTGCTACAAGGACTGGTTGAAGATGAGATGCGCTTGCCAGGTCTTTGACTTTACCTGGTTTCTCTGTTTCATATGTGCTACAAGCGCGTTGGACGAGGACTCCTTGCCAGGTTTATTAAGCCTGGTTAATAACATGTATTTCTACAGATTGTATTTCTTGTGTGTGCTACAAGGAGTTGTCCAATATAGTAAGTAGTTGCCACCGCTTATATAGCCCTGGTTCTTGCTTCCGAAATTGCAAAAAACATTTTTTGAAAGACCTTGCCAGGTTTATTAAGCCTGGTTCATAACTTGTATTGATTTATTGTGCTACAAGGACTGGTTGAAGATGAGATGCGCTTGCCAGGTCTTTGACTTTACCTGGTTTCTCTGTTTCATATGTGCTACAAGCGCGTTGGACGAGGACTCCTTGCCAGGTTTATTAAGCCTGGTTAATAACATGTATTTCTACAGATTGTATTTCTTGTGTGTGCTACAAGGAGTTGTCCAATATAGTAAGTAGTTGCCACCGCTTATATAGCCCTGGTTCTTGCTTCCGAAATTGCAAAAAAACATTTTTTGAAAGACCTTGCCAGGTTTATTAAGCCTGGTTCATAACTTGTATTGATTTATTGTGCTACAAGGACTGGTTGAAGATGAGATGCGCTTGCCAGGTCTTTGACTTTACCTGGTTTCTCTGTTTCATATGTGCTACAAGCGCGTTGGACGAGGACTCCTTGCCAGGTTTATTAAGCCTGGTTAATAACATGTATTTCTACAGATTGTATTTCTTGTGTGTGCTACAAGGAGTTGTCCAATATAGTAAGTAGTTGCCACCGCTTATATAGCCCTGGTTCTTGCTTCCGAAATTGCAAAAAACATTTTTTGAAAGACCTTGCCAGGTTTATTAAGCCTGGTTCATAACTTGTATTGATTTATTGTGCTACAAGGACTGGTTGAAGATGAGATGCGCTTGCCAGGTCTTTGACTTTACCTGGTTTCTCTGTTTCATATGTGCTACAAGCGCGTTGGACGAGGACTCCTTGCCAGGTTTATTAAGCCTGGTTAATAACATGTATTTCTACAGATTGTATTTCTTGTGTGTGCTACAAGGAGTTGTCCAATATAGTAAGTAGTTGCCACCGCTTATATAGCCCTGGTTCTTGCTTCCGAAATTGCAAAAAAACATTTTTTGAAAGACCTTGCCAGGTTTATTAAGCCTGGTTCATAACTTGTATTGATTTATTGTGCTACAAGGACTGGTTGAAGATGAGATGCGCTTGCCAGGTCTTTGACTTTACCTGGTTTCTCTGTTTCATATGTGCTACAAGCGCGTTGGACGAGGACTCCTTGCCAGGTTTATTAAGCCTGGTTAATAACATGTATTTCTACAGATTGTATTTCTTGTGTGTGCTACAAGGAGTTGTCCAATATAGTAAGTAGTTGCCACCGCTTATATAGCCCTGGTTCTTGCTTCCGAAATTGCAAAAAAACATTTTTTGAAAGACCTTGCCAGGTTTATTAAGCCTGGTTCATAACTTGTATTGATTTATTGTGCTACAAGGACTGGTTGAAGATGAGATGCGCTTGCCAGGTCTTTGACTTTACCTGGTTTCTCTGTTTCATATGTGCTACAAGCGCGTTGGACGAGGACTCCTTGCCAGGTTTATTAAGCCTGGTTAATAACATGTATTTCTACAGATTGTATTTCTTGTGTGTGCTACAAGGAGTTGTCCAATATAGTAAGTAGTTGCCACCGCTTATATAGCCCTGGTTCTTGCTTCCGAAATTGCAAAAAAACATTTTTTGAAAGACCTTGCCAGGTTTATTAAGCCTGGTTCATAACTTGTATTGATTTATTGTGCTACAAGGACTGGTTGAAGATGAGATGCGCTTGCCAGGTCTTTGACTTTACCTGGTTTCTCTGTTTCATATGTGCTACAAGCGCGTTGGACGAGGACTCCTTGCCAGGTTTATTAAGCCTGGTTAATAACATGTATTTCTACAGATTGTATTTCTTGTGTGTGCTACAAGGAGTTGTCCAATATAGTAAGTAGTTGCCACCGCTTATATAGCCCTGGTTCTTGCTTCCGAAATTGCAAAAAAACATTTTTTGAAAGACCTTGCCAGGTTTATTAAGCCTGGTTCATAACTTGTATTGATTTATTGTGCTACAAGGACTGGTTGAAGATGAGATGCGCTTGCCAGGTCTTTGACTTTACCTGGTTTCTCTGTTTCATATGTGCTACAAGCGCGTTGGACGAGGACTCCTTGCCAGGTTTATTAAGCCTGGTTAATAACATGTATTTCTACAGATTGTATTTCTTGTGTGTGCTACAAGGAGTTGTCCAATATAGTAAGTAGTTGCCACCGCTTATATAGCCCTGGTTCTTGCTTCCGAAATTGCAAAAAAACATTTTTTGAAAGACCTTGCCAGGTTTATTAAGCCTGGTTCATAACTTGTATTGATTTATTGTGCTACAAGGACTGGTTGAAGATGAGATGCGCTTGCCAGGTCTTTGACTTTACCTGGTTTCTCTGTTTCATATGTGCTACAAGCGCGTTGGACGAGGACTCCTTGCCAGGTTTATTAAGCCTGGTTAATAACATGTATTTCTACAGATTGTATTTCTTGTGTGTGCTACAAGGAGTTGTCCAATATAGTAAGTAGTTGCCACCGCTTATATAGCCCTGGTTCTTGCTTCCGAAATTGCAAAAAAACATTTTTTGAAAGACCTTGCCAGGTTTATTAAGCCTGGTTCATAACTTGTATTGATTTATTGTGCTACAAGGACTGGTTGAAGATGAGATGCGCTTGCCAGGTCTTTGACTTTACCTGGTTTCTCTGTTTCATATGTGCTACAAGCGCGTTGGACGAGGACTCCTTGCCAGGTTTATTAAGCCTGGTTAATAACATGTATTTCTACAGATTGTATTTCTTGTGTGTGCTACAAGGAGTTGTCCAATATAGTAAGTAGTTGCCACCGCTTATATAGCCCTGGTTCTTGCTTCCGAAATTGCAAAAAAACATTTTTTGAAAGACCTTGCCAGGTTTATTAAGCCTGGTTCATAACTTGTATTGATTTATTGTGCTACAAGGACTGGTTGAAGATGAGATGCGCTTGCCAGGTCTTTGACTTTACCTGGTTTCTCTGTTTCATATGTGCTACAAGCGCGTTGGACGAGGACTCCTTGCCAGGTTTATTAAGCCTGGTTAATAACATGTATTTCTACAGATTGTATTTCTTGTGTGTGCTACAAGGAGTTGTCCAATATAGTAAGTAGTTGCCACCGCTTATATAGCCCTGGTTCTTGCTTCCGAAATTGCAAAAAACATTTTTTGAAAGACCTTGCCAGGTTTATTAAGCCTGGTTCATAACTTGTATTGATTTATTGTGCTACAAGGACTGGTTGAAGATGAGATGCGCTTGCCAGGTCTTTGACTTTACCTGGTTTCTCTGTTTCATATGTGCTACAAGCGCGTTGGACGAGGACTCCTTGCCAG
This sequence comes from Chydorus sphaericus, assembly GCA_030141595.1. NCBI lineage: Eukaryota > Metazoa > Arthropoda > Branchiopoda > Diplostraca > Chydoridae > Chydorus > Chydorus sphaericus. Next base: position 4,313,747 of record CM057927.1, read on the forward strand.
GTTTATTAAGCCTGGTTAATAACATGTATTTCTACAGATTGTATTTCTTGTGTGTGCTACAAGGAGTTGTCCAATATAGTAAGTAGTTGCCACCGCTTATATAGCCCTGGTTCTTGCTTCCGAAATTGCAAAAAACATTTTTTGAAAGACCTTGCCAGGTTTATTAAGCCTGGTTCATAACTTGTATTGATTTATTGTGCTACAAGGACTGGTTGAAGATGAGATGCGCTTGCCAGGTCTTTGACTTTACCTGGTTTCTCTGTTTCATATGTGCTACAAGCGCGTTGGACGAGGACTCCTTGCCAGGTTTATTAAGCCTGGTTAATAACATGTATTTCTACAGATTGTATTTCTTGTGTGTGCTACAAGGAGTTGTCCAATATAGTAAGTAGTTGCCACCGCTTATATAGCCCTGGTTCTTGCTTCCGAAATTGCAAAAAAACATTTTTTGAAAGACCTTGCCAGGTTTATTAAGCCTGGTTCATAACTTGTATTGATTTATTGTGCTACAAGGACTGGTTGAAGATGAGATGCGCTTGCCAGGTCTTTGACTTTACCTGGTTTCTCTGTTTCATATGTGCTACAAGCGCGTTGGACGAGGACTCCTTGCCAGGTTTATTAAGCCTGGTTAATAACATGTATTTCTACAGATTGTATTTCTTGTGTGTGCTACAAGGAGTTGTCCAATATAGTAAGTAGTTGCCACCGCTTATATAGCCCTGGTTCTTGCTTCCGAAATTGCAAAAAAACATTTTTTGAAAGACCTTGCCAGGTTTATTAAGCCTGGTTCATAACTTGTATTGATTTATTGTGCTACAAGGACTGGTTGAAGATGAGATGCGCTTGCCAGGTCTTTGACTTTACCTGGTTTCTCTGTTTCATATGTGCTACAAGCGCGTTGGACGAGGACTCCTTGCCAGGTTTATTAAGCCTGGTTAATAACATGTATTTCTACAGATTGTATTTCTTGTGTGTGCTACAAGGAGTTGTCCAATATAGTAAGTAGTTGCCACCGCTTATATAGCCCTGGTTCTTGCTTCCGAAATTGCAAAAAAACATTTTTTGAAAGACCTTGCCAGGTTTATTAAGCCTGGTTCATAACTTGTATTGATTTATTGTGCTACAAGGACTGGTTGAAGATGAGATGCGCTTGCCAGGTCTTTGACTTTACCTGGTTTCTCTGTTTCATATGTGCTACAAGCGCGTTGGACGAGGACTCCTTGCCAGGTTTATTAAGCCTGGTTAATAACATGTATTTCTACAGATTGTATTTCTTGTGTGTGCTACAAGGAGTTGTCCAATATAGTAAGTAGTTGCCACCGCTTATATAGCCCTGGTTCTTGCTTCCGAAATTGCAAAAAAACATTTTTTGAAAGACCTTGCCAGGTTTATTAAGCCTGGTTCATAACTTGTATTGATTTATTGTGCTACAAGGACTGGTTGAAGATGAGATGCGCTTGCCAGGTCTTTGACTTTACCTGGTTTCTCTGTTTCATATGTGCTACAAGCGCGTTGGACGAGGACTCCTTGCCAGGTTTATTAAGCCTGGTTAATAACATGTATTTCTACAGATTGTATTTCTTGTGTGTGCTACAAGGAGTTGTCCAATATAGTAAGTAGTTGCCACCGCTTATATAGCCCTGGTTCTTGCTTCCGAAATTGCAAAAAAACATTTTTTGAAAGACCTTGCCAGGTTTATTAAGCCTGGTTCATAACTTGTATTGATTTATTGTGCTACAAGGACTGGTTGAAGATGAGATGCGCTTGCCAGGTCTTTGACTTTACCTGGTTTCTCTGTTTCATATGTGCTACAAGCGCGTTGGACGAGGACTCCTTGCCAGGTTTATTAAGCCTGGTTAATAACATGTATTTCTACAGATTGTATTTCTTGTGTGTGCTACAAGGAGTTGTCCAATATAGTAAGTAGTTGCCACCGCTTATATAGCCCTGGTTCTTGCTTCCGAAATTGCAAAAAAACATTTTTTGAAAGACCTTGCCAGGTTTATTAAGCCTGGTTCATAACTTGTATTGATTTATTGTGCTACAAGGACTGGTTGAAGATGAGATGCGCTTGCCAGGTCTTTGACTTTACCTGGTTTCTCTGTTTCATATGTGCTACAAGCGCGTTGGACGAGGACTCCTTGCCAGGTTTATTAAGCCTGGTTAATAACATGTATTTCTACAGATTGTATTTCTTGTGTGTGCTACAAGGAGTTGTCCAATATAGTAAGTAGTTGCCACCGCTTATATAGCCCTGGTTCTTGCTTCCGAAATTGCAAAAAACATTTTTTGAAAGACCTTGCCAGGTTTATTAAGCCTGGTTCATAACTTGTATTGATTTATTGTGCTACAAGGACTGGTTGAAGATGAGATGCGCTTGCCAGGTCTTTGACTTTACCTGGTTTCTCTGTTTCATATGTGCTACAAGCGCGTTGGACGAGGACTCCTTGCCAGGTTTATTAAGCCTGGTTAATAACATGTATTTCTACAGATTGTATTTCTTGTGTGTGCTACAAGGAGTTGTCCAATATAGTAAGTAGTTGCCACCGCTTATATAGCCCTGGTTCTTGCTTCCGAAATTGCAAAAAACATTTTTTGAAAGACCTTGCCAGGTTTATTAAGCCTGGTTCATAACTTGTATTGATTTATTGTGCTACAAGGACTGGTTGAAGATGAGATGCGCTTGCCAGGTCTTTGACTTTACCTGGTTTCTCTGTTTCATATGTGCTACAAGCGCGTTGGACGAGGACTCCTTGCCAGGTTTATTAAGCCTGGTTAATAACATGTATTTCTACAGATTGTATTTCTTGTGTGTGCTACAAGGAGTTGTCCAATATAGTAAGTAGTTGCCACCGCTTATATAGCCCTGGTTCTTGCTTCCGAAATTGCAAAAAAACATTTTTTGAAAGACCTTGCCAGGTTTATTAAGCCTGGTTCATAACTTGTATTGATTTATTGTGCTACAAGGACTGGTTGAAGATGAGATGCGCTTGCCAGGTCTTTGACTTTACCTGGTTTCTCTGTTTCATATGTGCTACAAGCGCGTTGGACGAGGACTCCTTGCCAGGTTTATTAAGCCTGGTTAATAACATGTATTTCTACAGATTGTATTTCTTGTGTGTGCTACAAGGAGTTGTCCAATATAGTAAGTAGTTGCCACCGCTTATATAGCCCTGGTTCTTGCTTCCGAAATTGCAAAAAAACATTTTTTGAAAGACCTTGCCAGGTTTATTAAGCCTGGTTCATAACTTGTATTGATTTATTGTGCTACAAGGACTGGTTGAAGATGAGATGCGCTTGCCAGGTCTTTGACTTTACCTGGTTTCTCTGTTTCATATGTGCTACAAGCGCGTTGGACGAGGACTCCTTGCCAGGTTTATTAAGCCTGGTTAATAACATGTATTTCTACAGATTGTATTTCTTGTGTGTGCTACAAGGAGTTGTCCAATATAGTAAGTAGTTGCCACCGCTTATATAGCCCTGGTTCTTGCTTCCGAAATTGCAAAAAAACATTTTTTGAAAGACCTTGCCAGGTTTATTAAGCCTGGTTCATAACTTGTATTGATTTATTGTGCTACAAGGACTGGTTGAAGATGAGATGCGCTTGCCAGGTCTTTGACTTTACCTGGTTTCTCTGTTTCATATGTGCTACAAGCGCGTTGGACGAGGACTCCTTGCCAGGTTTATTAAGCCTGGTTAATAACATGTATTTCTACAGATTGTATTTCTTGTGTGTGCTACAAGGAGTTGTCCAATATAGTAAGTAGTTGCCACCGCTTATATAGCCCTGGTTCTTGCTTCCGAAATTGCAAAAAAACATTTTTTGAAAGACCTTGCCAGGTTTATTAAGCCTGGTTCATAACTTGTATTGATTTATTGTGCTACAAGGACTGGTTGAAGATGAGATGCGCTTGCCAGGTCTTTGACTTTACCTGGTTTCTCTGTTTCATATGTGCTACAAGCGCGTTGGACGAGGACTCCTTGCCAGGTTTATTAAGCCTGGTTAATAACATGTATTTCTACAGATTGTATTTCTTGTGTGTGCTACAAGGAGTTGTCCAATATAGTAAGTAGTTGCCACCGCTTATATAGCCCTGGTTCTTGCTTCCGAAATTGCAAAAAACATTTTTTGAAAGACCTTGCCAGGTTTATTAAGCCTGGTTCATAACTTGTATTGATTTATTGTGCTACAAGGACTGGTTGAAGATGAGATGCGCTTGCCAGGTCTTTGACTTTACCTGGTTTCTCTGTTTCATATGTGCTACAAGCGCGTTGGACGAGGACTCCTTGCCAGGTTTATTAAGCCTGGTTAATAACATGTATTTCTACAGATTGTATTTCTTGTGTGTGCTACAAGGAGTTGTCCAATATAGTAAGTAGTTGCCACCGCTTATATAGCCCTGGTTCTTGCTTCCGAAATTGCAAAAAAACATTTTTTGAAAGACCTTGCCAGGTTTATTAAGCCTGGTTCATAACTTGTATTGATTTATTGTGCTACAAGGACTGGTTGAAGATGAGATGCGCTTGCCAGGTCTTTGACTTTACCTGGTTTCTCTGTTTCATATGTGCTACAAGCGCGTTGGACGAGGACTCCTTGCCAGGTTTATTAAGCCTGGTTAATAACATGTATTTCTACAGATTGTATTTCTTGTGTGTGCTACAAGGAGTTGTCCAATATAGTAAGTAGTTGCCACCGCTTATATAGCCCTGGTTCTTGCTTCCGAAATTGCAAAAAAACATTTTTTGAAAGACCTTGCCAGGTTTATTAAGCCTGGTTCATAACTTGTATTGATTTATTGTGCTACAAGGACTGGTTGAAGATGAGATGCGCTTGCCAGGTCTTTGACTTTACCTGGTTTCTCTGTTTCATATGTGCTACAAGCGCGTTGGACGAGGACTCCTTGCCAGGTTTATTAAGCCTGGTTAATAACATGTATTTCTACAGATTGTATTTCTTGTGTGTGCTACAAGGAGTTGTCCAATATAGTAAGTAGTTGCCACCGCTTATATAGCCCTGGTTCTTGCTTCCGAAATTGCAAAAAAACATTTTTTGAAAGACCTTGCCAGGTTTATTAAGCCTGGTTCATAACTTGTATTGATTTATTGTGCTACAAGGACTGGTTGAAGATGAGATGCGCTTGCCAGGTCTTTGACTTTACCTGGTTTCTCTGTTTCATATGTGCTACAAGCGCGTTGGACGAGGACTCCTTGCCAGGTTTATTAAGCCTGGTTAATAACATGTATTTCTACAGATTGTATTTCTTGTGTGTGCTACAAGGAGTTGTCCAATATAGTAAGTAGTTGCCACCGCTTATATAGCCCTGGTTCTTGCTTCCGAAATTGCAAAAAAACATTTTTTGAAAGACCTTGCCAGGTTTATTAAGCCTGGTTCATAACTTGTATTGATTTATTGTGCTACAAGGACTGGTTGAAGATGAGATGCGCTTGCCAGGTCTTTGACTTTACCTGGTTTCTCTGTTTCATATGTGCTACAAGCGCGTTGGACGAGGACTCCTTGCCAGGTTTATTAAGCCTGGTTAATAACATGTATTTCTACAGATTGTATTTCTTGTGTGTGCTACAAGGAGTTGTCCAATATAGTAAGTAGTTGCCACCGCTTATATAGCCCTGGTTCTTGCTTCCGAAATTGCAAAAAAACATTTTTTGAAAGACCTTGCCAGGTTTATTAAGCCTGGTTCATAACTTGTATTGATTTATTGTGCTACAAGGACTGGTTGAAGATGAGATGCGCTTGCCAGGTCTTTGACTTTACCTGGTTTCTCTGTTTCATATGTGCTACAAGCGCGTTGGACGAGGACTCCTTGCCAGGTTTATTAAGCCTGGTTAATAACATGTATTTCTACAGATTGTATTTCTTGTGTGTGCTACAAGGAGTTGTCCAATATAGTAAGTAGTTGCCACCGCTTATATAGCCCTGGTTCTTGCTTCCGAAATTGCAAAAAACATTTTTTGAAAGACCTTGCCAGGTTTATTAAGCCTGGTTCATAACTTGTATTGATTTATTGTGCTACAAGGACTGGTTGAAGATGAGATGCGCTTGCCAGGTCTTTGACTTTACCTGGTTTCTCTGTTTCATATGTGCTACAAGCGCGTTGGACGAGGACTCCTTGCCAGGTTTATTAAGCCTGGTTAATAACATGTATTTCTACAGATTGTATTTCTTGTGTGTGCTACAAGGAGTTGTCCAATATAGTAAGTAGTTGCCACCGCTTATATAGCCCTGGTTCTTGCTTCCGAAATTGCAAAAAAACATTTTTTGAAAGACCTTGCCAGGTTTATTAAGCCTGGTTCATAACTTGTATTGATTTATTGTGCTACAAGGACTGGTTGAAGATGAGATGCGCTTGCCAGGTCTTTGACTTTACCTGGTTTCTCTGTTTCATATGTGCTACAAGCGCGTTGGACGAGGACTCCTTGCCAGGTTTATTAAGCCTGGTTAATAACATGTATTTCTACAGATTGTATTTCTTGTGTGTGCTACAAGGAGTTGTCCAATATAGTAAGTAGTTGCCACCGCTTATATAGCCCTGGTTCTTGCTTCCGAAATTGCAAAAAACATTTTTTGAAAGACCTTGCCAGGTTTATTAAGCCTGGTTCATAACTTGTATTGATTTATTGTGCTACAAGGACTGGTTGAAGATGAGATGCGCTTGCCAGGTCTTTGACTTTACCTGGTTTCTCTGTTTCATATGTGCTACAAGCGCGTTGGACGAGGACTCCTTGCCAGGTTTATTAAGCCTGGTTAATAACATGTATTTCTACAGATTGTATTTCTTGTGTGTGCTACAAGGAGTTGTCCAATATAGTAAGTAGTTGCCACCGCTTATATAGCCCTGGTTCTTGCTTCCGAAATTGCAAAAAAACATTTTTTGAAAGACCTTGCCAGGTTTATTAAGCCTGGTTCATAACTTGTATTGATTTATTGTGCTACAAGGACTGGTTGAAGATGAGATGCGCTTGCCAGGTCTTTGACTTTACCTGGTTTCTCTGTTTCATATGTGCTACAAGCGCGTTGGACGAGGACTCCTTGCCAGGTTTATTAAGCCTGGTTAATAACATGTATTTCTACAGATTGTATTTCTTGTGTGTGCTACAAGGAGTTGTCCAATATAGTAAGTAGTTGCCACCGCTTATATAGCCCTGGTTCTTGCTTCCGAAATTGCAAAAAAACATTTTTTGAAAGACCTTGCCAGGTTTATTAAGCCTGGTTCATAACTTGTATTGATTTATTGTGCTACAAGGACTGGTTGAAGATGAGATGCGCTTGCCAGGTCTTTGACTTTACCTGGTTTCTCTGTTTCATATGTGCTACAAGCGCGTTGGACGAGGACTCCTTGCCAGGTTTATTAAGCCTGGTTAATAACATGTATTTCTACAGATTGTATTTCTTGTGTGTGCTACAAGGAGTTGTCCAATATAGTAAGTAGTTGCCACCGCTTATATAGCCCTGGTTCTTGCTTCCGAAATTGCAAAAAAACATTTTTGAAAGACCTTGCCAGGTTTATTAAGCCTGGTTCATAACTTGTATTGATTTATTGTGCTACAAGGACTGGTTGAAGATGAGATGCGCTTGCCAGGTCTTTGACTTTACCTGGTTTCTCTGTTTCATATGTGCTACAAGCGCGTTGGACGAGGACTCCTTGCCAGGTTTATTAAGCCTGGTTAATAACATGTATTTCTACAGATTGTATTTCTTGTGTGTGCTACAAGGAGTTGTCCAATATAGTAAGTAGTTGCCACCGCTTATATAGCCCTGGTTCTTGCTTCCGAAATTGCAAAAAAACATTTTTTGAAAGACCTTGCCAGGTTTATTAAGCCTGGTTCATAACTTGTATTGATTTATTGTGCTACAAGGACTGGTTGAAGATGAGATGCGCTTGCCAGGTCTTTGACTTTACCTGGTTTCTCTGTTTCATATGTGCTACAAGCGCGTTGGACGAGGACTCCTTGCCAGGTTTATTAAGCCTGGTTAATAACATGTATTTCTACAGATTGTATTTCTTGTGTGTGCTACAAGGAGTTGTCCAATATAGTAAGTAGTTGCCACCGCTTATATAGCCCTGGTTCTTGCTTCCGAAATTGCAAAAAACATTTTTTGAAAGACCTTGCCAGGTTTATTAAGCCTGGTTCATAACTTGTATTGATTTATTGTGCTACAAGGACTGGTTGAAGATGAGATGCGCTTGCCAGGTCTTTGACTTTACCTGGTTTCTCTGTTTCATATGTGCTACAAGCGCGTTGGACGAGGACTCCTTGCCAGGTTTATTAAGCCTGGTTAATAACATGTATTTCTACAGATTGTATTTCTTGTGTGTGCTACAAGGAGTTGTCCAATATAGTAAGTAGTTGCCACCGCTTATATAGCCCTGGTTCTTGCTTCCGAAATTGCAAAAAAATTTTTTGAAAGACCTTGCCAGGTTTATTAAGCCTGGTTCATAACTTGTATTGATTTATTGTGCTACAAGGACTGGTTGAAGATGAGATGCGCTTGCCAGGTCTTTGACTTTACCTGGTTTCTCTGTTTCATATGTGCTACAAGCGCGTTGGACGAGGACTCCTTGCCAGGTTTATTAAGCCTGGTTAATAACATGTATTTCTACAGATTGTATTTCTTGTGTGTGCTACAAGGAGTTGTCCAATATAGTAAGTAGTTGCCACCGCTTATATAGCCCTGGTTCTTGCTTCCGAAATTGCAAAAAAACATTTTTTGAAAGACCTTGCCAGGTTTATTAAGCCTGGTTCATAACTTGTATTGATTTATTGTGCTACAAGGACTGGTTGAAGATGAGATGCGCTTGCCAGGTCTTTGACTTTACCTGGTTTCTCTGTTTCATATGTGCTACAAGCGCGTTGGACGAGGACTCCTTGCCAGGTTTATTAAGCCTGGTTAATAACATGTATTTCTACAGATTGTATTTCTTGTGTGTGCTACAAGGAGTTGTCCAATATAGTAAGTAGTTGCCACCGCTTATATAGCCCTGGTTCTTGCTTCCGAAATTGCAAAAAAACATTTTTTGAAAGACCTTGCCAGGTTTATTAAGCCTGGTTCATAACTTGTATTGATTTATTGTGCTACAAGGACTGGTTGAAGATGAGATGCGCTTGCCAGGTCTTTGACTTTACCTGGTTTCTCTGTTTCATATGTGCTACAAGCGCGTTGGACGAGGACTCCTTGCCAGGTTTATTAAGCCTGGTTAATAACATGTATTTCTACAGATTGTATTTCTTGTGTGTGCTACAAGGAGTTGTCCAATATAGTAAGTAGTTGCCACCGCTTATATAGCCCTGGTTCTTGCTTCCGAAATTGCAAAAAACATTTTTTGAAAGACCTTGCCAGGTTTATTAAGCCTGGTTCATAACTTGTATTGATTTATTGTGCTACAAGGACTGGTTGAAGATGAGATGCGCTTGCCAGGTCTTTGACTTTACCTGGTTTCTCTGTTTCATATGTGCTACAAGCGCGTTGGACGAGGACTCCTTGCCAGGTTTATTAAGCCTGGTTAATAACATGTATTTCTACAGATTGTATTTCTGTGTGTGCTACAAGGAGTTGTCCAATATAGTAAGTAGTTGCCACCGCTTATATAGCCCTGGTTCTTGCTTCCGAAATTGCAAAAAAAAACCATTTTTTGAAAGTCCTTGCCAGGTTTATTAAGCCTGGTTCATAACTTGTATTGATTTATTGTGCTACAAGGACTGGGTTGAAGATGAGATGCGCTTGCCAGGTCTTTGACTTTACCTGGTTTTCTCTGTTTCATATGCGCTACAAGCGCGTTGGACGAGGACTCCTTCGCCAGGTTTATTAATGCCTGGTTAATAATATGTATTTCTACAGATTGTATTTCTTGTGTGTGCTACAAGGAGTTGTCCAATATAGTAAGTAGTTGCCACCGCTTATATAGCCCTGGTTCTTGCTTCCGAAATTGCAAAAAACATTTTTTGAAAGTCCTTGCCAGGTTATTAAGCTGGTTCATAACTTGTATTGATTTATTGTGCTACAAGGACTGGTTGAAGATGAGATGCGCCTTGCCAGGTCTTTGACTTTACCTGGTTTCTCTGTTTCATATGTGCTACAAGCGCGTTGGACGAGGACTCCTTGCCAGGTTTATTAAGCCTGGTTAATATATGTATTTCTACAGATTGTATTTCTTTGTGGTGCTACAAGGAGTTGTCCAATATAGTAAGTAGTTGCCACCGCTTATATAGCCCTGGTTCTTGCTTCAGAAATTGCAAAAAAACATTTTTTGAAAGTCCTTGCCAGGTTTATTAAGGCCTGGTTCATAACTTTGTATTCATTTATTGTGCTACAAGGACTGGTTGAAGATGAGATGCGCTTGCCAGGTCTTTGACTTTACCTGGTTTCTCTGTTTCATATGTGCTACAAGCGCGTTGGACGAGGATCTCCTTGCCAGGTTTATTAAGCCTGGTTAATAATATGTATTTCTACAGATTGTATTTTCTTGTGTGTGCTACAAGGAGTTGTCCAATATAGTGAGTAGTTGCCACCGCTTATATAGCCCTGGCTCTTGCTTCCGAAATTGCAAAAAACATTTTTTGAAAGTCCTTGCCAGGTTTATTAAGCCTGGTTCATAACTTGTATTGATTTATTGTGCTACAAGGACTGGTTGAAGATGAGATGCGCTTGCCAGGTCTTTGACTTTACCTGGTTTCTCTGTTTCATATGTGCTACAAGCGCGTTGGACGAGGACTCCTTGCCAGGTTTATTAAGCCTGGTTAATAATATGTATTTCTACAGATTGTATTTCTTGTGTGTGCTACAAGGAGTTGTCCAATATAGTAAGTAGTTTGCCACCGCTTATATAGCCCTGGTTCTTGCTTCCGAAATTGCAAAAAACATTTTTTGAAAGTCCTTGCCAGGTTTATTAAGCCTGGTTCATAACTTGTATTCATTTATTGTGCTACAAGGACTGGTTGAAGATGAGATGCGCTTCGCCAGGTCTTTGACTTTACCTGGTTTCTCTGTTTCATATGTGCTACAAGCGCGTTTGGACGAGGACTCCTTGCCAGGTTTATTAAGCCTGGTTAATAATATGTATTTCTACAGATTGTATTTCTTGTGTGTGCTACAAGGAGTTGTCCAATATAGTGAGTAGTTGCCACCGCTTATATAGCCCTGGTTCTTGCTTCCGAAATTGCAAAAAACATTTTTTGAAAGTCCTTGCCAGGTTTATTAAGCCTGGTTCATAACTTGTATTCATTTATTGTGCTACAAGGACTGGTTGAAGATGAGATGCGCTTGCCAGGTCTTTGACTTTACCTGGTTTCTCTGTTTCATATGTGCTACAAGCGCGTTGGACGAGGACTCCTTGCCAGGTTTATTAAGCCTGGTTAATAATATGTATTTCTACAGATTGTATTTCTTGTGTGTGCTACAAGGAGTTGTCCAATATAGTAAGTAGTTGCCACCGCTTATATAGCCCTGGTTCTTGCTTCCGAAATTGCAAAAAACATTTTTTGAAAGTCCTTGCCAGGTTTATTAAGCCTGGTTCATAACTTGTATTCATTTATTGTGCTACAAGGACTGGTTGAAGATGAGATGCGCTTGCCAGGTCTTTGACTTTACCTGGTTTCTCTGTTTCATATGTGCTACAAGCGCGTTGGACGAGGACTCCTTGCCAGGTTTATTAAGCCTGGTTAATAATATGTATTTCTACAGATTGTATTTCTTGTGTGTGCTACAAGGAGTTGTCCAATATAGTGAGTAGTTGCCACCGCTTATATAGCCCTGGTTCTTGCTTCCGAAATTGCAAAAAACATTTTTGAAAGTCCTTGCCAGGTTTATTAAGCCTGGTTCATAACTTGTATTCATTATTGTGCTACAAGGACTGGTTGAAGATGAGATGCGCTTGCCAGGTCTTTGACTTTACCTGGTTTCTCTGTTTCATATGTGCTACAAGCGCGTTGGACGAGGACTCCTTGCCAGGTTTATTAAGCCTGGTTAATAATATGTATTTCTACAGATTGTATTTCTTGTGTGTGCTACAAGGAGTTGTCCAATATAGTGAGTAGTTGCCACCGCTTATATAGCCCTGGTTCTTGCTTCCGAAATTGCAAAAAACATTTTTTGAAAGTCCTTGCCAGGTTTATTAAGCCTGGTTCATAACTTGTATTCATTTATTGTGCTACAAGGACTGGTTGAAGATGAGATGCGCTTGCCAGGTCTTTGACTTTACCTGGTTTCTCTGTTTCATATGTGCTACAAGCGCGTTGGACGAGGACTCCTTGCCAGGTTTATTAAGCCTGGTTAATAATATGTATTTCTACAGATTGTATTTCTTGTGTGTGCTACAAGGAGTTGTCCAATATAGTGAGTAGTTGCCACCGCTTATATAGCCCTGGTTCTTGCTTCCGAAATTGCAAAAAAACATTTTTTGAAAGTCCTTGCCAGGTTTATTAAGCCTGGTTCATAACTTGTATTCATTTATTGTGCTACAAGGACTGGTTGAAGATGAGATGCGCTTGCCAGGTCTTTGACTTTACCTGGTTTCTCTGTTTCATATGTGCTACAAGCGCGTTGGACGAGGACTCCTTGCCAGGTTTATTAAGCCTGGTTAATAATATGTATTTCTACAGATTGTATTTCTTGTGTGTGCTACAAGGAGTTGTCCAATATAGTGAGTAGTTGCCACCGCTTATATAGCCCTGGTTCTTGCTTCCGAAATTGCAAAAAACATTTTTTGAAAGTCCTTGCCAGGTTTATTAAGCCTGGTTCATAACTTGTATTCATTTATTGTGCTACAAGGACTGGTTGAAGAGAGATGCGCTTGCCAGGTCTTTGACTTTACCTGGTTTCTCTGTTTCATATGTGCTACAAGCGCGTTGGACGAGGACTCCTTGCCAGGTTTATTAAGCCTGGTTAATAATATGTATTTCTACAGATTGTATTTCTTGTGTGTGCTACAAGGAGTTGTCCAATATAGTAAGTAGTTGCCACCGCTTATATAGCCCTGGTTCTTGCTTCCGAAATTGCAAAAAACATTTTTTGAAAGTCCTTGCCAGGTTTATTAAGCCTGGTTCATAACTTGTATTGATTTATTGTGCTACAAGGACTGGTTGAAGATGAGATGCGCTTGCCAGGTCTTTGACTTTACCTGGTTTCTCTGTTTCATATGTGCTACAAGCGCGTTGGACGAGGACTCCTTGCCAGGTTTATTAAGCCTGGTTAATAATATGTATTTTCTACAGATTGTATTTCTTGTGTGTGCTACAAGGAGTTGTCCAATATAGTAAGTAGTTGCCACCGCTTATATAGCCCTGGTTCTTGCTTCCGAAATTGCAAAAAAACATTTTTTGAAAGTCCTTGCCAGGTTTATTAAGCCTGGTTCATAACTTGTATTCATTTATTGTGCTACAAGGACTGGTTGAAGATGAGATGCGCTTGCCAGGTCTTTGACTTTACCTGGTTTCTCTGTTTCATATGTGCTACAAGCGCGTTGGACGAGGACTCTTGCCAGGTTTATTAAGCCTGGTTAATAATATGTATTTCTACAGATTGTATTTCTTGTGTGTGCTACAAGGAGTTGTCCAATATAGTAAGTAGTTGCCACCGCTTATATAGCCCTGGTTCTTGCTTCAGAAATTGCAAAAAACATTTTTTGAAAGTCCTTGCCAGGTTTATTAAGCCTGGTTCATAACTTGTATTCATTTATTGTGCTACAAGGACTGGTTGAAGATGAGATGCGCTTGCCAGGTCTTTGACTTTACCTGGTTTCTCTGTTTCATATGTGCTACAAGCGCGTTGGACGAGGACTCCTTGCCAGGTTTATTAAGCCTGGTTAATAATATGTATTTCTACAGATTGTATTTCTTGTGTGTGCTACAAGGAGTTGTCCAATATAGTGAGTAGTTGCCACCGCTTATATAGCCCTGGTTCTTGCTTCCGGAATTGCAAAAAACATTTTTTGAAAGTCCTTGCCAGGTTTATTAAGCCTGGTTCATAACTTGTATTGATTTATTGTGCTACAAGGACTGGTTGAAGATGAGATGCGCTTGCCAGGTCTTTGACTTTACCTGGTTTCTCTGTTTCATATGTGCTACAAGCGCGTTGGACGAGGACTCCTTGCCAGGTTTATTAAGCCTGGTTAATAATATGTATTTCTACAGATTGTATTTCTTGTGTGTGCTACAAGGAGTTGTCCAATATAGTAAGTAGTTGCCACCGCTTATATAGCCCTGGTTCTTGCTTCAGAAATTGCAAAAAACATTTTTTGAAAGTCCTTGCCAGGTTTATTAAGCCTGGTTCATAACTTGTATTGATTTATTGTGCTACAAGGACTGGTTGAAGATGAGATGCGCTTGCCAGGTCTTTGACTTTACCTGGTTTCTCTGTTTCATATGTGCTACAAGCGCGTTGGACGAGGACTCCTTGCCAGGTTTATTAAGCCTGGTTAATAATATGTATTTCTACAGATTGTATTTCTTGTGTGTGCTACAAGGAGTTGTCCAATATAGTGAGTAGTTGCCACCGCTTATATAGCCCTGGTTCTTGCTTGCGAAATTGCAAAAAACATTTTTTGAAAGTCCTTGCCAGGTTTATTAAGCCTGGTTCATAACTTGTATTCATTTATTGTGCTACAAGGACTGGTTGAAGATGAGATGCGCTTGCCAGGTCTTTGACTTTACTGGTTTCTCTGTTTCATATGTGCTACAAGCGCGTTGGACGAGGACTCCTTGCCAGGTTTATTAAGCCTGGTTAATAATATGTATTTCTACAGATTGTATTTCTTGTGTGTGCTACAAGGAGTTGTCCAATATAGTAAGTAGTTGCCACCGCTTATATAGCCCTGGTTCTTGCTTCCGAAATTGCAAAAAACATTTTTTGAAAGTCCTTGCCAGGTTTATTAAGCCTGGTTCATAACTTGTATTGATTTATTGTGCTACAAGGACTGGTTGAAGATGAGATGCGCTTGCCAGGTCTTTGACTTTACCTGGTTTCTCTGTTTCATATGTGCTACAAGCGCGTTGGACGAGGACTCCTTGCCAGGTTTATTAAGCCTGGTTAATAATATGTATTTCTACAGATTGTATTTCTTGTGTGTGCTACAAGGAGTTGTCCAATATAGTGAGTAGTTGCCACCGCTTATATAGCCCTGGTTCTTGCTTCCGAAATTGCAAAAAACATTTTTTGAAAGTCCTTGCCAGGTTTATTAAGCCTGGTTCATAACTTGTATTCATTTATTGTGCTACAAGGACTGGTTGAAGATGAGATGCGCTTGCCAGGTCTTTGACTTTACTGGTTTCTCTGTTTCATATGTGCTACAAGCGCGTTGGACGAGGACTCCTTGCCAGGTTTATTAAGCCTGGTTAATAATATGTATTTCTACAGATTGTATTTCTTGTGTGTGCTACAAGGAGTTGTCCAATATAGTAAGTAGTTGCCACCGCTTATATAGCCCTGGTTCTTGCTTCCGAAATTGCAAAAAACATTTTTTGAAAGTCCTTGCCAGGTTTATTAAGCCTGGTTCATAACTTGTATTCATTTATTGTGCTACAAGGACTGGTTGAAGATGAGATGCGCTTGCCAGGTCTTTGACTTTACCTGGTTTCTCTGTTTCATATGTGCTACAAGCGCGTTGGACGAGGACTCCTTGCCAGGTTTATTAAGCCTGGTTAATAATATGTATTTCTACAGATTGTATTTCTTGTGTGTGCTACAAGGAGTTGTCCAATATAGTAAGTAGTTGCCACCGCTTATATAGCCCTGGTTCTTGCTTCCGAAATTGCAAAAAACATTTTTTGAAAGTCCTTGCCAGGTTTATTAAGCCTGGTTCATAACTTGTATTGATTTATTGTGCTACAAGGACTGGTTGAAGATGAGATGCGCTTGCCAGGTCTTTGACTTTACCTGGTTTCTCTGTTTCATATGTGCTACAAGCGCGTTGGACGAGGACTCCTTGCCAGGTTTATTAAGCCTGGTTAATAATATGTATTTCTACAGATTGTATTTCTTGTGTGTGCTACAAGGAGTTGTCCAATATAGTAAGTAGTTGCCACCGCTTATATAGCCCTGGTTCTTGCTTCCGAAATTGCAAAAAACATTTTTTGAAAGTCCTTGCCAGGTTTATTAAGCCTGGTTCATAACTTGTATTGATTTATTGTGCTACAAGGACAGGTTGAAGATGAGATGCGCTTGCCAGGTCTTTGACTTTACCTGGTTTCTCTGTTTCATATGTGCTACAAGCGCGTTGGACGAGGACTCCTTGCCAGGTTTATTAAGCCTGGTTAATAATATGTATTTCTACAGATTGTATTTCTTGTGTGTGCTACAAGGAGTTGTCCAATATAGTAAGTAGTTGCCACCGCTTATATAGCCCTGGTTCTTGCTTCCGAAATTACAAAAAACATTTTTTGAAAGTCCTTGCCAGGTTTATTAAGCCTGGTTCATAACTTGTATTCATTTATTGTGCTACAAGGACTGGTTGAAGATGAGATGCGCTTGCCAGGTCTTTGACTTTACCTGGTTTCTCTGTTTCATATGGCTACATATGCACATGGCTACATATGCTACAAGCGCGTTGGACGAGGACTCCTTGCCAGGTTTATTAAGCCTGGTTAATAATATGTATTTCTACAGATTGTATTTCTTGTGTGTGCTACAAGGAGTTGTCCAATATAGTAAGTAGTTGCCACCGCTTATATAGCCCTGGTTCTTGCTTCCGAAATTACAAAAAACATTTTTTGAAAGTCCTTGCCAGGTTTATTAAGCCTGGTTCATAACTTGTATTGATTTATTGTGCTACAAGGACTGGTTGAAGATGAGATGCGCTTGCCAGGTCTTTGACTTTACCTGGTTTCTCTGTTTCATATGTGCTACAAGCGCGTTGGACGAGGACTCCTTGCCAGGTTTATTAAGCCTGGTTAATAATATGTATTTCTACAGATTGTATTTCTTGTGTGTGCTACAAGGAGTTGTCCAATATAGTAAGTAGTTGCCACCGCTTATATAGCCCTGGTTCTTGCTTCAGAAATTGCAAAAAACATTTTTTGAAAGTCCTTGCCAGGTTTATTAAGCCTGGTTCATAACTTGTATTCATTTATTGTGCTACAAGGACTGGTTGAAGATGAGATGCGCTTGCCAGGCCTTTGACTTTACCTGGTTTCTCTGTTTCATATGTGCTACAAGCGCGTTGGACGAGGACTCCTTGCCAGGTTTATTAAGCCTGGTTAATAATATGTATTTCTACAGATTGTATTTCTTGTGTGTGCTACAAGGAGTTGTCCAATATAGAAAGTAGTTGCCACCGCTTATATAGCCCTGGTTCTTGCTTCCGAAATTGCAAAAAACATTTTTTGAAAGTCCTTACCAGGGCAAGGAATAAAAAATCTGGCAAGGAATCCTCGTCAAACGCGCTTGTAGCACAACACAATATGAAATAATCCAGGTAAAGTGAAAGACCTGGCAAGCGCATCTTCTCTTCAACCAGTCCTTGAAGCACGGAATCCTTGTCAAACGCGCTTGTAGCACAACACAATATGAAATAATCCAGGTAAAGTCAAAGACCTGTCAAGCGCATCTTCTCTTCAACCAGTCCCTGAAGCACACAAAAGCAATACAAGTTATGAACCAGGCTTAATAAACCTGGCAAGGGCTTTCAAATATGCTTTTTGAAATTACGGAATCAAGAACCAGGGGTATATTAGCGGTGAAAACCACGTATTATAGTAGACGAGTCCTTGTAGCACACAAATCATACAAGTATATTACTTGTATTGATTAACCAGGCTTAAAAAACCTGGCAAGGAATCCTCGTCAAACGCGCTTGTAGCACAACACAATATGAAATAATCCAGGTAAAGTCAAAGACCTGGCAAGCGCATCTTCTCTTCAACCAGTCCCTGAAGCACACAAAAGCAATACAAGTTATGAACCAGGCTTAATAAACCTGGCAAGGGCTTTCAAATATGCTTTTTGAAATTACGGAATCAAGAACCAGGGGTATATTAGCGGTGAAAACCACGTATTATAGTAGACGAGTCCTTGTAGCACACAAATCATACAAGTATATTACTTGTATTGATTAACCAGGCTTAAAAAACCTGGCAAGGAATCCTCGTCAAACGCGCTTGTAGCACAACACAATATGAAATAATCCAGGTAAAGTCAAAGACCTGGCAAGCGCATCTTCTCTTCAACCAGTCCCTGAAGCACACAAAAGCAATACAAGTTATGAACCAGGCTTAATAAACCTGGCAAGGGCTTTCAAATATGCTTTTTGAAATTACGGAATCAAGAACCAGGGGTATATTAGCGGTGAAAACCACGTATTATAGTAGACGAGTCCTTGTAGCACACAAATCATACAAGTATATTACTTGTATTGATTAACCAGGCTTAAAAAACCTGGCAAGGGCAATCATCCTCGTCAAACGCGCTTGTAGCACAACACAATATGAAATAATCCAGGTAAAGTCAAAGACCTGGCAAGCGCATCTTCTCTTCAACCAGTCCCTGAAGCACACAAAAGCAATACAAGTTATGAACCAGGCTTAATAAACCTGGCAAGGGCTTTCAAATATGCTTTTTGAAATTACGGAATCAAGAACCAGGGGTATATTAGCGGTGAAAACCACGTATTATAGTAGACGAGTCCTTGTAGCACACAAATCATACAAGTATATTACTTGTATTGATTAACCAGGCTTAAAAAACCTGGCAAGGAATCCTCGTCAAACGCGCTTGTAGCACAACACAATATGAAATAATCCAGGTAAAGTGAAAGACCTGGCAAGCGCATCTTCTCTTCAACCAGTCCTTGAAGCACGGAATCCTCGTCAAACGCGCTTGTAGCACAACACAATATGAAATAATCCAGGTAAAGTCAAAGACCTGGCAAGCGCATCTTCTCTTCAACCAGTCCCTGAAGCACACAAAAGCAATACAAGTTATGAACCAGGCTTAATAAACCTGGCAAGGGCTTTCAAATATGCTTTTTGAAATTACGGAATCAAGAACCAGGGGTATATTAGCGGTGAAAACCACGTATTATAGTAGACGAGTCCTTGTAGCACACAAATCATACAAGTATATTACTTGTATTGATTAACCAGGCTTAAAAAACCTGGCAAGGAATCCTCGTCAAACGCGCTTGTAGCACAACACAATATGAAATAATCCAGGTAAAGTCAAAGACCTGGCAAGCGCATCTTCTCTTCAACCAGTCCTTGAAGCACGGAATCCTCGTCAAACGCGCTTGTAGCACAACACAATATGAAATAATCCAGGTAAAGTCAAAGACCTGGCAAGCGCATCTTCTCTTCAACCAGTCCCTGAAGCACACAAAAGCAATACAAGTTATGAACCAGGCTTAATAAACCTGGCAAGGGCTTTCAAATATGCTTTTTGAAATTACGGAATCAAGAACCAGGGGTATATTAGCGGTGAAAACCACGTATTATAGTATTCATTTATTGTGCTACAAGGACTGGTTGAAGATGAGATGCGCTTGCCAGGTCTTTGACTTTACCTGGTTTCTCTGTTTCATATGTGCTACAATCGCGTTGGACGAGGACTCCTTGCCAGGTTTATTAAGCCTGGTTAATAATATGTATTTCTACAGATTGTATTTCTTGTGTGTGCTACAAGGAGTTGTCCAATATAGTAAGTAGTTGCCACCGCTTATATAGCCCTGGTTCTTGCTTCCGAAATTGCAAAAAACATTTTTTGAAAGTCCTTGCCAGGTTTATTAAGCCTGGTTCATAACTTGTATTCATTTATTGTGCTACAAGGACTGGTTGAAGATGAGATGCGCTTGCCAGGTCTTTGACTTTACCTGGTTTCTCTGTTTCATATGTGCTACAAGCGCGTTGGACGAGGACTCCTTGCCAGGTTTATTAAGCCTGGTTAATAATATGTATTTCTACAGATTGTATTTCTTGTGTGTGCTACAAGGAGTTGTCCAATATAGTAAGTAGTTGCCACCGCTTATATAGCCCTGGTTCTTGCTTCAGAAATTGCAAAAAACATTTTTTGAAAGTCCTTGCCAGGTTTATTAAGCCTGGTTCATAACTTGTATTCATTTATTGTGCTACAAGGACTGGTTGAAGATGAGATGCGCTTGCCAGGCCTTTGACTTTACCTGGTTTCTCTGTTTCATATGTGCTACAAGCGCGTTGGACGAGGACTCCTTGCCAGGTTTATTAAGCCTGGTTAATAATATGTATTTCTACAGATTGTATTTCTTGTGTGTGCTACAAGGAGTTGTCCAATATAGTGAGTAGTTGCCACCGCTTATATAGCCCTGGTTCTTGCTTCCGAAATTGCAAAAAACATTTTTTGAAAGTCCTTGCCAGGTTTATTAAGCCTGGTTCATAACTTGTATTCATTTATTGTGCTACAAGGACTGGTTGAAGATGAGATGCGCTTGCCAGGTCTTTGACTTTACCTGGTTTCTCTGTTTCATATGTGCTACAAGCGCGTTGGACGAGGACTCCTTGCCAGGTTTATTAAGCCTGGTTAATAATATGTATTTCTACAGATTGTATTTCTTGTGTGTGCTACAAGGAGTTGTCCAATATAGTAAGTAGTTGCCACCGCTTATATAGCCCTGGTTCTTGCTTCCGAAATTGCAAAAAACATTTTTTGAAAGTCCTTGCCAGGTTTATTAAGCCTGGTTCATAACTTGTATTCATTTATTGTGCTACAAGGACTGGTTGAAGATGAGATGCGCTTGCCAGGTCTTTGACTTTACCTGGTTTCTCTGTTTCATATGTGCTACAAGCGCGTTGGACGAGGACTCCTTGCCAGGTTTATTAAGCCTGGTTAATAATATGTATTTCTACAGATTGTATTTCTTGTGTGTGCTACAAGGAGTTGTCCAATATAGTAAGTAGTTGCCACCGCTTATATAGCCCTGGTTCTTGCTTCCGAAATTGCAAAAAACATTTTTTGAAAGTCCTTGCCAGGTTTATTAAGCCTGGTTCATAACTTGTATTGATTTATTGTGCTACAAGGACTGGTTGAAGATGAGATGCGCTTGCCAGGTCTTTGACTTTACCTGGTTTCTCTGTTTCATATGTGCTACAAGCGCGTTGGACGAGGACTCCTTGCCAGGTTTATTAAGCCTGGTTAATAATATGTATTTCTACAGATTGTATTTCTTGTGTGTGCTACAAGGAGTTGTCCAATATAGTAAGTAGTTGCCACCGCTTATATAGCCCTGGTTCTTGCTTCCGAAATTGCAAAAAACATTTTTTGAAAGTCCTTGCCAGGTTTATTAAGCCTGGTCCATAACTTGTATTGATTTATTGTGCTACAAGGACTGGTTGAAGATGAGATGCGCTTGCCAGGTCTTTGACTTTACCTGGTTTCTCTGTTTCATATGTGCTACAAGCGCGTTGGACGAGGACTCCTTGCCAGGTTTATTAAGCCTGGTTAATAATATGTATTTCTACAGATTGTATTTCTTGTGTGTGCTACAAGGAGTTGTCCAATATAGTAAGTAGTTGCCACCGCTTATATAGCCCTGGTTCTTGCTTCCGAAATTGCAAAAAACATTTTTTGAAAGTCCTTGCCAGGTTTATTAAGCCTGGTTCATAACTTGTATTCATTTATTGTGCTACAAGGACTGGTTGAAGATGAGATGCGCTTGCCAGGTCTTTGACTTTACCTGGTTTCTCTGTTTCATATGTGCTACAAGCGCGTTGGACGAGGACTCCTTGCCAGGTTTATTAAGCCTGGTTAATAATATGTATTTCTACAGATTGTATTTCTTGTGTGTGCTACAAGGAGTTGTCCAATATAGTAAGTAGTTGCCACCGCTTATATAGCCCTGGTTCTTGCTTCAGAAATTGCAAAAAACATTTTTTGAAAGTCCTTGCCAGGTTTATTAAGCCTGGTTCATAACTTGTATTCATTTATTGTGCTACAAGGACTGGTTGACGATGAGATGCGCTTGCCAGGTCTTTGACTTTACCTGGTTTCTCTGTTTCATATGTGCTACAAGCGCGTTGGACGAGGACTCCTTGCCAGGTTTATTAAGCCTGGTTAATAATATGTATTTCTACAGATTGTATTTCTTGTGTGTGCTACAAGGAGTTGTCCAATATAGTGAGTAGTTGCCACCGCTTATATAGCCCTGGTTCTTGCTTCCGAAATTGCAAAAAACATTTTTTGAAAGTCCTTGCCAGGTTTATTAAGCCTGGTTCATAACTTGTATTCATTTATTGTGCTACAAGGACTGGTTGAAGATGAGATGCGCTTGCCAGGTCTTTGACTTTACCTGGTTTCTCTGTTTCATATGTGCTACAAGCGCGTTGGACGAGGACTCCTTGCCAGGTTTATTAAGCCTGGTTAATAATATGTATTTCTACAGATTGTATTTCTTGTGTGTGCTACAAGGAGTTGTCCAATATAGTAAGTAGTTGCCACCGCTTATATAGCCCTGGTTCTTGCTTCCGAAATTGCAAAAAACATTTTTTGAAAGTCCTTGCCAGGTTTATTAAGCCTGGTTCATAACTTGTATTCATTTATTGTGCTACAAGGACTGGTTGAAGATGAGATGCGCTTGCCAGGTCTTTGACTTTACCTGGTTTCTCTGTTTCATATGTGCTACAAGCGCGTTGGACGAGGACTCCTTGCCAGGTTTATTAAGCCTGGTTAATAATATGTATTTCTACAGATTGTATTTCTTGTGTGTGCTACAAGGAGTTGTCCAATATAGTAAGTAGTTGCCACCGCTTATATAGCCCTGGTTCTTGCTTCAGAAATTGCAAAAAACATTTTTTGAAAGTCCTTGCCAGGTTTATTAAGCCTGGTTCATAACTTGTATTGATTTATTGTGCTACAAGGACTGGTTGAAGATGAGATGCGCTTGCCAGGTCTTTGACTTTACCTGGTTTCTCTGTTTCATATGTGCTACAAGCGCGTTGGACGAGGACTCCTTGCCAGGTTTATTAAGCCTGGTTAATAATATGTATTTCTACAGATTGTATTTCTTGTGTGTGCTACAAGGAGTTGTCCAATATAGTGAGTAGTTGCCACCGCTTATATAGCCCTGGTTCTTGCTTCCGAAATTGCAAAAAACATTTTTTGAAAGTCCTTGCCAGGTTTATTAAGCCTGGTTCATAACTTGTATTCATTTATTGTGCTACAAGGACTGGTTGAAGATGAGATGCGCTTGCCAGGTCTTTGACTTTACCTGGTTTCTCTGTTTCATATGTGCTACAAGCGCGTTGGACGAGGACTCCTTGCCAGGTTTATTAAGCCTGGTTAATAATATGTATTTCTACAGATTGTATTTCTTGTGTGTGCTACAAGGAGTTGTCCAATATAGTGAGTAGTTGCCACCGCTTATATAGCCCTGGTTCTTGCTTCCGAAATTGCAAAAAACATTTTTTGAAAGTCCTTGCCAGGTTTATTAAGCCTGGTTCATAACTTGTATTCATTTATTGTGCTACAAGGACTGGTTGAAGATGAGATGCGCTTGCCAGGTCTTTGACTTTACCTGGTTTCTCTGTTTCATATGTGCTACAAGCGCGTTGGACGAGGACTCCTTGCCAGGTTTATTAAGCCTGGTTAATAATATGTATTTCTACAGATTGTATTTCTTGTGTGTGCTACAAGGAGTTGTCCAATATAGTAAGTAGTTGCCACCGCTTATATAGCCCTGGTTCTTGCTTCCGAAATTGCAAAAAACATTTTTTGAAAGTCCTTGCCAGGTTTATTAAGCCTGGTTCATAACTTGTATTCATTTATTGTGCTACAAGGACTGGTTGAAGATGAGATGCGCTTGCCAGGTCTTTGACTTTACCTGGTTTCTCTGTTTCATATGTGCTACAAGCGCGTTGGACGAGGACTCCTTGCCAGGTTTATTAAGCCTGGTTAATAATATGTATTTCTACAGATTGTATTTCTTGTGTGTGCTACAAGGAGTTGTCCAATATAGTAAGTAGTTGCCACCGCTTATATAGCCCTGGTTCTTGCTTCCGAAATTGCAAAAAAACATTTTTTGAAAGTCCTTGCCGTGGACTGGTTGAAGACGAGAAGCGCTTGCCAGGTCTTTTTTTCTACATGGTTTTTCATTTTCATGAGTGCTACAAACTCTTTTGATTAGGAATCCAACTTCATTTCCAAATTTAAATTTGAACGACTCTTAGCGACGGGCCGTCAAAGACGACGCTGGAGCCATTGCCGGAGTTAATGTCTTTCGCAGGGCACTTAGTCAGAAATAACGCCGATTTCATAGCACATCTGTTTGAAGTCGCCTCTCGTTCTTTAGGAGTTTTCTCCTGTGAATTGTCCCACGGTGTCATCAAGAGCAATACGATGATCCGGTCACTTGTACGTATGTTTTCCAGTTCTAGTTGGTTGATCATCGTTGGTTTTACATCCCGGTAGTCGAAGGAAAGCGGGCCAAGATTTTTAAAAAACAACGAAGTGCTTGCTTAAATTTACGTTGGACGGTGCCTCGAAAATTGTAGTTACTTTCTACGTCGCGAAGCTGTAAGTCGTCCATTCTTTTATTAAAAACCTTATTTATATAATTTTCTTTGCTTACCGAAATAATATTATTTTTAATAGGATGGACTGATGAATGTTGCTGCTTTACTTAAGGACGCTGGACGCTGGCTTGGAAAGCTCAGTGACCGTACCGCAAACGAAGATAGCCGACTGATGAAAGAAAAGGTCGACCGGTTGGTGACGGGGCACGGTGCAACGAAGAATTTCTATGGATTTGTCATCGCTGAGATGTAGAAGCAAGACTAAGAATGGGTCATAATGTACCATCACAATAACATAATGAGATTATTTAAAGTAGAAGAAGGGACTGGTTCCATCATGTTAAGACACAGAAGAGGCATTATAGCCAATCGAATGTTTTCTCTTTCATTCAATAATGTGTATTATTCTTTTCGATAATAACTTGCACTGAGTCGATCGTGAAAACGACTATATGTTAACCAAGATTTCGTAACATTCTCAGTACTTCTTATAATTGAAATGATTCTGTTTTGAGTGAAAATAATCATCGGTTATATTTCACAGGTCTTCTTCACAATTGAATTCCCTTTGTGTTCAGATAATGGACTTTTAGGTTCCTTGGCAATTTACATGAGACTACTATGCTGTTATATTTTAGTATTAAACGTTTGAATTCAGGAAATAACATTTTATCCGATTATCTATGAAATAGGCATAAAGCCATTTTTATTCTTGAAACGTGCTGCACTAGCATGCCAGTAAAATATAGTACAATTTCTGAAATGAAATTGTTAATGGGAGCAAAGTGTCTAATCGAAAAAAGCAAAAAAGATCCACGGATCATGCCAATCATTTTTTGGATTTTCGCCTGGTGCTGCTGCCTGTTTTCTTCCGGAACTTTCGCAGAATAGGGTAGACGCTTTTGCAGGCTTCATACACATGCTGGTCGCTTTTGGCTCCTGTAATACCATTACAAGTGCTATTATTTTCAAAGACTATTTAAAAAAAATTGTACTGACCCAGAAGCGTAACTTTGCCATTTTGGAATATGCCCAAGGTTGCTTTCGGCTGCTTCATCTTGTAGTACAGCACTTGTGGCCTCTCTTCATCGTAACTTTCCATAGAAAGGATAAAAGAAATATTTTAATAAATGAAAAATAAGAAAAGACAAGAAAATAATTCTTACGTGCAATTTTTCGGTCCGAGTGCAGCTTTCAATTCAACTAGACGAATTTGAAATTTCACATCCCACTTTCCAGTGACGTTGCAGATCCCAAATTTAATAAATTTGGCCTTCTAATATACATGATAACAAAAATTAAGTAGATGGAGTAAAAATATATTAGAATGATATTCATATTTTATACTGGGTATCCCATCTTCTGGATGATTCGTGCACATTTTCGAGCAGCCAGCCTTGATCCTTCATCAGTGGTTGCTCCCATGCATACCATCTTTCCATTGCTGAAAATTCTGCCAATCACTGATGTGCCACGTAAACCCAGGGCCACCACTGCAGGAAACCTGTTTCCTTTGGTGTACGAGCTGCATTTGGTATGCTCAACATACTTGTATCCAACCTTGCAAATCTTTTCCAGATTTAGGGTACATCCCAATTCCACTGTGGAAACCACATTCCTGAAACACAATTTTAAGTTTTCAACACATAAAACTGTAAAATTACATATTTTAATGAATTTTATCGTACGTGATTTTTGGGAGTGGAGCCTCATGAGCCTTGCGTTGATGAGCCATGACAGAAATCTGAATGCAACTCTAAGAAAAAGATAATTAGACAAAAAGAACAAGTAGAAAAAAAAGTTTAAAGTTATTACAGTTGATTTATGTAATTAAAAATTGGATACCAATGAGTTTTTAATGAGTTTTTACAACAGTGAGAACTGGTTCTTTCTTACAGCTCGACTTTCTCCGAAACAAATGGACTTGTCAAAGGGACAATCGGCGTTGCCAGTTCACCATAAATCAACTAACGCGGTCAAATTCCTTGTGGACCAGTATAATCAGTGGATCAGAAATATTTAAACTGAGAGTTGAGACGCTAATTATTTAAATTTACAGGATAAAAAATAGTTGTACATGTAATGCTAGTAATCCTTTCACTGTGGTGAACCTGAATCATTAATCATGTTATAAAATAAAATAAAAATCAGTGAACAGATGAAGAAAATTAAAAATACTAATTCCAATCAGCAGGTAAGATAACCTATGTGGACTGGTACTTCTTTTTGGATTCTATGACCTTAATACGATCTTCCATCAGTTTGTCGAAAATTGAGTTGCTAACAATATTATAA
Organism: Chydorus sphaericus; assembly: GCA_030141595.1. Lineage (NCBI taxonomy): Eukaryota > Metazoa > Arthropoda > Branchiopoda > Diplostraca > Chydoridae > Chydorus > Chydorus sphaericus. Next base: position 4,340,522 of record CM057927.1, read on the forward strand.
GACAATTCAATCCTTATTTTTCTGTATTAGATTTTGAATTTGAAATTTCTGTGTAATTAAAATGAGCAGATCCATCATCTCAGCATAAATTTCTAGATTAAAAACACATCAAACATGACAAAAATAGGCACATCGATCTCAGAGAGTGATAACAGCGATAGCTTCCGATGAATCTGGATCGTCATCCTCATCAGCTTTCTTCGGAGGATCGGCTGCTTTGCCCGCAACTCGGCCAGCACCGAAGGACTTCCGAGCAGTCACCTTCTGCTTGCTCTCGTGCTTGCTCGTCTCTCCTTTCTCCTCTTTGGCTGGAGATGGAAGGACCAAACGAGGGAACTTGCTGCCTCCAGTAGACTTCCTGGCAGTCACTTTCAAAGCTCTCTTCTTACTGGGGGTGACGCTCTTCTGCTCCGCTCCAGCATCAGTTTCAGCCACCAACCGCTCGATCTCTTTCTTCTTGCTCTCGTAGTCCTCTTTTCCACAAGTCAGCTGGTGATCCTTGTTAGCCAGCCACTTGATCGTCTCATCGCATTTGGCAACCAAGTCCATCTTGCCAGCTATCTCAGCCTTGGACTTGACATCCACGCAGAAAGATTCTAAAACAGCCCTGGCCATATCTAGCTGGTAACCATCTTTTGGGATCTTGATCTCGTTTCCAATTCCACTGGTCACTTCTTTGCCAGAAACGCTCAAGACTTCTTCCTAAAAATGTAAATAAAATAAGTTTAAGACTTTAAATTTAATCAGACTAACATAACTTACATCATCGATGTCGACAGAGACTTCCACTTTAACGGATTTGGAAGGAGCTAAAGGGATCCCCTTAAGAGTAAACTTGTCTAGAAGATTCTTCTCTTTGGAAACCTGGAACAAGATGTCTGCTTGATTGGCTCCAGAATCCTGTTTAGTAATCTTGATGGAGATCCCCGTGCTCTTAGTCTTCTCAGGGAGGAGCAGGTCTTTGATGATCTCCGATTTCTTCTCCTGCAGAATACCTGCCTGGATGGCAGCTCCATACGCGACAACTTCTTCCAGATGGATCGACTTGTTAAGACTCCTTCCATAGAACAAATCTTGGAGCAACTCCTGTAGCTTCGGAATCCGGGTAGAACCGCCCGACAAGTAGATGTCATCGATGCTAGATTTCAAGATTTTGGCATCCTTGATGACCTCTTCCACTTTGGCCATGAATTTGAGGAAGAGGTCTTCATTGAGCTCTTCAAATTGGGACCGTGTGATGGTTAATTCGAAGTCTATACCGTCCATCAAAGAGATGATGGTTTTAGTCGTCGAAGAGCGTGATGAGAGGAGTCTTTTGGCCTGCTCGCAAGCAGATCGGAGCCGGCTGAGAGCTATCTTGTTGGTGAAGACGTCCTTCTTGTGCTTCTTCTTGAACTCCTTGGCGAAGTGATCAACCAATCGGTTGTCAATCTCTTCACCGCCAAGATTTGGCTCTCCAGCAGTCGACTTGACGTTGAAGATGTTGCCGTCTTTCATCTCGATGATGGAGACGTTGAAACTGGCTCCTCCGAGCTCGAAAACGAGCACTTTCCTCTCTCCTCCCTACATAAAATTATGTTAATAAATTGGATTTTAAGAGAGTTGATTAATTAATACCTTCTTAAACTTGTAGTCGTAAGCGATGGCGACAGCCATTGACTCGTTGATCACGCGTAGAACGTTGAGCTTGGCAGTTTTTCCAGCGTCGATGACAGATCGGCGCTGAGAATCGTTGAAGTAGGAGGGGACAGTGATGACGGCATTGGTAATAGATTTGCCCAAATGGGTCTCAGCTGTTCCTTTCATCTTCTGGAGGATCATTGGAATGATTTCCTCTGGAGAGTAGCCCTTTGATCCAGTCTGAAACTTGGGCTTTCCTAAACACAAAAAACTTCAAAATAAATTTCAAAATTTCAAATTTGAATTATTTTATAATAAACCTCCATCATTGATGATTTGGGATGCTGAATATTTGACTTCAGCTTGGACTACAGGGTCTTCAAATGGGCGGCCAATGAGCCTCTTTGCATTGGAGGCTGAGCTGCACGCAGGGTTGCCCGAGAGGGATACCTTAGCAGCTTCACCAACAGAGTGCTCGGTATCTGAGAAGGCCACACAGGAAGGTGTCATCCTGATGCCAAACTCATTGGGGATGATCTCAACTTGGCCATGGTGGAGGACAGCCACGCTGGAGAAGCAGGTTCCCAGATCGATACCAACCGCAGGGGAATCTTCAGCCATTTTCTAGCAGAGTGGGAACTGGAATTGTAGAAAAGAGTTGGGTTGAAATAAACTAAATGCATGATGAATAAATGAGGTCTTTAAATAACATTGAAAAATATATTCAGGCTAGAGTTTTCTCTAAAGAATGTGGCCTCATGAATACAAAACAATAAGAATTAAAAGTGGCAAAATAATTGATTTTCAGTAAGCCTTGGGAGCTACAGAAGAAGAAAATAATGTATTTACCTGAAATTTCCTTGGGAATAACTAAAAGAAATTAAAAGATAACGATTTAACGATGCTTGCGAAATATGTAAACAAAGAGAAGCCCGGTCATCTGTTCAGCTGTCAATGGTAGCGAAACAAGGTTGCGGTGGAATTAAGAACTAATAAAATGTTTTTGTGAGATATTTACTTTTGAATCTCCCAAAATACTTAAATATACATCGAATTTTATTTTTAAAATATTTATCAGGAAATAAATAAGCTATAATCCCAATAAAATGAATTAAGGCATAAATGTGATTCGAAATGGCAACACTGTAAAGGCGCGGTTTTCAAACTGACTGAGAACTTTTTGTTTAATCTAAAATATTATTTAGTTGAAAAATTTAATCTTTTTCACAATCATATTTTATGCAATTTCGAACTCAGCTCATTAAAAATGCATTAGCTCTCACAAGACGTGATTAAAACTGGCAACACTGTAAATAAGGTTGGGTTTTTAGTCTTACTAGAAAACTTTCTGGGTAATTTGCATCAAATCTAACTATTAATTATGATTGTAGAAGTATTTGTTAATAAATAAAAATTAACTTCCTCTGCTAGCTTCATATTCTGTGTATTTTCAAATGTCACTCATTTAAAAAAAAGTGATACATTATAAAACATGATGAAATATTCAGCCACGCGTTTCAACCTCTAAAATTAGAGCTTTTCATCTGATTCACTGGTAGAATCAGCTTCACGGTGAGCACTTAGAAGCTGAGACATGAGATACATCCTTTGATAGGCTTCCACCGTCCGGTCCCCATGGAAAGTCTTCCTCGCATATTGTTTTGGCTTGGCGGCTTTGACGTCTGATTTGGTGCCAGATTCGTCTGTATCCATGGTAACCAAGGCCTGGGTTATAAATAAATAAATTATTAATTTCTGTTTTGTCAAATTAAAATGATGCAATTATTTGAAGAATTACATCATTATTATCATCATAAGGGTCATCTAGAGGAATCAGAGAATTTCCAGTGATCTCAATTTTGTCACTCTCTTTGGATACTTGGAGCTCCGGTTCCACCTTGGTGGGGGTCTCGGTACTGGAGGAGGTACCGACAGCAGGGGAACTTTCAGCCATTTTTCAGATGAGTGGTAGCTGAAACTGCCAGAAAAAGAGAGAACAAGATTAATTGAAAAATTATTTGTAATAAATAAATGAATTAAAGAAATTGATTTTAAAAAATATTTTCAAGGTCAAACTTGATCATCTTTACCATTTGCTCAAATAAATTTATTTTATAATAAAATTGAGAAATAAACTAGGAATAAAATGATGGAAATATTACCTGAAATTATCTTGGCTATTTAATTAAAAAGATGAACGATTTTAATTAGAAGTGTGCGAACTTGATGTTTGATAATCAAGCGGAATCGATGTCAAGTCTGGACAAGTCTGGACACGTGTGGCTGTCTGCCGTCTGGCGTGCAGATTGGGAACTAGGAAATAGTTTGACATATTTATAATTTTAAAGATATTATAATTATACTTAAAAAAAACATGAATAAATTATAAGAAAATAAATAATTATTTAATATTTAAAAGTTCATTATAAAACATTATGATAATAAATTTGTCTCGAATTTAGTGTTAGAGTAAACCTGACATTGCTGTATTGATTCACCCGCTCTATTCAATTTTATCTTCTTTTCTCTTAGGCCAAACCGTAAAATATTCAATTTTGAGATTGAAATTTGTAGTAAACTTTTAAATATAGAGTTAGCCAAATAAAATTGTAGCGCAAAAAAAAATTATTTATTATTACTTGGTGCAGCAAGTCCATCATAGCTTTTTAAAAGTTAAAACCGAAAATTAATTCAATAAGATGAAACATTTCTAATTCTATTACTATTAAAAACTGAAAATTTTAGTTTTAATGTCTAGTTGAAATATGATTGGTCTAGCCCTAAAAATATTTTAAAATTAATTTCTTTTGTGTAATAGAATTCTGTGTGATTTCAAATGTCACTCAATTTTAAAAGTGATACATTGTAACATGAAATCCAGAGAAGAAAATTAAAGAGTTTTCAAATCATCATCATGAGGAATATCTTGTGACATGTTCAACCTCTTATTTTCTGGCTGCTGTACGGTGTCATCGTCACAAGAATCAGCTTTCCTACTGCGCGAAAGAGCCGGCAAAAGAGCCCTAAGATAAGCTCTTTGAGTGGCCTCCATCATCCCAGCCCCACCACAATTCTTTCTCGCAAATTGCTTGGCACTCGCGCCCCTTTGCTGAAATTGAGGTGCTGCTCCTATCGGGATTCCAGTCCCGAATCCACCACAACTTTTCCTTGCAGTTTGTATTGGCTTAACTCGACCAACAGTGGCACTGGATTCATCTTCCTCGTCGGAATCAACGTCCTGAAAATCAATTAAGAAAAATATAAACCAATTTATAATTTAACTAAATAAGAATCTAAACTTATTACATCATCCTCCTCGACTTGGTTGTCACCAGAGAGCTGTAGCTCCTTCACAAGTTGAGATTGCTTTTGATTTAGAATGGCAGCCTCCATAGCGGCACCGTGAGCGACCGCTTCAAGCGGGTGGATGATCTTGTTCGCCTCTTTTCCGTCGAAGAAATCACGAAGAAGCTTCTGAATCATCGGAATAAGGGTAGATCCACCAACTAGGAAGATCTCATTGATCTGAGATTTGGTCATTTCAGCCTCTTGGAAGGAAGTCTCTACTAGATCGATGATAGAACGGAATAGGTCGGCATTGAGCTCTTCAAAAGTGGATCGAGAGATAGAAGAACAGAAATCTATCCCTTCAAAAAGAGAGTCGATGATGATAGGCGCATTGGAGGTAGAAGAAAGCAGCTTTTTAGCCTGCTCACAGGCAGTTCGGAGGCGACTGAGTGCTTTCTTGTTGGTAGACAGATCTTTTCCGTGCTTCTTTTTAAACTCTACGATGAAATGGTCCACCATCCGGGTGTCAAACTCTTCTCCGCCTATTTCAGCGTTTTCAGAGGCCCATGTGACGTGGACGTTACCACCAAAGTCGCCCTTCAGAATAGAAACTTTTAAGCTACCACCACCAAGATCAAAGATAAGAAGGTTCTTTGCGGGTATCTTTCCATCCTATAGTATAGAAAGTTTATATTATAGAAACTATAGAAGATGTATTAAGATTACCTTCTTAAATAAGTGATCGCAATAAGCCATGTAAACTGCAGTAGACTCGTTGATAATGCGGAGAACGTGAAGGCCGATAAGCAATCCAGCGTCTACGATACACCGGCGCTGAGAGTCGTTAAAGTGGCCAGGTACAGCGATTACCGCATTGGTAACAGTTTTTCCCAGATAAGCTTCAGCTGATTGCTTCATTTTCAGGAGAATCATTGAGATGATTTTCTCGAGTTCAAACACCTCTTGGTCCACTTTAATCTTCACTTTGTCACCTTTAAATAAATTTGATTAATTTTAATAAAGAATGTTAAAAGTGAGGTAATATACCAACCTTCAGCATCGATGACCTGGAATGGCCAGTATTTCATGTTTTCTTGGACAAAACTATCGTCGAAACGACGGCCGATGAGTCGTTTGACATTGGAAACTGTGCTGGTTGGGTTGATTGCCATCAGGATCTTGGCAGTTTCACCAATGACATGTTCAGTTCCAGTGAAAGCCACACAGGAGGGAGTGGTCCTGTTGCCGTACTCATTGGGGATGATCACCATCTGGCGATGATGAAAGACTGCCACACAGGAGTTGGAGGTGCCGAAATCAATACCGATGGCTAGAGACTCTTCTGCCATATTTCCTGCAAAGAAAAGGTTTCAGATTGTAGAAATGGGTAAGAGAAAGGGAATTAAATTTTAATCATTGAGAAATAGGATGAAAGAACAAGGAATTCATCATAAAAATTGTGCTGGAGCACATTAGAAATCGTTTTGGCTGTGCAACAATGAAACTATTTATTACATAGTTTTAAATATTTAAATTGCATTTAGGGATTTAATTTACCAATAAAAAAATGCAGCTAGTTTTATGAAATGAGAATAAAGTAGCCTAATAACCTGAAATTTGAAGTTTTGTAAAGAAACGTGACTAACGTGTCAATGAAGAAAATACTTGACTACTTGCAAGCTTGTTTTAGTCGGCTGCTAGAGAACAGTTGATGCACGCCCGATTTTAAACTTGCCAGATTTATGCTAAAAATGTTTTCTGCTTTTTAAAAAGTTCGATTCTGGGCCAGCCTGCTTGGCCAAGGCCATAGAGGAGGTTGAGGTACTCCATTATACACACCCCATAAGGCTTTGAAGCAAACTGCACGCTTGCATAGGGTAGCGTTCCCGGCGGATTTTCCCCGAACTAATGGCGCCAAATTTGAATTCCCTTCAATTTTTTCTAAGTCCAATGAGTCAATAAAATTTCTTAGACCTCTACCTCTAAAATTAAGTTTTTCAATCGCATAAAATTATAAACTTGATACATTCCGAAAAAAAAATTGACAAAAAAAAAATAAAGAAAAAAAAACAATAGGATGGACGGGATTCGACCCTAAACACCCTTAAGTTATGTTCTCCTGAAGCCAGTACTATACCGCTGCGCCACCGACTACTTGATTCAAATGTAAAAATCTAAGGTTTTATTCTTGTTTCAAGGAGGCAGTTTCTAACGACGACCGCTAGATGCCACTACCCTATGCAAGCGTACAGTTTGCTACACACCCGAAGTGAAAAAGTTGCTTCAAAGGCTTATGGGATATTTAACATGGAGTACCTCAACCTCCTCTATGGCCTTGAATATACGATCATTTGGATTTAACAAATATTAGGCCATGACTTTTATTAATTTATTTTCATGATATTATTGATTGATTACTTGATTTTAATGATTTTTAAAAATTTATTTTGCTTTTTGATTGATGATTTGATTTTGCAATCATGATTGACGGCAAAAGGGTGCGGTTTATGCTTAATTCCGTGAGTAATTGCGAGCCAGCGGAGTTTTTTGAGCGAAGCGGGAAAAAACGAAACGTAGGCGGAGCTGATAAGTCGTGTGTAAGCGTGAATAAAAATTTCTGCCTATGGACTATATTTTTTTGCTGTCACCGTTTCTGTCTAGGGGTAGAAAACTCGCCTGAATACCTAGAGACAATATTTTTTTCGTTGTCCCGTTTCTGTCTAGCTGGATTCAACATATACACTTAAAGTGCTTGTGTGTATGTGTAACTATCTGCCTAGGGACAATAATTTTTTCGATGTCCCGGTTCTGTCTAGCTAGATTCAACAAATACACTTTAAATGAGTGTTTGTAAGTTTAAATATCTGCCTAGGGACTTTATTTTTTTCGATGTCCCGGTTTCTGTCTAGCTGGGTTCAACATATACACTTGGTGATTGTGTGTATTTGTAACTATTTGCCTAGGGACCAAATTTTTTTCGATGTCCCGTTTCCGTCCACATCACTTTGTCATTCTCACGGAAACGTTGGTGTTAACAAACATTTCGGCCTAGGGACTAAATTTTTTTCGATGTCCCGTTTCCGTTCGCATCAGTTTGTCAGGTCTGCGACTTTTCATGTTGTGGAATTTAAAAGACAAATTCTCAGAGAGAGGAGGTTTCGTATTTACTTTAAGGGACGACAATCTACATACAATAAACAGGATTGATAACCAAATCCAATCAGTATATTTTATCAGTTGTCTTGCTAACATGTTAAAAAAAAGAGGAAAATAAAGGGAGCTCATGTTTCAATATCATGGTCGATCGACACACTTGGCCAATAAGCTTATAAGATTGCCCAATGCCCATTATTTGTGTATAGCTTACTTTATATTTTCATCATGCCTTTATTATTTTGAACAACAGTCAACCGAAACCCATAACATCATCAAAACAGTATATCGAGAGGGATTATGAGTGTGATATGATGCGCACGCTTGTGTTTTTATGCATCAGAAATTAAGCCTCGCACTTATACATGTTGATGTTGAAACAGACATCAACTGACAGCGCTAACTCTTAATCAAATAACCTAGCAGCATAGCTATAAGGTTTAACCGATTTAACTGTATTAGTACAGTACGTACAGTACAATAATCTAAGAGCTTTGAACTATTGGTTCGTGATATGGGATGCGGATGTCAAGCGCAGGATTTATACTCACTGATGATGCTACGGATTGCTACACTACACATACACTATCAAACTTGGTAATCTAGCCTTTCTTTATTTTTTTTAGAAAAACAACAAAGATCAAGGACCAATCAGGATTGGCGCGTGTAAAAGGTCAAAGACATCACGTATACAATAGCTATTTGATATGTACTCTTCTGTTAAAGGTTATTTAAAGGAACCAGGAGGAAGGAGAATGGTATGTAGCATTGCTATACCGTGGCACTAGTAGAGAAAAGATGAAATCTTTGGTAATAGGTCTAGCGGTGGTTCTAGTACTTCTTTGCCATCTGGTAGCCCAGGGAAATGCTGCTGAGGCCATAAATGACGCTGGCAAATTTCAGACAAAGAGGTAGGCCTAAACATTAAATATAACCACAAAGATGATTAAGTATATATCTCATGAATAAACTCATATCTTATGTAGGATATGATTCTGGCTCGAATGGAAGAGTTTAAAATTAGTTTGAACCAGCAAGCTGAATGAAGAGAACGCTCGTCTAACCAGGAAACTGAGGAACCAAGTGGCTCAGTCCGTCAACAGTAAGGAGGAAAAACATCAGCCATTAGCTCCAGCTACCCATCATAATAGTAAAGTGGATCCCCACATTTCGGTCTCCTTTCCTCGATCCTGCCAAGAGATCTACGATCTCAATTCATCCCAGTACAATAATTATTGGCATCAGTGGATCGATCGCGATGGGCCTGGAGGGCCTCAATGGTTTTTACACGGTCAAAGGACTTGGGGCAAATGCGAACAATCTTGAGACAGTTTTTTCAATGGCATCTATTTCTTCTCTTATTCTGGCTACAAGTGCCCCAACAGTTCGACTTACATCTACCTTTACCTTAATGAGATAACTGCTGTTGGACTGGCAGCCTATGGTTTCGATGCAAGTTCAACTTCAGAGAAATATTCTATTGAATCCACGTTGAGACTGCAAAAAGGAGACACTATAAGCCTTTTGTTGAATGGTTGCATCTTAGAAGGAGTTGATATTGATTGCAGAGTGCGAGTCATTTTAATGGCTGGCTATTGGAGCAAGAATAATTTAATTAAATTCAAAGGAGATTAGCCTGTATAGAATTTATTGACTTTGAATCGTACCTCTCTAGCCAAATTTGCAGCAGCATTATTCGTCTGCTGTTTGGAGTGCCACCCCACAGGCCACTTTTATTTTAGCTTTATCGGATCGGTTAGTCCGGACTTGACTGTAGGCTAGACTGCACACTGTAAAAGTAGCCGGTAAGAGGATCTCGGCACACACGACAAAAGCTGCTGCAACTTTCTGTATGCTTGTATACGCTCCAAAGGAAATAAGGTCTATATCCGTGTATTATTCCCATATCCAAAGCCCTATCATAGCACATATTCAAAATTCCGAAAATAATTATTCCCTACCTCGCATTTTATAATATGTGTGCACAACGCGCCATGCATCGATGCATTAAGGATGTTTTGGCAACCTTAAGTAAAATAATACAAAATTTCCGCTTATTATTATTTTAATTGCGAGCCCGAAGGGCGAGCTTCTAAGTTAGTGACCGTCGTTTGACCTTGAAACGACTTTGAAGAAAAATACATGTGTTTCTATTTATTCCAGGCTGTACGGGGCTGTATCTTCGTAATTAATGAACCAAATTTGATTTTTTAAAGCTCAGAAAATCAGGAATATTATGGGGCAGCTTTTGAACCCCCATTTTTTAAATTCCGTTACGTAATTGTGTTTATTTTAATTAATTCGTTGTTTTGGAATTACAATTCCGCTAGATGGAACTTAAAAACCAACATGAAATTTTTTTGTTTGCCGCTAGATGGATTTTGATAATGTGGGCAATGGAGAGCGGCAATGGAGAGAGGCAATGGAGATAGAGAAAGAATTGATAGAAAGAAAAAATAGTTTCCTGGAGTAATTTTTTTCCCCCGTTCAACATTGAACATTTGAATAATGTTTTTGTATAATGAATTTTATTTTAAATAATTTTCTTCGCCTATTCCACATATTTTTTTTACATTATGTTTATTAAATGAAGGAGATTTAATTATTCAAACTTTTTCCAATTTCCAATTCTACTTTCCCATAGTTTTTGTTTCAAATAGAAACTGGTTTTCACGTTTGCATCAACTCGTGATGCAATGTAACCTAAAACTGTTTTGAATCAACTGTGTATTAAGTGAGGACACTTTCCAATGAATCGATCATTTTCGCTGTAGCATTGATGCGACAGTGCAACTGAAACTCTCGGTCATGTGATCATGACGGTCCTGCAAAGATATCTGAACTGAGATAAACCAGTAGTCTTTTACTATTTCAATAATTATATCTTGATTGATAAAATAGCAGCTTTAAATAAGTACTCATCTCATAATTCTGTAAGAATTGTAACGTTATTACTATAGCAACGTGTATACAGTTCCGCCTCGCTTAAAGAACCACGGCCGTATAGAATCGAGATCCGTATAGAATCAATTCAGGTTGCACCGCCTGCTCTGCCACGGCTAGACTCGACCTCGCTTAAAGAACTTTTCAGTATAGAACCAGCGAACCACTGGTTCCAATTAAAAGAAGTTGGAGTGTGAAAAATAATTCAGGCATAGACTGAATTACACTATCATAGCGAGCTCAAAAGCGAGCTTTTCTATCTTATTTCTTAATTTGTTTTAAAATTTCTAGTAAAAAGAAGTAAAAATTATTTTTTCGTGTAAATTTTTATAGGAAAAACAATGGGATCCGAAAGCTAACAAGCAAGAGTTATACTTTGCATGTTTTTACGTGCCTAGCACCTAATTTAAAAATTGGAGCGAGAGCCCGATAGCAGCGGAATAAACAATATTTATTGCACAACATATCTATAGCAACGGGAATTAGGCGTACCTATAGTACGTTTTCCAATTGAGACGAGATCAAATCTTTTGTGTCAGAGGAAACAAAGGTTCAAGTAAAAAATAAGACTGTTGGCCTAAATCGTCAATAATAAATAGATTCCAAACTTTTGTTTCTATGTGCAAATCAGAATAAGAATTTATATTACATACTGCACATTCATCGCTAGCTATTATTGTTTAAAAACTAGTTGTAACGTAGCTAACTTATTTTTTTATGTTAGCCAATAACTCAAAATATTCTGTTATTGAGTATGGCTGACTAACAAGTTTATTGGTTTATCAAAGATTTAGTGGTATAAATGTTTGAATAGAGTTTAAGTCTATATAAGGGAAATAGTCCTTTTCTCAGCATTCCCTAGACATAAAATAAATGTATACTGAATAGCGTGAATTGTGTCTTACATTATAAAAGTCATTAATGCGTATAAAAATAAGTGTTTTCACGTTAAAGAGTAATATGGTATATGATATTATCGGATAAATGTAAGGTGTCACTTCGCATTTAAATCCCTCTTTTAAGTGACATCTCCGTGGGTGTTATTACTTGTATAACATGTGGCCTATTTAATCTTAAAAGGTACTGATTGTTGATTCAGAGAGGACACTAATCAGGCTTACATTCTGAACAACAAAGGATTAAATTATATGAAGGATTAACGACGTGATCGGGAAATTAAAATGGGAGGAGATTCCAAAGATAGTGGGTATCGCTCTTATTCTTAACTGCAACATTATAGGAAAGCGACAGACTATTTAAAGAAGAACAAAAGAAGGCCAAGAATCTGTTTAGAGCCTTCTCATTTCCTCATACTAAAAGCTTGTATATCTCAAGCATAATTTAAAGAAACATGAAATTCTTATTGTTAAGTTTAGCAGTCCTTTATCTGGTGGCACTTTGTGAGATGGCCATAGGTAAAGAGGACTTCGATGGTTATGGAAACTTGAAAACGAAAGAAACAATCGTAAGTATCACCATCAGAAATAATTTTATAAAAAATATAGATGATTCAAAATGTATTAATTCAATGTATTGTATTACAGGAAAACTTTCTGTCAAGATTTGAAGAACTTGAGACCCGCTTGGAGAGGCAAGAAGCAGAAAATTTCCTTCTCAGCAGGAAACTCAAGGTAGAGCAGCAGAAGGTACTGGTTTTCAAGAATAAAGAGGACCCAACAGTGGCAACAGTAGTCAGCGGTGATGTTGAATCCCAAATCGCTGCAATCTACCCTCGATCTTGTCAGGAAATCTATGATGCGAATCCTACCAATTCCGAATCTTCGAACGGAAACCAGTACATTGACCCTGACGGTCCAGGAGTGGGAGACCCACCCATTTTTGTAGAATGCGCTTACGGTATATTTACTAGCAATACTTAAAAAAACCGTCAACATTACTTGAAAATGCAATCGATCTACATTTTTAAAGGTACAACAAAGATTACGCACAACTTAAGCGGTAGTTCTGTTACTGTTAATGGAATAAATGGCAATTACTCTGATGCTGGATCCTACACCAGTGCTATTACCTATGATGGTGGTGCTACCATTCGACAGATGTCAGCTCTTGCTGCTCTCTCCACCAGTTGTCGCCAGCAATTTATCGTATGAGCAATAAAGTCTTCTTTCAAAAAATGAAAATTAACCCAGGAAAAAAAATCAATTTTCCTGTTACAGTACAAATGCAAGCAAGCCTATTTTCAACTGAATGGCGTACAGTATTCTTGGTGGTTGGATCGTTATGGCAATAAGCAATTCTTTTGGGCCGGAAATTTCAAGCCGGGTACAACAGAGGTGGAGCGACACACTTGTCAATGTGGCATTCCCGGCAGTACCAAATGCAGGGATTCACAGTTTGTTTGCAACTGTGATGTTTTCCCGACGGCTACCGGACTACAATTAACTGACGAAGGTGAAAAAAGTTTATTTTCCAATATAACTAAGAATGGTTAAAAAAGAAGTACTGTACCTGATAAAGATCAAATTAATTGATTATTTAGGTTACATTACGGAGAAAAGTCTATTACCCATCACCCAGTTGAAACTCGGCAAGATCGTTGGTTCTACAATTTATACCGTTGGAGATTTGGAATGCTCCGGCTCTCAAGGAACCCAGATTGGAGAGCCGAATAGTTGTAGGGACTTGTACCAGCTTGGTCACACCCTCAACGGCTTCTACACGGTTCGAGGACTCGGAGTGAACTCCAACAACATCGAGACGGTCTTCTGCAATTTCAGGGTTCCAGCCATCGACGGAAGTAAGCATATATTTAAAATTGTATTATTCCTTTTTATTTCCCCCCCCCCCCCCCCCCCCAAACTGTATTTGTGTTCTAAACCTTCCACTTTTTATGAATAGGCTTCGAAACTCGTCTTGGAATCCTTTGCACCGATTGCCAGAAATCCAGGGTTTACTTCTACGCCCAAAGATTTAATGGACTTAGCGGATTTGCGTCTACCATCTCCTTCGAGAAAGAAGTATTGAATGTCGGTGGAGCTATGAATTTGGCTACGGGAATCTTCACAGCTCCTGTCAATGGCATTTATTACTTCTCTTACTCCGGCTACAAGTGCCCCAACAGTTTTACTTACATCTACCTGTATCTTAATGAGATAACTTCTGTGGGCCTAGCAGCTTTTGGTTTCGATGCTAGCCCTGATTCTCAGAAATATTCTATCGAATCCACTTTGAGACTGCAAAAAGGCGATACCATTAGTCTGTTGCTGAACGGTTGCATTCTAGAAGGAGTTGATATTGATTGCAGAGTAAGTCATTTCAATGGCTGGCTTTTGGAAGAAGAATAAAAAATTAATATATGCTCCAAGTAGAATAATCAATGAAGACAAATTAACATAATTGAACTAATACACTTAAAATGAACTAATACACTTAAAGAAATCATGAATTATTTTCACGTAATACAAAATAAAATTTGATATAAATTTAAAAAGAATCTAAATTTTTGGGCATTTCATCAATATTTACAATATGCGACTTTATTTAAACAATAAAACTGCGCTTAGTTACAGCTATAGTATTTCCCTATATCTGTTTGTTTTTCAGAGTGGACATTGCTTTCAAATATGATATTAATGATAACGAGTGTTGGCCTTGAATTATAGCGTCATCAGCTAGGTGTTAGAAACTTCTAGAACATTGTTTAAAGCTAATAATCGCGGAAAGTAATATAAAGCCTACTGTAAACATTCGTGGAAAATACCTGCCTATGTTTGCAAAGGAATTAAGTGTACAAAAGTAAGCCTGTCAGTGATGACTTTATATAATCCATGATTAATGCTTGCGATACCGCTTTATAGTTAAGGAAATAAAATGGTTGTCATTTCTATTTGATCTCGCGAATAACAACTTTCGTGTGCGTTATCTACAAAAAAAAAACTAGTCGCTACAGACTTTTTTTCAATCATACTCATCGGGTACATAGACCTACATTGAGCTTAAATGCTAAATAAATATATAATAAGTAAAAATTATATTTTATACTAATCTCATTATGGTTTTTCTTTTGTTTGCGTTATTGATCAAACATTAAAATGTATTATTGCTTTTAAATTTATTTATTGAAAAAATTGTGTGGGTAACAATAAAGACCAAACATTAAATATTCCATCAAACTATTTTTGCTATTTATTCATCTGAATGGTTTTATACACAGTGCGAGGCCATTTCATTTGTCAATTCCAGCCATAACCCTTTCGTCCAAAAGCCAACCAGTGAAATGAGTCACTCTATTGTTAGGGGTTAGAGTGTCCGTGATACATCCTTCTAGTACCAGATTTACATAGTCTCCTTGATTCAGTTGAAGGGTGGCCTCGAGAGAATACTTCGCGACGTATGCATCATAAGCCATACCGGAATAGGATGCATAGGCGACATTGTTGAATCCGTTAAGTCTTAGGGAGATGGAGGTGTAATAATTGGCACATTTGTAGCCAGAGAAAGAGAAGAAGTAAATTCCATTCACGGGGGCAGTAAAAGTGCCTGATGAAGGATTCACCGCCATACCAATATTCAATAGCACTTTACTGAAGGGGATGATAACATTATGACCAGTAATTGTATTGGAAGGACCCTGAACATAAAAGTAGACTTGGGTGGATCTACATTCATTGCAGAGGAGACCTAAACGAGTCTCAAAGCCTATGAAAATGACAGAAGCAAATGTTTAATAAAATAGTTTGGCAACAAAGCTATTAAGAAAGTAAAATTTTTTATTCGACCTCCGTCGATGGCTGGAACCCTGAAATTGCAGTAGACCGTCTCGATGTTGTTAGAGTTCACTCCGAGTCCTCGAACCGTGTAGAAGCCGTTGAGGGTGTGACCAAGCTGGTACAAGTCTCGGCAACTATTTGGTTCTCCAATTTGGGTTCCTTGAGAACCGGAGCATTCAAAATCACCAACTTTGTAAATTGTTGAACCAACAATCTTGCCGAGTTTCAACTGAGTGATGGGTAATAAGCTTTTCTCGGTAATGTAACCTATAAATAATTAAATAATTCTGTCTTTACCAGGTACTTCTTTTTTAACCATTCTTAGTTATATTGGAAAATAAACTTTTTTCACCTTCGTCAGTTAATTGTAGTCCGGTAGCCGTTGGGAAAACATCGCAGTTGCAAACAAACTGTGAATCCCTGCATTTGGGGTTGCCGGGAATGCCACACTGACAAGTGTGTCGTTCCACCTCTGTTGTACCTGGCTTGAAATTTCCGGCCCAAAAGAATTGCTTATTGCCATAACGATCCAACCACCAAGAATACTGTACGCCATTCAGTTGAAAATAGGCTTGCTTGCATTTGTACTGAAACGGGAAATGCATTTTAAAACAGTTGGTTTCAATTTTTATAGAAAACTAATCAAGAAATACGGAAAATTGTTGACGACAACTGGTGGAAAGAGCAGCGAGAGCAGACATCTGTCGAATGGTAGCACCACCATCATATAGTATACCACCGGTGTAGGATCCAGCCTCAGAGTAATCAGTAGTTATTCCATTAACAGTAACAGAAGTATCAGTTATGTTGTGCTTAATCTTCGTTGTACCTGTACAAATGTAGATCGATTGCATTTTCAAATAATGTTGGTGGTTTAGGTATTACTAGTAAATATACCGTCAGCGCATTCTACAAAAATGGGTGGGTCTCCCACTCCTGGACCATCAGGGTCAATGTACTGGTTTCCATTCGAAGATTCGGAAATGGTAGGATTCGCATCGTAGATTTCCTGACAAGATCGAGGGTAGATTGCAGCGATTTGGGATTCGACATCAGTACTGACTACTGTTGCCGCTGTTGGATCCTCTTTATTCTTGAAAACTAGCACCTTCTGCTGCTCGCTTTTCAACTTCCTGCTGAGAAGGAAGTTTTCTTCTTCCTGTTTCTCCTGTCGATTCTCAATCTCCTCTAATCTAGACAATATCATGTCCTGTAATGGAATAATCGATTTATTTATTTTTATTGTAATCGTCATAATAATTTGTTTATCAATTGATCTTCTTACCAATGACTCCAATTTGGACAAGATTTTATCCTGAAAATTAGTAAATGATTGATCAGATTCATCAATATGTGTTCGATTTATCATGAAGTTACTTACGATTATCGCTTCTTTGGTCTGTGAGTTGATGTCTAAGCCATTTCCTTGGTCTTCTTTATTAGAGTTATCTTTGCTGCCTGCTGTTTTCTGGCAAAGAGCCATCAGGTACAGCACTGTCAGACATATTACCAAGAAGGACTTCATATTTGCTCGATATGATCGCAGGACTAAATAGGAGCAAATGTTAAAGCTTTACGGTCCAAAGCAATAACTCGCGCACTTTTACCCTTTGAGTTTGTCCCCTTATATACTATTTCATTTAACCAGCATTAAATGGTGATGGGCAATAACGCGTACAGCCCTTTCCTTATCATGATCACGCCATCGTCAACGTGACCGACTTGTTTTCAACAAAATGTTGAGTACCAAAATCCATTAGACTATTTACTGTTTAATCTTAGTAAAGGCACAGTATATTCCAGGTGATTATTGCTTTAATTCTTTTTTTACGTTATATAAAGCGTCATATTAAAAATGTACTCATCAGAATCAATAAAAATTAGGCTTAGAAACATTTCGAATAAACAAAACCTACCAATCAGCTTTTTACATCTGTGCTTCTTCGCTGTTTAGATAATCCTTTCATAGGACTTTGGATTTATTTTTATTGCTGTGGGGTATTAAAGACTGTAATCTTGGTATAGTATAACACCATAGCACTAGAATGGTGTTAGCAGTAGGGATCACATTTTCGATAACATCACAACAACAAGAGTCGTAATTCCTAATGGTCCAAAACAGTGCTGCGGGGTTTCTAAGTGTGATTATAAGATCAACTTTATTATTGCTTTTATTACTACCAAGAAACTGGATTTCAACAAAGATGTGTAATAAACCGATATTCTACATCAAACATGAACTTGATTATACCTAAGTTTAAACTATTTATTGTTAAATTGCACCATTATGATCCGCATGATCAATATATGCTGATATTACTATCACATTTACAAATGTAATGCTCAGTGTTAGCACGACCGCGGTCAAAACGCGGTCACGGTCGCGGTCCCGGTCGCGGTCTCGAGACCGCGACTTGACCGGATCACAAATCGCAAAATTGCGACCGTGACCGCGACCGAAAGCAAAACGTTCGCGGTCTTTTTTGCGGTCATTTAGCGCCATCTAGTATTCAATTTTATCATTTTTTCAAAAATTTCGCAGACTAGTTTTGATGTTGCAAGTGGTTTCCCATGTCAAAATACATCTGCCGGTTATTCATTAAGAGCAAACTACCTCTCTCAACAGATGGTTAGCTTCAGATGTGATAGTTCAATAACTTCTGTTTGATTTTCAGTACTAATACAATAGCAGCATAAAATTATTAATTTGTTAATTTGTAAATCGATATATCGATTGACCGCGATTATGACCGCGATCGACCGCGTTCGCAGCGGAATGAAAAGACCGGGCGATCGACCGCGGTCTCGGTTTCAGTGACCGCGAGCCAACACTGGCAAAGCTTAATATTAGACTATAGACTTAGACCCAAATATATAACCTAGTGACACGAATTACTATATAGGTAATTTTTTTTTGGACGTGAGTCTATAATTACTTTTATCTAACACAATGATGTTTTTAAATCCCTAACTTCAAATATAATTTTATTGGATCTATAATAATAGCTTAAATTAATGCGTATGACAAACATAAAACATACAATATTTGAAAGTCATTTCCATTTTCTTTCATTTACAACGACATCTTTACCTGATAGGAATACAGATTTTCACGGACAGTGATTTTTCTCAAAGTCTATCTATTCAAGAGTAAACTTGCGCAAAAAAGTTTTCGTAATCCCTTATTTTTTATTTTAGATAATACCGAAAAAATAAGTATACTGCAATTTCACGAAAAAACGTTTTCAGTTTACTCTTAATCATTGTGCACCACGTATATACTATATTGTATACGGTAATATTACTATAGTAAATAAAGGGGGGGGGGGTTACTCCATTACATCCCATATCTTATTTTAAAATAAAAAGTACGCAACTCACTAGTTGATTCAACTGAAGGGATCTTCATCAGTTATGGATCGGTCGATGGCTGACAAATATAAATAAAGTGCATAGATTCTTTTAGCAATGTATTTATTTGCATTCCTTCACCTTAAAACTACTAATTTCATAAAAAGAAAGATGAATAACGCAACTAAAGAGGTATCAAAATTATGCAAAGAAAATTGTATTTCTTCGAAGGCTTTCAATTTTCTTTTCCTTAGTCTTCCTCCAAAAGCCAGCCACTAAACTGTGTAGCCCTGGGTTCAGAGCCATGATAACTACCTTGAATACACCCATCTAACATTAATTTCAAATTGTCACCTCGTTTCAACTTTAAAGTGGATTCTAAGGAATATTTCTCTGTTAAAGAATCATCTTCAAGGCTATCCGAAGAAGAAGATGCCACCGCCACGGTTTCCAAGTGATTCAGTTTGAGCATAATTGAAACCTTGTAGTTATTAACACATTTGTAGCCGGAGAAAGAGAAGTAAAAGATGCCGTCCACGGGTGCAGTGAAAACGCCAGTTTCTAGGTTCATGGCGCCACCTTCGTTTAGAACTTTGTTACTGAAATTGATTGGAAAATCAATGCCTTCAATTCGACCTAAACCCTGGACGTTAAAGTAGACTAGTTTGGTTGTCAAACAACCAGTGCAGAGAACTCCAATCCGAGTTTCGAATCCTGTTTTTAATAAGTAAATAATTTATATGACTATAGTTGCTTTTAACCATTGAACTGCCATTTTTAATACCTGGATCAATGGCTGGAAGACGGAAATTGCAGAAAACCGTTTCGATATTTTTGTTTGATTGACCTCGGACTGTGTAGAAGCCATTGATGATTTGACCCAGTTGGTACAAGTCCTTGCAAGATTTTGGTTCTTCTACATTTGGTCCAAATGATCCTTTGCATTGGAATTTACCAAGATTGAACATTCCACTGCCTTCGATCCTGCCGAGCTTCAATTTAGTCACAGGTAACAATCCTTTTTCGGTAATAGTACCTTAGAAAATCAAGTAATAATTAATTTTTCACGAGGAATTATTCGAAATAATTCTATTAACAACTGATGAACATACCAACATCCCGAGTCGGAGTTGCGCCTAACGATTTAACAATATCGCAGTTGCACAAATAGTTTTTGTCGTCACAAGTCTGGTCGATACCACATTGACAAATGGGTCGTTCATTCGAATCAGCTCCGTCAATAAACTTGCCAGTCCAAAAATATTGCTTCTCACCGTAGCGATCAACCCACCAAGAGTACTGGTCAAGCCTTCCCGATTCGAAGAATTGGAAGTAAGCAGCTTGGCAATCATACTGTCGAATGTGAAATGTATTAGTTCGACTAATAGATTTCTTTCGACTGGAATGATTATATTACTTGAAATGTTTGAGAGCATTCGGTAGAGAGAGCACCAAGGGCCGACATTTGGCGAGTGGTAGTGGCATAGGTGATATTCTTGGTGTAGCATCCTGGCTCGGTGCACTTGGGATCGACTGTGATGCTGCCTTCGCTGTCATGCCCGATCGTTGTTGTTCCTATATTAATCAATTGGTTTTCTATTAAATTAATAGACGCATAATGCAATGGTATTTAAAAACATATACCATTCGTGCATTGAACTAGAACTGGAGGATCTCCCACGGAAGGGCCATCGGGATCGATCCATTGGGGTCCATTGGTTGTACGTTAAAAGTATAATATGCCATTTGAACATTGAACCAAAACTGGAGGATCTCCGACTGAGGGACCATCGGGATCAATCCATTGTGGTCCATTAGTTTCAGCGAATAAGGCTGGGTTCAGATCGAAAATTTCTTGGCAAGAACGTGGGTAGACTGCAGTTATTTTGGAATCAATGTCCCTGGTTTCAAATATAAATTCTTCTGTGGGGATGACGTCCTTCTTATTATTCGCCGATTGAACCAGGTTATTTCTCAATTTCAGTGTACGAAGTTGGTTTGTTTCATCTTGGTGCTCTAGCTGAGTCTTCTGATGGGAAACAATCTTTTCCATTTATTGTTTTTAAAATCTTTTGTAAAATTACCTCTTTGCTTTGAAAGTCACCAACAACATTAGAACTTGTCAGGTGGCAATATGCCACCAAAAACACGACCAGACTTGGTAAAAATTGCCCCATTCCTCAATTAAATTACCAAAGATTATTATTTGAGAGAAATTTGACGTGCTGAGTTTTGTTACCTTCTGGCTTCTGGTGTCTTTATATACAATTCTATTGTTTGTTGCTATACGTTGAAGGGGACGTGCTCTTCCCCTTTATCAGTCATCATTTTAGAATCTACAAGAGATGTCCCATTTTGTAATATTGACCAACTGATAATAATATTTTCATGAAACAATGAGGATTGTAGAAGAATATTGGACAAAAGAGTGAGCTAGGGTAATATTCCCTTTATCATATCAAAGCATTCTTCATGCTCCTGAATGAACTTGTACTCAATTGGTGAAGTGAAAAACAGCAGGGCAGATCTTCCCCTTTATCTCTATGCTATCGCATCCCATCATTCAAAGGTGATGATGATTTGATTTTTGAAATGTTTACCAACGGATATAAATTGAAGAAATAACGAGGATTAAATATGAAGACATTTTTTAGTGTATGTGGATTGAAACCAGACTTTTTTATGTTCCAAGTAATATTATCAGCGGGCTAAAAAAATATAGGTCATATAAATTACAGCAACAACAAAGAATAATTTGAATTTAAAACAATATTTTTTCAAAAGAATATTCATTTAAAAAAAAGAAAACCATTAAATATAATTAAAAATAAATTGGATTGGTACAGCCTAACAAGCAAACTCGATGCTATTGTTGAATTATATTTACTTTTACTTTATCCCTCATCTATCCATTACTTACTGAAGGTATGGCGCTTTAGTTGGAAATATTGATAATTGCCTTATCACCAGATTGAAAAGTGATAAATTCCATTTCTTAATAACCTTATTGGTTGCTTTTTATCACATTGACATGAACAAAGTAAAAGTAACACCAGTCTTAACTTTAAATTATAGCCTATCGAATCGAACTGTCAAACTAAATAAAATAAAAACAAATACTAGTGCCGTGACGCCAGTTGTCATCATATACGATCTTTTTTAAACACGGTCTTGCGTTAGTAGGCCTAAATTAAAATATTCTTCTTGTAAAAGCCAGCCATTGAAATGGGTTGTTATGTGAACAGGAAATTCTCCAGTTTCAATTATTATGCAGCCCGAGAACCACAGATTCAAAGTGTCCCCTTTTTCAAACTCAAAGTGGATTCTAAAATATTTCGCACGGATGTGGACGCTGGGTCAAAGATGTAGGGTGCCAGTGCAACGTTGGTTAAAAAATTCAGCCTGAGAACTATTGAAGTTTTAACATTGGCGCACTTGTAGCCCGAGCAAGAGAAGTATATAATAGATGCCCTTCACGGAGTAGTGAAAAAATCAGTCGTCAGATGCATAGCAGAATACAGTTTCGATGGTATTGATTGGTATATGTCATAATTCCTCTAACGATATAGAAACCATTGTTGGTATGACCAGCAAGCTGGTACAAATCCCTGTAGCTAGTTGGTTCCTCAATTGGTGTGCCATAAGACCCGGAACACTTGAGCTTACCAAGATTGAAAATACCAGAACCTTCGATCTTGCCAAGACTCACTCGGGCAACGGGTATCCTCACCCCTGGATACCCCGTACCCGACACCTGGTCCATTGGGATCAATGGATTGGAATTGACCTTCTGGAGTCGGGACTTAGGATTATTTGTTTATCTTTTGGAGCAGAAGGATTTATATGTAATATTTCCTGGCAAGATCGAGGGAACATTGGTGCTACTTTCTTATCTAGATTATATTGGGTTGTGACATCTGATTCTGACGGGTCTTCTATTTTTTACTGTTTTTTTACCGATTCAGCTATATGACTCCTCAGTTTTTTGTCTGGTTGAGGTTCTCTAATTTCGCCTTGGTATAGAATAGCCGAGTCTTCTGTTTAGATACAACTCGTTCAAGATCCTCTAAACGAGCTAGAATCTTTTAAAAAGATTAGAATAGCCTAAAACTAGAAATAAATTATGTAAACTATTAAATAAATTAAATGAATACTAAAACTAGCAAATAAAAAATGTAAACTATTTGTGTTGTGCTTAATACCAACTAATTCCGCAGTGGCCGAATAACAAACGGATTACATGATGATTAGTAATCGTAATAGTAAATAAAACATTTTATCAAGCGGTAACATATTTTTTGAAAAGCAAACACTACCACTAAGCGCAATATATTTGACGCATTTCTTAATATGAGTAGGTCCAAAATTATATAATTTAACCACTGGCTTTGGAACCATCATCAATGCGTTTTTAATGGGCCTAGTTCAGAAGTAAATTTTATAAGAAAGAAATTGTTTTTTTCCATATATTATATAACGTCATTTGTAATGTCAATGTCCCCAAGGTTACCAACTGATAATGAGCTTGTTATAAAAATCAGTAACGAATTTAATATATAACGGAATATGAAAAGTCGTGCGTTAAGCGTGCGAATGAAAAATGTCTGCCTAAAGGCATTAATCTTTTGTCTGTTTTCATTGTCAGTTTTTCTCCGCAAAAACCCACGCTTCACCTTGGACAATTTGTGTTTGAGTATCTTTTGAGGGTCAAAATATTCCTTTGAATTCTTGTGCACATTTTTGTTCGCAATTATATAGGTGTCATCTGACCATTAATGCCGCAAGTGACTCAATAAAGCCTCCATCATTATGTTTTCTGGTATATAATATACAGCATTATGGATTAGTTTATCATTAGGGTGAGCTGAAAATAAGCTTCGCCTTACTATCTTTTTTGTAATGAGCACCCCAGCAACGTTGCTATTGTCGAAAACAAGGGTATTAGACCCATGTAAGTTGATGGCCTTGATGTAAGTCTGTGAGCTATAGGCTTATACAAAGCATGAGTGGGTGATCGATATATTTGAGTATATTGGAGATCCTATAATCCTGTTTAAGATGTTGAGAAAACATGGAGTCATGCATATCATTATATTGAAAGTCACGCGCGTGGATGATATCATGATTGGGAAATAGTAGCGTGGATGTATAATTGATTCGTTCCCTTTATATTTGCAACGAACCATGCAAGGATGGTATTTATAAAAGGCGCGGAGAATGTGGCTGATATGCACATTCAGTTGCTGGTGGATAGCAGCATAACTGCAGCAGCCTTTATATACAAGTAAAAGATGAAACGGTTATTATTGTTAAATATAGCAGTACTGTGTATTTGTAGCAGTAATTTCGCATTATGCGAGGAATCGAAAGGCTTTGACAGCACTCATCTACAAACCAAAGAAACGGCGGTAATATTATCAGTATCTTTATTGACAGTAATAAAAAAGTCTCAATGTTTAAAAATATATATTTATCAGGAGCAGGCAAAAATTTTGTCTAGATTGGAGGCTCTTGAGATTCGAGTGGAGCAGCAAGATGAAACGAACGCAATTCTAACTAGAAAACTGAGAAATCAGATGGCTCAATCAATCAACAGCAAGAAAGAAGTGCCAGTTGTGGCTTCAAGTTTTGATTCAAGAGTTAACACAGCTTTCCCCAGATCCTGCCAAGAAATTCGCGATACGAATCCGCAAATTAATACGAATGGTCTTAAATACATCGATCCTGATGGGCCTGCAGTGGGTGACCCTCCATTTCAAGTGACATGCTTAAATGGTAAAATTTATGCATAATATTAATGCGTAATGTTAAGCGTGAAGCAAAATCCTCAAGTATTGTAACAGGATAATTAGTTTCACTTATATGCTTGAATACTGTATTTATTTAATAGGTAAGACCTCTGTTGGTCACAACAGCGAAGCAACCATTGTTGTGTCCCCCATATGTGATAATGATGGGTGTTACGTTCGTAATATCACCTACAATACCGGTGCCACCATCAGGCAGATGTCGGCACTTATTGCCCTCTCAACTGATTGCCAACAGAGATTTACGGTGAGCGAACTAATTTGAAATATTTGCATTACTATTAAAATGATTTTAACTTAATCATAGCATTTTATATTGTCATTTTTATATGAATACTATATAGTACGGGTGTGTATCTGCGTTTTTGGAGTTCTCCTCCAAAGGTACTAAACAAGTTTCTTGGTGGAACGATCGTTTCGGGAATAAGCAGTATTTCTGGGCTGGAAAGTTCATAAACGGAGCCACGCCGAATGAGCAACACATGTGCCAGTGTGGTATCGAAGGGAAATGTTCAGACTCGTCGTTCTCTTGCAACTGTGACATCTTGCCGGGCACTAAACCTTATATTGACGACGGTATGGTATAAATAATGTAATTTATATTAGATAAACATTATAGCAATCAGGCTAAATTATCTAAATTAAAGGTTTCATCACTGAGATGAGTCTACTCCCCGTGACTCGTTTAAATTTTGGCAAGATTGTTACGTCTGCAAATCACACTCTTGGCAAACTAGAATGCGTTGGCTCCAAAGGAATTCAAATCGGGCAACCCACTGGATGCAGGGACTTGTACCAGCTAGGTCACAACCTCAATGGTTTCTATACAGTCCGGGGACTTGGAACTTCCTCTAACGATCTTGAAACTGTCTACTGCGATTTCAGCGTTCCTGCAATTGACAGCAGTATGTTTCTAAATAAGTTTATAGATAATGATAAAATATATTAACAAATATCGTATAACATTCTTTATCGGTTTGAATAACAGCGTTTGAGACTCGCCTTGGAATTCTCTGCACTGATTGCCAGAAGAACAAAACTCAAGTTTACTTTTATGTTCAGAGATTTAATGGGCTGAGTGGTTTCGCGTCCACCATTTCATTTGAGAAAGAAGTATTGAATGTCGGTGGAGCTATGAATTTGGCTACGGGAATCTTCAAAGCTCCCGTCGCAGGCATCTATTTTTTCTCTTTCTCCGGCTACAAGTGCCCCAGTAGTTCTACTTACATCTACCTATACCTCAACGAGATAACTTCTGTTGGGCTAGCAGCGTATGGTTTCGATGCAAGCCCTTTTTCAGAAAAATATTCCATCGAATCCACTTTGAGACTGCAAAAAGGAGATACTATTAGTCTGTTGTTGAATGGTTGCATCTTAGAAGGGGTTGATATTGAATGCAGAGTTAGCCATTTCAATGGCTGGCTTTTAATGGAAGAGGAATAATGTAGGAGCATCAAGAGCGTACATTTTTTACGCCAACAATATAGATTTCATATATTATTGGCCCACATTCTTCAATATGATGGCTGTTGTGAACTTCATTCAATATTAAGCATGTTGGAAAAATCTTTATATATAATTTTGATGGGGGGGGGGGGGGGGGTGAACCTACAGATTGTGTATATATTTCATGCATGTCTGCCTATTCCATAAATGAATTGAATAAATTAACCAGTAGTTTATTTGGGGAAATACTATCTGGTAATGTTTTTTTTATGTTAATGTTTAAGTTTAGATCATTGCGTTGCCCTTGAGCGATATCATCGATATTCCGATAAACGTAGCATCGTAATTTAGGAACTTGTAAAACATTATGTATCACTTAAATTCTTCGATTTTAAAACAATACCTATACAATATCCTATTTTTAGGAATGGAAAACTATTGTGAGCACATTGGGCATATGCATGCAATAACTTTACAATGGTTTTCCAATCAAAGTATATCTAATTGTTTGTTTTTATCAAAAGCCAGCACGTTTCTAACTCTCGCAACCCAGTTCGTTTCTAGAAACATTCTTCCCATTTATAAAGTGGAAAATTGGAAAAATATAAATCCAGACAGAGGAGATTAGCACAGATATTTCATCGTTCCACAAAAAGCGCATTGATTATTTTAATATTTTCCTATTGCTATCTGTTATCAAATGCACAGTCGCACACAGCTCAATACTTGCATTATTTACCTAATGTGAAACATATATAGACGACCAACAATACTATAAAAAATTATCTTAAATTTTTATATTTTGCTTTCATTCTTACAAATCTCATTGGGTCTGCGAAATGTATTGCAAATGATGATGATGATTGAAAGTATCGAAATTTACCAAATTATTAATTTTCGTTTTGCTATATCATAACGATTTAAGTGGCATGTCGGAATCATAAAAGAAATTGTTCAGAAACTGGACCAACTGAACTAGATAATATACATGTTAAATATGTCAGCATTTTTTTATTATAAAAAAAAATACTTGGGCTACGTAATAAACACGAAGTGGCCAATAATTTTTATAGTACACGCCGGTTTTATTTATAAAAGTAATAAAAATATGTATTTCAATGCGTCGTTTAATTTTGATTAATTATATTTGAAGCTGTTTTAAACTAGGTTTTTTGGCGATCCGGATTTGATCCAGCGAATCCCTCGACGTAAAGGAAGACTCTAGTGGGTTTCTGACACTCAGTGCAGAGGATTATTCCAAGTAAATTACTGTTTGGTGTTCATCAAGAAACGTAATAATTGAAATCGACACTATAAATGTATTACAAAAAATAGATGTAGGGTATTCAACTGTAGTTGTCTTATTGACAGCCATTTTTTTCTGTTTCATCATTCATGACATGGAAGGACGTTCTTATTCTTCATCATTTTATTCGTCTAGCCAAATTGAAAGAGAATGAAGAATCGCAAAGTATTAATTTTACGAACCATATAATATCCTTATTGATTTTCTGTATTGGATTACAAAACATACTCAAAGACAACTCTGATTATTTCTTCATTTACCATAATTTTCATGTATTTTTACATATATTATTTTTTCATTTACCAACTACAATCCGCAATCCTGAAACACTTTACCACCAGCCATCCGCACAACGACAGACCGCCGAGAATGATGCTGCTCAAAAACCAAAACACATTTTTTTGCTTTTTCTTATCTTTCTTTTCTTTCCCGTCACTGATCTGGAGCTCTTATTTACTTTTAAACCGTCATTTGAACATAGTGAATTTGCGGTACACAAGTTTTAATATACATACCTACATATACATAATATTGTGTATTGTGGGTCTTTTTCATTAATGCTGTAATTCATGTTTATTATTTTACTTATTTGATAAATATATAATAACGAGTCCCAGAAAAGGAGCCATGGCCGAATAGATTATAAAACAAATTCTCACATCATTTGTTCAAATTACTTTTCCTCTAAAAGCCAACCGTTGAAATTGGTGACAAGGTGAGTTGGAACTTCGCCAATTTCTGTTATGCAACCTGAGAACCACGGATTCACTGTGTCCCCTCGTTTTAAGCTCAAAGTGGCTTCTACAGCATATTTCGCTGGGGACGCTGGTGGTGGCAAAAATACGTAAGATGCTAAGGCTACATTGGTCAAGAAGTTTAGTTTCAGTGTGATTATGGTTTGGACATTAGCACACTGGAAACCAGAGAGGGTGAAGTAGTAGATGCCATCCGCGGGGGCAGTGAAGATGCCAGTTTCAATGTTCAAAGCTTTACCCTCATTCAGAATTTCTTTTAAAAATCCTATGTTTCCTGAGCTTGAAGACGGAGTCCCCCAAGGCTCTGTTTTAGGGCCCAAGTTTTACTCAATTTATGTTAACTGCTTGCGGAAAGTGGCTGCGTTGTTCGGCGTCAATATCCAGCAGTTTTCGGATGATACAACTGTCTATCTCGAGTTTACTTTTCCACCGGATTGCCCTGACCAACTCGACGCACTCAGGATCTTGTCTGTGTGCACCGGTGGTCTGGTCGACTGGTTCACTTTCAACTGGGTGCAACTCAACTCGGCCAAGAGCGATTGTCTTTATTGCGTTCCTTCTGAGCTGGCAGACAAGCTTCCTCTTTTTCCTCTTCGCGTTGGCAATGAGACAGTCCATCCGTCTACATCAGCCAAGGTCTTGGGGGTCGTTCTTAGTTCCGATTTGACAATGGATCGACAGATAGCTGCCGTCGCAAGAGCTGCGAACTTCAATCTCTATCGACTGGGGAAAATTAGAAGTCACCTTGCTACAGAGGCAACCAAGATTCTTGTGCATTCTCTAGTGATTACGCACATAGACTATGCTAACTCTTTACTCGCGGGACTACCCAAGAAGAAGTTAAAGCCACTTCAGTCCGTGCAGGATTCTGCTGCACTCCTCATTTATCGTGGCACCCTATCAACTGAGGATTCCGACTACATTGGCTCCCAGTACACCACCGGATTCTCTTCAAAGTCTTGCTTCTTGTTTTCGACTGTTTGCAGGGTTATGCACCAGTCCTTCTTCGGGATTGCATCCAACTCCATGTCCCTGGTCACTCTGGCATACGCAGGAGGGCTAGAAGCCTAGAGGTGGTGTCTTCCTCGAGGTTGGGGAAGAGGAGGAAGAAGAGTAACCCACCGAAGCCAGCATACATGAAGCGCTCGTTCACCAGCTACGCGCCTCACTTCTGAAATAAACTTCCACCACCAATCGGAACCACAACCGACCGAGTAGAGTTTAAAAGCTCCTGAAGACTCACTTTTTTTCCTCTTTCTTATCCTTCTTTTTTATATCGCTAACTCATAGCTCTCTTTTATTATCCGTCATTTGAGAATATTTTTTAAAAAGTGCGGTATACAAGTTTAAATATACATACATACATACATACTGTGATCCTCTACCTCATCTTTAAATACCAAGCCTTTGCTTATATGTAAAGAAAATTTGTGGGACCTCCTTCGATCGTGCCGTGTTCAACGTGATCATCTTGTCTCTCAATATATTATAAAAACAGACATATAATACTTTCTACTATCCAAAAGATTGATACAGAATTGGCTCCTCCCCTCCAAATAATCATGCAATTGCCACGTGATTTGCTATCTGTTACAATGTCAATGCATCAATGAATGACTGAACCAAATTTATTTTCAACTAACTGTTTCATTATAAATTGCGAAATGCGAGTTAAACACAATAAATAAAAAAAGGAAAAATATCCTATTTATGACCCGTAGTCTACTGGAAATGCTGTTTACTCCATCCTATTCAATATTGTACCATTCCTACAATCTTTGAAAAAGTAAATGATAAATTTTTCACTAGTTCTGATGCCTTATTTAAATCAATATATATATGTTTTTATAGAGCTGCATACCTCTTTGATTATGTTTGCTAAGCTAAAATTTAGATATTAAGACCACAGCGATTTGTTTCTCTCTTTAAATATTTGATCAATCCTATATCAATAAATTACTTTTTATAGTATTGCATTTTTAAACATTAAATAGATTTACTTAAATTAAAAGAAAAAAAACTATACCTCTTTTACGACCATTATGATAAACCAACAAGAAAGCGAAACCCCGAGTACCTAACGTCACCGGAAAATTATTACTATTTAGTTTTATAATACAGTAGTGAGCGAAAATATTGACCGATTTCGTTTTAGCCCATAAGCGCCATTGTAAAATACCTCTCTGAAGAATAACAATAAATTGCTTAAAACATACAGCTAGATTTGTTTCTGATTTTTCCCAAAGAGATTACTTGTCCAACTATATGATTTTAAAAGGACAGCTAAATCGATTCACGATCCATAGAGTTACATCATGTGGCGTAATTATTGACCAATTTTCTGTTGCCCTGTACTTTCTTATGAGAAAGAATCCTTTGTTTACATTCATAAAAAAATGGTGACAAAATCGGTTGTGAAAGATGAAAATGATAGCACTGACACTAAGCACTACGCTTATGACGAATATAAGGTCAAAACAGTCCATTTTGAGCTGCTAATATAATTTTTAGGATCTTAAAGTCCAAGAATCCATTTTCTTACACCCCCACAAAGAAAAACAAAGGGTACACTGACGTTCGGTTCACCCATTGTGGTATATTTTCCAAATATTTTAGATGGAATTTAAGTTTTTAACAAGAGGTAATAATGGGTTTAACTTTAAGTTGCATCTACTATATGTTGAAAATAATTTACTCTGGGTGAGACGGCAATCAGTGTCCATTATGTTTAATTTTACGTTGGTGTGAAAAAATCTAACTGTCAGTATACCTATTGTTTTACTTTGTGGGGTTGGGAAAAAATGGATCCTTGGACTGAAAGATCTAAAAAATTATATTAGCCCCTCAAAATGGACTGTTTAGACCTCATATTCATAATAAGCGTAGTGTTAAGTGTCAGTGCTATCATTTTCATCTTTCACAACCGATTTTGTCTCCATTTTTTATGAATGTAAACAAAGGATACTTTCTCAAAAGAAAGTACAGGGCAACAGAAAATCGGTCAATAATTACGCCACATGCTGTAACTCTATGGATCGTGAATCGATTTAGCTGTCCATTTGAAATCATATAGTTGGACAAGTAATCTCTCTGGAAAAAATCAGAAAAAAATCTAGCTTTATGTTTTAAGCATTTTTTTGTTATTCTTCAGAAGGGTATTTCACAAGGGCGCTTATGGGCTAAAACGAAATCGGTCAATATTTTCGCTCACTACTGTAAGGCAATCATCTTCCTTAATACAGTGTTCTATGATCCAGCTTAAACATGATTTAATCTTAAAAGCGTTACGATCCACCATGATCCATCAAGATTTCTTTAGATATATCACTTTATTCATATTTCCACCCTTTATAAAATGAAACGAATAAAAAAAATACAGTTTTTACTTTGATCTTAAAATACTCAATTGATCCGAAAAGAAAAGAAAAATCTTTAGGATACTCAACTGCAGTTATTTATTCATGTATCATAACAATGTGTATTTTGGGTCTATTTCATTTAATGCTAAAATTCCTGTTTTCTATTGTATTCATTGGATAAGAAGATGGTAACGAGTACCAATCACGGAGCCACGGTCAAATGGATTGTAAAACCAGTTCTGACATCATTGGATTGAACTACTATTCCTGTAAAAGCCAGCCATTGAAATTGGTGACAAGGTGAATTGGAATTTCACCAGTTTCTGTTATGCAGCCTGAGAACCACGGATTCACAGTGTCCCCTTGTTTTAAGCTCAAAGTGGCTTCCACTGCATATTTCGCTGGAGACGATGGTGGAGGCAAAAAGACGTAAGATGCCAAAGCCACATTGGTCAAGAAGTTAAGTGTCAATGTAACTATGGTTTGGACATTAGCACACTGGAAATCCGAAAGGGTGAAGTAGTAGATGCCGTCCACGGGAGCAGTGAAAATGCCAGTTTGGACGTTTAAGGCGTTACCCACATTCAGGATTTCTTTTTAAAATCCTATTTTTATCCATTCGTTCGTTTGTAGTGGATTAGTTCCAGTAAAGCCCTGAACGTAGAAGTAGACTCGAGTCTGGCAATTGGTGCAGAGCCAGCAGAGGATTCCAAGACGGGTTTCAAATCCTAAGTTAAAAAATATATATATTAATTTATCATGGAACAGTATAATTTAAGTTAAACGAAGTTATCTAAGTTAACAAATATATATTAATTTTCCTTGGAACAGTATATTTTGGTCATTCGAAGGTATTTTTATGTCTTCAATTTTTATTCAAGCTAGTATTTTCAAAGTTCAAACTCCAAACACAATTTCTTCGCTTTGCCATTCCCACATTTTAGTCTTAGATAGTATGGTCATAAATAAATATATAAGTAATTTAATTGAAGGATATTTCTTCTATCTTAAATTCGTTGATACGACATATTGTCTCAAACTTAATAAATGCATAGGTTTTTAATGAGTAATAAAGTTATAAAACAATATACCGTCGTTAATAGCTGGAACGCGGAAATTGCAGAATACTGTTTCGATCTTATTGTTGCTTGCTCCAAGCCCTCTAACAGTATAGAAACCATTGTTGGCATGTCCAAGCTGTTACAAATCCCTGTAGCCAGTCGGTTCTCCAACCAGGGTTCCGTAGGAGCCGGAACACTCTAGCTTGCCAAGATTGAAAACTCCGGAGCCCTCGATCTTTCCAAGACTCACTTGAGTAACGGGTAAAAGACCCTTTTCCGTAATTAAACCTTGAGAACAAAAAAAAATTATTTACTGAGAAAAAAAGTAGTACATTCTTAAGTTGCCCGTGTCGCTAGAGGGTACGGGGAAGGAACGAACAATATCGCAATTGCAAGAATAGTTTGTGTCTTCGCAGTTCTTGGCGGTTCTTGGAGATACCGCACTGACATGTGTGTCGATCATTTTCGTTTTCCCCGCTGACGAATTTTCCCGCCCAAAAGTATTGCTTTTTGCCATAGCGATCAAGCCACCAGGAAAACTGTTTCAATCCCTCATCTGCTGTCGGATACTCAAAATATGCGGAAGTACAAAAATACTGATCGGAGAAAAACAAGATTGTAAAACATTAGACGCATGATTGTTGTTGCATGCAAGATCGTTTTTATTACCGTGAAACTTTGTTGGCATCCAGTGGACAAAGCAATAAGTGCGGACATCTGTCGGATGGTAGCACCACCATTGTACGTAACGTTCTTTTGAAAGCATCCTTCATAAAGACAGTTTTCAGCAGTGACGTTTCCTTCGCTATCATGACCGATCAAAGTTTTACCTGTACGGGGATTTGTAAATTGGTTATCGGTATTGGAATGATTCTAATATAGTTACAATAATGAATACCGTTAATGCACTGCACCATAATAGGAGCATCTCCAACACCTGGTCCATCGGGATCGATGAGTTGGAATTGGCCATCTGATGGGGTTGAGATCAGCTCTTCTCTCTTTGAAGTAGAGGGATTGGGGTTGAATATTTCCTGGCATGATCGAGGGAAGATCGCTGCTACTTTTGCCTTCTGATTATGTTCAGTCGCTGTGGCAACTGATTTTGGTGGTTCTTTTTTCGTTTCACCATTAACTGATTCGGCTGCCTGATTCCTCAGTTTTCTGGCAAGTTTAAGGTTCTCTTCATCTTGATACGCTAACAGAGTGTTCTGTTTAGATACAACTCGTTCAAGGCCCTCCAAACGAGAAATACAATAAACCTTTCCATCGAGCATAATAATTAATTCATTTTCAATAATAATGTGTATTCTATAGGCTTTCTCTATTAATTTTATAATTCCAGTTCCCCCCCCCCCCCCCCCCCCCCTCAAAACTCCATCTAGAATTTGTTGGACTGTGACATCTGTTTCTGAAGGGTCTTATTTCTTGTTGACTGATTCAGCTACATGATTTTCAGTTTTCTGGTAAGGTTGAGGTTATCTCCACCTTGGTAAAGTAACCGAGTCTTCTGTTCAGATATGACTCTTTCAAGATTCTCTAAACAAGCTAGAACCTTTTTTACAAGATTAGAATGAAACCAGTAATAAATTGTGTGTGGATACCAATTTATAATTATTTTTTTTTACTTGTTTATTGGAAGGAAAAACTTAATTTGAATCCTTATTGA
This sequence comes from Chydorus sphaericus, assembly GCA_030141595.1. Classification (NCBI taxonomy): domain Eukaryota; kingdom Metazoa; phylum Arthropoda; class Branchiopoda; order Diplostraca; family Chydoridae; genus Chydorus; species Chydorus sphaericus. The sequence continues at coordinate 4,375,010 of CM057927.1, forward strand.
AATTAAGAAACAGGAAGAGTATCAGACCATAGAAAAGAGATTCTACCTTTTCACAATAAGAGCGCAGTAATTGATTACAGCCAATAACTCAATGCGCATTCTCTATGTTCTGCCTTACATTGTTCACGCATTTCATTACCATTTTATTCAAACGACTGAAACTAATAAGCTAAAACTATTTTTGTGACCACATTATACAGGTACAATCATTAAATTTTGGAAGAAATATACATTAAATACTTGTAGTATTCGTCGCCTGGTCGTCCATATATTTATATTTTAGATCTGTAACTCTTTATGGTAAGAAAAAGTAATATACCATATCCATCTCGGAAAATATTGCCTTCCTTACATTTCCTGGTTTCTACCTACGTCTTTTAAATTTGTAATAATACTCTTAGACAAGGGAACATCAAAAGAACGTGTGGCATCACTGAATGACTGAACCAAATTTATTCGATTATGTTTCGACTAAGGGCTAATTGTTTCATTATTAATTGAGGGTTGAAAGGAATAAATAAAAAAGGAAAAAAATACTACGGCCCGTAGTCTACTGAAAATTATGTTCAGGCTGCATCCTGTTCAATATTGTACCATTCCTACAATATTTGAAAAAGTAAATAATAATTTTTTCATTACTTCTGAAGCTTTATTTTAATCATTACATTTTTAAAAATAAAGCTGTACCTACCGTAAGTTAAATTCAAATATTAAGATCACATCAGTGGTTTTCAAAATCTTTCAATCTTGTATCAATCCTAAAGCAAAAAAAAAAATAATAGTTTTTTTTTAATTAGTATTATTTCATATTTTGAAAACATTATCTAGATACATTACTTCTTTGACGAATCCATTATGATAAAACAATAAGAGAGCGAAATCCCGAGTATCTGACGTCAAAGTATTTAGTATGTATTAATTGATTTTAGAAGACAACTTTTGACAATTATCGCCCTTTCAAAAAATCTCATGTTCTATGATCTAGCGTACCTAAACATAATTTAATCTTAAAAGCGCCACGATCCATCAACCGTCAAGATCATGATGGATCGTAGTAATGACATGACCCGATCATGAAATATTTAAACATGTTTCAACATGTTAATATGGAAACATAATAAATTATCATTATGTGACCATGCTACACCATAAGAATAATGTAAATATTTCTTGTTTCAAATACGTCTACTTCCTTCTATGTAAACGAATAATTTTGTTTCATTGAATTATAATTACTAACGAATTTAATTGGAATTGAATTAATAAGAATCTTGGCATTAATGGTTTGAAGGCTGATGGCCATGGGAATTTTTAGTAAGGACTTCTATATTACATTATGAAAGAGACTAATTTTTACCTTCACAAGCATAGATCCATCAACTTCGCACAATTGAACTACTGTTATTTTTATTTCAGGTTGGGATGAAATTTGGAGAAAAACAGTTTCCCGCTAAAATAATTATATGAATTATCATGTAAACTAAATCAATAAGACGATAACAGAAATGGATTATAATTTTGTATACCACCTTACCTGAAATTCTTCTGAAGTTCCTAACATACAGAATGGGACCCTCTGAGGACTGTTTTGTAAAACTTTTGCCTGAAAGTTTTTGAATTTCTTTACGCATACTTATTTGGCAAAATAATGAATAGCGGTTTGGTGCTAACCTTAGTTCGAAGCTGATGACACACAAATACAACTGTTGCCAAGCGTGAATACAGCATCAGTGCTGGATAAGGTCTTGTGAAGTGACCAAAAGCTTCGCCAACATGTGGTAATGAATTCAAGGAAACAAAGAAAAAGTAAGAAACAATAAAAAAGAAATAAGACACAGTGACAGTAATAATTGGATTAAAGAAATCGTCGATCCTTTCGACCAAACTGTTGAATAAGTGGAACTGGTTTAACCAATCATCCATCGCTCGTTTGTAATGTTCCCTATTTTCTTTAGGAAAATGTGCTTCAGGTATTGCGCGTTTCTCAAGTTCTTCTGCCAATAACGAAGCCGTCCACGCAAGAGCACAAAATAGGGTAAGAATGGCCACGACAGAGGATTGAACCCAAATACTAGCTACGAAACCCAGTTTCTTGTAAACAGGAGACAGTTTGGATTCATCGTCACGAGTAGCCCTTTCCCTGCAACCAAGATCAAGAATAAAAAATACCACAAAATTGTAATTACTCACACTCCTCTCAAATAAATCAGGCTCCCAGTAATGTCCGCAAGAAAATAAAACCAACTCCTGAAAAGGAAATCAGTAATAATAGCATTATATACACAGTAAAATGAGAACAAAAATGATAATTTACCGCTAAAGAAATTCCAATTAATATCAGACAACGTAACTTAAGTTTTCCATAAAAGCCATCACTCAAAATTGTAATTTCATCATCAATCTTGCGGATAAAGTTCCAGATATTTTGAAATCTTCCAGTGAAATAAAATAGGAAAGCAAAGAGCAGTGGGACCCCAGTAGTAAAAACTGGATTCATTACGCTTTCAATTGAAAAGTATGCATCACTAGAAAACTGTGCTTGAATTATTTCTAAGGTCAACTTTTCATCCAATTTGTCTATTAATATTTCTTCCCTACTAAAATATTCGCAAAAATAAGGTCTTTTCTTTTGTACGAAGTCGTAAACGTTGAAGAACGAATTCAAAAACAGACAAACTAAACTTGGGATCTGACAAATAATATAACCCATAATCCAACGAATACTGTTGCTGTTAACCGGATTTCCAATAAATGTTGGAATCCCACATATTTTTGAAATTATTAACACTGGCTTTAAGCTTCCTAAAATACTATTCTTCATTTCTACTGATCTTTCTCACTTTTCAATGGTGTTAAGTTATGTAACTGGGTGACGAGACTCAACTACTCATTAATTCTAATGAGTCATTGTAATATATACACTATTCCAGCGTTCTGATCATCCAAGGGCAATGAAACAGTAATTCGCATTCTATAACCCATCCAAACAAATCAACAGTAATGATTGATCTGTTTGTGTACACGGTTCATTATTATTGGATGGTTTCTCTCCTATGTACATAATTATAGTTATCAAGAATTCTGCGTTGGTGTAATTTCTTTTACAGATAATAAAACGAAGCAGCGATCGACTTAACTGCGGGCTAGAGGATTGAGGATGGGTTTCTAATTTCATTGCATATGGGCAACTGCGTGCAACGCGTACCAAGAATGCGAAAGTTGGTAAGTTTTATCATTATCATTGCGTAATAGAATGCTATCACGCATATTGTTGTGAGACTTAGCCTAAGTAAAAAGTAGGCAGCTCGTAGAGAGTCTAGTATATATTGTAGAAGCCGGAGGTTGGGATTAAGGTACACACATGAGAGTGGAAAGAGACATCTAGCGATGGGAAACAGACATAGCAGTTCACAACAGACAATTCACAACATTATATTTATCCACAATTGCATGAGACATTAGCTGGTTATTGTTATAAAGATAGTTAAACGAAGAATTAGCAGCTCGATAGCTATTAGGATAAATCGTAATCCAGCCATGTCGGCTGAATCAGATTTTAAACAACCCAAACTAATGTAAATTGGTCGGTAAATGGAATGGATGGTAATGGAGCGGAATTACGACATTGTACAGGCATCCGCTTAAAAAATTCCCAAGATCTCCTGATCTCGACTTCAAACGGCCATCTCAAAGACTGACCTAAAAGCTCTCTTAGTGTTTAGTGCGGGCGTAGAGCTACTAAACCGGCCTTTTTTAAGCGTGTGGAGGTTTTTTTCTATTTTTGATTGTCAGGGGGTTGGGGTTGAAAGGTGGGTAGCGGGTGAATTTTCAGGGTCATCGGGGTAGGCTGCTATTCACCTACAGTACATGTCTGTTTGTTTACTTGACGGCAACGTCATCGTAGGTGGAGAGTGTATAAGGAATGCCAGTTGGAAGGTTTTATTGATTTATGAAGAGATCTACTAAATAAGAAATTGAACGATTTAAGAGAGACGGAGAGAGCCGAGTGGAATTTCAATTTTGCCGAGCAAAAATCTGGTTGTGACCAGGTAGTGTCTTACGGTTATGGTTATAACCAACGGTTCTAACCCAGCAACATGCAACTGTGGGTGCTGAGAAATGCTTGTATCATGCATAATCGAAAACGTTTTTTTATAAGATACGATACCAGTGTTAAGGCCAAACTGAGATAACTCGATGCCTTTCCATCACGCTTTATCTTTTAGAGAACGTGGTTTGCAAGCAAATTCACAATGTAATATGTGATTTTTACTTGCACAAAACTACGTTTGAAATCGCCTTTTCCTCAAAGGACTCAACCTAAAATCTTTTACAGTCTCAAGAGTCTTCCGTATTTCTCCGAGTGCTTAATAAACAAGTAACTCTTCCAATATCGACGGCCCTTTGTAATGGTATGGTGAGGTCTAGAAGAAGAATCAAATGTCAAGAGATCTCACAAACTACAAGAAATCTACATGCTATTGTAACCCTCTCTTATTTTGTGGTGCTTAGCCTTAATTGAATAAGGAAAGAGCTCGTGAAGAGACTTGTAATAAGCCAAGTCTTATTCACTAGAAAACGTTTCTACACAAATAAAGACATTCCAATACAGGAGGTATTCGACCTCTCCTGTTAGCAGTTCTAAGCTAGACGGGCCTCTTCTTCCTCTTCTTGGCGGGTCATCGAACTTGCCTGCTAGGTCCAGGGATGGTTAAAGTGGAGGATAAATTGTACAAAGTGGTGAGAATGGGTGACATCCGGTTGAAAAAGGAAACTAAAAAAGTAAGGGAGAAGAGAAGAAAGAAGAGAGAATGTGAACGGAGAACCAAGCAGCCAAGCGTGGAGGGCCCACGGCTTCCCGTCGGCATGATTTTGCTATCTAAAATGAAAACTCTAGTTGGAATTTTAAACGTAGTTTGAAAAACCAGCTTTGACGAACAAAACAACAGGGAGCTAGGGATGGCACGTGCCTGCGTAGGAGTTTTTTAATGCCACACCTTCCGGTTTTTTTCTTTTCACTACGGATGAGATATAAAATAAATGGCTTTTGTTTTTTTCACGTGCTGATTAGGAGTTTTTAAACTTCCCAGCTCCCTGATTGCACCAAGTCTATGATTGCCAGTCAAAAATTTTATTATTTTTGAACATACGCCCTTATATATGTTGCTTCATATATGTTTTATACTGCAATCAGTTTACATTCTTCGCTCATTCCTTTCCCCAGTTTCATTGAAGTAAGTTAATACCGATGCCATCTAGATTTTACTATGCTCTTCAACCTAATCAAAATTAAGTCTAAAGCTATTTTCAAATTATATTTTTCAAGAACTTGGATATGGGAAATTACTGCCAAGCTTTATCAGCATCCGTCCGATTGATTCTAATGGTTTCTGTCTTGGAGCTGGTACTGATGCTTTCTCTGACAAGTGGAACTACTATAGCACTTGAATATGAAGGTAGGCCAATATTATTCAATTATAATTTAAGCGTATTGACTAGTTATCCAACGTTAAAAAACGGATGATATTTTTTACTCAAAGGGAGGGTCAAGTACTAAATGGAAATGAAGAAGCTGATCAGATTCGTAGCAAGGGCAAAAGAGAGTATCGCAAAAGAATGCCCATCTTTAACGAAAATAGTCCAAGAAATGGATCAACTGAATGTTAGAGTTACTCGTATCGAATCAAAGAAACCCCCTGATTCGTTTGAACACCATCAAGTCCTTCAAAGAGAGACTAATATTGGTTTAGCAACTCTTAGACCAACTAGTTTAGCAACTCCTAGGCCAACAAGTTTAGTAACTCCTAGACCTTGTCTCATTGAGGTATGCGCCTTTGACAAGAAAATTAACAAAAGTGGAAATACCCCTATGAATGACTCTCCGGCACTCGACTTTCATGCTCTTCCAACAAGTTGTTGGGATTTGCATCAACTCGGCCACGTCATAAACGGTTTCTACCCAATCAAAAGGGGGACACAAATGTTTTTTACTTTTTGCGATTTCGCTGCAAGGTAAGAAAACGCATAGTTTATACAATTACTATATGTATACCTTGTAGTTCAAATCTATTTTCCTAAAATAGAAACTATGATTGGTTATATTGATGTCAAAACCTCTCCCGTTCATTTCAACGTCCAGCGTAATTCATCGTTTACTGAACAATATGGTAAGATTTCCTTCCAAATTGAAACCATGAATATCGGTAAAGCTCTGGACCCCAAATCTGGAATTTTCAAGACTCTCAAAGCTGGTCTCTACTACTTTACCTTTTCCGGAAGGAAATCGTTCGACGCACCAGATACCTTTGTATCCTTAAAAAAGAATGAAACAGCCATAGCATGGGCTCAAGCCCAGGTATTGACAGAAGGAGTTTCCACCATGAGCCTTCGCGTTGCAGTTAAACTTCAAGTTAATGATTTAATCTACCTCGAACTTTTGGGAGGAAATCTATATGACGACGAGCAGAAGTTTACCAGTTTCACGGGCTTTCTTTTTGGAAGAAGATTTAAAAATTTGATTCTTCATTATTATTTTATCATTACCAGTTCATCTGTATTTTTAATATTAAATTCATTAAGATGGATAAAGAAATAAATGGAGGATGTAATAATACATGGGTCTATGAGGTGGAAAAAGCAACAGAGTTGTTTTTATTAATTATAATAAATAAATCAGTACAAATAATGGATAAGTATATACGGCACGCCGTTGAACACCACTTTAACTGCTAACCGATCTATTTTAATTAATTATTTAACTAAAGAATTAAAGGTATAGCTATCTATTTAATTAACTAACTAATGAACTAACTAAATCAGCAACTAAACTACTAATCAAATCCTAAACCATTAACAAATCAGGTAATGAAAACTCAAACCATTCTGTTCGAAAGGATTGTAAAAGGTTTCGAATGAGTAAACGAGTTCGATATATAGTTTCTGGTTTAGTCATTTGTTTAGGAATTGATTAGGCGTTTGGCTGATGGTTTAGCTTTTGATTTAGGCTTTCAATAGGTGTTTAGCCTTTAATTTAGAATTTAGTTAATGGTTTAGTCTTTGGTTTAGGTTTTCATTAGGTATTAGCTCTTTCTTGGGATTTAATTAGTGGTTTATAGTTGCTGATTTAGTTAATTCATTTGTTAGTTGATAACATAAATAGCTATTCATTTAGTTGATTAGTTATTTAGTTAATCATTTCATTAAAACGGTTCCGTTAGTGGATAATGTGGTGTTCAACGGCGTGCCATAAAGTATATTGTATTATTGATTATTAATCGGAATCGGTAACAAGCATTGAACAATCATAAAATTGAGAATAACGCATGCTTACCGGTAATCGTTTGGGTAGCTCGCTGTCATAGTTTTAAAAATACTGCATTTATCATCAGATTGTTTAATGTTAACATAAACCGTATAAACTATACTTTTCCTCAAAATGGACTGTTAGGAGATAAAGTATAATTATTGTTTAATTTATGAAGAATTTTGCCGCTGAAAATGTACTTTCAATTTGCCAATATTGTAATTAATAGTGGTCGTCTGTTAGTAGTATTGACACCGCCATTAATACGACTTAACTTTCAAACGTTGTTAAAACAAAACAAAATGTGTTTTCAATTTCTATCTAAGTGTTTCCCTAAAGGTACGAACGGAACTATACTTCCAAGTATAGACTTTCGTTGTAAGTGAAGGTTCTAGGGCGATTACCGCGATTTCTCAGGTAACAAAAAAAATAGTATGGGAATGAGGGCGCAACTCATGCTGTTTTGTGTGTTAAATACGCATTGTTTAAAAATAATTATGAGAGGGCTTAATAAAGTAGTAAAGGTAAAAGGTTTTATGATCATCTACACTGGTTGTAGTGCTCTATAGTTGGAGGTACGTACGGAAGTCTTATGACTATAGATTCCAATTTTTTCTTTGAATACTTTTGATTAATCTTTTAACTTTTTATAAATAAATGGGACGAAATAAAATACAAAGCCAGTTTTCACCAGTTTTCTACAGAAGTGGTCACTAATATTATCTTAATGACAGACGATTTCTCTGTGTCAATGTGTCGTGACACAGTAGTAGAACTCTTCACCATTTGCCTGGTCTAACCAATTTGAAAGAGAATTTAGAATCTTAAAGTATCCATTTTGTAACTTGATTAGGGATTTCCCCCCAAAAATGAGTCTTAAATTGTTACATTTTAGACTTAAGTGGTGGATTTAACTCGAAAAGGACATTTCTCTTGATTTCTTCCAATTCGTGTATAGTATTCTTCTACTGATATTAGAACGTAGCCACGTAGGTTTTATGTCGTGGTATTCAAAAGATCGCGCTGCAATATATATAAATACCATCTCATCGCGAAATTGAATCGGATTTTTTTTTCTAAGCCACAGAAACGGTTCCTGCATCATCTGTGCATCATGGTAACTTCGAGACATTTTTTAGGTTGATTATTTGATTGTTAGGAATGCTACTTTCTCGACATTGATTATTAAGCGAACCGTACAGAACAGTTCTCAATTCATCTACCGATCAGTCGGCTGTATACACAATCGATTTTAACGAACCAGTGGATTCCTCTTTCTTGTTGGGTAATTCACTAACATATATATTCAATTTCAATGAATTTCATATTTGATTCTTTGATTAAATACACAAGTGTTAAATGGAATCATGTTTTAAATACGAAAAAAATTAGATTCGGTAATTGTTTGTACGGATGACACGGACTGTATTGATATTTGATTCCTTAAGAAAAATGATACAAAGAATTAGCCTAGATGTCACACGTAGAGAGAGAGTAGGGAAACTACCTTCAGAGGTATGCACACTGGGGCTTCTCGTCAGGCAATCAAGTCAATCACACTACAAATCAAGCTATACACTCTCTAACACCTGAATAATGCATAAATCAAGAGAATAGTTAGAAGAGGAAGGCATACAATAATATGTAAGGCACTAGCATACCGATGAAGGCAGAGTCCCCCTCGGTGTCTCAAGAAAATGCCAGTACTACTACACTGGAGGAAATACACACACACCTGAGAAGATAATCACACGCACATAAGACTTCAGTGACCTAATAATCAAGCAATGTGACTGAAATATACCATAAATGTGCGTGAAGGAATGCTACGTAGGCCCAGTCACCGACAGCACCTCCTGTGCTGGAGACAATACTACAGAAGCACATAATACAATGAGAAAAGATGTTGGGCAACTAATAATAGGGGTTACAATATAATACCTTCGCTCTTAAGAAGTAGAAGAAATAAGAGAAACACTAAAGAAGTGAAGAAACGTCGCTCATAAACGCACTATCAACTCGAAGGCGTCTCTCCCTGCACACGCAACTTGGGTAGCAACGGGAGCAAGCCGAATAATAGGGCTAATCAGCAACTCATCAGAGAGAGAGAGAAGACAAAACAAAAGAAACAAGTGAGGGACGGGGGGCACCGATGAGCGGGAAAACAAATAAATAGTTCGACTGCTATTCCGCCGGAACAGTAATAAAATCGAAAAAAATATAATTTAGATTTTCAATTTGTTCAATTTGACATGTTCACGTTTTTATTTGTTAATATATTCGTCAATTTATTCATTTATTTACATAACACAATTTTTTCATTTATTCAATATTTCAATGATTATACTAATTTATCAAGTCTTCAACACTGGCTCTGTTGATCACACGTTCACGGACCCTTTTATTTCCTTGCGTAACCGGAGTAATTTCCACTTCTGAAATTTCGAGTTATTATTGGTTGTCGGTTAAGCTGATCCTGGTTTTCGCGTTCCTGAATCACTTCTTTGTGGATTTGATCAATCGTTTTCGGGTTGCTAATTTCACGCCGAGGTTTCCACTGACTCTTCCGTAAATCAATGACATCTTGAATCATGAATCGCACACGGCTAGATATCTTACTGTCCATACTACCTTTGAGCGAAGCGAAGTAAAAGTCCATAACTTTTTGTCGGTTGGCGGAGTTTGGGGTTTTTCCGACACCGGGCGGCTCCAAAACTTCTCCAATGGTTGTCAACAGTAGACAGAGGCGTTCAAGTTCTTCTTCATTGTCGGGTTTGGCTAGCAATCGTTCGATACATTGCCTCATATCTTTCACTGCAAGGGCTCCTTGTTTGAACAACTCTCCGATGAATCTGACATTTCCTAAAGACTGGCTTCGATGCTTGGCAGAAATATCGTTTAGTTCGTCTTCCAGCTGACTATTCCGCGATTCATCTTGGTTGTCGGCGATTTCCCTCTTCTTGTTCTCGACCTCCACGAGCTCAGCGCTGTCCTTTAGAAACTCACTATGACATTTAGACAATACCAACGTTTTGAAGTTGGTCTTCACGGCTCCATTAATCGAAGATGGCACTTCTACGGTGCCCAGTGCTTGACACATCTTTGCAAACGTTGGCGAGAATGCTGGTTCGGCGACAGCCTTCTCGAAGAATAATTGGATGACAGCGACCAGTCGATCTTCCGTGTCGATGGCGAGTCCCTTAATCCTTTCAACCAGCCTGTCGAGATTAGTGGGCGTCAGCTTATTTAGAATGCTACGAACTTCCTTGATCAGCTTTTCAGTCTGTTGTGCTGGGTCACATTTCTCTTCTTTGTTTTGCGATTTGGTGACGTGGCTAGGTTTCCAGGCGTTTTGGTCGACAGGCCGATCATGCCGCTTACTGCTCGTCAACGTTATCTCCCTTTTTATTGAACGAGGTTCTGCTTGAGCAATACGAACTGGTGGTGTGATTTCTGTTTCTTGGAGTTCCACGGGCCGACCACCATTCAGCTTTTCAATATCGGAAATCCAGTCCAGGAGACTAAAGCTTTCAGGGGTGTTCATCGAAATGGGATGGTTCCGCTGTTGAAGAAGAAATGTACGGTCATAAACCATTCGTCGTTCTTCCATGGATTGAACTGTAGGTTCGACCTGTAGAGGCTTTTCAACTTTCTTCTCAAGTGCGGTCAATCGTTCCACTTCTTCTACTTGGATAGCAAGTTCTCGAGAAAGGATATCTACTTCTTTCCGGAGCCCCTGAGCTTCCTGCCGGAATCGAGAGCGATCTTTGTAAGCTACTTTTAGGTTGGACGTGAGTGATCTTAGCTTGTTTTCCTGATTTGCAATAATTCCCTTGGTTTGGTCGAGTTCACGAAGAGAGGATTCTTCTTTGGTTTGTCCATCTTCTCGTAGTTCTTGGATGGCTTGGATGGCTTGCGAGTAGTCCATCTTGAACACTTTCTGTTTGAGTGCGGCAATTTCGTGTGTCAGTTGTTCCACCAGGTCTTTTGAGATCTTCTGGTCTTCGTCTTTTGCGCGGCGGAGAGCTATTTCTTCTTCTCGGAGTCGCTTTACTTCTCTGGTAAGTTTTTCATTTTCTTCTAATTCCTGGAAAGCAGCCCTCATAAACTCGCTGGCTCTTTCTTTTTCTGCAATGTCGAGTAAGTTAGATTGACGTAAATGTTTCCTGCATTCTTCTGCGTCTTTCCGGGAAGTGTGGGCTTCTTGCTGATACCGGGTGACCTCTTTGATCAGCTCATCATTGGTTCGTTTTGATTCAGTCATTTCGTTGTTTGTCCGTTCTCGCTCTTGACACAGGATCAGGATGGCGCTGCTCAACTGGCCCCGAAGATCATCTGCTTCCTTGCGGAGAGCATATCCCTCTTGCTTGTACCGGAAGAGATCACTCTGGAGCGAACGAGATATTTTTCTTACTTCCTCGAGCTTTCGGGTACATTCTTCAACCTCTTGACGAAGGGACTGCGCTTCTCGTGATAACTGGATGATAGGCATTTCGAATAGTTGTAATTCTTATAACATCTAAGCTCTGTTATACAAAGATATGATTGTGAATCTACGATTGCAACAGCTATTTTAGATTATTTTCAATGGTTTTATCCCTTAATATTTATTATATATACAAAACATATTTTAATATGTAAATCGATAAAAAAATTTTGACTAATTTTATTCATCAGTATAGATTTAAATTAAAAAACATCTTCTAGAATCCATACTAAAAGTTTCGGCTTCCCCAGAAATAAGTTTATTTATTTATTTAAACTTTATTAGTTTAAATACGAACATATTTATGGTTTAGAAAAAAATAGATTAAAAATTTGAATTCACTAATAAACATGTACAAACTTGAGCTTATCGTTTCTTTCCTGTTGGAACGCCAACATATGCAGTATCCTTCATCTAAAACTCTTTGACTCCGGAAAGAAAGGGTCGATTTCAAACCATTACCATTTCCATTTTGAGTATAGTATTTATCCCTGAGGGGATTTAATTAATCCCTGAAGGTCTATACCCCGATTATCACCCCTCATTTTTCCATTGAAATCCCGAAGAAAAAGTGTAAGGGGGAAGAAAACGCAAAGTCTCATTTATATCCTGCATGTTAAAGGAGTTGCAAGCCGTTCTCGCTGTGGCGCTAGCATCACGGACCGCGGTTCCAGTGCACACACGGACCGCGGTTCGTCCTTTTTCCTTATCTTTTTTCGATAACCATTGCATTTTTATCGGCATTTTTTTGCAATTATAATGGAAATGAGTAGAATAATTTCTTTCTCGCCTGTCCATCTAAATTTACCCTGATGAAACATTCGAAATGAAATCATATGTAATGTTTAAACTTTCAGTACTGTAGTTAGTAGGCAGACCGCAGACAGGAGACAAAGAGATCGCTGAGCGAAAGCTCGTTTTTGGCAACGCTGTTTTTTCACTCCTCTTGGATTTTTCTTGGCGGCTTATTTGAAATAATTATGTGGAGAACTTCAATAGAATTGTTTTCCAGTAGTCGTTCGCTAAACGGCAACCATATATGTGTATGCTGCGCTATATTTACCCTCTCCTTACTCGTCAACCAAAGGGCTACGAGGTCTAGAGTAAGAGGTGTATTTTTCTAGGAGTCTAGGGTTTAGTTAGCAAAATTTAAATATTGGTTGCCATTGAATATTTTAACGATATTTTAATTGTACTTATTTAAAAAATGAGTCATGGGTAGTTTTACTTTCTTGTGCTCATGCCCCTGTATGTTTCACCCTGAAAGTGCCTCAATAATTTAATAAGCACTTTTAAAATGAAATTGGGTGCGTTCGGCTGTATGCCTTGTTTTTTCCCCAAATCGGGTAAGCGTACATCTTCAACCGATTCTGATTGAAAAATGCATGTCTTGAAATAGGCATTGGAAATTTTGACCTAATTTTTTTTCCAAACTAGGTTAATTTTTTTTCATTTACCTAAATTCTATTTTCAGCGGGCTGTATTTTGCGCATATAAGGTGTTTGAAAACACTATTGTTGTGATTCGGGGTACCTAATATTGCCAAAGTATATACATATTGAATAATAACTTATTGATGAGAAATCATTAACAAGATAATTTCATTTTTATTGGTGGTAAATTAAGGGGGCCATTTTCAGTTTCTTTCGTCATTTTAAAACTTTTGAAATGTAATTAATGCATTCATTTTGCTAAAATTTTATTTCTCAGCCAAAAAAAAAAATTGCATACCCCGAAGGTATGTACCGGAACGGGATCTTGTTCGCTTTATCTTAAAATTCTGCGCAAATGAGACCAAATATATCAATTTTATCCCTTCAACCAATTGCTGGTTCGACCGTAATGTTGAATCCTTAAAAAATGATCTTATTACGATGTATGAAATTCTGGAAATGAGCTGGTGAAAAACGACCAAATACTGTAGTTATACAATCTGCTTGGAGGATTTCGTTATTGGAGAATCGGCATAATAAATTCAAGTGTAATCATATTTTCCATTTGGACAGCTTTAAGCCATGGGACTTGCGTCACTGGTCTTGTCCGAACTGCCGTAGACTCAAAATCAAAACGGTAAAAAAATTATGTTGTGAAGTTGATTTTTTGAAACGATAAATATTCCAACTTCACCGCTTCCATTTTTCTACGCTCTTTGCGATGTTGAGTAAAACCATTTAAAATAATGGAATAAGATCACAAACTTATCAACTTTGAAAATATCGGGATTTATTAGGGAGCTGTTTTAACAGCTATCCCAAATTAAATGAAATGAATTATTAATTAATTATAAGGCTATTATTATAGCATTTTTTAAAATATGATATTATGTGTTATTAATAGGTCTATTACTATATGCCTATATAGTTATTCTACTACACCATATCCGGCATATCAGATGTGGGACAATACTATTTTTATACTCAAATATGAAACATAATTGTAGTTTTATTCAATTATAGTTTTACCGAATTACCGCTCAAAATTGAGTTGCCCACTTGTCTGTACCTATCGGAGAAATGGATCCATTTCTCCGGTACCTATCAGTAACCGTTTGTTAGTAGTATTCATACTACCATCAATACAACTAAACAGTTTTAAAATTAGTTACTATAAAAAAGTGTGGTTTTATTCCCGTAGAAGTTTATTTCATTCATGAATTAACTTTCTAAATAACCTTTTTTCAAGTTGACGTAAAAAATGATGAAATCAATGAATGAATTATAAATAGAAAAAAATCTTCAGCGGACATATGGATACTGTTTAGCCTCATCCTTCACCTCTCTCTTGCCTTATTCAAAGTCGTCTGCTTTTGTTTTGTTTTGGTCAATTTTGTGGCTCTTTAGCTTTTTTTCTCGAATTATTCATCGCCTTCGCATTTCTTAGTTCATTATTGGCAATTTTGACTTGTAAGATCATAGAAGAGAGGTAATAAAATAAGATTTTCTTTGTTTAGGCCTATAGGAACATATTAGAGCCTTTATTTGTGTACTAACTTATAGGCTGACAACATAACAACATAAATTTATTTTTGTCTCTAATTAATTTCAGAATATGAGTGCAGAGGAGGGGCCAGCTATCGGTATCGATTTTGGGAACGCCACCTCTTGTGTCGCTGTCTATCATCATGGAAAAGTTGAAATAATTTCCAATGATCAGGGCAATAGGACAACTCCCTCTTGTGTGGCCTTCACCAACTCTGAACACTTCATTGGGGAAACTGCCAAGAAGATCATGTCGAAAAATCCAGCCAATACTATTTATGATGTCAAACGACTCATTGGTCGAGGCTTTGAAGACCCTGACTTCCAGGCTGACATGAAAATGTGGCCTTTTGAAGTTATAAATAGTCAGAGTATGTTTATATTAAATATTTATATTTATTAGCCTTACTAAGTTCAATTTTTTTCAAATAGCCAAGCCTAACCCCAGGTTTGTCAAGGGAGGAAAACCCAAAATTGTAGTGGACTACAAAGGAGAGAAAAAGGCTTTCTTCCCTGAAGAGATTGCTTCAATGATTCATGTCAAGATGAAGGAGATTGCAGAGGCTCACTTAGGAAAGAAAGTCACCAAAGCTGTCATCTCAGTCCCTGCCTGCTTCAACGACTCTCAGCGCCGGGCAGTGATGGACGCTGGAACCATTGCTGGCCTCCGTGTCCTTCGTATCATCAACGAACCCTCAGCTGCCGCTATCGCTTACGCTTTCCATGAGAAGGTATCTATTTTTTATTTCTATTTTTCACTTGTTTTGAGACTAAAATATGCACATTTTTTTAGGATGATAGGGAGAGAACTATTCTCGTTTTAGATGTGGGTGGAGGAAGCTGTGATGCCTCCGTTGTCACTGTTAAAAGCGGGGCCGTCGAAGTGAAGTCGACTAGAGGAAACGCTCATCTCGGCGGGGACGATTTTACCCGTCCGACGGTGGACTATTTCGTCGAAAAATTCAAGAAGAAGTTCAAGAAAGACCTGTCTACCAACAAGAGCGCTCTAAGACTGTTACGCACCGCTTGTGAACAGGCTAAAATACTCCTCTCCTCTTCGTGGGAAGCCCCTGTAGAGTTCGACTCTTTATTCGAGTACATCAATTTGAAATCTTCAGAACATGATTTTGAAATTTTTCGAGATCGATTTGAAGACGACAATGAGGACGTGTTCTTCTCTATTCTTGAGCTCGTTCAGCTAGCCATCCAAGATGCTGGAATGGACGAATCCCAGATCGACGAGATCGTTCTGGCCGGTGGCTCTACCAAAACCCCTAAACTCATGGAGCTGCTTCAAGGTTTTATGAACGATATGAAGCCCAATAATTCTATCAACCCGACTGAGATCGTCGCTTATGGTGCCGCCATCCAGGCTGCTATTCTCCAGGGCGACAATTCCGAGGCTTTAAAAGACTTCACTCTCGTTGATGTAACTTCCAATTCTGAGGGCGTTAGTGTAATAGGAGGCATCATGAAAGTCCTAATCAGGCGCAACACACCAATTCCAGCAGTATCTGCACCGTATCGCTTTTGCACCAATTGGTTTGATCAAAAATACATTGACCTACCCATCTATGAAGGAGAGCGCGTTCAGGTTGATAAGAACCGATTGTTGGGTCAACTTTTGTTGGTTAACATTCACCCAGCTCCTAAAGGCGTCCCTAAAATTGAAGTTACTTTCAATGTGGACGCAGTAAGTCTTATATATTCTTTATTTGAAACAATCTTTATCTTTTACTTTACTATATGTATTGTTTTAAAATTATAGGATGGTCTTTTGAATGTAACTGCAGTCCAAGAAAACGCTGGAGCGGAGAGCAAAGTCATCATTTCTTACTACGATGGCCGGCTCAAAGAAGAAGAAATCGTCGGATTGGTGGCGGACGCGAAGCGGTTTCGTCAGGAAGATTTACACCATCGAGAGTTCGTGAAAGCTAGAGATGCTTTAAAGTCCTACTGTCTCGACGTCAGATCCAGATTCGGGAAAGAAATCGAGCCGAAATGCAAAGAGATTTTAGAGTCGATAATCTACGATAAGTTGGCCAGCAAAGAAGACGTTGAAGAGAAAAAGAAAGAAATTGATCGCTTCTTAGATGATAATTTTTCTATCGATGATTCTGAATCACAACCCAAGGGCAACAAGCGTCAGAGGAAAGAATAGGCTGTAATAGTTTCCCGAGTCGTATTAATTTGATTGTGCATCATTTACTCTGTCAGTTATTATTAACGCATTATACAGATGTTGCATAAGAAAGAAATGTGTACCATTTTCTTAGATTATTTGGAAAGCCTTTAATTAAATTGGTTAACTGAGTATTAGTAAAAGAACCAGGGAGAACAATAGTTATAATCTTGGTAGTAAGAGTTTCATTTAGGTAAGGTAAAACTTAAATCTATCGACGAATTTGAAGTAGATAAGCCAAATAGATATTTAACTGGATATTATTCTGTTCGATTTCCGGTATGATGATCATGCGCGAGTAGATTTTTAAATTGCTTTATATGTGCTGCCTATTATTTTTAAAGACAACGTACAGTACATCAACAATATGGAAATTGAGTGAAGTATTAAATATGATCGAAACATATCTATTTTTGTCGTTCTAAAGCTTTATGTCGTGTCACAAATTGTAATAAATTCAACAACCCGCGTACCACCCAAGGGGCGCCAGGTATATGAGTATATCCTGTACAGTGTACCATTAGTACCGCAACCATCATTCATATATAATGTAACAATCTGATGCTGTAAATCTTGTGAGCTTTTCGTGGTCGTCTAATTGATGCTTTCGCAATCTAACGCAAAATCAATCATATTGAATCAAAGGTAAGTAACTTAATTGCAATTTTATACAATATATCAACCAATTATTTTGTTCAACTCATCAGGAATAAAAATGGATTTTCTGGTTGGTTATTATTTGCTCATTATTTGTATTTACTCTACTCCTGTAATGACTGTCGGTGCTGCTGGACAAGATGGTAGGAAAAGAATATAATAATAACTTTTTTATAATGAACTATCTTTAAAAACATGCTTAAATATGATAGCCATTTGAAAGGATTGTGCAAAGGCAGCAATCCGAATTGCTATTACTGGGGTGATGCGCCAGTATGTCATGAGAGCCGCAAGTCCATGCTAGTTACTTGTAAGCGCCCGTGTATTAAACAGTGCCCATCAGTCAATTCAAATACTACTTTGTCGATTCTCAAAACTCAAAACGAAAGCAATTCGAATTCAAATAAGAGTAAGAAAGTTTCCGATAACTGCAAAGATAACCATGAGAGCTGTGCTCTTAGGGCGAAAACTGGAGAGTGTGATAGAAATCCGAATTACATGCTCTCGAATTGCACGCTTTCTTGTAAGAAATGCAATGAGACTACTAATAGGGAAGATAGAGCGAACAAAGAACGGAATCAAGATTGCAACGATACTAATGTCAATTGTGGTTGGTGGGCTGATACTGCATTAGTATATTGATTTAAGATTAGAAATAAACTGCAATGTTGGAACCATTCAACGTTACAAAACGATGACAATCTTTCTAGCAATATCAACGTATTCCAGTTTCCCTGTCATTATTAGAAATAACTTATAACTAAACCTGACTTCATACCAAAAACTGAGATATTTAAAATAATTTTGTCATTCACTCATCTTAAATATATGAGCTATTTGTTAAGTAAACACAAAAATGTACACGGTCCCCTTACTGCCTCACGACAATCAGTATGCAATCCTGCTGAAAAAAAATAATGATTTAATTTTTCGACCTAGCCCCAGATATAATCTTATAATAGGACTTAAAATAAGGAATTACAGCAGCCAATACAGCACTATACGAGATAGAATAAAGAAAACCCAATTAGTTTCTAATAATTTGTTCATTTGAATACAATAAACGTATAGCTACTGGCTCCATATTACATAAAAGAATCGAGCATGGCCTCTTAATTTGAAAGCACCAATCGAAAATGGAGCCACTTCTCTTTATATGCAAACTCTAGAGCTGATTATCATCAGGTTCCCTGGTTCTTCCTTATATAGTATGATGAAGCAATTCAAAATGGCATGGTATAAGTTATAGAATAATGTATAATTAAACAAAGTCCCTCTCGAATTCCGTTCTAGATACCTTTCTGCTTGTCGTAGTCTGATTTTTTTCTAAGCTAAATAGTGAAAAAAAAATGGAAATGATGTATGCATTTTGGCCTATAATCGACGTAGGACTAAAGCAAAAATCAACAGATAACAGTGCAACGTGTACAGCATCAGTGAACTCAGCTTGCTAAAATAGGCGAACGATGCAACAAT
The DNA here is from genome assembly GCA_030141595.1 of Chydorus sphaericus. NCBI lineage: Eukaryota > Metazoa > Arthropoda > Branchiopoda > Diplostraca > Chydoridae > Chydorus > Chydorus sphaericus. The sequence continues at coordinate 4,394,092 of CM057927.1, forward strand.
ATTGGGAATGGTACTTTCCCGTAAGACGCCTCACGGTTCAAGACAGTGATTGAATACTTTTGACGGGTACTGTAGATACTAATTGAATATACTATTTTGTTTTAATATCCATTACTTTGCTTTACTTGGATTGCAATTATACAGAAAAAAAATTCACCAGGGTTAAAGCGGAGCGAGTCTTGTTGTCAAGACAAAAAGTACGTTTCAAATTTAGAGCGCCTTTCACAAAATCAAATTCGTCTGCGCTAAAGTACCTCCAGGCGTAACACACTTTTACCGTGGTGCCACCTGGATAGTCTCCCGGTACTAGCGGCTTCGTATCCACATCCGACTAGAATCCCTTCGGGAAATTTTTAGTGCGCGTGCGGTTTTAATAATAGCCATCATGAGCAGGAAGTAGTTTTATAGTGAAAAATGCTATAAAACAAATATCCAATGGATTTTTTATTAGCCTAATAAAATTATAGCACTATCGTATATACGCGTAAAACGCAAAGAAAAGTTGGAGAAATATATTTCCTCTGCTGATTTGAAAAACTTTTGCGCGGATACCAATATATCACTTGCAAGTTCCAACAAAAAGGGATCATCTCAGATTTTGGAACCGCATTTTCCTGAATCATTTTAGCGGCGATTCTCTAGACAAGAAGAAGAACAAGTTTGCGTAGGCCTGTACGTTTGGCGCGACACCACCGTTTCCGCCATAAAAAAGATGCTGTTTAGTACCCTTCTCAGAAACTAGGCATTCATTTGTTTCACGTGGCCTGCTCTCTCGTTTCGCATTGCAAAGAGAACAAAGCAAAGAGAACAAGTCACCAATATTTCTCAGGTAATAGAATATTTTCTTTTAAATTCAGCTTCCTTGAATGTGTCACCCCAATTTGTCGACACATAACTTGCTATATAGGTTTTCACAGTATTTCAAAAGTCTGTCAATATTATCTTCCACTATCTATTATTTTTAAAGAAAACCAAAACATAGTTAGATTGGCATAGTCACCCTTTCAAACTTATGCTTCATACCTTTATATGTACACTAATTACTCTCTTCTTTTTTTCAGGAAGATGGCTTATGCTTCTGCCCCAGCTATTGGCATAGATATAGGCACCACCAAATCCTGTGTGGCGGTCTTTCAGAATGATCGTGTGGAAGTCATCCCTGACAATCTGGGATGTAAAATGATCCCTTCTTATGTGGCTTTTACCAGCAACGGCCGTGTCATCGGACAAGCTGCTAAGACCATGATGGCTGAAAACCCGTCCAACACCATCTTCGACACAAAACGACTTCTTGGCCGCAGCTTTGAAGATCTGGTCGCAAGATCTGACACGAATCACTGGCCATTCAAAGTCATCCAACATGATCAATGTATTATTAATTCCCTCAAATATATTATTGTATAATCCTATTTAGTTATTAACTCATCTTTTTCTATATTAATGTAGGCAAACCCAAAATTGAAGTGGAGTACAAAGGAGAGACAAAGTCCTTCTACCCAGAAGAAATAACGGCCATGCTTATTCGCAAGATGAAAGAGACAGCTGAGGCCTATTTGGGTAAACCTGTCTATCATGCTGTCATCTCAATCCCGGCTCATTTCAACAACGCTCAGCGCCAAGCTACAAAAGATGCTGCTAGGATTGCTGGCCTCGACGTCTTGCGCATTCTGAACGAACCTTCTGCTGCTGCCATCGCTTATGGTTTTATATTTGGAGTAAAATGAATAAGATGAGATAACCTTTTACCAATTCATTAATTTGAGTATCTCTTTTAGGACGAGTACGATAGTGAAGAAGAAATAAACATCCTCATCTACAACCTGGGAGGAGGTGCGTTTGATGTCTCTGCAATCAAGAGAAGCTCAACACGTCTCTCAACCCGGATGAAGCGGTCGTCTACGGTGCTGCCATCCAAGCCACAATCCTCCAAAGGCGCGACATGTCTGAGTCTCTCAAATGCATCTCTATCTCTGATGTGGCTACCACCTCTTTCGGCATTGGGTTTCCTGGCGGAATGATGAGCACCTTGATCGAGCGCAACATGACGATCCCGGCTTCTGAGACTCGATCATTTTCCACCAGTTTTGATCTCCAAGAATCTATGACGCTGATGGTCTGCGAAGGCGAGAAACTGAAGGTGGATGAGAATAATTCGTTGGGTACAATCACGTTGAATGGGATTCATCCTGCTCGCAAAGGCATCCCTAAAATGGAAATCACATTCACGGTCAAGTCGGTATGGAATATTTATTTGTTACGACTTTAGAACCTTCTACAATATAATCGAATCGATTTATTTGTATTCAATAGAATGGCGATCTTTGCAGTGTAGAAGCGTTTCAGAAAAATGCTGGTATGGAGAGCAAGATAAGCCAGACGTATTTTGGAGGCTGTTCCCGCTTTTTGAATGAAGAGCTCGTTCGATTGACAAGAGATGCGGAGCGCTACTGCTTGGATGACGTCCCTCAAAAGGATCTAGAGGCTAGAAATGCTTTGGGATCGTACTGCCAAGATGTCCAATCAAGACTGGTGGAAGCTATGAAGAAGTGCAGGGAAGTGAACGAGTTGTTGGGCGGCCCGGATCATCAACAAATTGGAGTAGATAAGACGAAGGAGATGAAAAAAGACATGGAGCGCCTCTTGAAGGGTATCTACCCATCCCAAGGACCGAGTGGTGGACAGTAGAAACCGAGTCCTACTCCGAACAGTTGCGTCTATAGAAACACAGAAATTTTCTTTATGTAATCCCAATGATTCCTCTCAAGCTGTTTGATTTGTTCAAGGGATGCTGTAATCTGTGAAAGTGGTTGACGTATACTGTATTAATACAAGGATTTTTCATACTCATCGGCTCTAATGAATGCTGGTAGACGTTTAGAATTCTTTAAAATTTCAAGTTGTCTACTATCGATTATCTTGAAAGTAATAATCGATTACTAAATCTAGCAGAAGAATTAAAAAAGTAAACAACAAAACGTCAGCGATCACGACTCACGAGTTACACTCATGCACATTCTTCTATATTTATCCACTAAAAGGATTTATAAAATTGTGTCCCGTTGATTATTCATTACCCTTTTCATCATTGCCACGGAGAAATCACCCCTCTAATTGAATGTAGAGCAATATAATTTCAAAAATAGGGTTTCAACTTTCAAGTTTGACAATCACTTATTAGTCGTTTTTCATTATTAAGAATACTTTCTCATCTCACTGATTTTGCCTAATTCTACTAATGAGTTTAACTTTATTAAATAACTCATAATTTATATTAATATGTTCTTGTTACTTTCTACTTAACAGGCAAAATGGGTGAAGAGGCTCCGGCAATTGGGATCGATCTGGGCACCACCAATTCTTGTGTGGCTGTCTATCAGCGTGGACAAGTAGAGATCATTACCAATGAACATGGTTACACAACTACTCCTTCTTGTGTGGTATTCAATGAAATGGGGCGACTCATTGGAGAAGCTGCAAAAGAAATCATTGCAGTCAACCCAACTTCCAACGCTATTTGCGACGCCAAAAAGCTCATCGGCCGTCGTTTTGGCAGTTCTCTCCAATCGGACTTCAGCCACATGCCTATTGCAATCACCAATCATGAAGGTATCCATCTTAAAACGTTTATCTAAATTTATTTTGTAATTATGTTAATTTATATTTAAATAGGCAATCCAAAGATTAGAGTAGAGTACAAAGGAGAAGCTAAAACTTTATTTCCAGAAGAGGTTTCCGCCATGGTTCTCCTTAAAATGAAAGAGTCAGCTGAAGCTTACTTAGGAAAGACTGTGACGAAAGCCGTCATAACAGTCCCTGCCCATTTCAACGATTCCCAGCGGCGAGCAACGAGAAATGCTGGTACCATCGCCGGTCTCAACGTTCTCCGGATCATGAATGAAACTTCTGCAGCAGCTCTGGCCTACGCTTTTAAAGAAAAGGTATTTTAACTTTTCTATCCTCTTCTGTATCAAATAATTGTTGATTTTTTATTGATTTTTAGGATGGAAAGCAGCGCAACGTTCTAGTCTTCAACTTGGGTGAATGGTCGTGCGACGTGTCCGTCGTATCAATCTCTGGAGGATTGTGCACAGTCAAGTCGACGAGAGGAGATAAGCGCCTTGGCGGAGAGCACTTCAATAGCCGGATGGTGAATCACTTCATCACGAAAATAAAGAAGAAGACTCTTAGAAATGACCTTGCCGGCAATAAGAAAGCCCTGGCCCGCCTGCGAGCTTCCTGTGACGATGCCAAGAAGCTGTTATCCTCTGCCATGGAGGCGGCGATTGAAATCGACTCTCTACTGCCTGCCATTGATTTCAAATCTTCCATCACTCGATCGAAATTCGAAGAGCTCAACGACGACTTGTTCTACTATGCCCTTGAGCTCGTCCAGAAGACCATCCGTGACGCTGGAATGAACCCAGCCCAGATCCAAAAGATAATCCTGGTCGGTGGGTCTACGCGTATACCCAAGATCCAAACTCTACTTCAGCAATTCCTTATAGAGAAAGAGCTGCATCTGACGATCCATGTGGAAGAAGTTGTTGCCTACGGTGCAGCCATTCAGGCCTCCATCCTTCAGGGCGACAAATCTGATTCTTTGAAAGACCTATTGAATCTGGTAGATGTGGCTCCACTGGCTTTGGGAATCGGGGTCGGCAATGGTGATATCATGAGCACCATGATCGAGCGCTATTCGACGATTCCTGTGTCTAAAATTTCCATGTTTTGGATCGATCAACGGATCACAGAGTTTCCATTCGCCGAAGGCCAGCGCGTCAAAGTCCACGAGAATAAACTACTTGGCAAAATTACGGTTAATGGCCTTCGTCCTAGCCCTAAAGGACTCTACAAAATCTTGGTTACTTTCTCCGTTGGAGCTGTAAGTTATATTTAAAGATTTTAAAATTTATTTACTTTATTATAATTATTTCAATTAATTATTTAGGATGGCATATTGAATGTCTCTGCAGCTACCGAGTTTACAGGTCCGAACAGCCAAGTGACGGTCACCTACGAAGATACCGGACTGTCAGATGATGTGATTGCCCGGCTAGTGGAAGACGCTAACCGCTACTCCCTCGATGATGTGCTAATAAGGGAGCAGCTGGATCTAGAGAAAGCCAGGGACTCAGCTATTGCTTACTGTCGAGATGTTCAAACCCGACTCGAAAAAGGGTTGAAGAAATGTAAGCAAGTTATCAACACTCTGGGTGGTAATCAGATGACCAGTAAAGAAGAGATCGAGGAGAAGAAGCAGATGATTGAATGTGTCCTGAACGAGATTCGACCTATTCAAGAACAACCAGTATTGGATGGACAGGTAGCAGTTGCTCTTCTTCCAGTTAAAGTTGAGCCGGTCGACGAATCTTATGAGAACCAAGCAAAGGCTGTCAAGCGCAAGAGGACCCAGTAACTTGTGTTCTAGTGCTCTTATTACATGGTCTCAATACTGTCATCATTACTTCTGGCAGTTTGTTTTTCTTCTTCTGAGTTTTCTTGTTCCTTCGATAGATATCGATAAAGATGTTACTGCTCATGTTATCAATATAGGTTAACGCGACGGTTGATACAATACACTCATTTAAGATGATTCTCATGTTCTGTAAAAGATAATTCGATTTCCCGCATCTCTAATACTATAATGATTCGCAGCGCGCACGTGAAAATAAATTATTGGGTAAAATGCCAGTTCGCTCATCATATTGATGATGTCGAAAGCACCGGATTGTTTTTATCGTGCATATAATAATAACTTAATTAGTCGCTACACTGTGATATTTCTGCGAGAAAAATAATGTGCGTTGGCCGTTGGCGACTTGGCAAGTAAAACTTTTTGTGTATCGAGTTATTGTCAAAGTATCGAGCAATAACGAATCGATTTTGTAGCTCATTATTCTTTGTGTAAACAAAACGTAGGATAGCGTCAAGCGAACGTCGTAGGCCTACTGATTTATTTTGTATTATTTTCATTTTCTTCACGTTTGACAGCAGGTATATTATTATTGCTTTATTGCTAATCATCTGTTAGCTTTCAATCTTAATACATTTTATTTCAATGTAACTTTTCAAGCAATGTGTTGTATTAGTTTCTTTGCTGTTACAGTACTTGGTCAGGTCTAATTTTAATTCCTACTTTTTCAGTTCAATTTCATATTATTTCCCGCGATTTAAGGAATTAAAATAAGTGGAATCTTTGGTCTATTGAAATAATTATGCACCTGATTGACTTTTTTTTCAATTCTATAGATAGTCAGAGAATATGAGTGAAGAGGCCCCAGCTATCGGTATAGACCTTGGAACAACCAGTTCCTGTGTGGCTGTCTTTCAAAATGGAAAAGTGGAGATCATCGCCAATGACCATGGTTTCAAAACCACTCCATCTTGTGTGGTCTTCAATGATAGAGGACGACTCATTGGTCAAGCTGCCAAGCAGTTCATGGCTGAGAACCCAGCCAAACCCAACTCAATCTACGACGCCAAACGAATCATCGGTCGTCGTTTTGACGACCCCACTCTACAAGCGGCTATAAGGCACTTCCCTTTCAATATTACCAATCACGATGGTATTTCTGTCTTAACATTTAATAACCATTTAAATTTTCGATCATTGGTTATTGTACTCAAAGGTAATCCAAAGATTGGAGTGGAGTATAAAGGAGAGGCCAAAACATTCTTCCCAGAAGAAATCTCTGCCATGGTGCTCCTCAAGATGAAGGAGTCTGCCGAAGCTCACTTGGGTAAGACTGTCAATAAGGCTGTCATAACAGTCCCTGCCCATTTTAATGACTCCCAGCGACGAGCTACTCGAAATGCTGGAAGGATAGCTGGCTTCGACGTTCTTCGGATCATGAGCGAACCTTCTGCGGCTGCTTTGGCCTACGCTTTCCATGAAAAGGTATCATCAACTTTTCTATCGCATTCTTCTACATGAAATCTTAATTTATATTTAATACTATAGGGTGAGAAGGATAGGAACGTTTTGATTTTCAGCTTGGGTGAATGGTCTTGCGATGTCTCCGTTATCTCAATCATAGGAGGATCGTGCAGAGTCAAGTCGACCAGAGGAACTACTCACACAGGTGGACAGCATTTCAACATCCAGCTAATGGATCATTTCATCCAGCAGTTGAAGAAAACACAAAGAAAACTCATCTCTACCGATAAGAAGGCTCTTATCCGCTTGCGAGAGGCCTGTGATGCGATCAAAAAGCTTTTATCTACCGCGCTGGAAGGCGAAGAAGTTGTGATAGAGATCGAATCTTTATTGCCAGGCTTCAATTTTAAATCCGACCTCACAAGAGAAAAGTTGGAAGAGCTCAACGATGACTTGTTCTTCAAAGCTCTCCAACTCGTCCAGCAAGCTATTCTGGATTCTGGATTGGAAGACTCCCAGATAAACCAGATCATTTTAGTAGGTGAATCGACCCGCATTCCAAAGATGCGCACACTGTTGCAAGAATTCTTCTTTGGAAGAGAGCTCCATCAGTTGATCGACGTGGAAGAAGTCGTCGCTTATGGTGCTGCCATTCAGGCTGCAATCCTTAATGGCAACACGTCGGATGATTCTTTGAAAGACCTACAGCTCTTTGATGTAGCTCCATTGGCTATCGGAATCGGCATCACTTACGATATCACCCGAACTCTAATCAAGCCCAATACGATGTTCCCAGTCACCAAGACTTACACGTTTTGCACCTCGTTCGATGAGCAGCAATCTGCCGATCTACCATATTGTGAAGGGAGTTGTATCAAGCTTAACGACAACAGAATGTTGGGCAAGATTACTTTCGATTCACTACCCCCATCGTCAGAAGGAGCATCCAAAATCTACGCCACTTTCACCATTGGATGGGTATTTATTCATAAAGATTGCTTTATTATAAATGTTTTGTTATAGTTCATTACTATTTACAGGATGGTATACTGGATGTTAAAGCTGCTACGAATAAGGCAAGTCAAGTTACTGTCGTCTACGAAGATGCTCGACTGACGGAAGAGATGATGGCCCAGCTGGTGGAAGATGCAGAGCGCTACCGTCTAGATGATGTCCGACAACGGGAATTTGAGAGAGCCAAGGAGTCTATGGTTTCCTATTGCCAAGATGCCAAATTAAGATTGGAAAGAGGGGCGGTTGAATGCGACCAAGTTATCAACTTATTGGTCGCCGGTCAAGTGACGAATAGAGAAGATATTGAACGGAAGAAGGAAGAAATTGAGAATCTTCTGAAACAGATTTGTCCGATTCACAGAGAACCGTTGAAAGAAGTAAAGAATGAGGATGAAAATCTTGATGTGATTGTCCAGCCCGGCAATTCATCACAGGAAGAACCAACTCAGAAACGTAAACGCAAGTAAACGCTGTTATTGTCGATTTCTTTGTGTCCTTTAAATTGAATTTGTTCCAACTGTTAAATCAAGAAATAAGTCATTTACGATGATTATGCCGCATTCATTTTAATTTGCTATACAGTTGGATAAATTATACACAGATTTGAATTGATAGTGAAGTAATTCTATTGCCCTTATCATTTATATTAACTAATCAATAAATGCAAGTGTTATACCTTCTACTATTTTAAAAGTTTCAAATGAATAACAATTCAAAAAGTTGGACAGCGAATTAGCTTGGGCACAAGTTCATTATATTGTAGAGGATAACACTATGTTCATAATTTATGTATATATTTGTATAGGTAACAGTCTGTATCTTTAATACCTATAATTACTAGGCGATATAGGCTCGGATATACTGTAGGTTCCATGCTAGCGCAAATTTACTCATTTTAAATGATGAATGGTAATTAACAAAGAAGCCAAACTATTGGAATTATAAACGTGAATAATAATATTACGCTCCATATTAAAATGGAAATATACTAATAGATATGTAGAGTTCTATTAAGCTCAAATTACTCGATAATTCTTATATTATTTTGTCCAAGATATTGGATTACCGGTATATCATGATTTATTTAAATTGTAAATGGCATATTAACCAAACTTTATACGATTCCACTCGAGCCACTTAATATTCACCATAAATATCTACTAATAGTTTCGATGTCATCAATATTCCTAGAACACCTTCTAAACTTGCACATTAGCTCACAATTATATGCTCCACCATCACTCATGCGGGTGGCCGCCTGCATAACTAACACATCATGGAGGGATCTGATGACGATTTTTGTAATAAAAAATTGTGCCGCGCACACTAAGAATATTATAAAAACGTGCGTTGTATATCATTACGTCACTGTGTCGGCATCAAGCTGAACGTGCATTATCAGGCTCGACAATAAAATACCGCGACTGATGAATATGGTGAGATTATCTACTTTTTTATCAGTCGAGTGTGAGCGTTTCGCTCGGCACGTTATTGCCTTTACGCCTACTCTATTTACGTGCTGTGTAAAATTTCCTAATAGTTATTTCAAGTAGTATACTATATCAAACACGTTATAATGAGTTTTAGTTGGATGTATTTCACCTAAACTCGAGTTCTTTCCATCAATAGAAGTGTATTTACTGGGATACCAATACTCTTTCTATCATGCCAGGTTGGATATAGTTATCTATTTAAAATCGTGCCATTATTATTGAAATATACAAACTAAACGCCCAGTTAAAAATACAAATGTATATTATATTTTCATGGATATATCCATAATCTCTTGAAATACACATATTTACAGTCTGATAGAGAAACCGCTAACTGCTTCCTGTCGATGTGTTGCGCTATATTTATGATATACATAGCGATACGTTGTTTATGACTGAAATTGTGTCACCACCTTGATAATAGGTAGTGCAAACACTAACGCTAGCAGAGAGTATACTAGATGGGTGGAAAGAGCCTTCAGTCGGCGGGAGTGCGCCCGCTTTGTACCCAGCGGCAAGGACATCAACAAATGCGGTTGCGGTCATCCCTTGGCTCATCACAAAACTCATGGCGTCGAGAGCACTGAGCAAAATATTAAAGAAGTTTGGTATGTCATTAAATATAAGTTAAAGGATTTTGTACTCTTAATAAATACCTTCGTATTCAAATAGGAGCCCGGCGTATCACACATCCAGTTCCCCAACGAATGCCTACGGTACCATCGACTTTCTCGGCGGACCTCATCCTAACAAAGCGCAGTACATTCGACTAAGTAACGATTCGCGTCCGGATCTTATCCTGCAGCTGCTTACTCGCGAATGGGCTCTGGAACTACCAAAACTCGTCATCTCAGTCCACGGTGGCAAAGCGAATTTTGAACTTAATGCTAAATTGAAATCCGTTCTCCATAAAGGTAACCACACTTTGAGCGTATATTACCAGAGAACTACAAAGAAATTTCTGATTTGAAGGACTTCTACGAGCGGCCAAAACAACTGGCGCCTGGATTTTTACGGGTGGAGCAAACACTGGCGTAACGCGCCATGTAGGAGATGCCCTCATCTCGGAACGGTCGCCTAGATTACGAAGTGGCCGTGTGGTCAGCATCGGTATTGCTCCTTGGGGTGTCATAGAGAATCGGGAGACACTGGTAGGATGCGATAAGGACGTGACTTACTTGTCAATCGATCAGCCTCGATCCAAGTTCCAAGTCCTCAACAATCGACACGCTTATTTTCTATTGGCTGACAACGGCACAGTTTGTATACATACAATCTATTTAAAAGTATTTCACACTTTTATAAAGTATGACTTTTTTTTATATTTATAGGTCGTTATGGTGCAGAGCTGGTCCTCAGACGGAAGCTGGAGAAGTATATTTCTAGTCAAAAGATTCCGGCCAGAATTTGCTCTCCGATTCCGGTAGTTTGTCTCGTAATTGAAGGCGGTATGAATACAATCCGGTAACTATACCCCATATTTTGGTCATTTTGAAAGCCACGAGTTAACTGATCGTTTATGGACGTCGTAAATCATAGAACCGTTTTGGATTATGTTACCGATTCACCACCAGTGCCGGTAGTAGTGGTTGAAGGTTCTGGAAGAGCGGCTGACTTGCTAGCCATTGCGTTCAAATATGCTGCAGAAGGATCTTTATATAGCAGTAAATCAAGCGTCATATTGGATGGTATGTTAGAGCCTTTAATGGCAGCGATTCAGCGCACATTCTCCGTCGAACAACTGCAGGCTGAAAAATTGTTGAATGAATTACTCCAATGTGTCAAGAAGAAGCACCTAATTACCATCTTTAAGCCATCTGACTCCGACATCACTGGTAATAGTTTTACAGATATTTTTCACAATCAATGAACTATTCTTAAATATATTATGTTGTTTAACAGGTGACGGCAACGAGCTGGACCATGCCATCCTGAGTGCTCTCTTTCGTTCAAGGCACTTGTCAACTTCTGAGCAGCTCTGTCTAGCTCTCGCTTGGAACCGGGTCGACATCGCACGCTCAGAGATCTTTGTTTATGGTCAAGAATGGGCTGAAGGTGCCCTAGAAGACGCTATGATGGAAGCCCTGGCCAAGAATCGAGTAGATTTTGTAAAGCTACTTCTAGAAGCGGGCGTACAGATGACCAAGTTCCTTACCATTCAACGACTGGAAGAGCTCTATAACTCCAAACACGGATCAGGAAATACTTTAGGTGAAATAATATGCCCAATGGATAAATCAAATTTTTTTTCGGTTTTGTCTCAAGAATTCGACATTTTCTTTTTTCAAATGAACAGGAATGATTAATCACATATTTGAACATATCCGAGCACGATCAGCACGCCTAGCCTATCATGATATGCATTTGTACACTCTTCTTGATATTGGACTTGTTGTTAACATGTTGATGGGCGGTGCTTACAGGTCTACTTACACCCGCCACAAATTCAGGTTGACCTATATGGATATCACCAATACCAACAACAAACGTTCCAGAAAGATATCCGCTCCCCAACAATTTTTCGGGTAATAACCAGATCATCATCTATATTCATTCATATTATTAATTACATTTTTTATTGCCATTTAATATTAGTAATTCGATAACACGCAAGGACACTTCAAATAGTCTCAATGGTGAAAATGACCAACTTGGCAAACCAGATGTTTCTGGCTTCCTATTTTCTCAACCATTCAACGAGCTACTGGTCTGGGCCGTTCTTACAAAGCGACAGGACATGGCCAAATTGATGTGGCAACATGGAGAGGAGGCTCTGGCAAAGGCTCTAGTGGCCAGCAAACTGTACCGGGCTATGGCTAAAGAGGCGGCCGACGACGACTTGGATGTCGGCGTCTACGAAGAAATGCGCCAATATTCAGCTGAATTCGATAAAGAGGCACTTGATTTGCTCGACTATTCTTATCGACAGGTGCGACTTACATCGACATTATACCCAAGATGATAGTTCTATTAGTTATTACGTAACTATCATGATTCAGGATGACGACCTGGCAAAACAGCTACTTACCTGCGATCTTCCCAGCTGGAGCAGGCAGACTTGCCTTCGACTGGCTGTTGCATGTCACCATCGAGAACTTCTCTCTCATCCATGCTCTCAGCTCATACTGGGTGATATCTGGTTTGGTGGATTACGAACTCGTCACGCCTCTAGTCTGCATATTATTTTGGGACTCCTTTTTCCGCCATGGATCCTGCGCCTCGGATTCAAATCTAAGGAGGAACTTGAGCTGTTGCCTCAAACTGAAGAGGAATATTTAATGATCGTATATGCCATTTCTAAAACATTTGTTATCTTTCTTTATAAAGATTTAATGTATTCAGGAAGAGTGGGAAGAAAATACGAGCAAATCTTCACATTCATCTGGCTACTCTTCACCATCAAACTCTCCAAGAAATAGTCTTCGAAGGATCAGTGAAGTACTGGAATCCGACGTCGGCAATCGAGCTTTCTCAACCAATGCCATGAGATCTAGGACGAAGCTATTGACACCCGCATTGGAAACTGCTGAAGGTACAACCATCATGAACAACGACCAACCTGATTCCATTCAAGGAGAAAAAATTCGCGAGTTGGGTATCAGAAGGAAACTTTATGAGTTCTATGCCGCTCCGGTCACTAAATTCTGGTCTTGGTCACTGTCTTACTATGCCTTCCTTGTTGTCTTTACTTACACTTTGCTCATCAGAACACCAGAGACACCTGAATGGAACGAGTAATGCAGTTTCTATATGAATCAATTAACATTCGATAATAATTCAGTACATTTTGATAGATATTTTGTCCTATTGTATCTTGGAACATTCGGATGTGAGAAAATCCGAGAGATTCTTGCAGCAGAACCTGTTAAACTCTCTCACAAGCTGTCCGTCTGGTCTTCTGACACTTGGAACCTACTGGACGCTTCCTTTGTGATAGAAATTTTTATAGCACTGACTATACGCATGCAAGGTGGTTATCTTCTCGATGTGGGCCGCGTTCTCTATGGACTTAACAGCATTTATTGGTAGAATAAAAACAATACCATTCCAATATTTTTGGTAACAAAGCACTTAACTTAAATCATTTTTACAGGTACATTAGAATACTGAAAATCCTAATGGTTTTCAAGTTTCTTGGTCCTTTCGTCCATATGATCGGCAACATGGTGGGAAAGATGATCTACTACGTGGTGTAAGAACTTATTAATTTTGCATTGTATTATAAAGTAAATTACTTATTCACGTCCTGCATCATGCTGCGTAGGTTGATGCTGGTCATGATCCTGTCTTACGGAGTTTTCCGGCAATGCATTTTATTTCCTCACGAACCATTTTGTAAGTTCTATAATTCTAGATATTAACCATATAAGTCCTATACAACTCAAAAATAACTTTTTTATATTCTTTCATTGCCAGCTTGGTGGCTGGTTCGTGACATCTTCTACAAACCTTACTTTATGATCTACGGTGAGGTGTTTGCCGATACCATCGATCCGCCCTGCGGAGACCGAGCTGGTGGTGAGTTCCTACCGGATGCCAATGGCAACCTTACATTACCAAACCCAGATTGGATCGAATGCCAAACTGGACGTTGGCTCAACCCACTCGTCATGACGTGCTACCTACTGGTCTCTTTCGTGCTGCTGCTTAACATGCTCATCGCCGTCTTTAACGATATCTTCGCAAGAACAAGCGCCATTTCACATCAGATCTGGAAGTTCAACCGGTTCGGTGTGGTCATGGAATACGAGCAGAAACCCATTTTACCACCTCCTTTGATAGTCTTTTCTCACCTGTATCTACTCATCAAATGGTGCCGTAGAAGATTTAAAGGTATATGGAAACATTTATTTACTGCTATTAAATCTGTTATTCTAAAAACGGTCGATTTGAATAAAAGGTAAAACGGAATCTTTCGATTACGGTTTGAAACTGTTCCTGGATGAAGACGACCTAGAACGGTTGTACGATTTCGAGGAGGAATGTATGGAAGGCTTGGTTCGAGAAAGGGAGGCTGTTATCCAGTTGAGTACCGACGAACGCGTCCGCCTCATCCGTGAGCGCTTAGACGTAATGGGATCGAAGCTGGATGATACCCAACAAGATCGTATCGGTCACAATGAGAGCCTCCAATCAATCGAACTCCGATTAATGCGTCTTGAAGAGACTGTAGAACAGTTAAACACCAAGAAATCAAGAGATCAACAAGGAACCATCAAAGACCGAGAAAGATTGCTGGACCAGCAAATTGCACGACTGGAACGAGTTTCTCAAACTATCGATGCCGTCCAACAGAGAACCATCAGCAACTCTTCATCTCTAAACCTTCGATCGTCGCCTGTTTCTTTCCAGCGACAGCTAACAGAAGATACCACTAGCCAGTTTGAAAATCTAGGTCTCTTTGAAGAGAATACTGTCAGAAATGATGATAACCAGAATGATCCAGATTCCAGCCTAGATGACGTTCCTGATAGTGCTCAAAATTCAAATAAAATATTCGATTTTCAGCGATCATTAAGTGTGACTGGATCGGTTGAACCAGGATTGGAACTAAGACATCGTCTACGTTACTTATCGGAGCATCATTCAGTAGCTGATGGCAATAGCATTCGCTCTAATCCATCCAGCCCTCAAATCGGCAGTAAGCCTTTAGTATATACGTTCTCAGAGCCTGTCGAAGTTGATTCGGTGAGTCTATCAAGAGAAAATTCAGAGACAAAGAATAGAAGAGCACGATTACAGACGATGCTTTCCTTTCCACCGGATCAACAACTAATTCCCGGAGAAAATGATATGTATCAAGTGCGCCCAAGCTCATCTAGCTATGGCAGCATCCCAGCGACATCTCCGATGGCAACCGAATCAACTTCTATACCTAAAATAGCCCTGCCTGTCATCACGGTCTCAACTGCTCGAAATCGGCCGTGTACTAACACGCTTGCTGCCGCCAATGTTGAAGCAGAGGCCGAACACTTGCGTGAAATTGAATGCGAAGATTACGAAATGATGGAAGGTGATTTCATTGAAATTTTATATTTGAATATCCAGCCAAAATCTTTTAAACCTTTATTGAATTTAGACATAATAAGTCAGAGACTCTGTCAGGACTCAGAAAATGAGAACCATACAGAATTCCAACAGGTATGATTGGTTCATTATCTTTTAGGTTTCATCATAAATATCAACAGTTACTTTAACTGCATTCCAGGAAATGATCACCGTATCGAATGTGCAAGATAGTGAGCAGCCACCGTTCATAAATAAGAAGGAAGAAAAAAATAGCATGAAGAAACCAACTCGAGAACGGCGGTTACCCACCACAGAGCCGATTAAACACGATGAGCTGTTAGCCGATACGATCCCAATGGTTCCTTTAATGCAAAAATTAGACAATGAGGCTATTGTGATCAATCTGGAAGATGTACATCAGCTGTGATTACTCGTTAAATAGTTTTGTTATGAAGAACGATTTATTCCGTATCTTTAGTAGTATTTGTACCTCTAC
Organism: Chydorus sphaericus; assembly: GCA_030141595.1. Classification (NCBI taxonomy): domain Eukaryota; kingdom Metazoa; phylum Arthropoda; class Branchiopoda; order Diplostraca; family Chydoridae; genus Chydorus; species Chydorus sphaericus. Next base: position 4,409,981 of record CM057927.1, read on the forward strand.
TTCCACCTGTATATTGTGTCATCTACTTCTTTAAACTGGAATAATAAAAGTGATTAAGCTATAGTAGGTCTATGCACATCAATTCACAGTCATCACAGTCAATTTTTTGGCAATTGATTTCCCTGCTAAATTTAATATGACGATGGGTTAACCAATGAAAAAGCAAGAATGTTTGCCTTCTTATCTTGGGTACCATCTAGCAAAGCATTTGTTCTATAGATAAGAATAGCCAATTAGAAATAAGGAACATGCCTGTCTTGACTCTGAGACTCCTCCCTGCCAACCATCCAGATGGTGATGATGCGTCAGTGCTTTTCTCAGTATAGAAAGAGTACCTATCTGAAAATAAGCTATACCGTCGTCTGCATTCATCTGGAGAACTCCTAATCCCTTGTACAATCAAGCCGTAAGTGGAAAGGCAAATTACAATATTTGAAGTTTCTTGTACCTGTATACCGTGGCATCTTAAGTTAAGATGAGTCCCTCCTTATTTTTTATTCAATCCGTTTTGATGAGGTTTCTATTCATCATCACCTTTACCGAGCCCACTGCGTCGTCATCAGCATCTGATGCTGATTATAATAATTCTACTCGAGAATAATTCGAACTTTATTTGAGTTCAAAAATTAAGCTTGATCAAGGTCTTTGCTGACATAGAACCTAGCCAGTATTTTATAGGAACAGTCTTCAGAGGAAGATCCCGAGTCGCAATCAGGATGCTTCTGTTGCACCAAGCACCATTACCAAACTGCTCCACGAGCGCTTCGGCAACGTCTAAAGTCTAAAGGACCATCCTCTGGGGAGCTTATTCACCATAAATGACAAAGAAGGTGCTAGAGATTTAGTTGTCAATGAACAGGAGGTAAAAAAAATTGTGGAAAATAAAAAGAAAGAGCCATCGGAGATCGATGGTGATTAATCATCGCAATGCCAAAATCATACAAGAGAAGATTGTCAGCAGGGCTCAAGATTATAATTCAAGAATGTTTTCGGGTCGTAAACCTGTGGTTTATACGGCCATTACCAATACACCGGGAACAGCCAACACCTTCGGTAGTCCACCTCGTCCCTCAACGCCTGATCAAGATCAACTCAATGTCTGGCAAAAAAGAATAAATAGCGAATTGTTGTTTGCAACTCATGATTTTTGGAAAAACCATATTTTTCATACCGTTCCAATAGCTGTTGATATTATATTCATGTAAAATGTTGACTGCTATAACTAGTGCTGGAGTACAGTTTTGGCTATCGTGTTCATGTAAAACCCCATTAAATTGTGTATATAATCCAATGCACCAGTTAATAAACGTAGATTTTAGCAGCATATTTTTTTTATTGTGTTATTTCATCTTTTACCCTTGCTCCTTAACATCTATTTTTTCAAAGTGAATTGAATAAAAGATACACAATTTAATAGTTTAAAAATTAGACAAACGGAGAGTATATTTGTAAGTTAGAAAGTTAGAAACTCTAACAGCCGATCAAAGAATTCAATATTTTATTTATTTAGAAAAGATCTAAATTGACCAAAACTATTTTCGAAGTTTCAAAAATAAATTATCGAAAGGTTTTTAGCTAGGTATGTTTTTCCAAAAACGGCAAAATTTAAAATATTTAAAAATATATATATATAAATTTCTAATTATTACTAATTATAAAATTAACAAAAAACGGCTATGACAATGCACGTTGTTCAGAGGACGAGGATGACTGAATTTGAAAATGTTATTAGGCATAATATATGCAAAAGATTTGGAGATTATGGAAAAGAAATAAGATAACCAGCAATCATTTAAGGTATTGGCATTATGTCAATGAGATGGTGGTGCAAAAATATTGTGGACTTCAGCCTTTAGGTATGTATTACTGGTCGATAATGACTAAGTCAGGGATGCAGGCGGTACAAGCACCGAAGTGCGACCGATTTCACCTTTACCGCTCTAATTGAGCTTAGAGACGGTAGTCTCGATCGATTTCATTATTCATTAAGTTTCTATCCAATCCAAGAAAAATTTATAAAACTCATTTAAATGAATAAATCTATGTTATCAATATAAACCTAAGAAAATAGAGGGTGAATGGATAAAGAAAGAGGTATTTTTGGGTTCATTTTTTATTTATTTATCAGATAACACGTAAATAAGTATTTATTTATGTGTGGAATAAATTAATTTGACTGCTTGGAAATGTAATGTCATGATTGTGGTCCGGCGACAGTGGGCCTTTTGGTCATAATATCTTTAGTGGAAACGTCAGAATATCTTAGCACTTCGTCAGAATATCTTGCTCCTCCCCAGTTTCATAAATTATGTTAAGTAGGTGAGATATTGTGACGAGAAAATCTAACGGCCCCCACACAATATCTACCTGATTATAATTTTCACAAATTATGATAAGTGGTTAAGATACTGCGACGGCTTAATAAGACACAGCATAGTTTTTCAGATGCTCCTGATCTTCCATACGGTAATTATTATAAGCTAATAGTGCTAGGTATCAATTACCCACACAAAAATAGATATTACGAATTCCACTTCGTTTTATCATGGCTATTATCGAATCTTTGTCACATTAATTTTCAGAATCCCTTCGGGAACCTCGTAGCGTTGAGCGCGCTGCGAACAGCCAATATACTTTTCTTCACCCTTAAGTCTAATCGGAATCAATCACAATTAACATTTTTGGTGAGACTTTGAATCGAACTAATTCTAAATAATAGAACAACACTAAAATTAAAAATTTATTCTGAGTTTTGTTTAAATAATATTTTGACTAAGATAAAAAGGCGAGCTTAGCTCCTGTCTCTTTTATAAGAAAACAAACGCCACTAGCAGAAAGCGGGGAAAATGTAGCCAGACTTTAAATCTCGCCCCAGTTCAAACTCCCATCGACTTGGCTCCTTTAATTTCACCTGCTGATGATTATCTTGGCTCCTTTGTAGATCTCCATGAACAACCAATTGATTCAGGAAGTAATCGCCAACTAAATGACTGACAAATATGTTTCAATGGTTCACAAATATCCTTTCATGCTTAAACTTTAATTCAATAGCTATAACACAACTTTACTTTCGAGCGACTCTTTAACGCTTCATTCTTGTTGATACAGCGCGCAGAAACCGACTGAATTATCTTTTACTTCAGACCATTTAATTTTTTTTATTTGGGCCTAAAATTAAAATTAAACATATTGTAAAGAATTCCTTTACCTTAAGAACTGCCCTTCCTGAATACACTATTCGAATAATCCAAGTAGATAATTGAGGGACACAAACTTGATTTTATTCTGACACTTTCAGCCTTTACATCAATAAACACATGTTCAATCGAAATCTGAGCGAGATCGTAGGGGCCTACTGCACCAGTCGGGAGGGGGCCGGACGGCCCACGACGTTGCCATACTTCTTATTGCGGAGAATCCGCAACACATATTCTGTGATACCTATGTTACCTTACGTTGCTTTCGGAAAATAAATACACATTGATTTAAGAAGGATTCGAAATTTACGCTTGAAATTGAGTCTTTGAATCAGATTCATTTTTTATTTTTTAAAAATTAATCTTTCAGTTAGTCTTGATACAGATTTGAAGGGGTCCAAAAAATCGAATCTAATGCGACTAACGCCAGACCTGAATCTTTGTTTCACTGTTCATTAGTGGTACATTAATGTCAAGAATATGAATAATGTAATGGTTGCTGGATCGATGTGAAAATTCAAACTTCCACCCAGAGATTTCCAGAATCCAGGCAATCGAAATGACTCGTGTTTATTTAATTCACAGGTGTTGCAGCAAATGTAGATTTTTCACGAGAAACGTGCATTTTTATTTGATTAACTGTTGATTTTTCAGTACTCATTCCAATCGTTTCTAGCATCTATGCAGCGTCAGTGTTAAGGCAGATGTTTCAAGATGATCTCACCTTGGGCAGATGTTTTAGGGCGCAGTGCGCCACATCATCATCGTGCTGTGTAAAGATATAGCTTACTCTTAGTATTTAAAGACAGATTTTTCCGCTTCGTCTTCATCAGTTGCCGAGCAGCGTCGAAAAAACCACAACGATGAAAACCAAGGTTACGGTAAGTTAGTTTTTTAAACACTATTAAAAAATGGGTATAGCTACTGCGCTGATATAAAATTCGTTCATTACGTTACATTCAGGTCGGAATAGTTTTTCTTGTAGCCGTCGTCACTACTACGGCGACTATTCAACTAACCCGCTTTAGTAATGAAGAAATCACTCTAGCATTAAAGAAAATATTTCCTGGTTTTGAATTAGGTCTGTGAAAGTGCAATTACTTTTTAGTAGCTTCTAGAGGGTTCCTACTATAACTTTACAATAAAAAAAATATTCTCCTTTTTTTCTTGTTTAGGTAAAGCTTGTGAAAACAAGGCCGATTGTCCTGATATATTGAACAAGAAAAAAGATTGCTTTTTTGTTAAAACTAGGGGGAAATTGTGTCATTACAGATATAACTAATCTTAAAATACCGTACAACATACATGATTCGCAACCAAAACTTCTGATACCCAGCAATCAGCATCCTCTACAGACAACAATAAAAGATAAAATTCTGATGGCCATTGTTGTCTTGTTGATGCAGAAATAACAACAAGTGTGCATAAATTTATACAATTGGCTATTTTGCAGACTATTATACTGCTATTCCGTCACATGCATTCTTCGATTTCAAAATAAATTAAGTTTAGAAGCATCGAACATATGAACGTTTCTTTAATTTTTATACATGCCCTATTATTGCAGAGATTCGTAGTAAGGTCTAAGCAGCTATAGTTGTTCAAATTTGAGACGATAGTAATAAGGTAGCTGGTTGCGGATAAAACAACTCAATAAGCTCAATAAAATATGTGACGAATTTTAGGTTGATAACGTGTTGAGAGTGAATATAATCATAAGAGTGTTAACTCTGAGTTCACTTGATTATATTGACACACATTAGAAATAGAATAATACAAGCACGGATCTGGGATGACTGATACGTCTGAGTAACAAGGGTGAACTAACTGGTCTGGGTATGATGAGGAAAGAGGGAGGAGGGTGGAAGCATCTTAAATTTCAAGTCAGCATTGCCATATCTCACATAACGCGACTGTGATCGGTTAATTAGCATACTGATATATTCACCGCAAGGTCTTGGTTATTATCTCGAATGAGCCAAGGCAATCCATTAATTGTTGCTTTGTACCTTTTAACCGGGTAACTTGAGACAAAACTGTCGATTTTTTTCTGTCTTTTTCTGAAGAATTTCTGTTTGAAATCGAAATTTGAAAAATTAAAAATACCTATGGTAGAGTTTGGCATTCTGAACAAAATTGTTTACTCGGATTTCTCCTAAGACGGAACTATATATTTTTAAAAATTCAGTGAGAGTACTGTCTGAAATTACCATCCGAGTCGGGTAACTTAAGACATGTGTATTTCTTATGCAAATGTCAGAACACCAATATCTTGAGTATCTAACTAGATCGTTTCAAAATATTTGAGGGGATGAATTGCACATACACGACTAAGATATTTGTAGCTTTTCAAACAAATTTGTAAAGAAATATGCCATTTTCGGGTATCTCTTTTGGCAGCTTCATGACGACTTGATTTCCACTGATGTAAGCCTCGTCTTTCCTCTTGAGAAACGCAAGAAGACCCTTTTTCTTTTTTCGTAGACAGCTCCATTATCTTCTTCTTCTTCCCTTCTTCTTCTTTGATTCCTGTATCAATTGCGACAAGGAAGGATTTGGGTTACACGAAGACAACACGGATGAAAGCTGTTCAGACGACGATGATATGAAAGCGAAGAAGACCAAGATTGTGAACATGTTGATAATGAATAAAAATTTGAAATCTCTTTGATCTTGAGTTTGAGTTGTGATTCTGCAATACAAAAAGGTTGCCCAATAGGGTAGATTAAGAAAAAAAAAGTTATTTAAAGTCTCTAACTCGATCATGAAATCACTTTATTTTCTCCTTATAGCATGCTTAAGAACAGCACACTACTACAATTTTTAAATCACATCGACATTTTGTGAACGGAAAGTGTAATAGGGACTTATCTCTCAACCACAATAACATTTTGAATGTAATTTTAGGGGGTTGTCAAGTAAGATGGCGGGCGGAAAGAAAGCGCGCGGCCCCCGTTGACATAAGACGCCGGTTATGGTCATAAGGGTCCGGTTAAATTTTAGTTTGTTTTTTTTTGCACAAATTTTTTATGATACATTCATCGAAGAAGTAAGTAATTGGACGTTTTTTTCTTATTTTTCCCCTTTTTTCCTTATTTATGGCCTTATTTTTTCATAAGCCAATCAAAACGCACCGTTACGGAAAAATAAGGCCTTACATGAAAAAATAAGAAAAATAAGTGGTCGTGTAAACGAAGCTTAAATTGACCAAAACTTTTTTGGAAGTTTCAAAATAAATTATAAAAAGGTTTCGAGATATAGCTAGGTATATTTATCCAAAAACGACAAAATAAAAAAAAAAAAATATATATATATATATATATATATATATATATAAATTTCTAATTATTACTAATTATAAAATTAACAAAAAACGGCTATGACAATGCACGTTGTTCAGAGGACGAGGATGACTGAATTTGAAAATGTTATTAGGCATAATATATGCAAAAGATTTGGAGATTATGGAAAAGAAATAAGATAACCAGCAATCATTTAAGGTATTGGCATTATGTCAATGAGATGGTGGTGCAAAAATATTGTGGACTTCAGCCTTTAGGTATGTATTACTGGTCGATAATGACTAAGTCAGGGATGCAGGCGGTACAAGCACCGAAGTGCGACCGATTTCACCTTTACCGCTCTAATTGAGCTTAGAGACGGTAGTCTCGATCGATTTCATTATTCATTAAGTTTCTATCCAATCCAAGAAAAATTTATAAAACTCATTTAAATGAATAAATCTATGTTATCAATATAAACCTAAGAAAATAGAGGGTGAATGGATAAAGAAAGAGGTATTTTTGGGTTCATTTTTTATTTATTTATCAGATAACACGTAAATAAGTATTTATTTATGTGTGGAATAAATTAATTTGACTGCTTGGAAATGTAATGTCATGATTGTGGTCCGGCGACAGTGGGCCTTTTGGTCATAATATCTTTAGTGGAAACGTCAGAATATCTTAGCACTTCGTCAGAATATCTTGCTCCTCCCCAGTTTCATAAATTATGTTAAGTAGGTGAGATATTGTGACGAGAAAATCTAACGGCCCCCACACAATATCTACCTGATTATAATTTTCACAAATTATGATAAGTGGTTAAGATACTGCGACGGCTTAATAAGACACAGCATAGTTTTTCAGATGCTCCTGATCTTCCATACGGTAATTATTATAAGCTAATAGTGCTAGGTATCAATTACCCACACAAAAATAGATATTACGAATTCCACTTCGTTTTATCATGGCTATTATCGAATCTTTGTCACATTAATTTTCAGAATCCCTTCGGGAACCTCGTAGCGTTGAGCGCGCTGCGAACAGCCAATATACTTTTCTTCACCCTTAAGTCTAATCGGAATCAATCACAATTAACATTTTTGGTGAGACTTTGAATCGAACTAATTCTAAATAATAGAACAACACTAAAATTAAAAATTTATTCTGAGTTTTGTTTAAATAATATTTTGACTAAGATAAAAAGGCGAGCTTAGCTCCTGTCTCTTTTATAAGAAAACAAACGCCACTAGCAGAAAGCGGGGAAAATGTAGCCAGACTTTAAATCTCGCCCCAGTTCAAACTCCCATCGACTTGGCTCCTTTAATTTCACCTGCTGATGATTATCTTGGCTCCTTTGTAGATCTCCATGAACAACCAATTGATTCAGGAAGTAATCGCCAACTAAATGACTGACAAATATGTTTCAATGGTTCACAAATATCCTTTCATGCTTAAACTTTAATTCAATAGCTATAACACAACTTTACTTTCGAGCGACTCTTTAACGCTTCATTCTTGTTGATACAGCGCGCAGAAACCGACTGAATTATCTTTTACTTCAGACCATTTAATTTTTTTTATTTGGGCCTAAAATTAAAATTAAACATATTGTAAAGAATTCCTTTACCTTAAGAACTGCCCTTCCTGAATACACTATTCGAATAATCCAAGTAGATAATTGAGGGACACAAACTTGATTTTATTCTGACACTTTCAGCCTTTACATCAATAAACACATGTTCAATCGAAATCTGAGCGAGATCGTAGGGGCCTACTGCACCAGTCGGGAGGGGGCCGGACGGCCCACGACGTTGCCATACTTCTTATTGCGGAGAATCCGCAACACATATTCTGTGATACCTATGTTACCTTACGTTGCTTTCGGAAAATAAATACACATTGATTTAAGAAGGATTCGAAATTTACGCTTGAAATTGAGTCTTTGAATCAGATTCATTTTTTATTTTTTAAAAATTAATCTTTCAGTTAGTCTTGATACAGATTTGAAGGGGTCCAAAAAATCGAATCTAATGCGACTAACGCCAGACCTGAATCTTTGTTTCACTGTTCATTAGTGGTACATTAATGTCAAGAATATGAATAATGTAATGGTTGCTGGATCGATGTGAAAATTCAAACTTCCACCCAGAGATTTCCAGAATCCAGGCAATCGAAATGACTCGTGTTTATTTAATTCACAGGTGTTGCAGCAAATGTAGATTTTTCACGAGAAACGTGCATTTTTATTTGATTAACTGTTGATTTTTCAGTACTCATTCCAATCGTTTCTAGCATCTATGCAGCGTCAGTGTTAAGGCAGATGTTTCAAGATGATCTCACCTTGGGCAGATGTTTTAGGGCGCAGTGCGCCACATCATCATCGTGCTGTGTAAAGATATAGCTTACTCTTAGTATTTAAAGACAGATTTTTCCGCTTCGTCTTCATCAGTTGCCGAGCAGCGTCGAAAAAACCACAACGATGAAAACCAAGGTTACGGTAAGTTAGTTTTTTAAACACTATTAAAAAATGGGTATAGCTACTGCGCTGATATAAAATTCGTTCATTACGTTACATTCAGGTCGGAATAGTTTTTCTTGTAGCCGTCGTCACTACTACGGCGACTATTCAACTAACCCGCTTTAGTAATGAAGAAATCACTCTAGCATTAAAGAAAATATTTCCTGGTTTTGAATTAGGTCTGTGAAAGTGCAATTACTTTTTAGTAGCTTCTAGAGGGTTCCTACTATAACTTTACAATAAAAAAAATATTCTCCTTTTTTTCTTGTTTAGGTAAAGCTTGTGAAAACAAGGCCGATTGTCCTGATATATTGAACAAGAAAAAAGATTGCTTTTTTGTTAAAACTAGGGGGAAATTGTGTCATTACAGATATAACTAATCTTAAAATACCGTACAACATACATGATTCGCAACCAAAACTTCTGATACCCAGCAATCAGCATCCTCTACAGACAACAATAAAAGATAAAATTCTGATGGCCATTGTTGTCTTGTTGATGCAGAAATAACAACAAGTGTGCATAAATTTATACAATTGGCTATTTTGCAGACTATTATACTGCTATTCCGTCACATGCATTCTTCGATTTCAAAATAAATTAAGTTTAGAAGCATCGAACATATGAACGTTTCTTTAATTTTTATACATGCCCTATTATTGCAGAGATTCGTAGTAAGGTCTAAGCAGCTATAGTTGTTCAAATTTGAGACGATAGTAATAAGGTAGCTGGTTGCGGATAAAACAACTCAATAAGCTCAATAAAATATGTGACGAATTTTAGGTTGATAACGTGTTGAGAGTGAATATAATCATAAGAGTGTTAACTCTGAGTTCACTTGATTATATTGACACACATTAGAAATAGAATAATACAAGCACGGATCTGGGATGACTGATACGTCTGAGTAACAAGGGTGAACTAACTGGTCTGGGTATGATGAGGAAAGAGGGAGGAGGGTGGAAGCATCTTAAATTTCAAGTCAGCATTGCCATATCTCACATAACGCGACTGTGATCGGTTAATTAGCATACTGATATATTCACCGCAAGGTCTTGGTTATTATCTCGAATGAGCCAAGGCAATCCATTAATTGTTGCTTTGTACCTTTTAACCGGGTAACTTGAGACAAAACTGTCGATTTTTTTCTGTCTTTTTCTGAAGAATTTCTGTTTGAAATCGAAATTTGAAAAATTAAAAATACCTATGGTAGAGTTTGGCATTCTGAACAAAATTGTTTACTCGGATTTCTCCTAAGACGGAACTATATATTTTTAAAAATTCAGTGAGAGTACTGTCTGAAATTACCATCCGAGTCGGGTAACTTAAGACATGTGTATTTCTTATGCAAATGTCAGAACACCAATATCTTGAGTATCTAACTAGATCGTTTCAAAATATTTGAGGGGATGAATTGCACATACACGACTAAGATATTTGTAGCTTTTCAAACAAATTTGTAAAGAAATATGCCATTTTCGGGTATCTCTTTTGGCAGCTTCATGACGACTTGATTTCCACTGATGTAAGCCTCGTCTTTCCTCTTGAGAAACGCAAGAAGACCCTTTTTCTTTTTTCGTAGACAGCTCCATTATCTTCTTCTTCTTCCCTTCTTCTTCTTTGATTCCTGTATCAATTGCGACAAGGAAGGATTTGGGTTACACGAAGACAACACGGATGAAAGCTGTTCAGACGACGATGATATGAAAGCGAAGAAGACCAAGATTGTGAACATGTTGATAATGAATAAAAATTTGAAATCTCTTTGATCTTGAGTTTGAGTTGTGATTCTGCAATACAAAAAGGTTGCCCAATAGGGTAGATTAAGAAAAAAAAGTTATTTAAAGTCTCTAACTCGATCATGAAATCACTTTATTTTCTCCTTATAGCATGCTTAAGAACAGCACACTACTACAATTTTTAAATCACATCGACATTTTGTGAACGGAAAGTGTAATAGGGACTTATCTCTCAACCACAATAACATTTTGAATGTAATTTTAGGGGGTTGTCAAGTAAGATGGCGGGCGGAAAGAAAGCGCGCGGCCCCCGTTGACATAAGACGCCGGTTATGGTCATAAGGGTCCGGTTAAATTTTAGTTTGTTTTTTTTTTGCACAAATTTTTTATGATACATTCATCGAAGAAGTAAGTAATTGGACGTTTTTTCTTATTTTTCCCCTTTTTTCCTTATTTATGGCCTTATTTTTTCATAAGCCAATCAAAACGCACCGTTACGGAAAAATAAGGCCTTACATGAAAAAATAAGAAAAATAAGTGGTCGTGTAAACGAAGCTTAAATTGACCAAAACTTTTTTGGAAGTTTCAAAATAAATTATAAAAAGGTTTCGAGATATAGCTAGGTATATTTATCCAAAAACGACAAAATAAAAAAAAAAAATATATATATATATATATATATATAAATTTCTAATTATTACTAATTATAATATTAACAAAAAACGGCTATGACAATGCACGTTGTTCAGAGGACGAGGATGACTGAATTTGAAAATGTTATTAGGCATAATATATGCAAAAGATTTGGAGATTATGGAAAAGAAATAAGATAACCAGCAATCATTTAAGGTATTGGCATTATGTCAATGAGATGGTGGTGCAAAAATATTGTGGACTTCAGCCTTTAGGTATGTATTACTGGTCGATAATGACTAAGTCAGGGATGCAGGCGGTACAAGCACCGAAGTGCGACCGATTTCACCTTTACCGCTCTAATTGAGCTTAGAGACGGTAGTCTCGATCGATTTCATTATTCATTAAGTTTCTATCCAATCCAAGAAAAATTTATAAAACTCATTTAAATGAATAAATCTATGTTATCAATATAAACCTAAGAAAATAGAGGGTGAATGGATAAAGAAAGAGGTATTTTTGGGTTCATTTTTTATTTATTTATCAGATAACACGTAAATAAGTATTTATTTATGTGTGGAATAAATTAATTTGACTGCTTGGAAATGTAATGTCATGATTGTGGTCCGGCGACAGTGGGCCTTTTGGTCATAATATCTTTAGTGGAAACGTCAGAATATCTTAGCACTTCGTCAGAATATCTTGCTCCTCCCCAGTTTCATAAATTATGTTAAGTAGGTGAGATATTGTGACGAGAAAATCTAACGGCCCCCACACAATATCTACCTGATTATAATTTTCACAAATTATGATAAGTGGTTAAGATACTGCGACGGCTTAATAAGACACAGCATAGTTTTTCAGATGCTCCTGATCTTCCATACGGTAATTATTATAAGCTAATAGTGCTAGGTATCAATTACCCACACAAAAATAGATATTACGAATTCCACTTCGTTTTATCATGGCTATTATCGAATCTTTGTCACATTAATTTTCAGAATCCCTTCGGGAACCTCGTAGCGTTGAGCGCGCTGCGAACAGCCAATATACTTTTCTTCACCCTTAAGTCTAATCGGAATCAATCACAATTAACATTTTTGGTGAGACTTTGAATCGAACTAATTCTAAATAATAGAACAACACTAAAATTAAAAATTTATTCTGAGTTTTGTTTAAATAATATTTTGACTAAGATAAAAAGGCGAGCTTAGCTCCTGTCTCTTTTATAAGAAAACAAACGCCACTAGCAGAAAGCGGGGAAAATGTAGCCAGACTTTAAATCTCGCCCCAGTTCAAACTCCCATCGACTTGGCTCCTTTAATTTCACCTGCTGATGATTATCTTGGCTCCTTTGTAGATCTCCATGAACAACCAATTGATTCAGGAAGTAATCGCCAACTAAATGACTGACAAATATGTTTCAATGGTTCACAAATATCCTTTCATGCTTAAACTTTAATTCAATAGCTATAACACAACTTTACTTTCGAGCGACTCTTTAACGCTTCATTCTTGTTGATACAGCGCGCAGAAACCGACTGAATTATCTTTTACTTCAGACCATTTAATTTTTTTTATTTGGGCCTAAAATTAAAATTAAACATATTGTAAAGAATTCCTTTACCTTAAGAACTGCCCTTCCTGAATACACTATTCGAATAATCCAAGTAGATAATTGAGGGACACAAACTTGATTTTATTCTGACACTTTCAGCCTTTACATCAATAAACACATGTTCAATCGAAATCTGAGCGAGATCGTAGGGGCCTACTGCACCAGTCGGGAGGGGGCCGGACGGCCCACGACGTTGCCATACTTCTTATTGCGGAGAATCCGCAACACATATTCTGTGATACCTATGTTACCTTACGTTGCTTTCGGAAAATAAATACACATTGATTTAAGAAGGATTCGAAATTTACGCTTGAAATTGAGTCTTTGAATCAGATTCATTTTTTATTTTTTAAAAATTAATCTTTCAGTTAGTCTTGATACAGATTTGAAGGGGTCCAAAAAATCGAATCTAATGCGACTAACGCCAGACCTGAATCTTTGTTTCACTGTTCATTAGTGGTACATTAATGTCAAGAATATGAATAATGTAATGGTTGCTGGATCGATGTGAAAATTCAAACTTCCACCCAGAGATTTCCAGAATCCAGGCAATCGAAATGACTCGTGTTTATTTAATTCACAGGTGTTGCAGCAAATGTAGATTTTTCACGAGAAACGTGCATTTTTATTTGATTAACTGTTGATTTTTCAGTACTCATTCCAATCGTTTCTAGCATCTATGCAGCGTCAGTGTTAAGGCAGATGTTTCAAGATGATCTCACCTTGGGCAGATGTTTTAGGGCGCAGTGCGCCACATCATCATCGTGCTGTGTAAAGATATAGCTTACTCTTATGGCGTTTTCCATTGGTAGGGTAGATTCTCAGATTCTTGTGAATCCGTCAAAAAACGTATTCCATTGGTAGGGTAAGAGTTGGATTCGTATATTCCATTGGGCGATTAAATCTGGGAATCTGGACGGATTCTCAAGAATCTCAACCCGAGTCCCCGACTCGGTTTCAGATTCTCTACTCGGATTTTCTGCTGCCTAGATGCATATTTTTGACGAAAGTCGTCTGCTAGCAACTTTTTATTTTTTTTTTTAGCTGCTCTTGAGCAGACGACACATTTCGGATTCGGGATTCGAGGAGAAAAACAAGTTCCATTGAGATTGTGGGATTCGAGAAGAATCAGATTTCTATGAGACCAGAATCCAATTTTAGGATTAATCTCTTACCCTACCAATGGAAAACGCCATTAGTATTTAAAGACAGATTTTTCCGCTTCGTCTTCATCAGTTGCCGAGCAGCGTCGAAAAAACCACAACGATGAAAACCAAGGTTACGGTAAGTTAGTTTTTTAAACACTATTAAAAAATGGGTATAGCTACTGCGCTGATATAAAATTCGTTCATTACGTTACATTCAGGTCGGAATAGTTTTTCTTGTAGCCGTCGTCACTACTATGGCGACTATTCAACTAACCCGCGTTAGTAATGAAGAAATCACTCTAGCATTAAAGAAAATATTTCCTGGTTTTGAATTAGGTCTGTGAAAGTGCAATTACTTTTTAGTAGCTTCTAGAGGGTTCCTACTATAACTTTACAATAAAAAAAATATTCTCCTTTTTTTCTTGTTTAGGTAAAGCTTGTGAAAACAAGGCCGATTGTCCTGATATATTGAACAAGAAAAAAGATTGCTTTTTTGTTAAAACTAGGGGGAAATTGTGTCATTACAGATATAACTAATCTTAAAATACCGTACAACATACATGATTCGCAACCAAAACTTCTGATACCCAGCAATCAGCATCCTCTACAGACAACAATAAAAGATAAAATTCTGATGGCCATTGTTGTCTTGTTGATGCAGAAATAACAACAAGTGTGCATAAATTTATACAATTGGCTATTTTGCAGACTATTATACTGCTATTCCGTCACATGCATTCTTCGATTTCAAAATAAATTAAGTTTAGAAGCATCGAACATATGAACGTTTCTTTAATTTTTATACATGCCCTATTATTGCAGAGATTCGTAGTAAGGTCTAAGCAGCTATAGTTGTTCAAATTTGAGACGATAGTAATAAGGTAGCTGGTTGCGGATAAAACAACTCAATAAGCTCAATAAAATATGTGACGAATTTTAGGTTGATAACGTGTTGAGAGTGAATATAATCATAAGAGTGTTAACTCTGAGTTCACTTGATTATATTGACACACATTAGAAATAGAATAATACAAGCACGGATCTGGGATGACTGATACGTCTGAGTAACAAGGGTGAACTAACTGGTCTGGGTATGATGAGGAAAGAGGGAGGAGGGTGGAAGCATCTTAAATTTCAAGTCAGCATTGCCATATCTCACATAACGCGACTGTGATCGGTTAATTAGCATACTGATATATTCACCGCAAGGTCTTGGTTATTATCTCGAATGAGCCAAGGCAATCCATTAATTGTTGCTTTGTACCTTTTAACCGGGTAACTTGAGACAAAACTGTCGATTTTTTTCTGTCTTTTTCTGAAGAATTTCTGTTTGAAATCGAAATTTGAAAAATTAAAAATACCTATGGTAGAGTTTGGCATTCTGAACAAAATTGTTTACTCGGATTTCTCCTAAGACGGAACTATATATTTTTAAAAATTCAGTGAGAGTACTGTCTGAAATTACCATCCGAGTCGGGTAACTTAAGACATGTGTATTTCTTATGCAAATGTCAGAACACCAATATCTTGAGTATCTAACTAGATCGTTTCAAAATATTTGAGGGGATGAATTGCACATACACGACTAAGATATTTGTAGCTTTTCAAACAAATTTGTAAAGAAATATGCCATTTTCGGGTATCTCTTTTGGCAGCTTCATGACGACTTGATTTCCACTGATGTAAGCCTCGTCTTTCCTCTTGAGAAACGCAAGAAGACCCTTTTTCTTTTTTCGTAGACAGCTCCATTATCTTCTTCTTCTTCCCTTCTTCTTCTTTGATTCCTGTATCAATTGCGACAAGGAAGGATTTGGGTTACACGAAGACAACACGGATGAAAGCTGTTCAGACGACGATGATATGAAAGCGAAGAAGACCAAGATTGTGAACATGTTGATAATGAATAAAAATTTGAAATCTCTTTGATCTTGAGTGTGAGTTGTGATTCTGCAATACAAATATAATTTTAGGGGGTTGTCAAGTAAGATGGCGGGCGGAAAGAAAGCGTGCGGCCCCCGTTGACATAAGACGCCGGTTATGGTCATAAGGGTCCGGTTAAATTTTAGTTTGTTTTTTTTTTTGCACAAATTTTTTATGATACATTCATCGAAGAAGTAAGTAATTGGACTTTTTTTCTTATTTTTCCCCTTATTTCCTTATTTATGGCCTTATTTTTTTCATAAGCCAATCAAAACGCACCGTTACGGAAAAATAAGGCCTTACATGAAAAAAATAAGAAAAGTAAGTGGTCGTGTAAACGAAGCTTAAATTGACCAAAATTTTTTTCGAAGTTTCAAAATAAATTATAAAAAGGTTTCGAGATATAGCTAGGTATATTTATCCAAAAACGACAAAATAAATAAAAAAAAATATATATATATATATATATATATATAAATTTCTAATTATTACTAATTATAAAATTAATAAAAAACGGCTATGACAATGCACGTTGTGGGTTAATAAAATCAGAGGACGAGGATGACTGAATTTGAAAATGTTATTAGGCATAATACATTGCAAAAGATTTGGAGATTATGGAAAAGAAATAAGATAACCAGCAATCATTTAAGGTATTGGCATTATGTCAATGAGATGGTGGTGCAAAAATATTGTGGACGTTAGCCTTTAGGTATGTATTATTGGTCGATAATGACTAAGTCAGGGATGCAGGCGGTACAAGCACCGAAGTGCTTTATAAAGCTCATTTAAATGAACAAATCTATGTTATTAATATAAACCTTAGAAAATAGAGATAAAGAAAGGGGTATTTTTGGGTTCACTTTTTTTTTATTTATCAGATTACACGTAAATAAGTATATATAATTATGTCTTGAATAAATGAATTTGGCTGCTTGGAAATGTAATGTCATGATTGTAAAATATGATAGACATAATATAATTTTAATGCATACTTTTTACTTTGACTTTTTGAAGCACATTTTGAGTTTCAACTTGCACCATGATTCCTATATTTTTCCTAAAAATTTGTATTCCTAAAAATGTAACTTGATTTTTAAAATTATGGTGAACTTATGAATGAACTTTAGTTCCGCAGCGATAATCCACAAACCGATGTTGTTCACGAATATTATTTGAATTTGATATAGAAAGAGCTTCAAACACTTGAAAACAGATGGCGTCACTTCCAATGTTGTTATTTGGATTTGACAGCTCCAACCTGCTCTCGCTGCTGTCAATGTTTTTTGCCTTTTTTAAAATAATATTTTACTTGTGAATTCACAATTTTACTAGTTTATAATTAGAATGAACATTGAGGAGAAGCTTTTAGAGTACCGTCGTCGCAAAGAAAAGGAAAAAGAAGCCGAGCTTCTCGCTGCCAAACCGATCTGGGAACGAGTCCTATTACCCGGAAAACTCTCAACTGTCATCAAATCCTACAATAATAATAACAACCAAACACCAGATGTGCCACAGAACCCACCAGCAAATGGTGATTCAAACTGTTCCAGTGATACAGCCTTCCAATCTCCAAAAGAAGCTGATGAAATCTCCAGCCTCCGGGAAAGGAAATCTGCACGCAGCAAACCAAGATTGCATAAAAGTGTTCCACCAACCCCAAAAGATGTAAATAACTTTCAAAACCATATCTATCTTTCAGTAACCAATAATTAATTATTTCTAGGCTGATGTAGAACCAGAATCATCTACTGGTTGGGACACTTTTCAGCTCCTACTCCTCGGCCTCAAGATTCTTTTATGGCTGATCCTCTTCCTCCTCTTTGTAGAACTTGAATGGGGAGCTGTCTTTGTGGTCTTTTCAGCCTTTGCCCTCATCTTTGCCAATTTCAGGCAGGGCAGAAGGAAGCCTTGGGAGCCGAGTGCCTACTCTGTCTTCAATCCGGGCTGCGAGGCTATCGACGGCACCATAAAACCCGAACAGTTTGAGAGAGAAATAAGATATGGATTTTAAGCAAATTTGAATTGTACAGGAACCAAAATAAATACAGTTTATTCAATCAACCAAAAGTTTGTATTTATTGCCGGCGAGAAAGAGAAGGTAATTTTGCTGATTGAGGCTGTCGAGGAACTGACTGAAATTCTTGTTTTGGGCAACTTTGATTTTGTCGGCGACTTTTTTCAGCTCTTCAAGAGTGAAAACTTTTGTTGATTCTGCTTTGGAAACTATTTGAAGGGCTTCAATAAATTTCTTTTTCTGTTTTTTTAATAAAATAAATATTAGAAAGTTATAAAAATTATAATTATTAATTGATTTACTTCATTGCGTTGACTCATTCCGGATCCGTTGAGCGATCGAGTGAAATCCATTTCACCAAGTTCGTCTTTGAAAACTTGATCGAAACTCGTTCTGACTAATTCTATCACATCGAGCGCATCTTGGCGGACCACCACTTCCCTCAGCTCAGCTTTAGCCCTTGCCTGAATAAAAAATAATTTAAAAAATATATTTTTAGCTTTAAATAATTGAGAAATAAATTACTTGGGATAAACGGACGAGAGATTCCAACTGACGTGGAGTGACTGGCGTGGAATCTTGAGCGTATTGATTACTCCTCAGTTCCAAATAGAAATCCTGGATCTCTTCCATCGCTTCTTGGTCCAGAACCGGGTGAACGTATTCTCTTGCGTAAGCGATGTACTTTCGGAGCAGTTGAGATGGCAGTAGATCTGGATTCTCATTTGGCAACCGAAGGCGAGACCTATAAATTTGTAATTAAATTGAAAAATCTAATTGGAATTGCTTTAGAATTTAGTTTACTTGAGCGTAGAGCCTTCTGATTGAGTTGACTGGGAGCCTAATTGAGAGTTACTCTTCCAGGTGCTCGTAGACGCTTTACTATTAGATGATCCAGCATGAAGGGCCATAATGTGCTCCGTCAGCATCGTATCCACTTCCTTTTAAAATATTGAATTATTTTTTTAATACTAAAAGAAATGACATTGAAAATAATTACCAAATCAGGTCGATCTAGGAGAAGGAAGACGAGATCGAATCGAGATAAAAGAGCCGGTCCGAGTTTAATGTTTTCGCTGACCGTCTTGCTGCGGTCGTAGTGGCCGCCGACGGGATTGGCCGCCGCTAAAATTGAAGTTCGGGCCGGTAGAGAGCAGACGACGCCGGCTTTCGCTAAACTGATGCTTTGCTGCTCCATAGCTTCTAATAGCGCCTATTTTTAAAATATTAATTTGAATTTTAAGTATTCTTAAAAAAAAGAAAATGAAATACTTGATGCTGTCCGCCCATTTTATCGAATTCGTCGATACAGCAAGTGCCCTGATCGGCGAGGACGAGAGCGCCCGCTTCCAAAGTGTACTCGTTCCCGTTTCCCGATCCGTCTTTTGTTAAAGTGACCGTCAATCCGGAACTGGTCGTCGAATTTCCGCAGACGTAAACTCCTTTTAATTTTAATAAAATTATTTTTAATTTAAATTAGAATTTAAAAATTTTAGACGAATGAATTACCTCGAGGAGCGACTCTGCAGCAAGCTTGAAGCATCTGAGATTTGCCCAATCCGGGATCTCCGACAGTTAAAACGTGAATATCCGGCCTCTTTGTAAAGTTGAATCGCTGGTGAGCTGCAGCCCCGTTCTCCTTCATGGCGTCGTATTTTGTACCGCTGAAGAGGCTCAAAAGCAGTCCGGCTTTGACCAAGTCGTGCCCAAAGATGGACGGGCAAAGTGACGCCACTAGGAAGGCAAATAAATTCGGTTCTTCGTGGATTTTCTGCAACAAACAAATTTCAATATTTTTTCATTGAGAAAAAAATAATTTTTCCCAACTAAATTATACTTATCGGTACATAATAATTAATTAATTAAATTTTAAAAAGGATTGGTTTAGTATTTATACATAAAAATGTGGACAATGAGCACAAGATTAATGTTCATCAAAAGAAAATTTAATTTGAAAGTATTTAGTTTTAAACAATAACAATTATATGGCCCCAAAAATAGACTCAAGTCCCAAGTCTTGCTAGATTTATAAATATTTCCAAATTTTAATAAATAAAATGAATAGAAATCTCACATTAACTGCGTGAAGGTCCTTTAGATTGAACGTGAGCAGCCCCTTTCTGCTTCCAGTCGTGCTGTTCGCCTGGCTCGTATCCGCCGAATAGTCTTGGTCCATTTCGTCCGCCGATTCCTTTCGGCCGCCCCTGTCTTGGTTCTGCACCGCAACGGCCTCGATGTAATGAGTAAACATGTTCTTCTCTTTAGAGCGACGATCCGATTCCACACTGACCACCTTAAATATTAAATTTAAAATTTATTTTAATTATCAATTAAATTTATTTTAAATTTTACTTTTAGGATGCCAAGAAGAGTGACGATTTCACCAGGAGAGCAGGAATCCACAAGATCCTCCATCAATTCGCAATCGACATTACGCGGAATTCGTCCAACTTCCTATCATTTTAAATAAATGTTTTAAAATAAATAATTAAAATAACTCAATAATTTAACCATGTTGTCGGCGCTGTTTTCTTGAATTCTGATGGTCTGCCACTCGACAATGACGTTCTTATTCGATCCCAACATCGGATCAAACTGGAATCCGGTGCACTGCAGACCTTCCTCTCTTTCTAAACTGCATCGAGTCGGTTCCTCGAATTTCCCGTCCGGTTGCGGATGAGTTAAAACTCCGGAGCAAGTGCGGCACTTAAACGCCATGAAGAGACAGAGCGGCTTCGTGTTGCTCACTCTGACGACCGTCCCACAGATGGCCACCAGCTTTCCGTAGAGACTCGCCCGAAGGTTCTTTAGAGGTGTCGTCGTCTTGTAATTGCCTAATCGAGCTCTTACGTAAGGCACGAAAGTTGGAATAGAATCATCTTCTCCAGAATTTTCTTGTTGGTCATCTAAAAGTAGCTAATAAAAATGAAATAGTTTTAAAAATTACTTTTTCAGAGAATTTTTTTTAATTATTATTTTTTATTTAATTTAATTAGAACCTGATGCATGGCAAGACTGAAGGTGGCCAAAGTGGCTTCAGGGCCGTTGTAAATATCCTCAGAAAGCTGTGGCCATACTTCTTTCAAAGTTTCATCTTCAACTAAATGCTGGTAGTCTAGAAGAAAACTTTGAGTCTCCACGATTTGGACCTGATTGATGACATCTTCATCCAGAAGCCTGTTGAAGTACTCTGTGATCCACTCGAGGTGCTGAATTGTACGGCAGGTGGGAGTGAAATCTGCTCAGTATTACAAAGATGATTAAGAAGTAAAGTATTAATA
This sequence comes from Chydorus sphaericus, assembly GCA_030141595.1. Taxonomy (NCBI): domain Eukaryota; kingdom Metazoa; phylum Arthropoda; class Branchiopoda; order Diplostraca; family Chydoridae; genus Chydorus; species Chydorus sphaericus. The sequence continues at coordinate 4,431,336 of CM057927.1, forward strand.
GAATTTAAGAAGAGTAACCTTGAGTAGGGAAGTAGTGCTTCCATCCTTTGTATGGGCATGGAACGGGAGAGTAGGAATCTGTGATTCTCTGATTGGGCCTTGAAACAGGAGCAGCACCACCCCTGCCACCTGCATTATAACATTTTAAAAATATATTCTGATAATTTTGAAAAGGAATTTAAGAGTAAACCTCTGAAGTTTGCTCTCCCTCTGTAGTTGCCTCTTTTCCAGCGATTATTTCCACCTCGCCAGTTTCCTCTCCCACGAGATGGACCACCACCAGAGTCAGCCATTTAATTATATAATTTGACCATATCTGAATGAATAAGTTAATTCTTTACAAGACTATACAATTTTCTTTCTTCTTCTTCGAATGTTCTTCAAAACGAGAGAATTTGACAACTTGAAAACATGTGAAAACAAACAACGTTGCCAGGTATACACGACACACGGACGCAAATTTAGCGCGTTTTTCTTATGCATTTGTTTCATAAAATTAAATTTATCTTTTGACATCATACAAAAAAAAATAATTAGATACCTTAAAACAAATTTTCCATTTGATTACTATGATGTTCATTTTAAATATCTAAGGTATATATTTTTTTTAAATGTATATAATTAGAACAACGGTCGAAACAAAGTGATGGATAAATGCCAGCGCTGCTGATTGCAGAGAAAATAAGGTATAAATAAGTTGGCCACGATTGGCGCGCTCTTCAAAATAAAATAATTCAATCAAGACAAAACAAAAATGATGCGATTAAATGTATTTTAAATTGTCATCAGGTCCATATTCCTTATTATTTTAAATTTTTAAAAGTTGTTCCAAGTCCTGCCACACCGAAATTCATGCTGCGTTTTTATTGCATCCCTTTATCAAATTAAATAAATAGTAATCAACTTTATATTTATTATTATTCGTTTGATTGAATTACATTTCTTAGGAGTGCAGCAGCAGTACAAATCAAGGCTTTCATTCCAGTGTAAAAGCGCTTGATCTTCATTACGTGGCTCTGATCAAACAGTTCGTGATTTCCATTCAGCAATTTGTAGATGGCGAAACTAGTTACCTCTTAATTAAAAATTAATGATAAAAAAAAGAATCAGGTAATTTGAAATATGGTTTTACCCTTATTCACTTTAGGGGCGACGATGATGTGGTTGATAAATTCATCCGTCACTTTCATGGTCCGATTCATGCATAGATCAATATTGCTGTTCATAATCATTTTGCTTTTATCGCTTGGAATGTCGGAGAGGCCAACTACCCACTTTTTCAAGCTCGTAGTATTCGCCACTCCAGAGGAAGAAAACTTAATTATAATAATTAATATATTTGCATTTTTTAAAATATTAGAATTGACTTACATTAAATGATTTGCTGAAGGCACAATCAGCCACGCTCTTAATAGAAAAATATTAATTTTTTTATGGATCAAATTTATAAAATAAATTATTATTACTAGAAATTGTTCATCGGGTCCCAATCTCTGTCGAAGCATTTTATGGACCTCGTCGTCACATCCTTTAAAAATCTTTTTGTTAAGGTAGTTGTACTGCTCTGGCGTCAGGCAGCTCAACTGTAAAAGATAATCGAAATTTAATCAAGTTAATTTTTTGTTAAGAATAAATATTCTTACGAGTTTATCGTAAGGAAGATTTTCAGTGTTGGCAGGAACATCTGGTAATTTAATCAAATTATATTTTAAAACTATTATTCGTTAATTTTGTTTTTAAAAGACCTTTAAGTTTGAGGACATCTAGAACTTTGATAACTTCGTTTAGCAGTTTTTCTCCGTGGTAAACTGCCGATGTTGCCTCTCCACGAATTAGCGGGAACGCCTTAAAGTTTTGGTCAATTAAAAATTAAATCTACTTTTAAAAAAATATTAAATAATTCTTACAAAAATTAGGAAAAAGCAGGAAAAGAGAGCCATACTGAACGACTCGATTTCGTGGATTGAAATGACATTCGATTAAATGAATAATTATAGAATTACAGCAGGAAATTCAACGCATTAAAATCACTTCCTCCCATATTTATTTTATTTATTTTTAGTTCCAGAGAATTTTATTTGTGCGACAATAACAATAAAAGCTGATAATAGTACCGAAAAAAAGAGAGTTAATAGGTGTGCGTTAATATTTAATTTTGTGCCATCTGAAATATTTGTCCGTGTTCCAGAATTTCAACGGGCTTCGAAGGGACTTTAAGCGCATTGTTCACCATAGCCTGGGCCACCGAAATCGTTGGCAAGCTGATCTTGCTCCAGCGATCCAAACCACCAACCACCACTTGAAAAACTTTTTCGGTCAGTCGGCGTTCCTAGCATTAAAAAATTAAATATTAGAGTGAGATAATTAAATTAAATTTGTCGGCTCAGATTTATTATTATTATTTTTATGATAAGAAATTCTATTAGAATTAATAATTTGAAATAATTAAAAAAGTAAATAAATAATACTTGTCGATCGCAGAGGAGGAGTCCAGGGCGATAAATAGAAGCCCTCTCGAATCCCAAATTAGAGACGGCCTCTTCCGCTTCTCCTTTCGTCTTCGGGTAGAGGAAGAAAGATTTCTTATTCGAGCCCTGACTCGTGACCAGATGGAACTGCTTGCATCCTCCATTTTTAGCCAATTTTGCCGACTCTACGACGTAATCTCGATCCACTTTGATGAAGCCTTCGACGCCCGATTTGGCTCTCGTTGTACCAAGGCAGCAGAAACCGACGTCGAAGCCTCGGAATACGTCAGAAGAGTCGGACAACTTGTCAAAGTCCACAATGGACTGCTCAACTCTGGCAAACTTCTCCCCGTTCAGCTCCAGTTTCCGCCTGCCTATGAGGACAATCCGGGAGAAGTTCTCATTGGCTGCGAGAATGGAGGTGAGCTCCTTGCCCACTTCGCCAGTGGCTCCGAGCACAAAAGCAGACAGCTTGGAATGTGACATATTCCAGTGAAATGATTCAACCTGAAAAGATAATTAAGTTAAATGAATAAAGTACTTTGATGAATATTTTTTACTTCAGGCTCTGCTGGTTCTAATTCATTTTCATAGTACAATAAGGAAGAGAGGTAGACTGCAAGTAAAATACTTGTCCACAGTAGCAATTTTTTAAACATCTAATTTGGATGTAAAGAGATATTTTGAGTTACTTACTGCAATAGTAGCTATAGAGAGAGTAAACGCTCACCGTGTAAAGATGATGAAAGTCGGCAATGAACGTTTTATTTTCGAGTTTTTGTCAAATCATCATGATTTTATGAAAGAAAAGTAAACAACGCAACGAACGACGTTGATAATGTCGTCTGCTCACTGCTGTAATGATTTTTTTTGCATGTGTGCGTTAATAAAAACGAATTGTTACGAGTTAATACCTGTTATTTTATTAATAATTAAAAAAAATAATTTAAACTTGATTTTAATTAAAGTAAAATCATTTCAAAATTATTAATACATATTTTAAAGAGAGAAAAATGAAAATAAAGTTTAGTTACATCTGGCAACGTTGAAAAGCATGTTGACAACTAGCAACTGAATCGTCGTCTGCTATTTTGTATTGAAAAATCTAAAGGAAAAATCTATTGCTCCATCGACGGGGCGGGCTAAAGCGTCACCTTCGGGCCGCGCTCTGTCGTCTGCTCTTCCGTACACACATATATACAGCCCGACGGCATAGCCACCGCTGCACAGACTTGGGGCGCGCGAGGGAATCGGGTATACGGGGATCGATGGAGCAATAGATTTTTCCAAATCTAAAACGCCGCATTCAACAGTAATAAAAACCGATTAAATATAAATGTTTCACTATTAATTAGTCATGAGCTCTCATGTTTTCAACAATCTGAAACGCCTGCTCACAAAGTGGCCTTTAGATACCACCAAACAAGGACGGTAATAAAATTTAAATCACATTCTTTTCCACCTCTCTTTTTCCTAAATATTATATAACTTACAGTGATTTAGGAGAATTCATCAGGAAGAAAGTAGCTCTCGGTTTTCCTCAGGGCGAAGCTACCAAAGTCTCAAACCCAGAAGATTGGGCCAAATTCATCAAGCACTTGGAGAACATTGCAGACGATAAAGCTCTCAAGGCCCACCCAAGGCTGTACGATTCCACTGCCACTGGCCTGGAATTAGAGGAGTGCAAGGGGATTGTCTCCACCACCTTCCTTACCTATTTGGAAGAGGAGAATAATCGTGGACTCTTCAGCAAGAAACCTGAACAGTAATTCCACATTTCTATATTTAATTTCACTCTTCAATCTTTACATTTGTCAAAATCCAGGCAGTAATGATGCATCGCTTCGCTCCCAAACATTTATTTCGTCTGCTCCATCACCAAGCCACAGATTCAATAATTAATAAATCTCTAACTCCTCTCCCAAATATTCGTCAACATGTTCCAGTCATGGCTCGCGAAGTTATCGACATGTTTGCTCCCACTCATCGACAAAAGTTTCTCGATTTAACCTACGGTGCTGGTGGGCATTCAGCCCGGCTCTTAAACTCGGCGGAAGGCGTTCAAGTTTACGGCCTCGATCGGGATCCAGTAGCCTACGAAATGGCCATCCAGGCTGCCAGTCATTCTCCTGGTCTCGTCCCTCTCTTTGGTAAATTAAAAAAATAATAAATCTAATTAAATCAAATTTTTAATTAATTTTTTTATTTTTAGGAAAGTTTAGTGACCTGCCGGAACTTCTCTCCGGAGTTATGGACAATTACAGTAACCAATTTGACGGGATTTTGATCGATTGCGGGTGCTCCTCTATGCAGTTTGATACGGCAGAACGGGGCTTCTCCATCTCCAGAGACGGCCCACTGGATATGAGAATGAACCCCGGCTCTTCCAATCAACCCTCAGCTTCTGAAATATTATCTTACATCGACGAAGAGAGTCTGGCTCGCGTTTTGAAAGTTTACGGAGAAGAGAAACAGGCGAAAAAGATTGCTAGAGCGATTGTCGAGTCCCGCTATCTCTTTAGGAGCCTCAAAACTACCGGAGAACTGGCCCGACTGGTCGAGATGGCCGTTGGATTCGATTCAAGACAAGATAAATTACAGAGATCCAGTCATGTAGCCACTAAAACTTTTCAGGTTAATCTCATAATTTATTCGTAATTATAAATAAATTCAATTTTAATTACTATTTTCGCTTTAGGCATTGAGAATTTTGGTAAACGATGAGCTGAACGAATTAGATTTCGCCATGCAGTTTGCACGACGTGCGCTAAAGAGTGGAGGGCGGATTGTCACTCTAACTTTCCACTCTTTGGAAGACCGGGTGGTGAAGCAGCACCTACACGGAGTCGACTGTCCTGACGTGGACGAGGACCCCAACAAATTCAAAAACTATTCGAGGGAAGTGGATGCCAGCGATTTAGCGACTATCACTTTGCGTAATTGGGAGGCTATCAATAAACACGTCTTGACACCTTCGCCAGAAGAAGTGGCCAGCAATCCGAGGAGTAGATCGGCCAAATTAAGAGCCGCAATTAAATTACGCTGAAGTTCAAATTGTATTATTGTAGTTGAATTGAATACAATTGTTTTTCTTAATTAAAATTTTTTCGGCTTATACGGTTTATTCCACTACACCAAAATATTAATACATCCAATCTAATTATTACTTTAAAACACCAGTGCGATCATATCAGCAAACAAAGGTGCCACACTACTTTTGAAGCTTTCTTCTTCAATTTAATTTTTTTTATTCTTCACAAATCTGATGATTGTAGAAGAATGATGACGTAAGTGATCGTAGTCCCGACCAACTATAGAAGTAAATGTATATATATACAACTTAATGAAGTAAATTAGTCAGAGCAAATTCTATCTTACAGTTGGGTAGAGAGTGAGGTCCACAACGAAGAAATCCATAGCTGTTAATTTGTAGTCGGAATTCGAGACTTGGAAAACCACATCACTTACCTGTAATATAAAAAAAAAATCAGTACTTAAATCTAAATTTGATTTTTAGGTTAGTGACCAAATGTTTCATAGCGGGTTCATTGTCAGGCGCATCAAGCCGGAAAAGACTTCTTTTCAATTTATCACCCTAAAAAGAAACGAAATATTAAATCTGACAATGCTGCAGTACAATGTTGCCAAAGTACCTCTAAAGCAAGAGCGTACGACATGAGAACAAAAACCGAGAGGAAGAAGAATTCTCTGATAAGAATCAACGAGAAAATGGTAGTACAAGGCTGTTTGCTCGCTTGAACGGCCAAAATTAGTTGATAAGAAGCCGTTATGAGGATGACAAATTCGTGACAGATGGATACCAGAACGACGGAACCAAAATACCGATTGATCAAGTGCTCAGAGTGAGCAACCAGAACGTGCTGATGCTTCCAAGCTTTCAATTCACTCTCTTTCAGAGTGCCAATCGGTTTATTAATCATGTCTAACATTCGTTGATTCAAGACTCGGTAAAGGACGATGACAGTGTAGACCAGAATCCAGAAGAGAACGAGGATGGTGAACGTTACCATACCAACGAAATTGAATACTGCCTCACTGATTGGCATGATTTCAAAGTGGCTGGCAATGACCACAGTTACGTTGAACCAAGTATAAGCAAGCACATTCTACCAAGAAAGAGAAAATGAGCATTGCGTACGTTATAGAGCATGGTGTTGCGGTAAAATTGTTATTTATGATTCTTACCAAAAAGAGAAATACAAGCCCAACGATGACAGCGTTACGAATTTTATCATAGATGTGACTACTTAAAGCCATATACTGTTCTAGTTTTGCAAATGAAATCCATACATTCTGAAGTTTGAAGAGAGAGACGACGTAGAATGCCAATTTAGTTCCAAATATGAATAGAATGTGGTCAAGAAGAGTAATACATTTGCTCGTCATTGCGGCGGATTCAGAGGCTGCAGGCCTAACATCATCGCGATGAACGTAGTGGCTACCTGTCAAGTTATAAAGTACGAGATAAATGTAGTAAGCAGTGTGTGCTGTATTGAAAGCCATCCACAAAGTGCTGAATAAAGTGAAGAATCGGTTGGTGCATCGTTTCTCCGGTTTTTGAGACGAATTCAACTGAACTCCAGTCAGAAAGTTGGTCAAATAGATAATGGGTTTCAAACTCCATTCTAAATTCTTTTCTCCGGCCGAATATGGTTTAATTTCTTTATTACCAGACTCCATGACAGGTTTACAATTAACCAGAGTTGAGTTCGAACTAGAAAGTGTTTAACGCTGCGCGGAAAATGCTTCTTCTGTTGCTCCTTAAATAGAGCTGTTAGAGCTTATAGAGCTGTATAGAGCTACGATGGTCACTAAGAGCAACCATCGTACACTTAGGTAAACATAAAAACACAGACCAATTTGGCAATAGCAAAACGTTGAATAAACGAATTAACCATATTGTTTAGTATTTGACTGTTATGATGGTTTGTTGGGATCGTTCCCATTTACAACCTGTTTACGCTTACTGTACCTAATGTTTTGTGCGTTCGTTTACCCACATCAGCAGGTCGATACTAAGTTGGACGTGTCATTGATGATGGCGCATTGTGGGTAAATGTATATTCGTTTAAATAAGCAAAGGTGCTTTTGCGATGCTATAATAACTAAGGTAGGAATAAAAAAAGCAGATCGATATATACATACATTAAAAATGGAATACTATTCACCTATTGCTATTAAATTTCTAGCCGCACCCATTAAATTCATTTGGTGACGATGATGTTTGCTGTGAATTGTTTAAGTATAATGGGAGATCTAGAAAGAACTCGTTCATTTAGCGTCTTCCAAGTAGTAAGTTATTATACCATATTAACATCTTGAATAGAATTTTTAAAATATGCTGTGTGATATGTAATAGCTTATACAACAGTAGTAGTGCGTAATAATTAAACTTATATTTTAAAATAAAAGTTTCTCCTTGAGCCTTGAGATTTGAACAGATATCGGGTCTCCTCCGTTTTTAAAAAGCGTTTACTTATTGAATAATTAAAATATTTTGTAAAAATCAAATTAAAAGTTGGTCAGAACAGAGAGCAAATGAACTTTTTCTCTTACAGAAAAGTAGTGTATCAGCCTTATTTTAGTAAATCTAAAATTGTTTTTCGTAGTTTATCAATTAGTAAGGTTTTACTTAATGTTACCTTACTTAGTTCTTCTTACGGAATACTAAGTTACTCGGGGAATTGGCCATAATATTGCATATCCCCCCCCCCCCCCCGAGTTAACTAGTGTTTTTTCTTGTCTTATTTGTTTTTAGTTATACTTCTAAAAATCAGCTACAAGATAACTGGCGACAGTTTAACCCTTGTGCTTCTGAGAAAAGTAAGAGACAATTTTGTATATCAATAATTGTATTACTTTGAGACCACTTTTTAATATTTTTATTCTGGATGAGTGGCGCTTCAGTCACTACTCGCGATCTGAGTGGCTGTAGGCCTTCAACTTCGTCCAAATTTTGTCGTCTAAACTCACGCGATTCTCAGCAATCAGCATTCTAAGATTTCTGTTAAAAAAGAATACAACTCCACGATAATGCGCGAATAATAAATTGAAAATACTATGTGAAATAAAGCATATTATTGGCAAAAAATAATGCAGATAAATGGTGACCATATGTAAAACTCTTTAAAAACGCATATATAACCAAATATTCTCTTGTGGCTGAATTCACCTCTTTAAAAAATCACAGGATCTAAGTATTTTTCTGTATTTTTAGTTTATTTTTCTGTAAAAAATGAAACTAAAATTGGGCAACTTCTTTTATTCTTTATTATTTCTTTCTGAAACCTGATTCTGGACTTTTGGTTATACAGATAAGATGGAAAATTAGTAGATAAGAAATAAAAATTGGCTGAATTTCTAGAGAATGTATCAGGTTCAGAATTCTTATGAAGTTTTTGTTAACTATTAATATTCAAATGGGATTTTAGCCGCACTGGCCCTAACACTTTCTGAATCCCTGTAATAAGTAACAAAAACCAATGACGATGAGGGAAAGGACTTAGATGGGATATTAAGGTGAATTCAATTCGTGTCTTTTATTTATTTGAAATTTCGTCAAATAAAAATAAAGTATAAATATTGGGGTTAGGACAATTAAGTCAGTTTTCAATAATTCCGGTCACGACCTAAGAGTGGATTAAGAAAAGCTGTGTCTTTTGGGTTCTTGAGTATGTAATAACTAATAGGTTTCGGCAGTCGTGGGGCATATAATTGTGCCTGCAGCGTATAGCCCTACAGAAGTTTATTGAATAGTAAAATCAAATGTTAGCCTAATACAAAAATTTATTTTTTAAAAATTATGATTTTTTTTTTTTTTACACTTTTCTTATTTTCTTATTCTTCTAGCTTTCGTGTAGCCTTCTCCAGTGCTCTCCAGATTTATAAAGCTATATTTATACATCTCGGAAATTTAGTATGTACAAGTTCTTTACCACTGGACCATCTCTTAGTTTTATGAGGAGAGACGCAGTTGCGCACAAGAGGATCAATACCCTTTAGAACAGTACAGGTTGTTAGGAACTCGGCGACGGGTATAAAAGGCAACGCATTTGGAGCCGGGGTATTGGATAGATAGAAATCGTCAGAATGGTAAGCTCAAGCCCCCTCTTCTATGTTTTGTATTTTGCTATAAAGAACTAAACTTTTAAAAAATATTAAAATTGTATTATATTTTTATAAGATAGTAAAGCGAGCTTTTCTGCTCGCGGTTAATAGGATGATTCAGACTTCGCCTGAATTAATCTCAAGAGATATGATGGATTTAGATTAAGGTTATGTTAATTAAATTGGTCTCTTGTTGTATGGCAAATATAAATGGTGTGTTGCGAATTATATGAGGGACTGATCAACTAATTAAATGAATAATAAAATATATCAGTGGTTTGAATAATTGATTGAATTTGGTCAAAAGTTTGCTAATGTTATTGCATTGGTGCACTGGCTGTCGCGAGTGAATGAGTGATGTTAAATGTAAGAATGATTATTTATAAAAAATTAGAAAAATTAGGGTGCTTAATGGTGTTATAAATAAGGTTTTAGAAATTGTTATTTTAAAAAAGAGATTTTAAAATGTGGTGTCAAAATAGAAAAGATGACTTATTATAGGTTTTAGAAATGGTTCTTATAAATCAAAATAGTTTCAAAATGAAGAAGAATTTTTTAAAACAATAGTATTCGACAACATAGCTTTTGAAATTATGAATTTAAAAATTGTTTTTGAATCGTTAAGTCAACTCCCCCCTCCCCACTCCGGAAATAAGAGGGCCATGTACGAAGTCTGAATGATGATGGAACAGGAGAGGCACATGAATGCCATCATGTATGAAAGTAGATTAAATATTGGATGAAAATATTGCATGGCTCTTGAATAGGCAGAGCGAGTATTACATGGAACGCCATGGCTATTGAATGCCATGTATGAAGGTGGCTTAAATATAGAGATATGCTATTCTGCATCAACAACCTAGGCTCAACATTTGCTCATGCTTACATCACATAAAGGGAGTTTTAAGTTGATAGTCGAATAAGATTGCCTGCAACATTAAGGTCGCAAAGAGAAAGAGTAAATTAATTTAAATAGCTCATTTATATAAAAAAATTCAAAAAGTACCTTTCCCCATTCTCGAAATCATAAAGAAATTTCCCATGACAACTAATATGAAACATAAAAAAGATTTAATCACTCCACCAGGTAAAAGTGACAGAAGTAAAGCAGTTATTAAGTAGACGAACGAAAACAACTACAAATGATTGCTAGGCAATGGAGCGATGATAGCTTGCCTATAATTAGTTAAAACAATGTGACTAAGTAGAATATGGCGAAAACTAAAAATATGATAATTAGATGCCTGGAATTCCTTATCGCATGAACTATAACATATCTATATGAGAAATCCCAGATCGATAAAACTGCCCGAACACGAAACATGCCGGAGAAGTTGGGAGACACTACATACTGCTATGTAGGATTTCTATGCCTTATAGGGGAATGTATAGCAGGGAAATGACATATTAGACTCACTTCGCTCGCAATCACCCTAATTAGAATAGTAACTTGTAATTTTTATGAGTCTTTATTTTATTTGTAGATAAACAATTTTGTATTGTTACTTATTAACAGGTAAAAGCCCACGTTAAAGCGTTTGTCGGGGCGGAAGTCAGTTTATATGTTTGTTTTTTTGTTATTTATATGCGATGTAATCGTGTATAGATGAATAAAAATGATCTGTGTATATCTATATTCAAACTATCTAATATTAGAGGTCAGAGAAAAAGCGATACCTACCGCATTATAAACTTTTTTTTTGTATTAGACCTTCCTGAAATTTGAGTAAATCACCTGGAAATACATTTTATGACATATATCATTTTATAGCATCAATTTTGTGTTACTAATGTAATGTTATATTGTAATATTATAATGTATCCTTTATTTCTTTTAAATATTATAGGGAAATGATAATACTCCTATTAGCCCTGTTGGTCCCCGCTGTTGAGATTTCATACTTCGACAAAAAGAACAGGTATTTTTTAAATCATCTAATTGACTTCTGATGAAACTATATTTTCAAACTTTTTTATATACAAAACCCCATTTGGTGATTCGGTCCTCTTGTCTTAAGCTTATTGATCACATATTAAAAGATAAGTGTTAAATATGGATTTAAATGACCAAACTTCGATCTTCGATGTAATTACTATAGGCGGTTTCTAACCAAAATAAACCTATAGTTACGTATCAAATTTGAAAAAAATAATAAAACTGCTATGTCGTCATTCGAGCATGTGTGTAAACTGCTATGATGAATTAGGTACATATTAAAATATGTACAGTATCCTTTAGTGAAATGTGCCACCCCGACATGAGTGGTGGAAAACAAAGACCAATCCGACGACAAGGTCGTTGCTAATTATTGGTCCTTTGATTTTTCCTCCCCGTGAATTGTCCTATTGAAAATCATTCATAGGAAAACAAAATTTCCGGATTGGCCTTTGTTTTCCGCCACTCATGTCGGGGTGGCACATTTCACTGAAGGATACTGTACACAGCAATTCTATTAATTTAATATTTTTGTCAAACAGAAAGGGAATCATCTCTTTAATAAAATTACGATTCCGTCTACTATCTACTGTGCACTTCGCTAAAATGGAGTTTACAACGACAGTCCCTGTCAATCAATCAATGTTATCAGATGATCAAATTGATGACGACAACCAGCGCGTCGACCGAAATTCTCAGATGTTAGATATTGCCTACTATAACCACGATTTCCTATATGTTTTCCACTTGATAAACTCCACTCTTGGCATAATTATCAACCTACTTCTGATCGGAACCATAGTGTTTATCAAAAGACTGAGGCTTCCACGAAATTTCACTTGGATTGGAATCGGCATCTCGAATATTTGTATACTGACAGCTTATGTTGTTGCGCAAGCATGTATTCACTCTAAAAGCTCACTTTCCACTCGCTCGCTCTGTACTTGGTTTGCCAGTGTCGCTATCACTAATCAAACAGTGAGTTTTCTGCTAGCCCAACTAGAACGACACATTTTCATAACTTATCCCAAATGGCACTTGGCGAACGTAACTGTCGGTTGGATGATTGCTACGCAGCTGAGTTGTTCCTTTCTAATTTTCCTGTTAGGGAACTTGGTAAATCTTCCAGTTTTTAGAGAATACTTGACTCTTTATTTCGGCTCGGAGAACTTCAAAATGCGTGGGAGTTTTTTCCTCCTTCTTTTACCTGTAATTTTAATTGGGCAAACGGCTTTGATGAAAACAAAAACTCAGAAGCATTACCCTTCAATTGAAGCAGTTCATTTGAAGTCTAAACCTCAAGGAGGACAACAACTGGGCCAGAAGCCTAAATATAATCGCAAAAAGCACTTCGTGCTAATTAACAACATACGGGTTAAGGTACTGGATTTTGAAGCAGTCCAAAATATTTATTTGATAGAAAAAGTGTATTTGATCTCAACAATTATTCCAAACATTGTCTTGTTCGTTTTGGTATCAGTTTGTTTTCAAATGTCATCGTCAGAATCTGCCAACATTGATTGTTCGTGTTTTGTCCAAGTTTTTTACTACCTCTCTGCGTTGTTGATGTGTATCCATTCAAGCATTGTGAATCCCTTCGCTTTTGTCTATTCTACAAATGATTTAATTGCAGTTCTCAAAGCCATTTTGAAGCATAAATGTTCCTGTCGAAAGGGCACACTCAAAAATATTGAAAATGAAAAAGGGTTGGATAAGGGAAAAGAAAAAGTGCCGCACGAGACACACGATCAAATAGACTTAAATCCCCCTGAATGTAATGTGTCACAGCCCGAAGGAATCATTGTTACAATGAAGAACAATGGTACAGATGATACTGATTGCTCGGACTTCAAGAAAAGCTAATTGTTTTACCGCCATTTGTTTTTCTTTTGTCTATATTATATTTTGAAAATGTTTTAATAATACCGGTATGTGTTTTTTTTTAAATTAAAGACCTATCTGCCTATTCTATGTCTTAATTATATATCTATATTTACTTCTTCTTGCTAACCTTACCTTACCTTACTTTGTGTTACATCATATTTGTATATTATCTTTTTGTTGTTATTTGACGAACACAGAAATTGAATTTTTAAATTTAAAAAAATTCCACCATCAGTAATATGTTGTATATTTGCTGTGTAAATATAAATGTGGAATTTAATACATAATACTTGTATTGTATGTACTATTTAATATAGTATTTTAAAATGTATATGAGTTTCAATAGGCCTACTCTATCGTTTCATTTTTAACTTGGTGTTTCATTTTTATTATTCAGATAGTCCACAGTTTATTAACATAAATATAGCAGAAACTTGCACGTATTTCCTCCAAATTCCTTAAATCAATACATATAACTATAAAACATTGATAACAGTTTTCGGGTATATTTGCTGTCACGTCCCACATCTTATCTCACCATGGTAAGCCTTTTTATACGAATAACATTTTATACGAAGTCATTCAGTAAATTATATATTCGCTCCCTATTTTTGACAGTAGGCCTTCTCATTTTTCGCAATCATATAAATAAAAGTCACTTATTGTTCCCGTCAGCGTGACAGTCTTAACCTTTATATGGTGAAATGGTGAGGGTGAAAATTGTCAAGGAGGCTCTTGTCATAATTTAATTATTTATTTACGAGTACTTTAAAGAAGGAGAGTTGAATCCCATTGCTGTAATATAAAACTATTACTGTACCTCACACATATAGTATAAAAACGCAGGAAATAAAATAATTCACTCGAGGCCGGAGAAGCTAGGCATCAGTTGAATAATGATGTGCAACAAAAAATCAAATTTTTCGGCTTTTCTACGGTACAATGCGGCTGATCTGTCGTTCATACGTAATAGTTTAAGAGATTGAAATGTCCAGATTGGACCTTCGTCGTTAGATATCACTTTTCCGACGGGGGTGATCGAATACTATTGTTCGAATCTGATGTGCAAGCGCCCCTGATTCGTGATTTTTTCGAATTATATCCTAAATAGTATGATCAATTGCCTTTCAAACTTGACCAAATTTGTTGTTTTATTCGTAAAAACGGTAGGCCTACTTTCTCTTAAGCCGCCACACGCGCCAAGGCGGTGTAGCAGATCGAATAAATAATTGCCGCGGTGGATTAATCTATTATTATCTGATATACCGTTTATTAATTGGATAAAATTAGCCCATAATTATTATTAACCGTGTAATTGTCACATAATCACACAGTCATATATCATCACATAATGTATAGGCTACATATCCTGCACGGAGTAATGAGAAAAAGAAATATAAAAAATATATATATATTCTGACCTTATTCATCGCTCCGCTTAAATTGAGCAGCTCGAATTCAAAAGGGGATTTACGGTATCAAAGGGACGGTATTATTGCAAGTGCTAAATATAGCCATCCTCTTGACGCAAAAAATCAATACTCATCGTCTCGATTTCTTCCTTTAAAGTTATCAGCGACTGCTAAAGTAACTGTTCGCCTAAAAACAAATGTTACTTAATATGGCATGCAATTGATGAAACAAAATTTAAAAATTAAGAAGTAATAAAATACCCTGAAGGTTCAAATAGGCAGTAGACCGATTGAATTTGAGATTATTATACAATTACATTTAGTTTCATTCATAGTTCACCAACAACAAGATTTTTATTTAGAAATAACTAAATTATCTGAAATGATAAGAACGAAAAGAAAGTCATGAAGAATATAAGATCCTGATTCGTGTATTTGACTTCGTCCACCCACATCTATAAAGAATCAAACCGCAGAAGTTTTTTTTTCTCAAGTAGGCCTAATCAAGTAATCCCTTGTAAGCAAATAAGTAATCTTTTCTTCTTATCTCTTTTTTTGTAAGTACAGCCTCGTGAATTCCTGAGCACGTCGTTAAGACTACTTCCATCACAACTTTTGCTCATATTTTCTTGATTGTGAATAATAAATTGCTGATTTTTATGTTGAAAATATACATAGTAGATAAATTAAATTGCATAAAAAAATTCTTATTGTAACTGAATTTTTAAGACATCAGATTTACTTTAACAAAAGACATAACAATTTAACAAACAATAGATGCCTAGAACGCTGCCGGGGCTTATCAGCAACCGACTATAAGCGGCTTATTGTTCATTTGCTCCTTTACATTTTTTTCTAGAGGACTTAAACCTTATCTAGATAGTTCGTGAATGCACTATAATGATTACGTAGAAATAAATAAGTTTATTTGAAATTTCATTACCCTTTGCCCTTTAATATGCAACGGTTAATGCTTGTGTAATTATGGACATTAATAATGAAGACGAGGTTGCATGTATTGATTATTTGATTGAAATAAATGTTTGGTGAACATACTTCGTGAATGCTAGAATGTATTTGACTTCTGTGTCTAATTGGTTAGCATAAAAAATGGTTAAAAATTCAATGAAAAAAGTTTTTTTCGTTTCTATATTGCTTGAGAGTTCTCTTTTACTCTTGATAACAGCAAATACTTTCTGTCCATGAATTTGGAAGGCATCTGAATTTGCTTACTTTCCCGCATTCGCCTCCCGCGTCATTTGGCATACTCCATCCAAAATTTGCCGTTGCTACTGTATAACAAAAATATTTTTCTGCCCAATCTTGGCAATTCGCATCGGTGCCTCCAGTACAATCTTTCATCTTAGGGCAGTATGAGATAACCCGATTGGTATCGTCATCATCAGCTGTAAAGCAACGAATGAGCATTATTGATGGTTGGAATAAATATGAAATCCGTAATAACGAAGAACAGAAATATACATACTATTGTTTTTCATGAAAGGATTCAACTCCGAAGAAGTAGTCAGAGTAGGAATCGACCAAGCCATGTCAAGGACCGATATTAGAACAAGAACGTTAAATAGCCAAGACTATTGAAATAATAAAAAGAAAAAAATGAATGAATTGAAATCTTAAATTATGAATGAATCATAAATCTACGTTTAGAGCAATTCGAACTGAATAATTACAAAGGTTTTTGGTGAAGCGTTCATCTTTCTTCTCCTAGCTGTATAGTACTGAGCCGATTATCTGACAATAATTCATTTACAAACAAAAAACATTAAATCCTGTCGTAGATCAGATCCACTACTGGGTTATAATCAATATATTTACAATTTGGTAACCTCAAATATTGAAAATAAATTATAAACTAGCTGGGTAATCACTTTTTGCTAGTTTTCTTTAGACGACAATGCCAAACAGCCAGAAAATGACTTGAAACAGTTTTAAGGGGTTAATTTTTTATGACTTAATATTTTGGCAGCTAATGCTAACCCCATATGGCAGCTGCTAAAACTATAGTAATATTCATTAATATCACATAATAAAAGATGATACATTTGTGCATTACAGTGTTATTATAATACTGTGTAGCACTATCATATCGTCATTCGTCACGATTATAGTATACATGAAAGTTATATAATAACTGCCACATGTTATATGTGACCAATGTTTAACGATTGCTTTCGAATCGGTCAAGTGATATGGCCAGTGGCGACAAATCACCAAACCGGCAACATGAGTGACCATACTTAGTGACCAAATCGTTACTTGTTAACAATTATTCTGTGACAATCAGCAAATCATGACAAAGATACGAATTTCAAACTTGTGCTCGCTGCTAAGTGATGAACTCAAAATAGATTCATTAAAGCTCCAGCAGCCCGGTAACAGGGTATGCTGGGGTATGAAATTACCGTAACCTGGCTACTATTGATTTTGGTCACAAGGAGTATCTTTTAGTGTCTTAATTTATATTAAATTGAAAAATTAAAAATGCAGTGTTTTAATTGTAACTTACGATTTACACGACGACACAAAGAGTTCTTCCTAGTGATTAGCTTACAGGCTTACTATGCATTCAGCTGAAAGGTACCCGCCCTTTATATATAGTGAGGAAAAACATATTGACATCACCGCAACATCTGGATACTAGAAAGGGCGGAGTTAGGCACGAATTAAGTCTAAAATCGCCAGATTTGTTCTGTTAAAATAGTTGCTCACGCTATAGAAATTACAGATATTTGGGAATAAATTAAGCCGAGCTTCGATATGTGTTCCAATTATTACCACGTAAGATGATAGTAAATAATTCCCTTATTTAGTTTTATATATTAGGTTGCCTAAAAGTCGTTTGCACTGATGTAAGTGGCAATGGATGAACCAGAATCCGTGTTGTAACTGAACACACGGCCTCAAAAAGAGTTTTTAATTAATCCGCAGAATTTCATACAATATAATGTTTGTTTACACACTATATAGTAATGAAAAAAGTATATATATAGTTCGCCTCATAAACATATCAGAAAGGCAAATGACGTTTAAGTTCTGTTTTATTTATAACAATATGCCGATTACTATGGATCGAATAACATGCTCATTAGAGCCTTTTCTACGTACTGACAGGAACGTTGCAGATGTTTCTCATGAGAGTATTCCTCTTTCATAAAATTTGATCAAAGTATCTTCGACAAGTAATACTGTAATAGCATTTCCAACGGGGAAAAAACTACAGATGAACAAGGTAACTTTCATTCGGTAGATATTCGATACGTGTAATTCTATTAAAGAAGTATATTGATATTCTAAGATTTTTATAGCTGTTTCAAATATAAGAGGTTTTAGGCCTACTCCTTTTTGCTATCAAAGCACGCGGTGTTTGGTTTACTCTAAAGCGAATAAAATACTACCAAATTTTCTCACCAGAAGACCAGAAAATTGAAATCTCCATGACATAAAACCGCGAAGATTGAAATGTCGGCAACATTTAATCGTGTTACGGTATGTCAAAAGCCAAGAAAACGACTATGTTGGGTCCCAAGTAAGTAATCAATTCTAATACGTAATCATTTTTTACTTGATTAAGGTGGATTTCCTTTCAGCTTATAGATATCGAAATATGCTTGTCGTTTTTTTAAAGAAAACAAACCGATGAATAATAAAAAAGGAAAAAAAATAATATAGATTTGGATACTGAAAGATGTGTTCTTAATACTTTCCTTTGTTCATTGTTTCAAAAAAGACTGGAACATAAAAAATTTAAACTTTTTTTTTCCCCAACAATCTCGTGTTTTTAGAGCGGAGCTTTACTGCCTTGTGTTTACAAGTTTCAGAACAATGCAAGGATTCTAGAAACACATATCACAATGAACTTTCCTTACAGAGGGTCACCAAACTCACACCAATTTCCATCTGCGGTCAATGACTTACACGACAGAAATGGGATTACATGAGCTTTTAGTGAAATCAAAAGTTTTCCAATAGCCTCCACACAATCAAGTATCAGATTAATTGTATTCCAAGTTATGAACTTTCATAATTTCGTCAGGACGCCGAGAGCCTTGGGTAAAAACGTTTTTACCCTTATATGACGTTCATGATATATAAGCACGGATGATATATTCATGTTATATCGGGCCCCATGCGCCCCTGTCGACCTGGCGCACTGGACAAATCCACCCAGAGACCCCCTCCCCCCCCCCCCCCCCCCCCCCTCACGGCGACCCAATTTTGTTACCAGAATATAATATCAAACTGAACTTTTGGTGCAACAGCATATTCGACTCGGTAACAGTCATCGACCGCAGATGCCCATTGTGCGCCCAGTATAAGCCCTTTGTAAGCTTAACTCTTCCATATTTTTTAATAGTCGTCCTTTCATAAAACAATGTACAAAGAAAAGAATTGTTCTCTTGTTTTATTTTCTTTCCCAAAAGTATGTTTCAATATATAAATCTAAAGCTGGATGAAAAACAAAACCTCCTCTGCCACCTCTCACCAAGCAATAAAAAAGAGCAATGAAAAATGTTTTCCGTGGTAAAATCGTTTTGCGATAGGATACAGATAATATTAATATTTTAAATAATTTAAGAGGCATACTATGGCGAATAATATCTAATGATGCTACCTTCAGTGAAAAGGGCGTCAAATACTATACATTTGTTGCAAATCAAGGCTTATAACTGGTATTTATAAGAGAAAAAAGTATCAAAATGCAACAAGTATATTTGGGTAGACTAAGTCACTTGTCTGTAACTTCTAAAATTAATCTCGTTTTCATTTCCCATGGACTGAAAGGTTGTTATACTCTGGTAACACAAAAAAAAAGTATTTAATGGTATAAAATATCGTACATTGATTAAGACTCATCATATTGTTGATTTACAAATAGTTTATATGGTGAATGGCAACAACGCTTCTACACAACGTCTTTCATGGCGTTATTCATATTAATAGAGATAATTAATAAGCTGAACTAATTCTGAAATACTTACGTCTCTTTTAACGTGAATATAAGACTAGATTGAAAAAATACGGCGATGTACTAGACTCAATTCGTGTCTGTATTCTGTAACTCCCCCCTTTTTAGTATCCAGATGGTAGTGATGTCAATATGTTTTCTCAGTATATATAAAGGGCGGGTACCTTTAAGCTGAATGTCTAGTAAGGCTGTATAAGCTAACCACTGGGAAGAACTCTTTATAACGTAGCGTAAACCGTAAGTTACAATGAAAAGACTTCATTTTTAGTTTTACTTCTTTTCAGTATAGTCCTAACTCAAACTATTAGGACATAGATGTATTCTTATTGTGTCATATGTACTAAAAATAACAACCTTTTTCTCCTCCTTTTCGTCTTAATCTGGGGTTATGGACTTAAGGCATAGCCTCATCTTAGATTTTTCTAGTTTGCTTGTTTGTAGTAGACGATTTTGGTTTTGTATCCATCATATTAACTATTCTTTAATATATTATTTTAGAACCTTTCATACAATAGTTCATAGTCTGTAAGCTTATTGTCAATGGTGTACCTAAAGCAGGAGTTAATAATAATTATTCATTTGTATCTAGGAGTTAAATTTATAAAGAAATATGATGGCCACCAAGGTATTCTTTCTCTTCTACTCCGCGGTACTAGTTCAATTGATGGTGTTGAAAATCAGCACAGATGCCACCTCATTTTCATCGTCCGATCAGGAATCTTCGTCAAGTATTTCATCAACAGAAGAACTTTATAAATTGAGGTCTTCGGAATCAATTAATGAAACTGAACGGAAGGCCTTTCAAGGTAAAAATACTGTTAACCTGTTTAAATAATTGCAAATATTATAAATAAGATGTCATCTAAGTGATTGTGATGCACATCACAATCAATATTGACCATATGGCCAATATTGACGTGAATTAAGAATGAAAAATTCTAATAATAATTATTACAACGACCACGTAGCTAGTTTCATACTACTAGTAATGTACTGTACAATATACCGTAAAACCGGACAGCTCGAGACAAATAAGCGGGTAACTTAAGAAAAAAGTGAGTTGATGTTGGGAGCTATTATTCGATTGCCATACGCACTATTGAACTGGGAATTTTTTTTATAATCTAGAGACGTTAAGCAAAGGATATTAACAAAATGAGTCTCGTTCGACTAATTTTTGGTATGTGGTGCGTCAGTAAAGAGAACGCGGAACAATAATTAAATAAAAAGTAGAAGAAGTAAATGTACCTATAAGTAGCCCATATCTGGCAGTAGCTTTACGATTCCGGCTTTATCTTAAAGCAGAATGTTGAAAAATTTGACATTTGAACGTATCTATGGGCCTATACAATATGTTAACTTTGTTTTCCGGGTAACTTGAGACAAAGCAATGTAGTGACAGTAGTGCTTTGTAGTTAGTAGTTGTTTAGCTTACTTTCGTTATCGTTTATTTTTCGTTAGTAAAATTGGACGAAAATTATTTTTCGTTTCGTTTTAATATCGGAATTTTAACGCTGGGTGTTTATTTTTTATTGGTCACTGGGAAGAAATTATTTAGAAAAACAGCAAACAAATTGTTGTTTTTGTCTCAATAAGATACCTATTGCAGCTTGCTATACGTAATGAAACTTCTATTTATTTATCGTATCAAGTTTATGTTATTTTTACCGCAAATGATCGCTTCTAACAAATGTGTTAACAAATTCGATATATTTTTTAGGTAGTATTGTTGAATAATTATATGAGTTAATTTGACGAAATTAGGTGATAAAACACCAATGAGTCCTCGGTTACTGGGAACTATAAACACCTTCATTGGCTTCGCTTCGTCAATCCTCACGATCTTTTCCTTCTTTGATGTATATACGCAACCTCCACAAACTACTGCCGACGACGTGAAGAACTTATTGGTAGCCGAATTCGCATCAGTTGGGGATAAGCTCGATGCCATTAAAACCCAATTAACGGAACAGCGGTTGGCTGCGTACAGCAACGTCCAAGAGTCTGTCAACGGCGCCATCAATGATTATAAATTCCAAAGCACTGTCGATCTTGCATCTAGAGGTGTCGTATTGTACGACCGTCTAGATACATTTCTGCAAGGGATGCTCGTCAAGCCCCTTCTAAATTACGACCTGCTGGAAACTGTTCGCATTCTAAACGATGTAAACCTGAAATAGTTTAGGCTATTGCCTACTTGGCGATTTTAAAGTTTCTTTAGAATAACGGTTTTTTTTAAATTTAAGTGTGGCAGCAAGAGTATCTATAATGATATGGACAAGTTAATTACCCTGGTAAATGTGGGCGCCTTGGGTTTAAGCTACTACTCGAAAACAATCAATAACACAAGCATCTTTAATGGGTATAAGTGAAATTAAACTTCATATTTTTTTTCGTATACTAATCATTTACAATTATTCCTTGAATTGATTCGTTTTCCTTACAGAAACGCTCGAATTCAAAGTCTTAATCTGGCTAAAGATGCCGCCCTCAAGAGAACTCAAAGTGTCATGAACGCTTGCGCTTCTAACATGTCTCCAACCCAAATCAATGCGTACATCGCCAAAATTCTGGATCGCAATAAGGGCACTGCTGATACATCTTCCGTTTCTAAACAGCTGTACGACCGTTTTGCCGACATCTATTATACGACTAATATGAACTGGATCTTTTACACCGCCTGGAAATCAGCCTGGGATTTTAAATCAGAAATAACATCATCTACAGATAGAAGTGGGTCTGCTTACATGATGTATACTGGCAGTGGAGCTCAAGGCGTAACTAAAAACGATGTTTGGACCGTCTACTGGGTGGGTAATCCGACATCACCGGATACTGCCTCTCCGCCACGCATGTTTGTCAGTACTTACCAAATGAATCCATTTCTTTACGGTACCTTGCCGCAAAATCATGCTGCTGTGCGCAGTCCCAGTTACATATTTAATGGTCTGAAGGGTGATTGGATATCGGGACGCAAACCGGTCTCTTGGTTTGTCTTTATTAATCCACCTGAACAAGCCACTATCGGGAACCCTATTGGTAAACTTAATGTCTATAGTAACAGATGCCTAGCACCATGGAGAGTTCTGGATTGGAGTTGGAATAGCGAAATACCACGTTTGATCAAAAGAATGAGTCCCAATACTATTGACATTATAATTCAATAATGTCTCAACAGCCATAGGATGTATTAGATCAAGTAATTGAATGCGATTAACGCCTTATTCATCTTCGTGATCTAAACTTCGTTTGATGTTTCAACCCCTTTAAAAATATATAACAGTCCTTGCTTTATTGGATTTCCTTTTTTGAATAGTATAGAGACACATATATAATATTATACGTATGGATATAAGCAGCATATAACCCTTGATGCTTGAAGTTATTGTGTGTATTATTTGCGTAAATTTGAAAGTTTGGCGCTAATATTATTACACGGTCAATGATGCATCATCTTGATTTTCTTAGTGGTTGTTCTCTACTCTTTAAACACTGTTAAAAAAGGTTAAAAAATCGAGTGTTCAAAGAATGTGATAAATGGTGGTATTTTTTGCCAAATTTTTGGTCGAAAAAGTAACTGTATTTTAATATTCGTATAGTTTTTAGAAATTGATAAGTTTTAGAATGGGCTTAGCACTTGTCATTTTCTTTCGATATCCTACAGAAATTAATTTGGTGCGTCTGGAAATGATTTTAATTTCTTCAAATATGATTTTAATGTTAAAAAATAACAGTAATGTGCACCGACATCATTGGCATCCAAAGAAATTATTTTGAGGATTTTTGAAAAAGAATACCAAAGTAATCATTTGCATGAAGTTAGTTTAAAACGGTTATGTAAATCCACTTTGCGGTGTTAAATAAACATGTGTGAAATATATATAAAGAGCCTAGGAGTGTTTGTGAGCAAAATCTAACTACGAAATTGGGTAGATTAATAAAATCAATTTTCAGAATACTTTTTGGTTGAATCAGGGGATAAAGTTGAATATAAATTTACAAAAATAAAAATAAATAGACTCCCACTGCAAAAGATAGCAATCAGTAGCAGTTCCTGTGCATATAAGAGAATAGAATTTTGTTTTACTCTTTTGTTCGACACTCTAATTTGTCACGCCCAGGAAAAAAATCCATTGATTTGGCATGCAGTTATGTAGGGTTCAACATTCGTACAATGAACATGTAAAGAACCGCCTTATAAACCTTATACATTTATTTTTTATATAATAATAAGAATTTATATGCTTTTTTAAACCAATAACGGTTTCAGAATGTAACCTGACGAGGATGGTGGATATATCTTTGACCCCATCCTTTCGAGTACAATTTAGAAGGTGATAACTTTGGTGCAGTTGGATATACATTTGGATGTATATTGGATATTGATGACTATTACTCGTTAAGCATTACTTATTATATGAACATTTTTAATATTGTTGAGTTCATATAGGCTAAAACAAAACAGTAGGCTACTGATATATATTGATCTGTCCTTATTGACTTTAAGTCGGCATGAGTAGGGTTTCAAATACTACTCACGATTCGAAATAACCAAATGTTATATTCTGTTCGTTGCTAATATAATCTCGCGGATAATGGTCTGTGGTTTAATTTTATTCCTCAAATGAATAAATTGAAATGACAATGTAGCATAGTTAATCTTTTTTGGTGAAATGTAAGAAAAAGGTTAAAAATCCCTGTGAAATGTGTTGATTCAATTAAATTGGAAATTCATGCAGTTTTTCGTTCAATATAACAACTCCGAGTTTGAGTAAGAGCCATCAAGTAGCCAACCGGATAAATAATTTCTAGTAGATTTACCCTTTATCATCTAAAATAGGTTTTTGTTTATCATTTGGATTATATTAGCCCATTATTATTTTTAACCGTGTAAGTTCTTATTATTATTTTAAAGTGATACGACACATAATGTATAGGTTAGCATGAAACCACCTCTTTTGCGGCCTGCCGGCCTCCTTGCGATTGAAACACGACACGGTTAACCTATTCAAACAAAACGGCGCAACTGCAACGCTTTACGGTGCCTACACCTTCTTTTCCGGTTGGCCCGTAGAAGAAGAATTGTGAGCTTAAAAATATTCATTTTTTTGCGTTGAACCGGTTTTTTTCAGGCTTTGTAGGTAACCTATATAATCTCTGTCTATGACTTAATCAACTCTTTCGTCAACCCATCGGCTCCTGATTTAGACTTGAAAAACAAGTTGGACAGTGTTTTGAAAACAATGGACACCGAATTCAATCAAGTGAAAAATGTTCTTGATAAATGGATTAGAAGTTAGATCAACTGCCGATGTCGAAAAATCGGTCAGCTTTGCTCTCCAGGATTTCTAGTTTAACGCGTTTCGTCTAATGAGCTGGGACTTTAACCCCACCCCAGTTTAACCCGCATTTTTCAAACGTCATTTTAATTCTGCCAAGAACCTGTTATTTTGATTCATAATTCTATTTTTGTTAAATACAGACAGTAGACAACAAATTTATCTATTAGGTGACGCAAACCGTGTTAAAATAGCTTATTTCTTAGTTTTGGCGTTATCGTTTCAAAGCGAATTCCGGTTCAACTTCCATAAGTGAAAATGGGGAAAAACATGAACGGACGCCCGAGTTGTGATCCTTGATCAAGGATGACAGGAGCATCACAAGACGGCTTCCGCAGCAGCCCTTCCCCTCCAGTGTTGAACTGAGCTAAAACAATAGATATTCATAATAGGATCTCCCTCATATCATTGTGATGCACGAAATTTAATTAACCGTGAGGTTCAAGTTCAATGTAACGGTGATTCC
Organism: Chydorus sphaericus; assembly: GCA_030141595.1. Classification (NCBI taxonomy): domain Eukaryota; kingdom Metazoa; phylum Arthropoda; class Branchiopoda; order Diplostraca; family Chydoridae; genus Chydorus; species Chydorus sphaericus. Next base: position 4,456,956 of record CM057927.1, read on the forward strand.
TATCTTTTTACAAAGTCGATGACATTTCGCCTGCTTTTTATTTAATCATGGATCGAAGTGTGTCTTGCAGTCTTGCTATACCTTTCTTAAAAGAAAAAGAATGAAGGAGAGGCGTGTACTTATTATATACAATCAATCAATTATAAACCCATTTCAAGTTCAAATCATAATAAAAAAAAACCTTTTAAGTAAACTGGGAGTAACAGCATACCGCGGAACCAACGATCGAATGTTGCGAACACCGCAGTGTTCGCCACAAGACGTGCCAGTAAATTTGGTACTGTTAGTAACATACATACCCCTTGCGAGGTCATTTGACCAGTTTCTCTACATTATATAATAGTATTCGTCGGCCTTCTTATACCCCTACTAATTCCAAATCCTTAATTATCGATTACCATCACTTGATTTCCAATTTGAAGGGGCGGGGCTTAGATAAAAATCGATAATTATGGATTTTCATCACAGTAGGGGTAAATGTGGGTCGAAGAATACTATTATGTAATGTAGAGAAACTGGTCAAATGACCTCGCAAGGGGAATCGTAAAAATAAATGGTCAACAACCAAAGTTCAATAATACACAACCCGTTTTGCATTATTGTTTGTATTATTATATCGAATATTCATTCTGTATTGGCTGGGTTGTTTGGGATCGTTCCTATATGGCTGTGTGGTTTATAAAGGCATATAGATTTGATTTTTAGGCACTATAATTCCATCACTTTTATTTCTGTTTATATATTTCTCCTAGGTATATGTAGTTTATATTCACCTATACCCTTTTTTAGTTTTTAGGCTACCCAAAGTTCGCAAGTTTATTCAAAATGACTCACTAGAAGTCATAATATCGTTGATTTATTCGAGGGGTTGACCACTCAAAAAAGTTTTCGTACACCCTAAAAACAACCAAAAAAAATCCAAAAAATCTAGAAAAAATCCAAAAAATCCAAAAAATTCGGACGAAAAAAAGTCCAAAATCCACGAAAAAGGAAAAAAATCCCAAAAAAATGGCAAAAAAATCCAAAAAAAGTCCGAAATATCCAAAAATCTTGAGAAAATCTAAAAAAGTCCAAAAATTTCCTGAAAATCCAAATTTTTCCCTTTTTCGGATTTAAATCTTCGTACACCTAAATGTGGAGTGGTCAACCCCTCGGAGCGAGGTTCACGTTATTAGGTCGCGTATACTACCGGCGTGATATGAATATCACGCGCTATATGTTGACGTTGCCCGAACATCATGGGAATGATGGGACCATCCAAACCGGACAACTCATGAACCCCACTCTGCCATGCCGGATATGAAAATTAATCATATAAAAGAATGTTAACGATTTCTACTTTTCATTGTGGAAGAAAAGCTATTCCATTATTTTCTAGGTATGAAGTATGTGATAAACGTTTAAAATTTCTCGTAAAATTTTCAAAAATGGTTCCAACTTCTAAGCAGCCTTGTGCCTTCCACCATTGAATTTCCACTTCCCTTGAATATTATCTGCAAATCTGTTTCATTAAAACTTTTTTTAATTCCTGGCAGGTTAAAACCGTAGTAGAGAAAAGTAATTTTTTTTTTCCAAATTCTTAAAATTAAACATTTTTTCCATTATTTTTTACTGAATAAAATAAATTATTAGTTACTTTTTATTTCACTTCAAAATAATATATTTTAAAGAATAAAATTTTAAATAATTTGAATAAAATAAATTAATAGTTACTTTTTATTTCACTTCAAAATAATATATTTTAAAGATTACTTCCTGCAACTTTTCACTACTTGATAAACTCCTAGCTTTATACAAGAGCTATAAACTCAATTATCAATTAGAGCAATTCAATGGGATTTATTTCAATCAAATCGTTAATGTAACATCAGCTCTCAACAGTGATAACAATGACAGCCTTCGGGATGGATCATCATTCCATGTAGACCATTTCAACATTGTCCACATAATCTTGGGCTGCTTCCGATCCACACTGGGAAACCAGCCAGCTCTTCAATTCTTGCTAAAATATTACAAATAAATGAAATACAAACCATTTAAAATCTTTAAAGTTGAGAAACCATAGAACATGATGTGATATTACCTGAATGGGATACATTGGGATTCCCTGCTTCTTGCACTCTCTGTCGGCCTCCTCAAACAGCATGTTGGCCAGCATGTCCGGCATCGTAACGGCCATGTTCTTCCTTATGTCCTGTGGAATTCCGGCGTAAGCCTTCTTGACAATATCCACCTGCCTTTTAGCTCCAGACATGATTACTTTCTACTAAGAAAATAAGGCATAATGTTTAGTTTTTTAAGTGAAATTAATTTAGAATATAAACCTTAAAATGATGATGGCTTCTGGAAAGATCTCTACTGAATGACAGTCACTGAGGCAAGGACAAAGAGGTAATAACTACATTCACGCCACCTGTATTGCAATTTTCGACTCAGGTAACAGGTCATTTGTCGAGGTGGCGCCCTAATCTTCAGTTGAACTCTCTGCGCAGCCCAGTGGCGCAACCGCACTTTTGAAGTAGACTTGGCGAGACGAGTAGTCGTCTGATATCACAACCTTCGTAGTCGACTTTGGGACACCATTACTAGTCGACCAAGGTCTAACCGTCTGATTGCCTTCGAAGTCGACTATCGAGAAGCAGACCCAACTTGGTAGTCGACACCCTTAAGTTAATATTTACTTGGCTTATATTTGCGTTATTCTAATTTTCCCGAATTTGATCTCTCTTCTATATCCATATCTTTTATATAATACCAGAGATGAATAATACAACAAAAACAAAATAAAAATCGGTTCGAAAAACATGGCGTGTAATTAATTTTTCATTATTCAATCACCACATAATTCCTTGGTTTGACGCAGAAGAGACAATACTTATTACGACTCGAATGACGGGAGAGGATTATAAAAGGAAGGTGAACAAGAAGAGTAAAGGAATGTTGTGCACAACTAGACGTAACTCTTTAGTCGACCTCTTCGATGGTGGGTCCAGATCCGGCACCAGGAGGAGCACCACCACCCGGAGCGGCACCAGCGCCAGCGCCGGGGAAGCCCGGAGGAGGAGCACCACCAGATCCTTGGTAGAGCTTGGTCACGATCGGGTTGCAGATGCGCTCAATGTCCTTCTGCTTGTGCTCGAACTCTTCCTTGTCAGCCAGTTGGTTAGCATCCAGCCACTTGATAATCTCGTTGCATTTGTCCATAATCGTAGTCTTGTCAGCATCGGAGAGTTTGTCCTTGAACTTCTCGTCCTCAACAGTCGACTTCATGTTGAAGCAGTAGGATTCCAATGAGTTCTTGGCAGCCACTCGCTCGCGCTGCTTCTCGTCCTCAGAGCGGTAACGTTCGGCATCGGACACCATCCGCTCAATCTCTTCTTTGGACAGGCGGCCCTTGTCGTTCGTGATGGTAATCTTGTTCTCACGACCGGTAGACTTGTCGGCAGCAGACACGTTCAAAATACCGTTCTGGAGAAAAAATTAAAAATTAGTTAAATCTCTCAGGAATAGCAATTAAATTAATTAGTAACTTACGGCATCGATATCGAAGGTGACTTCGATCTGAGGGACACCTCGGGGAGCCGGTGGGATGCCAGTCAGCTCGAACTTGCCCAGCAAGTTGTTGTCCTTGGTCATGGCACGCTCTCCTTCATAGACCTGGATGAGCACTCCGGGCTGGTTATCGGAGTAAGTGGTGAAGGTCTGAGTCTGCTTGGTCGGGATGGTGGTGTTGCGCTTGATGAGGGCGGTCATGACACCTCCAGCAGTCTCGATACCAAGAGAGAGGGGAGCAACGTCCAAGAGCAAGAGGTCCTGAACGGCTTCAGACTTGTCTCCCTGGAGGATGGCAGCCTGGACTGCGGCACCGTAGGCGACGGCCTCGTCGGGGTTGATCGACTTGTTCAATTCCTTTCCGTTGAAGAAGTCCTGGAGGAGCTTCTGAACCTATTATTAAAAAAAAAAGTTAAATAAAATTCTAAATTAACTGAATAAAAATTAAATTTATTATGTAAAAGAAAATTAAGACTAAAAACTAATTTAACCGGAAGAAAAAATTAAATCTTTACCAAGAAAAATAAAATGAAAAATTAGAATAAATTCTAGATGAAGATCAAGTGATGAAATTATTTCAACTAATTAAATAATTTACCTTGGGGATACGGGTGGAACCACCGACTAAGACGATGTCCTGGATCTGGGCCTTGTCCATCTTGGCATCCCTGATGGCCTTCTCAACGGGCTCCATGGTAGAGCGGAAGAGGTCGGCATTGAGCTCTTCGAATCGGGCACGAGTGATGGACGTGTAGAAGTCGATACCCTCAAACAGAGAGTCGATTTCGATAGAGGCCTGGGCGGAAGAGGACAGTGTACGCTTAGCGCGCTCGCAAGCGGTGCGCAGACGACGGAGGGCACGCTTGTTGGTGGCCATGTCCTTCTTGTACTTGCGCTTGAACTCCTGGACGAAGTGGTTCACCATGCGGTTGTCAAAGTCCTCACCACCGAGATGGGTGTCTCCGGCAGTGGACTTGACCTCGAAGATGCCGTCTTCGATGGTCAGGATGGAGACATCGAAGGTACCGCCGCCCAAATCGAAGATGAGAACGTTCCTCTCACCTCCAACCTGTAAAATAAAATTAGAAAAATTATTTTATTAGTTTCAAGTACTTAAAATATTTCCCAAATCTCGGCCATGACTCATTTAAAGAAGAGTCTGACACATTGGAAGTGATTTTAAAATTACAAAATTTTAGAAAATTATTAATTTAAAAAGTTGCAAATAAATTTATGAAATTCTTAAGTTTAAAAAATAATCAATTGCTTGATGAAATAATTTCAACATAAAGAAATAAAATTTCAAATTATTGAAAAAAATTCTATCAATTTCTATAATTCAGAATAAATTAATTTAGATTCTAGAAAGACTAAGAAATATACCTTCTTGTCGAGACCATAGGCGATGGCGGCCGCAGTGGGCTCGTTGATGATACGCAACACGTTGAGACCGGCAATAGTTCCGGCATCCTTAGTGGCCTGACGCTGTGAGTCGTTGAAGTAGGCCGGGACGGTGACCACTGCGTTGGCGACAGCCTTGCCCAAGTAGGCCTCGGCAGTCTCCTTCATCTTCAACAAAACCATGGAAGAGATCTCCTCGGGGAAGAAGGTCTTGGTCTCACCCTTGTAGTCAACTTGGATCTTTGGCTTGCCTAATAAAAATAGATTAATATAATTGTAAGTTAAATACACTTTTGAAATTTTTAAAAAATCCATAAAATGCCATAATTAATATATAAAAACTTAAAATTTTTCTGAATTAATTAAAATTAAATTTTAACAACTTAAATTCTAATCAAAAATTAATTTTTAAAAAAGTTCAAAATGTGAAAAATACTCAAACATTTAAGAAACTAAATATATTTAAAATCCAAAATTAAATAAAAAATAGTCTAGAATTTATACCTCCATCACTGACGACATCGAAGGGCCAGTGCTTCATGTCAGCCTGGACGACGGTGTCCTCGAAGCGTCGGCCAATCAACCGTTTGGCGTCGAACACTGTGTTGTTGGGGTTCATGGCCACCTGGTTCTTGGCAGCATCACCGATGAGCCTCTCCGTGTCTGTGAAGGCCACATAGGATGGTGTGGTCCTGTTGCCCTGATCGTTGGCAATGATCTCCACCTTGCCGTGCTGGAACACACCCACGCAGGAATAGGTGGTGCCCAAATCGATACCCACTGCTGGAGTCTTGACAGCCATTATGCTCTGTCAATATTAGAAAGAAAATAAAATTTTAGAAAACCTAAATTTTAAAAAATAATTTTAATTTAGTTTTATTTAGTAAATCAGACATGGACCAAGACACACAACTAATCCTTGAAGGGGTTTTAAGCCTTCTCTGGTGCGAACCGCGAATGGAATAGCCCAAATTTCATCACTTTGATATTCTAGAAGCTTCTGACCAGCGTTCTCCACGTGGTTCAGTTGAAAGCCAACTTCGGCTTTCACGTTTTAAGCACAGAAAAATTTAATCTTCTGGCCCGAAAACGTGATCAATCGAAAGAGAATGAAATGCACAGTAGTATTCAATATTTAATTACCTTTGAATGAGTTTAGAAGTGAGTTGAAATTAAAGTTTAAAATGAGCAGCGGCTGGGTGACAGTTCCTGCAGGCTCGGCGACGCGTTACGAAAGAGAACGACTGAAGTAACGGGCGTTGGGAGCTGGGAAGTGATCAAAAGCTGCTTTTATTAGGCTGGTATAGCACGGCTGACGGAAGTTCTGGAAAATTCCATACGACATTGCCGCAATCAATTAGTAGCACGTTTTAATTTAAAAAATACTATTTTCGTAATTATAAATTCATAAAATATTTTTTAAACAGATTTGAAGTAAAGTTACAATTTATAATTGAATTATTTCGGTTTTGAAATTGTTTGCACGTGTTTGGATATTGGCTTGACGCGCAGTGTGCAGAAGTAAAATTTAATCCCCACGCGGCCTCCTTCTTTGAAATGCGTCAAAATGACGTCACTCACGTTCGAATTTTTACGGCAGATATCTAATTTCAACTTTGTAACTTGTTGCCACATATCGTGAAACGCCATGGGAAACTATTATGATTACATAAAGTCTCGTTTTTCTGACAAAAATGTCTATGACAAATTGTAGCAAAATTTAAACTTTAAAGCTTTCATAATTTAAAGTAATTCATATTAATTTTTCATCATTATTTTATTCAGTTACAGCGCTGCATTTAAACCAAATTATATTGAATAATTTCATATCATAATTTGTCATAAATTCCTGACGAAATAATTAAAAAAATGTCAGTTTTAAAACGAAGCAGACGACGGAATTGCAGAATAACCTATTCAGTGGAAGTGGAAGATTTATTGTTGAAGACTAGAAGCAGGTCTCAGCCTATTCTGCGGAAGTGAAAATTCATTATTGAAGACTGCTTCGCACCATTTTTTGGCAAAATTTTATGGAAATTCATTAAAATGTTATCACATACTTCAGATTTAAAAATAAATGAATAATGAACTTTATAACGCTTCACTTTTCCAACCATAAAAAGTATAAATCGTTGATATCAGTTTTATAAAACTAATTTTAATTTCCTGCAAATGGGCCTACTACCTTGTTTGGTGCGATTTCACCCAAGTATTTATCACGTCTAAATCACTATTTTGATGACAAATGACCAGAAAATTGTTCACGTCGATAGAAAGTTTCGTAACCCAGAAAGGTGAACCTCGCTTTCTTAAATCTGATTTTTATTTATGAAAAAATCCAAGAAAAAATAAAGTTTTATTGAAAGTTTTATTAGATTTTTGTATTACATCAGAAAGAGAAAAATAATGATTAGGAAAAAAAGAAAAACAGTAAATCGTTGGTATTTTATCATGATAATAATATTGAATTATTTTTTTCATTCAGTTACAAGACTCGACGTAATTTCCTGGGAAGAGGCCGGTGATGCCATCTAGGACGCCCTCCCACCAGCCGTCGTCATTCTTCCTCAAAACGTAAATGATCGAGTTCTCCTGAAAGCTCAGCTCGTCATCTTTATCGGCATAGTAATCGTACACTGCAACCACTGAAAATAGACAAATTAAAATTTTATTTTATTCAACTTAGAAACTGTTAACATCCTGTAAAATATTTTAAATTAAAAAATTATAATAATTAAAAATAAAATTTATTTTTGTAAAAAATTCTTTAATTAAATTTAACTAATTGTCATTTAGATTTTGAAAAAAAATTATAAACTTAAAAATAATTTTTAAATATTTTAAATATTTAGAAAATATTTAGAAAATGTATCACTGAATTTTTGTAAAAATTAAATAAAGTTAAATTAAAGATAAACCTTTATCGATAAAGTCTTTAGGAACCCATCCTGGTAAATCGGCATCAGCCGGGACTACACGACGACGGACACCTCCAACTCCGCCCATGGCGTCCTGGTCGTCAATCATCGGCAGAGGTGGCGGCGGTGGCGACACGCTCCTGCGGCTCATCCTGCTGCCACCATCGGCTCCTTCCATGCCGACCGTTCCGTAGTGCGAATGCGGTGGAGGAAGCGGCATCTGCTGGTGATCCATTTTAAGAGGTCCTGGAGATGGCGGAGCTAAATAAAATTAATTTAAATCGTTAATTAGGTTAATTATGTCAAATTAAAATGTGAAAAATTGATTACAAATTATTATTTAAATTTATTTTAAAATTTGACTAATAAAATCTTAATTTTTAAATTACTGAAATAATTAAATGACTTTAATTTAAATAATTTTGAAATATTTTTTTCAAGAATTTAAATGATTTAATAAGAATTAGGATAATGTTTAAACTTAATTTAATTTAATAATTTTTTAATAATTTTTTCCATGAATTTAAAGGATTTAATAATAATTAAAATAATGTTTAAACTTAAATTTAAGCTATTTTGAAAATTGCAAAAATTGATAATAATTTTTAAAAAATATTATCTCAATTAAAAAATAATTAATTGCATTTTAAAATCTTTCTGAAATGTAAAAATTATTATAATTTAGTAAAATCACGAAAAAAGCTTAATTGAAATTACGAGGATTAGAATAGGATCTTTGGCGTTCCAATCCAGGGGCATAAGTAGCGGAAGAGCCTGGGGCGTAAATAGAAGAACCGGAAGTTTGATGTTGCATCATCATATTATTATTAGGTTGGGGATGGACCATGCCAATCTGAGGCGCCATCATCATTTGGGCCGGATTATTATAAGGTGACTGATGATGATGATGTTGGAGGCTGCTGCTGCTCGTATTGTGAGCAGAGCTGCTACTTCCGCTTCCGCCAGTGTGCGGCATCGGAAGTGTCCCGTAACCGGAATTACTGTTACGCTCCGAACGACGGGACGAGTGACCCAACGGGTAATTAGCCGCGTAATTCGATGGAACCTATTAAAATAAAAAAATTTAAAATATTAAATTTAATTACAATTATTTTATATTCTTTTTTCAAGTTTTTCAAATTTAATTTTATTTCTGTATTTCTGACTTTTAAAAAAATATCAAACTTTATTACAATTATCTTTAATTCTAATTCGAGTTAGAATTAGTTTTTCAATAAAATTTTATTTCTTTAATTTTATTGAAATATTGTAAGTTAGAATTTTGGCAATTTTTTTTTCATTTAACATGATTATTTTAATTTTAAAATAATTAAATAAATAAAATAATTAGTAAATATTATTTAAATTCCTATTTTTAAATTTGGTAATATTTTTATTTAATTCTTTTTTTTTCTAAATAACCAATTAAATTTATTTTAATTCCATTAAATTTGAATGTTAAAATAATAATTAAAATATGTCTAAATAAATTAAAAATAAAAAAATACATTTAAATTAAATTTTTAAAATTGATTACTTGAGGAGGAGCAACAGCTGGAGGAGTCCTATACTCTCTAGATCCTTTGGTCAAGCTTCCAGAGCCCATAATAGCCCTCGCCAACGGTGGTGTAGGAGGCTTGCTGGTCGGTGCCGGTGGCAGAGGGCTGTGGCTCCCTCTCAAAGTGCCGGTCATCATGAGGCCGGAGCCCGTGTGGCCGTAGTGGCTTCCAAGCGTACCGCCGCCTACTAAACTGCTGCTGGAACCGGCCTGACTGTTCGTCCTCTGCTGCTTCATCATCTGGCGGGCCTGCATCTCGTTGGGGATCCTCACGCCGTGCCCAATTTCATCAAGTGCTGCAAAATAAATTTAATTTATTCAAAAAAAGCCAAAATCTAAAAAATGAGTTAAATAAAGAATTTTATTTTTTTTTCAATTAATGAGAAAAAACATCATAAAAAGAATCCTAAATCTACAGTTTCAAAATAGTTAATCATTGATTGAATTAAAGTTAAATCAATTTATTTATTTATTTTAAAAAATTCTTACCTTATGAAATATAAAAATAAGTTTCAAAATTAAATTAAATTCCAAATTAAGTTATAATTGAATAAAACTTTAAATAATTTAAAAAAATCAAATAAATATACATAGTTTTCTTAACATAAGAATTGAATTAAAGTTTAATTAATTTATTAATTAATTATTTTAATTAATAAAAAAAATCCTAGACTTAGAAAATATCAAAAAAAATTCAAAATTAAACTAATTATATTCCAAAATTAATTAAACTTGAATTATTATTTTTTTAATCATAAATTAATTTAAATTTTAAAATAAAATTGAATTCATAAGAAAAATTAGAAAAAATATTAAAATACAAGTTTAGTACCAGAAAAGTCTATGGGACGGCGAACGTATTTGATGGGCCTCTCCTGGTTGGCCGGGGCCAGGATCTTGTACTGCCTGGCAGATGACTTGTTAGTTGTCAGCACTCCGATCTCCCTGCGTGCAACCTTCTCCTTGTGGATGGCCACCATCTGATTGATGTGGTTGATCTGGCTCTCCATCTCGGCCATCTGTACCGCCTGCTGGTCCAGCATCTGGAGGAACCCGTAGGCGAGCGTGTTGATCTGGTAGGCCACCGAGGCCAGTGACTGAGTGGTGTAGTTCTTCGTCTCTTCTAAGGCGGCCCTCTTGTCAGGTGCCTGGTGATAATTGCCTTCGCAATAGTCGGCCACTTTCTCTAAATTGTTTTGGCTCTCTATCAAATTGTTCCGGCCCTCCGGCATGTCGATTGTCATTAATGTCACTAAATCCGCCATCTTGAATTCCTGTAATTAATTAATTAATGAAACAATCAAGTGTAAAACTTATAGTTATAATAGATGTCAAACCTTTTGTAGTTTTTATTCAATTTCTTTAAAGAAAGAATTTTTGACAGGATGACCACTCCTTGGCGTCTTTCTTTCTATCTACCATTAAAAAAGATAACGATTTCACTACGAAATTTTAAAGATGACCGGTAGATGGCGCTCGCGGTGCTAATTACTACGGCTGTAAAAACGCGCGAGAAGCCACACAAATTCAAACATAAGAATGCAATATATTGAATCAACGCGTTTTATAACTGTTTATTCTATTAATTCATTGTAAATTGCAAAAATCTTTTGAATCTTCTCTATGATGTACATAATGACTGTTGTGTTCCAATAATCGCAATGCGTAATTAAGGTCGGCAATGGCATCGTCCACTTTGGAAACACTTTGTCTCACATTGTCCAGGTTCACAACAGCACTACACTGAAGAGCGTATTGAGCACTCTCAACGTAGCGCAGGAAATCAAGTCTCAGCACACTCAGCTCGTCCTTGTGCTGCCTCTCGAAATTCATCAGTTGATGTCTTACAGTATCCATCTTCCCCGTTATTTTACACAATTCTTGATAAAGAGTTTCATGTTTTCCCGACGAGCCCACTATTGATACTCCTCTGGAGTCATACAGCTTCCCCTGCAAGTTAGTCATGGATCTCTTGCAACTTTGGATCTCAGACAGTAAATAGTTCAATCTTTCCATCACTTTTCGTTTCGGATCCATTATTACTATACTGGAAGACGGAATTTTTTGAGATGCAGTCGAGGGGTTGTCCACTCAAGTAATCTGTGCCAAAATAAAAATTAAAAAATCTGACATAAAACAATTTTTTAAAAAATCCACGAAAAAGAGAAAAAATTCAGAAAAATTCACATAATAGTCCAAATAAAATTTTGAAAACATGAAAATTTAGAAAAAATGTCAATTAATCTGATTTACCGTAATATTTTTATCGGTGTCTCTGGATAGTATACAAGTACACAGCTCAGTAGTTAAAAACAGTGTAAAAAGAAAAGATCTTTCTTGTCACAACTCCCAAGCATCAGCAGAGCCAAGCTCCGACAGTGTGTACGTTGCTATTTTAGAGGTGCGACGCAAAAATAGAAAGAAAAAATTCATCCGACGTGATCTGGGACATGTTACGCACGAAAAATAGAATTCCTAAATATTGAAAGAAGAGTACGTTTTAATTACGAGCTTTTTAAAGTGACCGTTAGATGGCGTTTGCTGTAAAACGCGCGAGAAGCCACACAAATTTGAAATCAAGATGAAAATGAATTTTAAAAATTGTTTATTCTATTCAAGTTGAAATCTTTAAAACTGAAAGCAGTCGAAAGATCTATTTAGACTCTTTTTAAATTAAAATTTAATTACAGTTTTCCAACAATTTTAATGCATAATCAAGGTTGGCAATGACAGTGTCTACTGTGGTAACAGCCTGTCCCAAATTTTCCAGATTTAAAACAACATTCCGTAGAGTGAGGTGAGCACTCTCGACGTAGCTCAAGAATTCTGCTCTGAGCACCCTGAGCTCGTCACTGCACTGCCTCTGAAAATTTTCCAGTTGATGTCTGACAGCTTCTAACTTGCCCCTGATGTTGCACATTTCTTGATAAGCTCCATCGTCACCCGAAGCGGCCGCTTTGGCCAATCCTCCGCCAACTATAAACGGAGCCCCTGTGGCACCGAGGGCCAACAACGAGAGGCCACCTGTAAAAGGTGCAGCCAGTAATCCCACTGTAAAAATAGCCAAGCGTAACAATATTAATTTATAACGATTTAAAAAAAATCCCTAAAAAATCAAAAAATCTTAAATAAAACTTTAAAATCTTTGAAAAATTCGTACGAAATAATGATTTAAAAATTCACTAAAATTATCGTACATCCTGCGAAGATGCCACCTCCAAGCATGGCACCGTTGCCAGCATCATTTAACGTTCTGTTGGTGGACAGTTTCCCCTGCAAGTCAGATAGGGATCTCCTGCAACTTTGGATCTCAACCAATAAATAGTTCAATCGTTCCTTCACCTTTCGTTTCGGATCCATTATTACTAAATGTGAATAATAATAACACATTTATCAAATTAATTTAGTGTAAATTAATTAAGTTTTACACATCTAATGTACCTTAATAATTTTCCGGAAAATTGCGTAGGCTACACAGCTCAGTGGTTCAGGACAGCGTTAAAACAAGTGACCATGGAGCTTTCTTGTCACATGCCCAAAGCATCATCAGAGCTGAGCTCCAGCGCAGTGATGGATACCTTTTTGGAGGTGCCCCAAAATAAATTAAATTCTTCAGATGCAATCTACGTTTATTTAGCACTGGGGCCTTCCCATCTATTTTGAGCTCATAGGTGTATTTATACACACCCGTAACATATTATTTAAACAGAATAAATCCGACGAAATCAAAATATATACACATAATAAAAACTTTTAAACATAAAATTTGAATTTAGCAATCATTTTTAATTTCTATTATGGTTATTACAATTGAAAGCTCAACTCTACTCCCCTAAATGACCCGAGATTAAATAACTTTTGAAAATACCGCGCTCAAACCAAGTTTGTGTAAAATCGAGCGCTAGATGGCGCTGACTTATTTCTACGCTCTAAGCGGCGTGAAGCAGTATAATATGCGGCCGCCCCTTTGAGTCGCGCGGGTCCCTTTTTTTCCCACGGATTTTTTCTCCCCTCATCTCCGTTGAGCCGCACGTTTCATTTTTTTCCGATGAGACGCCTCTCTCGCTAATATTCACACAGTACTATGTGTGAGTGTGTGTGCCTTATCCTTGTCTGGGAACGGAAAATAGCCCCCTCATTATTCTCTCTCTCTAGCTGGCTGGGCTCTCAAGAAGAAGAAGACAATACCTCACCTCTTCACAGATTTTTCTATTCCCAAGGAATACATAATAATAATAATGATGATGGATCATTCAATTATCACATTTTACTAATATTGAATTTATTATTCATTTTTTTCTCAAAATTTATTTTAATATAAATTATTGTAATTCGTCTCATAAATATTCCAATAATTAAATCGATTTAATTTAAAATAAAATAAAAATATTTAAAAATTGTCAGATTTTTTTTTAACCGTCTAAAATAATTTTTGGTCATTAAAAAATAATTTAATAAATTTTATCAGTTAAAAAAATTTAAAAAAAATTAATCTAAAATTGAATTAAATAAATAAAAAATTCTCAGATTTTTTTCATCTCTAAAATATTTTTTTTTACATTAAAAAATAATTAAATAAATCTTCATTAACTTGAAAAAAATTATAATAGTTGAATGAGTTAAATTTATTAATTAATAAAATTCCCGGATTTTAAAAATTGTTTAAAATATTTATTTTCATGAAAAAATTATTTAATTATTTAAAATATTATATTTTTTAATAAAAAATAATTTAAATTAATTCGAATTTCAAATAAGAAAATCAGAGTTCGTAGTGTGGGAATAAAATATGGATGAAAAAATGTAGAATTTATATTTTGTGATTGACATTTGAATTTTCGTCATAACATTTGTCCCACTGCTCTCCAATAGTCGAATGGAATAACCATTTACCTGCGTAAAAAGCAGAAGAAAATGTCCGGAATGCGTATACAAATACACGTCTCTCTCTTATTTCTTCAGAGAGTTTGTCGTGAACATGATGTGGGAGGATAGGTTATGCAGTATTATATAAATAAATAAATGTTTTGGGAGAGAGATGAAAAGAATCTCTGAAATTCCGTCATTCCGCCGCTTTTCTTACCTCTCCACCCTGGGAAATCAACAGAATCTCTTTTACAAAGATTGGCATCTCTTTTTAAATGTTACATATTTTTACTCTCATTTTTTTAAATTTAGTAAAAAATTAAAAGTAAAATTATATCATATTTATAAATTAGTATGAAAAACAAATTGAATTATTATTGGATATTAAAAAATAATAATTGAATTTTAATCGAATTAAATTTTTTAAATTATAAAATTTATTTTTGAAACTTTTATCAATACGTGTAATAATGTTACAAAATCTTAATTAATTTTATGTACCACTAGAATTTTTTTTAATTTATTTTTAAAATATTTTAAATGATTTTATTTATTTAGAAATATTTTAAATGAATTTTATTTATTTTAAAATATTATAAATGAATTTCATTTATTTTTTAATAATCATAGTTTAAATTTATTTAATTTACTTTAAATTTATTCATCTTTTAATAGTAGAAAAAATTGAATTATTTTAAAATTTCAAGACCATTTTTTTTAAATAAAATAATTTTGTTAAAAGCGTAAATATGTCACGCATGATGACTTAAGAAAAAAGAATTCCAGCCGTGTGAAAATAAAACGACAAGAAAAAAAAATTCCGATTTGTTTGTGTGTGGGAAAATGAGGAAATACCGCCAGATAGCGCGCAAAAGATCTCTTCAGCCAACCAAAAAAAAAAATATAAAGATTGTCATCTATACGGACAAACAAGCATCTCAGAGAGGGGCCTCTCTCAAAACCACCAAATAATAAAAATAGTGACGGCGGCTAATAAACAAGAAAAAGCCGCTGAGGTACGGCGGCGAGTCGCGCCGACATTTTGGCGCGCAAAAACAAAAACAAAAATTTTTTTTTTTGCTTTTTTGCGGTGCGCGCGCAATTTCATTTGAATAGGCCTATTCTTCTTATTTTACAAGCCGGAACGAATTATAGAGATATGCGGTTTATGTATACATATGTACCGCCAATAGGTCATATAATATATCTTTTTTATTATTATTATTTTACCTGCTGTTACCTGTCCATATCGTGAGAAATATTGTGTATCGTTTTTTAAAAATTGGCTAAAAATGTGTCTTACTTTTGGACAATTTTTTTAAATTTATATAAAATTATTTTAATATTTAATTGAACTATTATGGCAAAATAAATATTAAAAATGTATTAAAAATCTATCGATTAAATCGAAAAAAAATTCTAAAAAATATATTAGATTTTCTATTATTCATTTTAATTTTAAACAATTTTTTAAATTTATATTAATTCATTTAAATATTTAATTGATATATTGTAACAAAATTAGTTGAAAATATTATTTGAAAATTTATTTTAGATTTTTATTTAATTCTTAAATAAAAAAATAAAAAAAATTCAGCAAAATGAAAAAGTATTTTTTTTCTCACATTGTTCAAGAAAAAAAAAACGGAAATAAACATATCAAATTCTTCTTGCAAAGCAAAAAAAAAATCTCTGTGTGGGAAATAAATTTTTTTACCCAGCTGGCCCGTCTCATAATCCGACACTCTCTTTTTTGTGGAAAAAAGGAGGAGGAATACATATATATTCTATTATTGCGGCGGATATATTATTATAAACACCTGAAAAGGGGTGAAAAAAAGAGAGGCTGCGCGGATTCATTCAAGGAAGATAATCTTTTCCTTTTTAAAAAAAAACCTTCTTTAGAAAAAAGAAGTCTTTGAGAGCGTGACTAACGGTCCTGGAAGGATCCCTCCCACCTTTGGGGACTTGGAAATCCTTTTGTGTATTTATCCTTAACGATATTCTACACTCTCGCCTCTTTAAAAGAAGAGGAGAAGAAAGTTTGTCGGCGGATGTGAAAGAAAGAAAGACATCATTGATCCATTTCCAGAAAAAAAAACTTTAAAAAATATATATCTTCCATAAGAAAAAACAATTTGTCAACGAAAATCTCTTATTTATTTTCAAAAAAAATAATTTGAATTATTTTTAATTTTTCCATCTATTAATTTGATTTTTACAGATTTAAAATATTTAATTTTTTAATATTTTTTAATTATTTATTTATTTATTTCAGTTTGGAAACATAATTTTTTTTTTTCATTTTGAATTAAAAAATTTTTAAAATTTTTTGTAAATAGTATAATTTAATATAAAAAAATATTATTGATATAATTCATTAAAATACTGTTTTTAAAAAATTTATTTATATTCAAATTTTGAATTAATAAATTTAAGATTTTTTCGGAATTTTTTTTAATTTTAAAATTTGTTAAAATTATTAAAAAAAGTAATAATAATAATACGCTTCACTAAATCTTTTTTTCGTGTATTATATCAACGGTGTACAAGGCGTAACGAACAATTCCTATGAGAATGCCCAGCAACTCGGAAAAATAAGGAATAATCCCATCGATGAGAATGGGAACAGAATTTCTCCCGCGTGAATATTTTAAAAACTTGGCATCATTGCATTTGGTTCTCACTCATTTCTTATATTTTTTTTCCCGCGTGCGCAGAATATATTTTTTTTCAAGCCCTCAAAGTTGATTGTTTTTTCTGTCACACACTTGATTATTATACAACAGCAGAAGAGAAGCATCTGGTACTTTTTTCCCGCGTGAAATGACCGTGACTGACCAATAGAAATTTACGACTTTTTTAATTAAGGATTTTAAAATTAATGACTAGTTAATTTTAAGACACGTAAAAAAAATTAATAAAATTGTCTTTCATCACAACAATTAAATAAAAATACTTAGAATACTTTTTTCGTAAATTACCATTTTGGAAAAAATTTTGAAATATATTTTAGAATTTTTTTGAACATAGCTAAAAAATGTAATTAATTTTAAATCCAAAAAAAATGAAAATAATATTTTTTTTAAATCAAATTTAAATTATAGATAATTTTTTAATGTCTCTAAATTTCTTTGCATCCCTAAAATAAATTTTTAATAGTTTTTAAAAATCCAGTTTAAATTATAAATAAATTAAATAGATATATAAATGATTTTTTCATCCCAAAAAAAAACTTAAATAGTTTTTTTAAATTTAATTTAAATTAAAAATATTATTATTTTTTCTTGAATTTTAAAAATAATAAAAATGATAATTTATTCTGTGATATTGTGATTGTGTTTTGAAGTCGCTGTTATTCTGCACTGTCGGCGAAAAAAAAATAGGAAAAGGCGGAAAATCAGTCAAGGAAATCATAAAATGTCGCTCCGAGAGTTTTTATATTTTTATATGCTATCTGCGGAACCCTTCAATCATATGCACCGCCATCCAAGCTTGTTATTTACACACTCACCTCTCTAGCCGTCTACCTGTTATATTGGACATATTGGTATTGTCCCATGACGGACACCCAACAAAATATGAAAATTCGGCCTGTTTTACAAATTGAGAATTTTTTTTCCCATGAAAATTTCCATAACCTTTTTTCAAAATATTATGCAATTATTGAATAAAAATCATAGAATTTGTAATTATTTATTTTTAAAATATTCTCGATTTTTTAAATTTATCTTAATTTTTTTACAAATGATTTTATATATTTAAAGAATTTTTATGAATTTTAATTAGTTTTATAATTTTTTATTTTTTATTTTTTTTTATATTCTTGATTTTTAGAAAATATTATTAATTTTTTTAAAATTGATTTTAAATATTTAAAGAATTTTTATTAATTTATTAAACTTTAAAATAAATTTAAAATAATTTAATTAGGATTATATGATATTTAAATTAAATAAAAATATAGAAAACATTTAAAAATTACTGAAATTATAAGATTTTGAAATTTTTCAAACCATGAGAAAAAAAAACAGTGTAGAAAGAATATGGTATTTGGGCAATAACAAAAAGATCAGCTTTCCATCGCTAGCATCGTCAGGATTACTATATCTCTCTCATCGGCATTTGAAAAACAAACCGCAACTCTACACAGCAGAGTCATGTTACCATAACAAATAACACACTGCACAACAACAAAAAAACTAAATTTGACCGCGAGCTGACCATAAGCTCATCGGATAAAATAAAATGAAAACCGTTGTAGAGAGCCACTTGATATTTTCTTTCTTACATTTTTTTTTACTCGATTGAACTCTAATCTCTATTTTTAAAAATTTCTAAATAATATTTTTTATTTTTACTAACGGTTTTTGATTTTTAATTTTTTAAGGGATTTTCTGCAATTTAATTTTTTAAATAAAAGTAAAAATAATTCTTTATTTTAAATTATGAAAAAATAGCAAAAAATTACTAAATTGATTTAAAATGCAAATTAAAAAAAATTAATAATTTATTATTTTTAAAGGATTTAATAATTTTTTTCTGTAATTTAATTTATTTAAAAATTAACTCTACATTTTAAAATAGTAAAAAAAAATAGTAAAAAATTAGTAAATTTATTTAAAATGAAAACAAAATTTTTAAAATTTTTATTTGCTAAAATGATTTAATAATTTAATTTTTGTACAATAAAAATAATTTATAAAAGCTATTTAAAATTAGAATTAAATATATATTTAAAATAAATATTTTTTGGTAAATAATTCTTGCCTAATGAAGACAAACCAGCGGCACTAAATATGTGAATATGAAAGAAGAGGCCATAAATCCCGCGGGAAAAAAAGAACGGTGAGAGCAGACGGCTCTGTGAGATTCTTTTTTTTTTCTCTCTTTAGAAAAAAAAATTCTCATATTCACACGGATCTATATATATATGTGTGTATGTATGATATGTCCCCCTTCTTTTTTTCCCATGAATTCGTCAGCGCGGCAACGCAGCGCGGGAAAAAATAAATAAAATCTTGTGAACGGAATTTTTTCTTCTTCTCTGGAGACAGAAAATGTGGGTGTAAGAATTTTTTTTCCACCCTTTTTTCGATAGATATTGTATAAGGCCTACATGTATGAGAAATCGCGGTTTTTTTAAAGAAAATAAATCGTGCCAACGATGGGAAACGGGATCAGTCATCCGAACGCGGAATTTTTTTCCACTTCCTATATATATATATATATTTATAAATAATAATCAACTTTAATTAATTATTTTTTTTTAGAATTAAAATGAATTTATTAAAAAAATTAAACTTAGGAATTAGATTTAAATATGAATAATTAAATTTAAAGATTTATAAATGATTATCTAAATATTTAAATCAATTAAAATAAAATTTTAAAAATTATTACGTAATTTTACTAGAATTTTTTTACATTTAAAATGAATTTAATACAAAAAAAATTATTTAAAGTTATAAAATTATAATTAAATTTGAATAAGTAAATGTTAAATGTTAAATAATTATCTAAATACTTAAATCAATTAATATTTATTTTTAGAATTAATTGCGTAATTTCCTAGCGGTAGATTAAGGTACTATGAATTATAATGAATCATTCAATTTCAAAAAGAGTTTTAAAAATTGCGTTTTCAAATTATACTTAATTGGAATGCGTAATAAAGCGTCATCGTCATTTGTTTCATGTATGATGGCTTATTCTCTCTTCGGGCATTGTAATCACTTTTTCCTTCATTTAAAAAGTAAAGATGGCGCCATTTTTGAAAAGATTCAGTAATTTCGTCGCACAGCTGGGGCTCCAACCCATCATTCATACTCCTAATTAAACTATTAAATAATACTCTCCTTTTAAATAATTTAAATTCTCCCGACTTTCTAAAAATAAAAAATAAATCCCGCAAAAATTCAAATTAATTCAATTTAAAATGGTTTAATATTTTAAAAAATCAAAAAAATTCTCAATTAATTGAAAATAAAAAAAATATTATTAAAATTATTTATCAAAATTTTACAGATAGATATATAATTTTTATGGCGCCAAAATTTAAATTAATTCGATTTATATTGATTTAAAAGAAATTATAAAATTCGTTTAAATTCAAACCAAATATATTGAAATCGAAAAAAATATAAAAAAGTTTATCAAAATTAAAAAGATTAAAAAAAAATTAAACTATTTTGAAATGGCGCCAAATTCAAATCTGATGAAAGATATCATATCGTCACGGGGTGCTAGAGAAGAATGTGCAAGATATGATTCCCGCGGGAAAAAGGAAATTCTCTTCATCTAAAAAAAAAAGAGATAAAATAGTTTTGCGCTTCGTATATGACGACACATTCCATAACTCCATGAAGAAATGCGGAGCGCGCGAGAATTATTTTGAACGTGCGACTTTCTTTTGTTTTACACACATTTCCCACCCAATTCGATACATATATACATACAAGTTATATAGTTGGAAAAAAGAATTATTATGATGATTTTCTCACGCCCAGTTTCCTAGGCATTTCAACTGTCACATTTCTTTCCCGCCGTTTTCTTTTCAAATTTGAAAAAGGGAGAATCTCACGCGCTTGTATAACTGCGCGGTGGTCATCATCATAATCATGGCCTTGTTTTATATAATAAGCTATGCATGAGCCCATTTATGGAAATTTTTAATTAATTCAAATTTTCTTATTTTATACAAAATTGAATGAAATAATTCCGCAAAATGTCGAAATAAATTATTTTAAATTATCTGTATTTAATATTTTATTTTTTTTAATTCATAGATTTTTAATTGAATGAAAGTATTATTGGATGACTTTTTTTAAATTGAATTAATTATTTTGAAGCAATTCCATATTTTTTATAAATTATTTTAGGATTTCATTATTCTAAATTAATCCGAATTTTTTTTTCAATTTATTCTTTTTTAATTTTATTATTCAGAAAATTTCGAATTTTTTTTTGATTATTTTTACTATTAAATTAATTAAAATTATGTAATGTAAGTAATTAAAAAATTATTACTTTGAAGCTATTTTCTTTATTTTAAGAATTTTTCACAAATTTAAAATAAATTATTTTGAAGCTTATTTTATCTTAAATCTATATCTATAAAACAAAAAGAGTACGGTTCTGTCGTTCTGTTTCAAGAAATTCCCTGATTGGTCCAAATTTTCTTGGGGGAGGGGCTTAGATAATGCAGTTGAACTTTTAACTTACAAATGTAGTTTTAGGATTTGAGGAATGAATGGAAGAGCTTATTTAACGCTAAAGCTATAAACGCTAACAGTAGACCACGGTGATTAACTTGCATATATATCTTTAAGAGAACAAAACTTCACTTTCAACTATTTCTATGAGTAATAGAGAAACCTGTTATAGCCCTGTAACGAAGAGGGCCGTATTGGCCTCCTGAGAAATACTAAATTGGCAGAAAAAAAGTAAAATAGTTGCTACTACGGATTATAACACTACGATCAATATTGGCCAACTGGGAATATGTGATGTAGATGTTTAAAACTGTCCATTTTTATTTGAATGATGGATTTACGAATAAAAAGAAAAACCAATCAATTCAAATTTTTAAGTTTTTTCAAATTTTTAAGTTTTTTTAAATGATTTTAAGTCATTTCGGGCAAAGCCGAAGCAAGGGCCAGCTAGTTCATTTATAAGTATTTAATTAGAAAACCCATTTTAAATGCTTAATTTACTTTTTTCAAATATTTTTTTCCCATCAAACAACAAAGAGACAGTTTCAATAGGCATGTCATCGCCTCTTTAAAAAAGCCGAACAAAAAAAAGGTAAGACGAAATTTTTTAACAAATAAAGAGAGGCGGCCTGCGCACTACAATTTGACCTGTTTGATGCGCTCAGGTCGGTTGGCTGGTGGGAAAAATGGGGGGACTTTTTTTTCAAAAAAATAAAAAAAAAAAGTAGAGGAATGAAATTTTCGGTTGTATCATTTTTGTGTTGTGGGAATCTGACTGAAAGATTCCTCGAATTCACAAAAGAGGGTCGATCCTGGCCATGGATAAAATTGTAGCTAGAATTCCAGTATTGTTTTCCTTTTATCAAATTTTTCCAATTTCTTTTTTTCTCTCCAAAAGTATTCAGAGTGCAATAGATATTTATTGATGGATTCTCTACGAGAAAGCTATTTGTTATTCCTAATATTTATTATTTTATTTAATTTATTAGAAGCTATTTTAACGGATAAAAATTAATTATAAATTTAATTTACTTATTTAAAAATTTAATTCATGATGAAAAATATTTTGAAATTTTTTTAAAATTAATATTAAATTTTTATTATTTTATATCATTTTTTAAAAATATTTTTAGATATTTTTTTACTTATTTAAAAGCTAATTTATTTTTCTTATTATATTATATAATTTTTAAATATTATTTAGATTTTGTTTACTTACAAAGTATTTAAAAAATATTTTAAACTTATAATTTAATTTTTCATTACTTTACATAATTTTTTAAATATATTTTTGTAAATTTAAAAACTAATTTATTTTAATTTAGGATTTCAAAATAATTATTTTCCATGGGAAAAAAGACCAATTGTCCATCTTGTATTTTTTTTTTTTTACTTGAAAAGAAATAAATCCTTTTTCGGACAACCTGTGAATTTTCCAGGATAATCTTCTTCTCTTTTAGAGCAATTATAACCGCCTCAAAAAGTCTCTCTCTCTCTTAAGCGTAAATCGCTCATTATATAGGTACCCCAGCAAAAAAAAAACTAAACTTTTTTTTCTCCTCCCCAAAAAAGGGATCCCCTTTTAATGATGCACCTTAATGAGCACAACCTTTAGAATGACATCTCATAAGAGCCTCTTGGAGGCTGTGGAAAAAATCCAGCAATTCTCACGGTCGCCACTTTGTATAATTACTCTCTGTCTGGCAAAAAAAAATCACGCCAAAAAAATCTACAAATTATTTCGTAATTTTTAGTGTAATAGAAAATATTAGTTCATATTCCCACCGCTAGATGGCATGTCACGCGGTGGCGCTACCGTCGCTCCCCCTATAAAAAGAGCCTCCTCATTCTCATTCTTCAGCAGTCTCAGTCGGGACTTTACCGTGTAAACAAGTGTATACATCTCGTGCTCTTAGGATAAATTTTTAAATAAATACTTCAAAATGGATTCCACTTTTAGTTCAACTTCAACGGATGTTTCTCCAGCCAATTCACCAATGAGCGTCTCAAGTTTAGAAGACAGTCCGTCCTCCCCTTCATCATCCTCATCCGATGATTGGTCCAACACGATGATCAAACCTTACTACTACACCGCTTCAAAATCCGTCCGGTGGTTCCGAGACGATCGTGGTCTCTGGAGCGAGAGAACAAATTGCGTCACATCCAGGAATAATCCATACCGAAGGAATATTAATAATTCTAAAGAAAAGAGTGGTGGTGGAAATGCAATGGAGTTACTTTTGGAGGCGGTCAAGAGGCAGGATTTGACGGCGCTGAGGCAGCTACTAGCCGGCGGAAGTGGAAGGCTCATCAACGTGCTCGGAGCCGACGGCGATTCCGCCCTCCATAGGTCATGCAGGCTAGGCCACCTCGAACTCGTCAAACTTTTCGTAAGTTAAAAAAAAATTAATTTAATTTAACTTTAATTGTAATTAAATTTTCATAATTTTTTTTAAAACTTTTTTTTCAATATTTTTAGATTCGATATGGAGGTGATCCAGAGTTGTCAAATCGGGATGGATGGACACCGCTGCATTTAGCTGTGCACTGCGGTCACCAGGATGTCGTCGTCTACCTGCTGTCCATAACCCGTCGGTGAAAAAAAAGAGGCAACACAAAAAGAAAAGTCATCCACCATTTTGTTTTTTTGTTGTTGTTGTTACCTTTTTTTTTCTTCCTCTATTTTCTCACAATAACACCGAGCTCCCGAGTCACTGTGATTGTTCTTCTTATATAAATTAATTTCTTTTTCTCACGAAGATGTCGCCATTGTTCTCCTCCTTCCCAATGTACAGTGTGAATATTATATATTATAAAATATATATAAACAAGGACTTTTTAAAAATAATTTTTCTTCAATTTTTAATTTTTCTTAATTTTCTAGGATTTTTTAACAATTTGCAGTGTTGCCATTTAATTTAAGTTTAGTTAAACACGTTGAAGAAGTTTAAATTTAAATTTTTAAATTTAATTCAATTAGTTTTTCTTAATTTTTTTAGAATCAAAATTAAATATTTTTTAATTTGCAGTGTTGCCAGATAATTTCTAATTTTGCTAAAAAAAGTTAATTTTTTTTAGAAATTTCATTTCCAAAATTTCCTGAAAAATTGAAGTTCCAGAATTTCCCGAAAAATTTCTTTTGTCACATTCGCACTGTTGCCAGATCTAAATCCATTTTAATTTGAACTGGAAGAAATTAGAAATATGATTAGATATTTTTTTTTTCTGAGATTATCGTGGGATATTTTCTTCTCTGGACAGGTCAGAATAGTAAGTAAGAGAATAACAACAACAAGTGGGGGTCGGTCGGTCCAGAAGCAGACGAAATTAGTGTGGAATGCAGAAGGGGAAGCTGCTACAAAACAGCTACCACCATGATTATTACACTACATTTTCTTCTTCTTCTCCTTCTTTTCTCCCCCTCTTACTACGATTATATTTTACCAGCAGATGGCCTAGTCCTCCTTTTCAACCTGTCGCCGGCCGGTGAATGGCTATCCCCCTCGACCCCCAAAATTCCACAAAAAAAATCCAAACAACAAAGTTGTTGAAGAAAAAAAAGAAAAAGTCATCCCGTTAAAAAAAAAAAAATTTTTAATTTATTTTGATTTTTACAGATTTTATTTTGACTAAAAAAATTTTGAAAAATCGCGGGAAATTTAAAAATAATAATAATTTGATTTTTTAAAATATTCTGATAATTAAATTAAATTTTTAAAATGAATTTTTAAAATTTCTTTTTTAAAATAAAAGAATTATTTAAAAAAGTTGCGCTGCTATTATTTGAATTTAAGCGCGCCAAATTCAAAATTATATTTAAAGATTTTCCAAAAAAGATTTAATTTGACTAAAAAATTTTCTAAATAAATTTAAATTAAAAAAAAGAGGTTTAAAAATTTACTTTTAGAAAAGAGGAATTTAAAATAGGTTGCGCTTCTATTATATTTGAATTAAAGCGCGCCAAATTAGAAAATGGAGGTTTTCTCTTTTTAAAAAAAAAAAGGAATGCGATGTGTGCCGGATGGGTATGTAATACAAAGAAGCGGAGAAGAGAGATGCGTTACATACAGAAGCTGTCCACTTTGATAGATTAGTGAGAGACGCTTGAACCTTTCTTCAGTTCTCCTCCTATTATTATATATATAACGCATTCCTGTAGCCATAGAAACCAGGTAGAGCTCCCCTTACAACTTCCTGCCTATTGACAACATGAATAATCTCTTTCAATTCAATTCTTAAAGAGGGAGACCAAGAATAACACCTTTTTCTCTTCTCCTTCCTTCTCCTTTTCTTAAGATTTTTTTTTTTACTTGCAAACGTATTTATAGAATATATAAATATATAAAGAGGTGTCAACAACATTCCAATCTCCGTTTTCTGAGAAATTTTGGCACATTCCATGAATCGATGACGTCATTTCTAAAATTATTTTAACTTAGAAATTAAAAAACTTAGAATTTTTAAAAGTAATAATTTTAAAGAAATTTAATTTGATTTATTTACAATTTTTTAAAATATTTTTTAAAACTGAAATTTGACAAATTAAAATTTATTTTCACTATTTTTTAAATAATAATTTTCAATGAATTTGATTTGATTTATTTACTATTTTTTAATATTTATAAAACTAAAATTTGACGAATTAAAATTTATTTTTACTATTTTTTAATTAGTTATTTTCAGGGAGTTTAATTTGATTTATTTACCAATTTATAAAATTTTATCAGTTTAAATTTAATGAATTCTAATTGCATAATCAAATTAAATTAATTTTATTGCTTTAAAAAAAATCTCAAATATTTTTAGGATTTTTAAATTTTTTTAAATTTAATTTTTAATTTTTTTCTGGATTTTAAAAGATTTTTTTATTTATGCAAATTGTTCTAATGAAAAAATGACGCATAATATTATTCCCAGATTTTTTTTCTCTCTCCCTTAATCCCTTAAAATGATTTATGAAGTGCCGAAAAAAAAGGATTTCATTATCATCGTGTGAAATTAGCGATCCATCACACACCAATGAGAGAAAAAAGAAAACTTATTTTTTCTCATTTTTCCCACGGCTTAAAAAACAAAAATATCAGTAGCTCTGCTCCTTTTTTTTCTAAACAAGAAAAAAAATATTGTTTTGAGATAACGGATCTTTTTTTTCGGCTTCTTCTTATCAGGCAAAAGGAGCTATTAGCCGACTGGCAATCGTCCCTACTGTAAAACAACGTAAATCTTTTTTCTTTTAGTGAATATGTATTTTTAAAAAGAAGGAAAAACGTTAAAGTCACCAAATTGCGCAATCTTATTCAGTTATAAAAATTATGGCCACTTTTAAAATGGTAAAAATCAGAATTAATTTCACTCAAACATTTTTAAAATTTGAAAATAAATTCAAATTAATAAAAAAATACTAATTTGATTAAATTAAATTTCTGAATAATGAACATTAATCTTATACTTATTCCCCACAATTTTGGTTTAAAAATTAATTTTCATTGTTACATAATCAATTTTAAATTCGATTTTAAGTTATGACTATTTTTTAAAAAATGTTTTAAATAATTAAAATTCATTTCTATTTTTTCAAATTAAAAAAAATTGGGGAAAATTAATATAAATTAAAAAAAATTATTATTACATTTAAAAACATTTTTAAATTTAATTTCAATTAGAAAATTCTAAATAAATTTAAAAAATCTTTAAATTTGAATATTTTTTAGAACTCTATTTTCAAAAATTAAATTAAAAATGAGAATTTTTTTCTCAAAAATAAAAAGGAATTTTGTTAGCAGGAATGATCTAACATATATGACATGGTATAGCTGGTATAGCTGCCACCTGGATGCACCTTACATTTCACATCCCAGTGCTATATCTCGAGTAGTACAGCTCTAATCACCTTCCTCTCTCCTGCTTTTCACTTTCAATATAAGTTGTACAGTACAGCGGCTTCTTCTTCTTCAAGTTCATTAGGTAACCCCCTCTAGAGACCAATTAGAGACGAGGGGAAGCAGGTATATGACAATTAAGGAAGTTGAGGAAGCTGAGCTGTCGTAATAATCATCAGAGGAATATAGAGGGGAAACCGCTTTAATTAAATCAAGGCCGCCCTTGTCCCCCCTAAATCCGGTGTTGCCGCTTTTATATAATAATAATAATAAAGTTTAGGATCGAATTTCCTGCGGGATTTCAGTTTTTAAAATGTGACTTGACGTGAAAAAATTTCTGAATAATGAACATTAATCTTATGCTTATTCCCCACATTTTTGTCTTTAAAATTAATTTTTTACTGTTACACAAGCAATTTTAAATTCGATTTTAAGTTATGACTAACTTATCAAAAATGCTTTTGATTATTGGAATTGATTTATATAATTTAAAAAATAAATTTACAATTATTAATGTAATAGAAAAATACTTGAATAATTTTAATTTTTTTTTATATTTTGAACGTGAAAAATGCATGTAGTGTGACTTAAATCAAATTAAATTAAATTTCTAAATAATGAACTTTAATTTTATGCTTATTCCACATATTACAGTATTTTTATTTGATTTTTAATCGTTACTAAACTTATTTAAAAATCGGTTTGAAGTTAAAGAGTTCACAAAAAAATATTTTAAAAATTTGAATAAATTCACATAATTTAGAAAAATTCTAGCAAATATTATTTTTTATATATATGAATTAATAAATTACATAATTTCAATAAAAAATCCCGGAAGGTGGTGAAAAAATAAAAATAAAATCCGGAAGTTGGCCGGGATTTCCCACACTCCATATATAGAATTACATTATTTTATTATTACACAAAAGACCCATTGTTTTGTTTAGTATGTGTTCTACATAAAAAAAAAGAGACAATGGTTCATTGAATACAAAAAAAATCTCTGAAAATGACAAACGTCAACAAAAAAAGTCCTCACGCAACTTTTTTATTTAAAAAAAAGAGAATTTAAGCAGCCATACAATCTGTGTGAAACAGGTGGCCAACAGGTAAATAAGTAGCAAGGCTATGGGGCGTATTATAATTACAGTGGCTCTACGAGTTCAAACTCTCTGGTAGAACAAGAATTTTTTAATAGCAGACCCATTTTTTTTAAAAAGAAAAAAAAAATCCTCATAAATATGGTTATTAAAGTGTTGATAATATTATGTATAGTCAAACAAATTCCCGACCCGTTTTTCTCCCAATTTTTTATTTTTAAAATGCCTATAATTTATTTAAATCGTTTAAAAAATTTACGCTGTATTTTTCAAAATTATTTATTCCCTAATTTAAAAAATAAAATATTTTAATCAAGCCAAAAATTGACTTTAAATTCTAAATAATTTTTCAAATTAAATAAGTAAAATTTGAATATTTTTATTTATTTTTAAATTTATTTATTTTCTAATTTTTAAGATAAAATAATTTTAATCAAGCAAAAAATTGACTTTTAATTCTAAATAATTTTAAAAAAATTAAAAAATTAAATTCGACTAACATAAATAAAATTTGGAATATTTTTGGAGAATTTTAATAATTTTTACATTTTCAAAATAATTTATCAAAACCTATTTTATTAATTTAAATTTTTTTAAAAATACTTAAATACCTTTGATTGTAAATAAAATTTGAATATTTAATATTATTTAAGAAATTAATTTTTAAAATTTTCTAAAAAATAATAAGTAGTCATATAACAAGCAAAACAATTAATATTGAAATGATATTGTTATCTGAACGGACGTGATGGATCATATTTATTATTCAAAGAGCCACTTCCTCTTATTTCATTTTTCCCGCCAGGCACCAGCTGCATAACGAAGCTGATATTTACCATATTACACATTGTTACGTCACCACGGACGACCCAATTCTGTCACCCCCTAGCCTACTCTCACAATTATTCTGTTTTTTCTCGAATAAAGCCACTTTAAAGGGATTAAATAAGTTGTGTAGAAAGTAGGACATCTTTTTAATGATCTGGTGACCTAGTGACCTTAACCATATGGGAAGGATTTATTTATGTAATAAAAGAAAACTAATTATCAGATTTGTTTATTTTTAAAAACTCATTTTTATATTTCATTTTATTTAAAGAGGATTTTTATTTAATAATTTAAAATTTAATTGAATCTATTTAATATTTTTAAAATATATTGGAAATTTTTGAAAATATATTTTAATAATTTAATTAATTTTTTAAAGATTTTTTATCAATTTAATTTAGTAGTAGTTTGTAATTTAATAAAAAAATTATTAAAAAAATTAAATTAAATCTAGTTAATTTTTCAAAAATATAGTGGAAATATATTTTTTAAAATATTTTAATAATTTAATTAATTTTATAAAGATTTTGTATCTATTTAATTTAGAAAAAATCGTTATTAAATTAAAATAAAAAAATTGAATAAAAATAGAAAAAAATAATATTCAAAAGAAAAACAGTCGAATGAATATAAATCGATTATGCAAATGAGATTATGAAGCCATCCGTTATTATTACATAATGATAACATTTCAATTAACCGATTTTTTAAAAATGTATTTTAAAATTCGTTACAATAAGCTCAATAGATTTGAAAAGAATATTTATATGGAAGAGGGTCCCCCTCATTGTATTTCTCCATAATAGAATGTATAACCGCCATTTAAAAGGGGGGAATGAAGTATAATAGACGAATTATATATATATATATATAACCCCCTAGCTGTATACATCAAGAGGATGCTGAGAATCTTTCTAAATGCCCTTGAGAAGAAGAAAGAAGAAAAAGGAGCGTGAGAGATGTCTCAGCTAAAGCGCATAGCTTTACAGTGCTCTATGGGAATCTTGGGAATTTTCTCACAGAGTTACATCATTCCGGTTCCAACCGCTCTTCTAACCCACATCTCTTTTTTTAATTATTTCTTTTTGTATTTATTAAAAATTAACGATTTATTTTTAGAATTTTTAGTTTTATTCAAATATTTTTTTAATTTAATTTAGATTTAATTAGATTTTTTGTAAAATTAAAGTTTAATTTAAATACATTTGTAAAATTTTTTATTACTTATTACTGAATTTTTATGAATTTAATTGAATTAATTTTTATTTATTTAATTTATATTTTTATTAATTATATTTTTTATTGAATTTAATTCAAATATTCTTACGCAATTTAATTAATACTTTTTTATTAATTAGCTTTATTTTGAAGAATTTTTAAAAACTTTTTTTTGCAATTTTATTTAAAATTCGCATTATTTAAAAAATTTAATTAGATTTATTTATCATTTTTATTAATATAAAAAATAATTTTTGCAGAATTTTTTGGATGACGTAAGTGATATAGCTGTAATAGGAAATGCCTTATTATGAAACAGGTGTTTATTTATTTATTTGTTTAGAGAGATAAAGAAAGAATGCGACATAAAGCAAACAAATGGCCGGGGCCGCTTCCTTGTTTTTGTTTGGAGGATACCACCAACTGCTCTATGAGACACCTTTTCATTTATTTATTTTATTTATTCATTCATTTTTTTTTAAGAAGAGGAAAGTCGTTCGTCATCTCAGCAGCTGACCCATTCAAAAAAGGAATTTTAAAAAAAAACCATTCATTTCAAAGAATTTTTTCTTTAACAAAGTGCATTCATGCTTAAAATGACACTTAGAAAAAAAGTATATACATGTTGGACCTTTAAAAACATTTTTAAATATTTATCTTAAAATAAATAAATTTTATGGGGATTGTTAATAATTTCTGAATTTTATTTAATATTTTAAAATAGGCAAATAATTTTATTAGATGATCAAAATTCTAAATTAATTTAAATTAATTTTGATATAATCAATTGAAGCTTTGAAAAATTTTTAATTAATTTTAAATCTATAAAAATATATTTGAAAACTTTATTCAATTTTTTTAAATTCTAAAATATTTTTATTAAATTTAAAACTTAATTCCAAGCCGCAAAATAAATCTAATAAATTTAAATAAATAAAATATTATATTTTAAAATACGAAATTGTGGGTGGCCCATCAAATATTATAATTCAATATTTACACAATTTTTAAAAAATTCGAAAAAAAATTATAAATTCCCAAGAAAAAAGGGGACAAAATCCTCCCTCAAAAAGAAATGATGGGGGTCACGTGAACTTTGGCGACGCGGGGCGACCTCAAACGACAAAAAAATTTCAATAATATCTTTTTAAAAATAAATGGACTCTCTTCTCCCCGTTTCCCACGTTAGAGGGAGCCCCCCTTTTATTTTATGCGCGTTAAAAATTGTGTTTAACCCTCTTCACTTTTTTTTTGACATTCTCAAATTCTTTTTGACTTTTTTTACTGAAAGGGTGTCGGGTTATGTGACGACACAAAGAGGATATTACATGCATAAGATGTTTTCAACGGTCATCGTCCAATAAAAGCGGCAACGTTGTAGATTTTTAAAAATAAATTAATTTATTCAAGAGGGATTTTTGTGAGCAATTTTTATTCAAAAATAAATTGGAATTAAAATTGTCAAGTGGGAGCAGAAAAAATCAATTGAGGTACAATGGAGAGCATAATTATAAATTCATTAAAAAATATATAAAATTAAATAATAAATAAGTGAGGTACAAAATCGAGCATTTCAATAGTAAAAAATCTATTTAAATGAATGAAAAAATTCCCAATGCAAAATTACATATCCAAATTGAGGTACGATTGAGAGCATCAAATGAAAAATAATAATTAAGATTTTTTTTAATGAATGAGGAACGGAAACGAGCACCTTGGATTTAACTAATCTAAATTTAATTTTGGTTTTACTTTTTTGAGTTACACAAAAAATAAAAATAAATTGAAGTACAAGTGAGAGCATTATTGTCTAAAAATCAAAATAATTCCCTTAAAAATGAATGAGGAACGGAAACGAGTACTTTAAATTTAAATTGAGGTACAATCAAGAGTATCATTAATAAAAAAATTAATTCATCTTTTAAAAAACTGTTTAAAGTACTGAAATAAATTGAGGTACAAGTGAGAGTTCATCTGACTCCAAATTTTAAAAAAATTCCCATGAAAAAGAGACAGTGAGGTACGGAAACGAGTATCAGAGAGTTTGGACTGTTGTTTAAATATAACGGCAATGCGGTGACGTCACGCCCAACGGACAAAAATCGAGCCAGTCAGACAACATGTAGAAGAGGAAGAAGAGAAGAGGGGGGCGCCGGATAAACTGCAAACAGGAAGACGAGCGACGTGATGAACGTGTGGAGCTGGTGGGAAATGGGAAGTGGCCGACTCTCATCATAGCATAAGAGGAAATAGAGATCCCCCCCTTTTTCCCATCTCTTATTATTATTTAAAAAGGGCGAAAAAAGGGCGAAGCGACTGCTTTGCTTTGCGGCGTGGAAAAAATCCACAAACAAGGTTCACACCTCATTCAGAGAGATATGCATATCTTGGCCTTCGTATATAATCAAGACATTTCTTTCCCATGATGAACTTCTCAACGGTTTTTTTTCCAAGGCCTATATGAAATTTTTCTCGTGTGAAAAATTTTAGAAATTATTTAAAAGAGCTTAGAAGACCTACAGAATTTTACAAAATTGAAGTTGAATTTATTTTTCTTTATTTTCCTTTAATTTTTTTAAAATGCCTTAGTGAATTTTATTCAATTTAAAATTAATTTAATTATTATTATTTTAATTTAAAATATTTTACTCAAATTTTAGTTGGTCTATTAAATTTTTTATTCGATTTATTTTAATTTAATTAATAAAACACTAATTTAATTTTTTAATTTTTTAATTAATTTTTCTTAATTTTTTTCGGTTTTAAAATTTTAAAATATACCTAGTGAATTTTCATTCTATTTAGAATTGATTAAATTATTTATTATTATTATTATTATTTTAATTTAAAATATTTTACTCACATTTTAATATGATTCAAAATTTTT
This sequence comes from Chydorus sphaericus, assembly GCA_030141595.1. Taxonomy (NCBI): domain Eukaryota; kingdom Metazoa; phylum Arthropoda; class Branchiopoda; order Diplostraca; family Chydoridae; genus Chydorus; species Chydorus sphaericus. The sequence continues at coordinate 4,490,377 of CM057927.1, forward strand.
TATTCCATTTATTTAAATTAATTGATTTTTATAAATATTATTTTAATTACTTTATTTTTTAAATTTAATTTCTAGAAAGCTTACTAAATTTTTATTCAATTAAATTAAAGTTTAAAAATTATATTTACTATTTATTTTTAGTAAAAATGATCTGCTGGATTTTAAATATTTTTTCTACATTTCTTAAATCAATAAATAAATAATATAAGAAGTCTATACTGAATAGCCTTAAATTAGCTGATTGAAAGAGCGTGATTTACGACTGATCGTGAGTCTTTTTTTTTTTGTCAAAATAATAAAATACACACATTTTATTATTATTTTGAAAATAGGAGTCTTTATCGGTGAAAAAAAATACAAAGATGATGATTTAATAGCCGTAAATCAATCCCGGCACCGGAAAATAAATAAATAAATAAAGACGCGCGTGATTTGAAAATTACGGGGCTCCGTGGGAAAAAAAATAACGAATGAGTAAGTCACGCTGGGAAATAAGATACGCCTTGCCCCTTCGTGAAATATCGTGAATCGTTTATGTTTTCCCGCTGCTTTGGCCCGTAAATAATCATTTTTTCAGATGATGTCATCTTACATTTTTTTATTGATTTTTTTTATTCAGTCAAAAAATTATTTTATAATTTTTCATAAATTATAAAAATGCCAATTTAATTTTTTTAATGTGATTTAAAAATCAGAAATAAAATTTTAATTAATTTTTTTTTCTAAAATGTCAAATAAAATACTAATTTAATTTTTTATGTGATTTTAAATATTATAAATAAATTCTAAAAATTCTGAATAGAATAAAATAATTTTTATTGATTATTAAACTTTTTAAAGGGCTGTATAAAAATAAATTCCTTTTACGCATTTTTGGAATTCCAATGAAATTATAATTTTTTTAAGATAGAGAATTAATGGGACGAGATAAATTTGTTGATTATATAGGCCCCCTACGGATCATGTTGATTACGGTTTACTACCATCCATGAGTTTATCCTATATATAGATATATGAATATATAAAAAAGGGCTCTTTGTTTAGTCTTTTTAATCGAATATTATGACGACGAATTTTACGAGGTCTCAGGGTCATCTTAAAATTTATGAGGCTTCATTTTATCTATAGGAAAAGCTTTAAAAAATTATGTTAATTAATTAGAATTTATTTTTAAATAAAAATAAAAAATTATTCAAAATTTGCATAATTATTTAATCACTTTTGGACATTTTAAAAATCCAATAATAAATTATTTTTTATTCGCTAAAATTAATCTAATTTATTTTAAAATTTTCCCGATTTTTAAAAATATTTTCTCAATAATTAAATCATTTAAATGCAAATTTTGCTGTAAAAATTTCAAAAGAAGCGCGCTAAATGCTGCGTTGCCATGTTGTCACTTCCCCCTTTTTTATTTGTTTGTCCCGGGCGACGGTTTTTTCTTCTTCTCTTTCTTTCTTCATCTTGAAGGTCTTGGGAAAATTTCCATCGGTGTGAGAACTTTTTTTTTCTCCCCTCCTCGGTGCCGTAAAAAGTTGGACCGGCGTTTTAAATTCCGCGCCCAAGAAGAGTGAGGAACCCCCCTCCAACTTTTTCCTCTCCACTTTCGGTGCTTTTCTCTGACTCTCTCAACGTCTCAAGTGGGAGCCAAAAGAAAAAAAAACTTCTTTCTCAAGTAGAAAACAAGCAAAAACTATTTACAATTCCATTTCTTAAAAATTTTTAATACATTTAATCTGAAATAAAACAAAATTTCACCTTTAAAGAATCTGAATCGGCCGTTGTTTTGTTTCGCATTCAGTTTGACAGGCGACGATGCGCCATCTAGCGCTCATTTTAAAAACTACGTTCACCTTTTTTTTAAATTTGCCTTTTCTTTATTTTCCCACGGCCTTTAAAAAAACCGCCAATAAAAAAAAAAAGATCCCTCCTCCTTAGAAGATATTATCGATTACCTGAACGTATAATATGTATTTTGTTAAGCGTTTTTTCTCCCAAAGAGGCCCTCCCCCTTTCTGTCGACAGGTCCAATTAGGCAACGGTCAATATAATCATAAGCGTAAATCATAAGGGTTATATATATAGGGCCGGCCGACCGTTCAATAATATGATCGGGGTCACGTGACTCGGAGCGTGTGTTATTTAAGAGAGAGAGGGTATATATCCCGCGTGGGAACCGGGATATCCAATGAGAGCGTGGGAAATTCAAACAGTGATCGGTTGGGTTTATAATCCCGCACACAGTCAGTAGCAGACGACGTTTGCTTATTTAAAAAAAAATAAGATAGGAAAGCGAGCTTTATGCTCGCCGATTGATAGATTAATTCAGTCTCCAACTGAATTATTTTTTACGATTGAGGGATTGTTTTAAATGCTGCATTTGAATTGTAAAGCGCATTAGCTTGTTAACGCGTACGTGAAACATCATATATGATTAATCACCAGAAGAAGCCGCTTTTAATCTGTTCATCTGTTCGCATCTGTTGTTCCTCAAACAAGGATCTCGGTCTGGTGATTTTTATTTGCTATTCTTTTTCTTTACATGATCACTTTATTTCACCTTCGTTGCATTATGGTTGTAAGCCGTTTGTTTAAGGAAACTTAAAAAAATAACTTTTTTATGTTTAAAAGGCGAAGATTCGGATCTATATAAATATTAAAAGATAGAAATTTAAAAAAATGAATGGAAATAATAATTTAAAATTATATTTGTTTATGGGTTTAATAAAGATTATTTAGAACTGACCGAATTAAGGTCAAAACTTGATCTGTCAATGAGTACGTAAAGACTCATCAATCGAATTTACTAAAATTAATGGAAACCAACACAATACAATTCAAATTTTTTGTATGTGAAAATGAACCTACATGACTACAATGTTACATCCCCATCCGCCTGATTAAAATCCGTTTTGCGACATGGGACAAGATCTTAAAACAAGTTATTAGACCAACACCTCGTTAAAATAAAACGCCCCAACAGCTCATTAAATTCACTAAAATCAGACAACGATTTCACACAAACAAATTAGTTAAAAGCGAATTATAGTCTTTAATTTCAATTTGCAACACACCTGCTTGGTCACGCAGACGATACTGATTGTTACTATGGAAACGACATATTCTTTATTTTTATCAGAAGAGACATTGCAACCTACTATTTATTGACTTTTCAATTTTTGCTCTAAAAATCACAAAATTAGGCTTGATTGCGTCTCCCGGTGATTTGCAATCGAATGGTGTGTTTTAATTTTAAATGTGTTCTCTGATTGCGGAGATATTGGCCTCCATACACAGACAGAGAGCGCACGCCAAAACGATCAGTCTGCAGCCCTAACGTACGACCTATCAGCTCGCCTGCGGCTCGCAATTAATTGGATTAAAAATGTGTCAATTTATTTTCTTTCCCACGAAAAAATAGCTTAAAACAATAGAAAATAATTGTTTGGTAATTCATGGCGTCGTCTGCAAGCAAAAAAGAAAAAAAGTTGGTTGCCATGACGACTGGCTCAGATGAGACGACGGAGATTGAGCGTGGGAAAACCGTTGGCGGGACGGCGGCGATGAGGGGCCCCTTCTTCTTCTTTTTAATAATTCTCTTTGAGAAGAAGAAGAGAAAAGTCGTAAAGAAGAGATCCTAACGACTCTTGTTATTGTGTAGATAATCTTTTTCGCAATAATAATAAGTGAAGGTCGGGTCTAAACGGTGGGAAATTTTCTTGGTTTTTTTCGCAGAATTACGTCAAACTGCCAAATTATAAAGAGAGACGGATTAGCATTTTTTCCAAGAAAGGTGTGAAATAATGAAATAAATATTGATGAATAATTATTGTGAGAAAAAAAGGCTCAGTGGGGGGTTTTATTTATAATTGATGCTTCGACGCCCCGCCGTCGAACGTCGATGGAACGATCGAGCCGGAACTCGGGTTTCTCTTTTCTCACAATAATAATAAAGTTTATCGGGAAAAATCAAAAGCATCCATCAACCAGGCACTCCATTTAAAAGAGGAAATGTTGATCAACATCTAAGAAAATAGAACTTAATTAAATTATTGCTATATCATATATTTTATAATGAGAAAATGGGTGTTGGTATTAACCGACCACTAAATAACGGCCGTTTTTCTGTTAATAAGTCATTTTGCAAACCATCCACATAATATTTTCAAAATAAACATAATAATAAATCATGCAGAATTTTATTTTGGATTGAAACTAATAACTTTTCTATCGCCATAATTTTATAAGATACCATGCGCATTGGTGTGGTGGGTTTTATGGATTTGTCGGCCAATTTATTACGGCTGTTCATATGGTAACGATTCCTATGTAAGGCTGTGTAAATTAAATTTTCATAATGAACATTGTAATAATCAAACTGCCAAGCATTTTGACTACATTGAATAGTTTCTGTCGTGGTAATTTTAAAAGATAAATTTATTTTTTAATGAACGAATTTGGGGCCACTTATATCTCGCAACACATTCAAGCCAACACAATACAACTCATCACAGGGCAAAGCTCTGATAAAAACTCTTTCTTCTGCTAAGGGAAGATTTAAGGTCAAATAGCGGAAGCTGTCATTCATATTGCATTCGAAAGACTTTCAATTTATCGACCTGGACTTCTTCTTTGGGATCGCGAAGAAAATTTAAAAAAATATTCATTTAATAATTTATTATAAATTTTCGTTTTTATTTTAGGATATTCGACCATTTGAAAAAATCTTGCTGGTTGTAGTAGGCGGTTTGGATATTTGGAAATATTCAGATGTCAAAAATTTAAATATTAACGCACACCTATAATACTTTTCTTCTCATTATTATTATCAGCTTCTATTGTTATTGTAGCACAAATAAAATTCTCTGGAGCAGAAAATAAATAAATAAACATGGGAGGAAGTGATTTTGATGCGTTGAATTTCCTGCTGTTATTCTATAATTATTATTTCAATTTCATTTCATCCAACGAAATCGAGTCGATCAGTATGGCTCTCTTTTCCTGCTTTTTCCTACTTTTTGTAAGAATTATTTAGTAATTTTTAAAAAGTAGATTTGATTATTAATTGATCAAAACTTTAAGGCGTTCCCACTAATTCGTGGAGAGGCAACGTCGGCAGTTTACCACGGAGAAAAACTGCTAAACGAATATTGGTGTCAACCTAGTTTATTTTGTAACTAGGTAAAGTACAACTAATTTACCTAGTTAATTTTAAAACTAGGTAAAGTACAACTAAATTACCTAGTTTAAATTTGAAACTAGGTAAAATATTACTAATTTACCTAGTTATTTTTAAAACTAGGTAAAGTACAACTAATTTACCTAGTTTTTCAAAGATCTAGGTAATACTAAACTACCTGGTTTTAGTTAAGTTACCTAGTTTCAAAAATGGTTAGATTGTTCGTATAAGAAGTCAAATTAATTATTTCAGCTGTCAAATTAATTAGATTTAGCAAAAAACATAAGAAAAGTGTTAAATATTGAAGAAATAAAAGATTTTAGCTGCTATTTACTCTTAATTTTGAAGAACATTTTCGTAAAAGTTCTACCTAGTTGAAACTAGGTAGAACCCAAAAAACTAGGTAAAATACAACTAGGTACAATATGAAAATTTATAACTAGGTAAAGTACAACTAGGTACAATATAAAAATTTGAAACTAGGTACAGTAAAACTAGGTAAAACTAAGCCCCAAAAAAACTAGGTAAAACTAGGTAACTAGGTACAACTAGGTACAACTACTTAGTATTGCCACCAATATAAACGAAGTTATTAAAGTTGTAGATGTCCTCAAACTTAAAGGTCTATTATAAATAATTTACGAAATAGTTAAAAATATAATTTGATTAAATCATTAGATGTTCCTGCCAACACTGAAAATCTTCCTTACGATAAACTCGTAAGAATATTTATTTTTAAATAAATAATTAACTTGATAAAATTTCGATTATGTTTTTTTAGTTGAGCTGCCTGACGCCAGAGCAGTACAACTACCTGAACAAAAAGATTTTCAAAGGATGTGACGATCAAGTCCATAAAATGCTTCGACAGAGATTGGGACCAAATGAACAATTTCTGGTAATAATAATTTAAATTAGAAATTTGATGGAAAAAAATTAACTATTTTCCCATTCAGAGTGTGGCTGATTGTGCCTTCAAAAAATCATTTAACGTAAGCCAATTCCAATTAATAAAAAAATTATACGCTTAACTCTATTAATTTTAATAATTAAGTTCTCTTCTTCTGGAGTGGCGAATACTACGAGTTTGAAAAAGTGGGTTGTTGGCCTCTCCGACATTCCAAGCGATAAAAGCAAAATGGTTATCAACAGCAATATTGATCTATGCATGAACCGAACTATGAAAGTGACGGATGAATTTATCAACCACATCATCGTCGCTCCGAAAGTGAATAAAGGTAAAATCATGCTTCAAATTACATGATTCATTTTTCATCATTCATTTCTATTTAAGAGGTAACTAGATTCGCCATCTACAAATTGCTGAATGGAAATCACGAACTGTTTGACCAGAGTCAAATAATGAAGATTAAGCGTTTTTACAATGGCATGAAAGCCTTGATTTGTACTGCTGCTGCACTTCTAAGAAATGTAATACGATAAAACGAATAATAATAAATCCAAAGTTGATTAATCATTATTTTATTTTATAAAGGGATGCAATAAAAACGCAGCATAAATTTCGATGTGGCAGGACTTGGAGCAACTTTAAAAAAGCTAGAAAAATAAGAAGTATGACCCTGATGACAATTTAAAATACATTTAATCGCATCATTTTTGTTTTGTCTTGATTGAATTATTTTATTTTGAAGAGCGCGCCAATCGTGGCCAACTTATTTATACCCTTTTCTTTCTGCAGTCAACAGCGCTGGCACTTATCCATCACTTCGTTTCGACTGTTATTCTAATTGTATCCATTTTACAAAAATTTATAGGTTAAATATTTGAAATGAACATCATAATAATCAAATGAAAGATTTCTTCAATGGCATTCAATTATTTTTGTCGCTACAATTTCAAAAGATGAATTTAATTTAATGAAACAAATGCATAAGAAAAATATGGACGCTGAATTTGCGTCTGTATGGCGTGTAGTTTGGCAACGTTGTTTGTTTTCACATGTTTTCAAGTTGGCAAGAAATAGTTCTCTCGTTTTGAAGAAGATAAATTAATTCGTGCAGATATTGTCAAATTATATAATTAAATGGCTGATTCTGGTGGTGGTCCATCTCGTGGAAGAGGAAACTGGCGAGGCGGAAATAATCGCTGGAAAAGAGGCAACTACAGAGGGAGAGCCAACTTCAGAGGTTTACTCATAAATTCCTATTTTAAAATTAGATAAACATATTAATAAGATTTTATAATGCAGGTGGCAGGGGTGGTGCTGCTCCTGTTTCAAGACCCAATCAGAGAATCACAGATTCTTATTCTCCCGTTCCATGCCCTTACAAAGGATGGAAGCACTACTTCCCTACTCAAGGTTACTCTTCTTATTAATATTAATAAAATATTATTCAATTAATCATCTGTGAAATATTGAACAGATTTCACCCCCACCTGCCGTACAATTCAGCACTTAGAGTGGATCACAGAGTACTTCAACAGGCTTCTGGATGAAGATGTCATCAATCAGGTCCAAATCGTGGAGACTCAAAGTTTTCTGCTAGACTATCAGCATTTAGTTGAAGATGAAACTTTGAAAGAAGTTTGGCCACAGCTTTCTGAGGATATTTACAATAGTCCTGAATCTACTCTGGCCACCTTCAGTCTTGCCATGCATCAGGTTCTAATTAAATTAAATTTATAAATAATTTTCAAAAATATCCAAAACAATTTCTAAAAAATAATTTTAAATTTTATTAGCTACTTTTAGATGACCAACAAGAAAATTCTGGAGGAGATGATTCTATTCCAACTTTCGTGCCTTACGTAAGAGCTCGATTAGGCAATTACAAGACAACGACACCTCTAAAGAACCTTCGGGCGAGTCTCTACGGAAAGCTGGTGGCCATCTGTGGGACGGTCGTCAGAGTGAGCAACACGAAGCCGCTCTGTCTCTTCATGGCGTTCAAATGCCGCACCTGCTCCGGAGTTTTAACTCATCCGCAACCGGACGGGAAATTCGAGGAACCGACTCGATGTAGTTTAGATAGAGAGGAAGGACTGCAGTGCACCGGATTCCAGTTTGATCCGATGTTGGGCTCCAATAAGAACGTTATTGTCGAATGGCAAACCATCAGAATTCAAGAAAACAGCGCCGACAACATGGTTAAATTATTTATGAATTTATTTTATATATTTAATAACATGTATTTAAAATAATAGGAAGTTGGACGAATTCCGCGTAATGTCGATTGCGAATTGATGGAGGATTTAGTGGATTCCTGCTCTCCTGGTGAAATCGTCACTCTTCTTGGCATCCTAAAAGTAAAATTTAAATTTCATTAAATTGGTTATTAAAATAAATTTTAAATTGAATATTTAAGGTAGTCAGTGTGGAATCGGATCGTCGTTCTAAAGAGAAGAACATGTTTACTCATTACATCGAGGCCGTTGCGGTGCAGAACCAGGATAGGGGCGGCCGTAAGGAATCGGCGGACGAAATGGACCAAGACTATTCGGCGGATACGAGTCAGGCGAACAGCACGACTGGAAGCAGAAAGGGGCTGCTCACGTTCAATCTAAAGGACCTTCACGCAGTTAATGTGAGATTTCTATTCATTTTATTCATTAAAATCTGGAAATATTCTTAAATCTAGCAAGAATTGGGACTGAAGTCTATTTTTGGGGCCATATAAATGTTATTGTTTAAAATTAAATACTTAAAAATTAAATTTTCTTTTTATGAACATTAATATTGTGTTCATTATCCACATTTTCATGTATAAATACTTTACCAATCCTGTTTTATATTTAATTTAAAGTTGTAATTATTTGTACCTACCAGTGCTTTTTTAAAAAGATTATTAAGATGGATATATGTGATAAAAAATTATTTTTTTCTTAATTAAAAATATTGAAATTTGTTGCAGAAAATCCACGAAGAGCCAAATTTATTTGCCTTCCTAGTGGCGTCACTGTGCCCATCCATTTTCGGTCACGAACTGGTGAAAGCCGGACTGCTTCTGAGCCTCTTCAGCGGTACAAAATACGACGCCATGAAGGAGAACGGCGCTGCAGCTCACCAGCGATTCAACTTTACAAAGAGGCCGGATATTCACGTCTTAACTGTCGGAGATCCCGGATTGGGCAAATCTCAGATGCTTCAAGCTTGCTGCAGAGTTGCTCCTCGAGGTAATTCATTTGTCTAAAATTTAATTCAAATTGAAGTTAAATATAATTTTATTAAAACTAAAAGGAGTCTACGTCTGCGGAAATTCGACGACTAGTTCCGGATTGACGGTCACTTTAACAAAAGACGGATCGGGAAACGGGAACGAGTACACTTTGGAAGCGGGGGCTCTCGTGCTCGCCGATCAGGGCACTTGCTGTATCGACGAATTCGATAAAATGGGCGGACAGCATCAAGTAATTAATTTTCTATTTTTTAAGAATATTTAATATTTAAATTAATATTTTAAAAATAGGCGCTATTAGAAGCTATGGAGCAGCAGAGCATCAGTTTAGCGAAAGCCGGCGTCGTCTGCTCTCTACCGGCCCGAACTTCAATTTTAGCGGCGGCCAATCCCGTCGGCGGCCACTACGACCGCAGCAAGACGGTCAGCGAAAACATTAAACTCGGACCGGCTCTTTTATCTCGATTCGATCTCGTCTTCCTTCTCCTTGATCGACCCGATTTGGTAATTATTTTCAATTTCATTTAAATTTTCCTTTAGTATGAAAAAAATAATTGAATATTTTAAAAGGAAGTGGACACTATGCTGACGGAGCACATTATGGCTCTTCACGCTGGATCATCTAATTCTAATAGTAAAGCGTCTACGAGCACCTGGAAGAGCAACTCTCAATTAGGCTCCCAGTCAACTCAATCAGAAGGCTCTACGCTCAAGTAAACTCAATTCTAAATCAATTCCAATTAGATTTTTCAATTTAATTACAAATTTATAGGTCTCGCCTTCGGTTGCCAAATGAGAATCCAGATCTACTGCCATCCCAACTGCTCAGGAAGTACATCGCTTACGCAAGAGAGTACGTTCATCCGGTTCTGGACCAAGAAGCGATGGAAGAGATCCAGGATTTCTATTTGGAACTGAGGAGTAACCAATACGCTCAAGATTCCACGCCAGTCACTCCACGTCAGTTGGAATCTCTAGTCCGATTATCACAAGTAATTTATTTCTTAATTAATTAACTTGCAAATATATTGCAAATTAATTTTTGTAAAGGCTAGGGCAAAAGCTGAGCTGAGGGAAGTGGTGGTCCGCCAAGATGCGCTCGATGTGATTGAATTAGTCAGAACGAGTTTCGATCAAGTTTTCAAAGACGAATTTGGCGAAATGGATTTCACTCGATCGCTCAACGGATCCGGAATGAGTCAACGCAATGAAGTAATTCAATTGATAATTATACATTTTAATAACTTTCTAATATTTATTTTTATTAAAAACAGAAAAAGAAATTTATTGAAGCCCTTCAAATAGTTTCCAAAGCCGAATCAACAAAAGTTTTTACTCTTGAAGAGCTGAAAAAAGTCGCCGACAAAATTAAAGTTGCCCAAAACAAGAATTTCAGTCAGTTCCTCGACAGCCTCAATCAGCAAAATTATCTTCTCTTCCTCGCTGGAAATAAATACAAACTTTTGGTTGATTGAATAAACTATATTTGTATTGGTCCCTGTACAATTAAATTTAATTAGAATCCATATCTTATTTCTCTCTCAAACTGTTCGGGTTTTATGGTGCCGTCGATGGCCTCACAGCCGGGATTGAAGACAGAGTAGGCGCTCGGTTCCCAAGGTTTCCTTCTGCCCTGCCTGAAATTGGCAAAAATGAGGGCAAAAGCTGAAAAGACTACATAGACAGCTCCCCATTCAAGTTCAACAAAGAGGAGGAAGAGGATTAGCCACAACAGAATCTTGAGGCCGAGGAGTAGGAGCTGAAAAGTGTCCCATCCAGCAGATGATTCTGATTCTACATCAGCCTAGAAATAATTAATTATTGTTTACTGAAAGATAGGTATGGTTTTTATAAATGATTTACATCTTTTGGGGTTGGTGGAACACTTTTCTGCAATCTTGGTTTGCTTCGTGCAGATTTCCTTTCCCGGAGGCTGCAGATTTCATCAGCTTCTTTTGGAGATTGGAAGGCTGTATCACTGGAAGAGTTTGAATCATCATTTTCTGAAGGATTCTGTGGCACGTCTGGGGTTTGGTTGTTATTATTGTAGGATTTGATGACAGTTGAGAGTTTTCCGGGTAGGACTCGCTCCCAGAGCGGTTTGGAAGCGAGAAGCTCGGCTTCTTTTTCCTTTTCTTTGCGACGACGATACTCTAAAAGCTTCTCCTCAATCTTCATTCTAATTAAAAACTAGTAAAATTGTTAATTTATAAGCATAATTATGAAAAAGGCAAAAAGAATTACATTGACAGCAGCGAGAGCAGGTTTGAGCTGTCAAATCCAAAGAACAACATTGCAAGGGACTCCATCTGTTTTCAAATTTTTGAAGCTCTTTCTATTTCAAATTCAAATTCAAATAATATTCGTAAACAGCATCGATTTGTAGCTAGATTACCGCTGTAGAACTAAAGTTCATTCATATAAGTTTACCATAACTTCAAGTTTCGCAAAGCGTACAGACCCTCGTTAAAATAATAATAGTGTCTATTTTTATATTTCTTTAAATATAGCCTGATGACCTATGTGGGTCTCATGTTACCTGATCTTAAGAACTCTAAATCCCTAAGTCGTCCATCTTTTGGCTAATATTTACTACATTAAAAAATTAAGCTTTTTTATAATGAATCTGTTTCCTTTACTAGTTGTGACAATCAATTTAGCTGGTATAAAGAGAAAGTAATATCTTATGTATGACGTGTTTTTGTTTTGTTTAGGGTGCCACTTCTATATAGTGTAAGCGCGATTCAAAAATATGTAATGTGATCCAAAAGGATCAGAAATCCTCTGTCAAGTTCTCCTCTTGATCTTGGTGGCAGTCAAGTGTGTACCTATTTAGTTTTCTGATGGTCCTGGCTCCTAGGGATGTAAGTACAAACCGACCATGTTCAGGGGTATTTAAGCAATTTTGAGTTTAGGACTATTGCTATCAGCAATCCATACCTAATTTGGAAAGTCCAGGGGTCTTATTCTGAGCTATCTGCTTACTTTAGATTGTTTTGACTTGAAAATTTCGACATTTTAAAATTCGAAGAAATCGGTCCTTTAGTAAGAAAACAGCTGTCGCGCTCACTTTGGACTCGATGAATAAATGACTGACTATTGAGTTTGGTTGTCGAAAGAAAACTGTTTATTATGCAGCACACACAGGTTATTTATACTATAGATGGATAATTACTTTGACCTCTATACTTCGATAGAGAGAACTATATTTACCCAACAACAAGAAAACATGTTGTTGTGACCCAATTAATCTTCCAAGAAGGATAGATTCTTACTAAATCTACTTGATCCCGTTTAATGGAAAGGAGTGCTTGTAGAACCCATGAAAATGAAAAACCAGGTAGAAAAAAAAAACCTGGCAAGCGCTTCTTCTCTTCATCCAGTCCTTGTAGCACAAGATATAAACCAGGCTTTGCAAACCTGGCAAGGACTAACGTACTTTTTTTTGCAATTTAATATAATAAATTACCAGGTAATATATATCTGGAAACGGTTCTTAAAAACCAACCAATCCTTGTAGCACACAAAAGAAAGACAATCTGTAGAAATACAATAGTTATTAACCAGGATTAATAAAACTGGCAAGCACTCCTCATCAAACGCCCTTGAAGTACTCATGAAAATGAAAAACCAGGTAAAGTTAAAGACATGGCAAGCGCATCTCATCTTCAACCAGTCCTTGTAGTACAAAAAATGAAATAAAAATGATAGACCAGGTCACCAGGCTTTAAAAACCTGGCAAGGGCTTTCAAACATGCTTTTTGCACTTACGGATGTAAAAACCAGGGGTATATAAGCGTTCACAACCATTTATTATATTAGATGAGAATTTGGTAAATCTCGATTAAAACTAAACCAGTGAGATGCCAAGAAATTGGTAGAGGATCGTATGGAATCGTAAGCGATCGCACGCTATACTCCTGGTTTGAGTCGAGTTCAATTCAATTTTTTAATTAAAATATTGCAAAGTCAAAGGCCTGGCAAACGTATATCTCATCTTCAACCGAATTTGATTTACTGGCCAGTCCTTGTAGCACAATGTAACAAACTCTCATAATGATTGCGGACGTGTCGGGATTGGGGTGTGTATAATTAGAAACATAGAAGTAGACAAATTACCATCCATTTCCAATTGAAAAACGAGGAAATATTCAACCAGCTTCCATTGAAACCGTCTCTCTCTCATGAAAACCTGATTTAAACCAAGTTCATGTAAAAGTTTTCCCGTATAACGACTTAGTTGATTTTCAGTGGTTGAGTTAATAAACACGAAGTTTTAGTTAAGGAGCTCAACAATGCTGGCACAATGCCTAATACATATTGAAATTGAGGACGAATATAAGGGAGTGAGCGGAGTGGCTACTAAAGTTTCCCAGTAAGATGATTCATTATAATAAAATTGTGAACCCAATTGATTGGCTTTAAACTTTGCCCAAAATATAATATGATTATAAATTAACATTTACAGGTAAAATCTTGCCCTCCGATGCCTGCTGTTCCCAGAGTTCAATAAAATACTCTCATGTGTTTAGTTGGTATTTATCCTTCAAAAACAACTTAAAATAAGAGCAGTCACTTATTCGTATCGGTGTATTTTCAAATTAGATTTTGACTCTATCATGGATGCTGACATCTCGCATTTCGATAAAACTCTAGAGTTTTATCATTCCGTTATTTACGAATTATGTATTAAGAATTAGTCACTATACAACGTTATTCATAGTACAGAGTGCAGAAAGGGAGAATTCAAGTTGAGTCAGCTCCGTCTCTAATTGCACCAGTTTCTCCTTGTTTGGTTCTCGAACGGAAAGTGGGGTCTCGTCACACTCGACCGCTTCCTTCACTTTTCCAAGTTGCTTATGCTTCTTTTCGATCAAACCAGCGATGCGCGTTCTCTCTTTAGCGACATCAATCAATCCTTCCAAGTTGATGATAGCATTGCACTTGTCTGAGATGGTCAGGATAGCGCATCCTCGAGTGCTGCCTCCGTCGACAGACACGATGACCGGCTTGCAGAAAGCCAAAGTCGAAATCGTATCGGAGAATCGATCGAGAGTTTTCACAGCCTAAATAACATAATTAGAAGTTAATACAAGTTATGAATGATTATGAGAAAGAGTGATCGAGTTTTTACATCTGCATCAGCACAGTGAAGGATCAGCTTGGCCTTTGTTTTATTGGGGATCATGTAGCTCACTCGGACGGAGCGCACATTGTTTACAATCTTGCTGACGATTTTGACATCTTCCTCCAACTCAGAATCCTTCCATATACCAAACTCTTTATCGGTCGGGTAGGGTGTGACACAGATACTGGCCGGAAAAGATTCTATGACAGGAAAAAAATTATTACGCGACTTTTAAAGTTATAAAATTAGGTAGGAGAATTACTCTGCCAAGCTTCAGGACGCGGGAGTCGTTGCCAGAGCTCTTCAGAAATGAACGGCATGAATGGTGAGATGAGTTTGAGGCCGGTATCGATACAGGCGACCAACGTAGATCGGACAGCCGCTGTCTTACCCTCATCAGCGCCTTTGAAAATGGGTTTCACCGATTCCTATGTAGAACTGCAAATGTTAAATCAAATTTTAGAAGAAGAAGAAGTAAGTATTTTACCAGGTAAACATCACAGAACTCGTAGACGAAAAAGTTGTAGATTGCGCCGGTCGCTTTCGGGAAATCGTATTGCTGGAATCCTGCATTGCAAGCTGAAACAGCTGTGGCCAAGCAGCTCAAAATCCACTTGTCCATGATCCCCAACTGAATCTATAAAAAATAATTTATAGTTACTTTGAAAAATATGGTAAGAGATGGTGCGATTTTCAATGGAACATAATGGCCCTTCGTCTTGCTATACTAAATACTCGCCTCTTTGATTGGAAGCAAATCGAAGCCTTTGAGGTGCGTAAGGGTGAATCGAGTTGCGTTCCACAGCTTATTACAGAATAATCTGTAGCCTTGCACTCGCATAACGTCCAGATTGATATCGCAACCCTGGGCAGTGTACTGGCAGAGGGCGAACCGGAGTGCATCAGTCCCACATTCAGGGATTCCTTTTGGGTAGTCTTTTTTCAGACCTTCTTTGGCTCGATTTACTTCATCGGGATCTAGATTGGAGTTCTCCAGCTTAGTCACTAGGTCTTCTATGCTGATGCCGTGAATGACATCCAGAGGATCGATGACGTTGCCCAATGATTTTGACATCTTACGGCCGTGAGCGTCTCGGATCATGGGGTGAAGATAGACATCAGTAAATGGAAGACGACCAGTCAATTTCTGACCAAAAAAGACCATGCGAGCGACCCAGAAGAGAAGAATATCATGGCCCGTCTCCAGTAGAGTCGTTGGGTAGAAAGCCTCCAACTCATCCGTCTATAAAAATACATTAGATAATTAATCCTGGAAGCGTATTTTGAAAAAAAAAGTAATTGTAAGACCTTATCTGGCCAGCCAAAGACGGAAAAGGGGAAGAGGGCGGAAGAGAACCAAGTATCCAGCACGTCTTCATCTTGCTTCAGATGAATTGTTTCTTCTGGAACGTTAAAGCGTTTGGCAGCTCTCGTTCTGGCCTCTCCCTCCGTGCGGCCGGATACCCAAAAGTTGTTGTCCGTTTCATCTCCAGCGGGAGCTGCGGGGTCTTGGAGCGTAACAAAATAAGCCGGAATGCGATGTCCCCACCAAAGCTGACTGTAGATAAACTCACATAAGAATTATGAACCAATGATGTGATTAATAAAATGTAATTTATACCGAGAAATGCACCAATCTTGAATGCCGTCCATCCAGTTGAACCAAGTCTTCTGGTACATATCCGGCACGATTTTAAGCTGTCCGGAGCGCACGGCTTCTGCAGCATCTGCAGCCATACGATCGCACTTGACGTACCACTGAGGCTTGATCATAGGCTCCACGATATCTTTGGATCGGGAGCATATGTTAACGATCACTTTCTGGTTAACTACCTTACCCCGGTAAAGCCCATCTTTCTCCAGCGCTTCCAAAACAGCTTTCCGGGCTTGGAAACGCTTCATTCCGTTGAACTGATCGCAAACACCGACTATGTCTCCTTCATCGCTGTAGATGGTCAACATGGCTAAATTGTGGCGCTTGGCCAGCTTGTAGTCATTAAAATCGTGAGCCGGCGAGATCTTTACGGCGCCCGTCCTAAAATCCTTATCAACGTAATCATCCGCAATGATGGGGAGCTGCCGGTCACAGAAGGGATGCTGGACGTATTTCCCAACCAAATGGGCATAACGTGATTCTTGCGGATGGACGGCGATTCCAGTATCTCCCAGCATGGTCTCGATACGGGTCGTAGCGACGACGATCTCTTCGTCCGTACCGATCACTTTGTAAGCAAAAGAAAAGACTACGCCAAACTCGATTTCCTCCATATATCCTGGAACGGGTAATAAGGTACGGCCTGTGAGCTTCAATTCGTCCACTTCGATATTGGAAATTGCGGATTTGAGGGTGCAAGACCAGTTGACCAGTCCAGTGCTCCTGAAGATGGTGCCGTCCTGATGCATCCGGACGAAAGCTTCCACGACGGCTTTGCATAATTTGGGATCCATAGTGAACGAAGCTCGGTTCCAGTCGAGTGAAGAACCCATCTTCTTTAGCTGCTCAAAAATCCGGTCGCCTTTCTCGTTCTTCCATTCCCACACTTTATCGATGAATCTTTCACGACCTAAATCGTGACGGTTCACTTGTTCTTCCCGCCACAATTTCTTCTCAACCACCACCTTGAATCAAGTAATTGAGTAATTCATCTAAAAAATTTTTTATTTCATTTCATTCATTAGTTGGCATTACCTGAGTAGCGATTCCAGCATGATCGCATCCGGGAACCCAAAGAGTTGTCTTGCCCGTCATACGGTGGTAACGCGTGATGGCATCCTCCACCGAATTCGTGAGAGCGTGACCGAGATGAAGTGATCCAGTTACATTGGGCGGTGGAATGACCATGGCGAATTGTCCATTAGGATTAGTCTTCTTGATATCTCTCTGTATAGAAATTAAAATGTTGGATTGAAGGTGATTATGAAAAGAATAATAAACTAAAACTATATTATTACTTGATATTCAGGGGCAAAGAAGCCCTCTTTCTCCCACCAAGAATACCAGCAGGCTTCAACATATCTTGAATTGTAGGATTCTGGCATGGGGCATGTAACATCTTTCTTCTCTCCAGGGGGAGTTTGAGGAACTATAGAAGATAAAAAGGGGCCAGTAAGTTATACAAATATTAAACGGGTAGTAAATTATAGGGCTTTGCCACATACTTTCAACTTCTGCAGCTGTTGGTCTGACAGGCACCTCCCTGTTGTTGGGTCTTTCAGAGGATGTAGTTGACTCTATTCTGTTTTCCTGCTTGGCTCTAAACTTTTCCAGCTTAGCAGCTTTGTCTGCTTTTTTCCTCATTTTTCGTTTTTCTTGCTTGACAGCTTGACTGTTCTTATTCCCTTCCATTTCGGCAGAGCAGTGAAATTGTACAGTACTGCAATAAGAAAAAGACCAGCAAGTATACATAGTAAGAAAATGAGAAACGTGAGTTATGTAACAAAGAAATGAAACATTTACTCAAAAGAATGTGAATGTCTATTCAGCAGTTGAAGCCCTGCTGGGAAAATGTAAATAGAGAGAGATGAGAAGTGATACCGTAGTAGAGATGAAACCTAAGTTTGAATAATTCTTGCACTAGGAAACTTTTTTCTATACTAAAAACTAATTAGCAATAACTTTAAGTAACAAAAAGTGTATACCTTATTACTTTTCGATAATGTAAAAAGACGGCAACAATTAGATCGTAGAGAGAAAATTCTTACTAAATGATTAGATAAAAGAAATCACGTAGTTCATCTCGTCTATTCTCGCGCTTTGACCGCTCGAGCGGAGAGAGAGATGAGAAGAGTGACTTCTCCCCATATTTTCTTCTGCTACCTTGTCTTGTTAACGATCTCGCGGTTCATAGATGGCGCCACGAGTGGGCAGGGTAAGATTTTGCCTACTGACCTACAGTGTGTACGGGAAAACGTTTATAGTTTGATCGATTTTCTACTTTATTTTAGATTTGTCATAACTTAATCAACTTTAGTCATCATTTAAGTTTTGAGACCTAGTCAAAGGGTATATTTCAAGTAAATTTGCAAATGATGATAGCCAGGTAGTATTTATTTTTAAATAAACGGAGGTACAAGAAATATGCGCAGTCTACAATCTGGATTGCTTTATTTTAGATTGCTCATTACTTAATCAAATTTATTCTTCATTTACGTTTTGACTTTTGAGACCTAGTCAACTGATTTATTTCAAGTGAATTTTCAAATGGTGATTACCAGGCAGTATTAATGTTTGAATAAACAGATAGTTACAAGAAATATGCGCAAATCTACAATCTGGGTAGTTTTCCTTTAGAATGCTTAGCAGCTCGTAGCTTACCACACAGTTCCTTTCGCTTATGTTTTGCAATAGTTTTGAACCGAAGAATTACATATATTACATCACATAGTCGTACATCAAGTAAGTCATGAACGGTGCGTGATGTTTAAAAAGGTGTAATAGTCAAATAAGTGCAAAAAGTCAGCAAAACTGTGCTTTTTATACTTTTTCATCAGCAAGAAAATATTTAAAAAATATTTTATTTTATTTTTGGCAATAAGTTGGGAAAGCGGCGTATAGACCGTACCGCAGTCTTCCTTTTTAGCAGTTTTGTCGTCTGCTACTTATCCGAACTGGTACAGCCACAATGTTTGTTTAATAGCTTTTTACGTCGCAGACGCTTTTCTAGGGAAAAAGTTGGTTGAAATTTCAATTCAACCAAGCTTCGAGATGAAGTTTAACGAAAAAAGAAAATCAATTCTGAAATGTTTGAGCTTTACGACCAGCGTAAAAGGCTTGGAATAGGGTTGAAAGCACTGCATTAGGAAGATAGCAACTGGACAAAATATAAACCTTGAAGTGGAGAATTCATGTTGGACGTGTTATTGGAGTCAAAACTTTGCTCTTCTTCGTGATCCATTCACTGCGACGAGGATCATTTTGCTCTCATAGATAAATTGCTGTAATGTCTTGTAGCCTGAATAATTGCAATCATTCAAAAGTCCCATTAGAATAAATTCCTTTCGGATAATGAATGAATACCAATGGTTAATATAAGTTATATATAACAGGTCTTCTACTTTTTATTTCTGGCACGGATTATCCGAGGATAGCAATCTTTTCTTGTTAGCTTTTCAATAATTTATCTGGCCATCACATTTCTATTTTAACTTGTTGAAACACTTGACTTTTTCCAGACATATATAGCTGTTCAAGTAGTCAAGTACAGAGTGCAATTCAAATGAGTATTGACATTTTTCTGAGATTTAAAGCCAAGGGAAGATTCAGTTCCTTGGAAAATATCTGAGGTATGGTGTGACATATGACGAAAGAGAAAAGCTGAAAAAGCCTGAAATTACGTGAAGTATATGCATGTATTTTCAACTAACTAACATTGATAATGTATATCCCTGTAATCCTATTTCTATATTGGCGCAGTATTTTATGTTGTGTTGTGCGCCCAAGTAATGTTCGGTACAATTATGATGGACTCTTTGGCTTCAATCCACTTTGACTCGGGAAAATATGTAAAGGTAGTCAATATGAAGAAAAATCAGTTGTGAAATGTAATCAGCGTTCTCGTCGTCTTCCAGCTTGTCGTTAGTTTCTTTCGAAAGTAGAGGAATTTTACAAATATCAAAGTAAATATAGAGAACCAAGATTTTAAAAACGGCAACAGAAAGAAATAAGCATGTCAAGTGTCTCCAAGAAAAGCGTCTGCAACGTAAAAAGCTATTAAACAAACATTGTGGCTGTACCAGTTCGGATAAGTAGCAGACGACAAAACTGCTAAAAAGGAAGACTGCGGTACGGTCTATACTCTAGAGGAATAGAAGAGACACCCTTTGTCCTTATTCGAAGTGAAATAAAACGATGTAACTCGTTTGGTTGATCTTGAAATGAACATTTGAAAAGAAGTAGTTGTATCTGAGAAGCCGATTTATACGCAGCTTCAATCAGCAAGATGGAAGGACCAGCCTAGTGGGACAAAAACCTCTGTAGAATCCAATACTGTACTTCCTCTTGAGGGATATCTGCATGGGCACTGCTGGGAGCTGAGCAAATTGTAAACAAGTATCGAGAATAAGTCGTGAAAAGTTTGTTCCAAGCATAAGATGTGAATTATCGAAAATCAATTTTAGATTCTTTATCTTCCATGTCAGTAAAGAAACATCAGTTATATCAACTGCTGTAACAGTTCCCACAAAATAGTTTGCTCTGCTGGTATCAGCAGGTGGGCGTTTCTTTGCAGCACTCTTGGATAAATGCTTTGGGTAATCTAAAGAAGATTATTATTCAAATCAACTATGTTGATACAGTAAATAAAAACTTAGATTTACTAAGAAATTGATTGGGAATTTCATTATTTGTCAATGAAATGGTAGGTGCACCATGAGATAGAAGTGTTCCAATGGGTGTATTCGCCGTAGGAAATAGTTGGAACTGTAGTGATGATATTCTCTGGTAAAAAGTGAAGCCAACACATTTTATTGATGAAAATAAATGTTTGTAATTAAAGGCTGAAACCGTAGGCTACTTGATGGTGCCAAATTAATTTACCTTTAATGAGTAATATCCACGTAAAAAGAATTCAATTACGAATGTTTACACTCAACAACATGAAAGCAAATGAGGATTCCCTTCGGTTCCCTCAAATCTAACCCTGCCCCGGTTGGCGCCATCTATGTACAGGGCGGCGGTACTACCAAGTCAAACAAGACAAGGTAGCAGAAGTTTTTTGTACAGCAGGTATAGGGAGATTCTTCTCTTTTCTTCTCACTCTCCGGCTCGAGTCTAGTCGTCTAGTTGCAAACTGGTAGTCTGCTACGAGTTTTAGAATCGATATACTTCTTTCCCGATAGTCAACGCGATTGACAATTTGCTTTACTTGTATGTTTTTCAAATTTCATTAAAATACGCAACCCTAATAAAAGTTAAATATAATTATGTCAAAGAAATGTGTGTGAAAGTAAATTTTAAAATCTTATAAATAAAATTACAGTTGATCCCTAATCCCCATTGTTATTGCTTTTACTTCCAGTGCTACCACTATTCGTCGGAAGATCACTATATCGATAATACTTTATTTCTTTTTGAAGGCTTAGTTGTCAAAGATTAACTCGAAAACGTCGTCTAAAATATTGATTGAAGGGGAAAACAGCATTTGAAGCAATACATCAACGGGGAAGAAAATCATCGACCACTGCGGTGTTGAGATTGTTAAAGGAAATAATGGAAAGTCAAGTTTTTAATGCATCGCTAATTACTAAAGCGCGTTCTTTCATTAATTTACTATTTTATTAGAGAAGAAAATCTGTGTAATTAAGCAATTTCAAACCAAACTACAGCACGCTCAACCGAATCGAACTAATCGAAAGGAATTAAAGGAGTCACACAAAGAGAATTTTCCGTGTTTGAGAGTAACTGTTTGAAATAGTAATCGACTTCTAGTGTCCACCGTTGGATCCTTTGGCTTGACGAATCTTTCTCAGAAGGCACTCAATCTCTTCTTTCATTTGATGCGTCTCCTTCAAACCAATCTGCTGATGATCCGTGCTGCCCAACAGATCGCTCACGGCCTTGCATTTCTTCGTAGCTTCCTCCAGTTTTGATTGAACATCATGGCAGTAAGACCCCAAAGCGTTTCTAGCCTGAAGATCCCTTTCAGGCGCGTCATCCAACGAGTAGCGCTCCGCATCTTCTCTCAATCGAACGATGTCTTCATCGGACAGCCCAGAATCTTCGTAAGTGATGATCATCTCGCATTTTGTCGTAAGAAGCACACCCATGGAATAAACACCATCCTGATAAAAAAGAAAATATTAATATATAAGACTCTAGCATTTATTGCTTATTAAAAATGGGATTGATATTACTGATTTAACGAAAAAAGTAATCCAAGCTAGATTGTTTCCTTTAGGGGCGGGACGAATACCATTCAGCGTGATTTTGGCCAGCAGTTTGTTCTCTTCCACCTTCAGTTTCTCTCCTTCACAAATCACCAATGTCATCGATTCTTGGTCATCAACATTTGAAGTAAATTGAGGGCATTTAGTGGTCGGAATCTCCTTAGTGCGCTCGACAAAGGAGTTCATCATTCCACCAGGAAAACCAAAGCCCAAAGAATAAGAAGCCACATCGGAGATAGAGACGTGTCTGAGAGCATCGCGATTCTTAGGTTCGAAAGAAGTGCGTAAAAAGGCGGCCAGGACTGCAGCACCGTAGACGACTGCTTCATCCGGGTTGAGAGACACGTAGAGCTCTTTGTTATTGAAGAAAACTTCGAGCATCTCCTGGATCTTTGGAATGCGAGTAGATCCACCAATCAGAATGACTTCGTTTATCTTGGATTTTACCATTCCGGCATCACGAAGAGCCTTCCTGACGAGGTCGAGAGAGGAGATGAAAAGATCAAAATTCAACTCTTCAAATTGCTCTCGAGTGATGGAAGAGTGAAAGTCGATGCCGTTCAACAAGGATGTGATGGATATGGAGGCTTCTGAAGCAAATGAAAGGAGCTTTTTGGCCTCTTCGCAGGTAGTACGGAGCCGGATGAGAGCGCTCTCGCTGATTGACAGATCTTCTTTGTGCTTCAGCTTGAATTCTTTGATGAAATGGTCCACCATCCGACTGTCAAAGTCTTCTCCACCGAGATGATTGTCTCCTCTGGTAGATTTGACAACCGAGTCCCCACCTTTGATCGTCACCACGGAAACATCAAACGTCCCTCCGCCAAGATCGTAGATAAGGACGTTTTTCTCTTTATTAGCATCGTAGCACGATATAAAAGGATCGTTCTGTGAAAAGATTAAAATTGGGAATTGTAAAAAAAGCTATGCTAAATTAATGGTACTGTTATATACCTTATTTTTAAAAACATAAGTAAGGGCAGCAGCAGAAGGCTCATTGAGAATGCGCAAGACATTAAGGCCGGCAATCTTGGCAGCGTCTTTTGTAGCTCGGCGTTGAGCGTCGTTGTAGTGAGCCGGGATGGAGATAACAGCATTGGTGACAGGTGTGCCCAAGTAGACTTCAGCTGTCTCTTTCATTTTGCGCAGAATCATGGCAGCTATTTCTTCTGGGTAGAATGACTTTGTCTCCCCTTTGTAGTCCACTTGAACTTTCGGTTTGTCTGATAGTAAATAAAAGAGAGTTGAAAATGCAACATGGAAAAAAGTTGTAAAAATGAATACTTTGATCATGTTGGATGACTTTAAATGGCCAGTGTTTCATGTCAGATTGGACAACAGGTTCTTCATAACGTCGGCCAATGAGTCGTTTAATGTCGTATACAGTGTTGGATGGATTTTCTGCAATCATGTCCTTTGCAGCTTGGCCAATGTGACGCCCAGTACTGGTGAATGACACATATGATGGAGTCATTTTGCTTCCTAGGTTATTGGGGATGATCTCCACTTGATTGTTTCGAAAGACAGCCACACTAGATTTGGTAGTCCCCAAATCAATTCCAACAGCCGGGTCAGCAGGTCTAGCCATCTTCCTAGAAGTTGAAATGAGAAAGAGTTGGCATGGATATCAGGAAATAAAACTGCTGTATAGTGGATAAGCCCTGCTGATATCAGAATGTTGTGGGGCAATATATATTTCTAGGGAAGTTTCAGTGAAAGAAGAACAATGGACAAGTTTATAGAATGCTTTTAGTAACTGACGCTGGTCACCAAATATTATAGGTTCTGTCACTACATTTTTAGATTGAAACAAAAAGCAGTTACAAATCGTTTTCTATTCGGCTACAATGCACACAACTAAATATAGATGAATGTAATACCAATGGTAATACCTAAAAATTTTGGGAATTCAAGAAGTACGTTGAATCGTTAAATTTTTCAGAGGAGAGAGATGCAGAACGCGAAGCCGTCAAATCGTATGTGACGAAACAAGATGAATTGATGAATGCCGAGGAACTAGTGCTAAACAGTAGCCAGATTTTGTGCGGCGGCGCGCACAAGTAGTAGGCTGTAGCCTGTAGGCGGCGCGCACACCAAGTACTACCGAGAGCGGTCAATTTGAAACCGGCAGCTGGAGAACCTGCGCCGGCAATCACGTACGGCTTTTATTTCAAGACGTTCGAGAGTTATCCCATGCACTTTCATTTGTTTGTACGCTGTAACTAATAGTTTGAATATCCTTCAATTTGATCTGCATCAGTGCATCACGCAGATACTCTGTAATTGATGATGCAATAATATAAAGAGAGGTGATTTCAATTCATTCTCTGCTGAAGAACTGATGCTGAAAATATTACGCGTATTATAAGAAATTGCTTCTGTTTTGGGCTCTTGAATTTTAACTCGAAATCTATCTGTTATGAAACAAGTATTATTGCATGCGGAAAAACCCACGCAAAAGTTGGGCAAGCCAGAAATAAGGCCCGGATAAACTCATCCCGCGTCATGTGGGGAGCTTGAAAGAATCTAGATGTGGTCTTCGATTATGTTGCTCCTCTTTTTCACTGCGGTGATCTAAATGGTGGATTCATGGGCTTAGCTTTCAAATACAGGACTCTGTGTATGTGGTAGCAATTTTCTTCATCTCTTTTCAAAAATTGAAAGATATATGATTTATTGATTTTCTTTCTTCTTCATTAATACTCATCGTCCTCTTCATCATAACACGGACCTCTTCCGCTCTACTTTGTCCGTCGAAGCTTTTTTTTAACAATACAATTATACTTTGAATTACACAGAATTTCAATCATTATTTCCATGTTTATTTGAAAAATGAGAAAACAGTTCTGGATTTCAAATATCCCATTATATCAATCATCAAACTAGCTCAGATGTTTCCAGGTGGACAATACCAGTCAAATTTTGGAGGAGAATAGAACCAATCAATGGGATGGACGATCTCGTCCGAATGAATCCGAGGGACTGTGTGATCATTCGCATTTGGGGGTTTCGGTCCCAGATGGAACCAGAAAGACGGCGGTCGGAGCGGAACAATCTCTTCAGTAACACGACGATTCAGTTCTTTGAAAACATCCGGATGGACCCTGAAACTAGTGAAGCAGAGGGCTACGAGAAGCTCCATCTTTGAGACAAAATTGAAAAGAAACTCTCCCATGTCGTAATGGGGATGATGGGCAGGAGTATCGCGGTCGTAATCACGTTGGTCATCGAGAACCAATCTCTTCAGATGAGATGAACATTTGAGTAGATTTTTCAGGAAATCTTCTAGGACAGAATCGTTCTCAAAGCTCCTCCATTGAAATCTATGATAGAAAAATTTATTATGTGAAGTAATTTTCATCAATTAATGA
Source organism: Chydorus sphaericus (assembly GCA_030141595.1). Taxonomy (NCBI): domain Eukaryota; kingdom Metazoa; phylum Arthropoda; class Branchiopoda; order Diplostraca; family Chydoridae; genus Chydorus; species Chydorus sphaericus. The sequence continues at coordinate 4,516,075 of CM057927.1, forward strand.
GATTATCACCTGAAATCGCGTAGCTTGGTTGCTAAAGGGAGGCATTCTCCAAGTTTGGAGAGGAAAGTAGCTTTTTCAAAGATCCCGCTGATGTGAAGCCTCTCCAATCTTGGGCACTGCTTCACGATCTGCAGAAATAACAAGAAATGGGTAAATAATAAGGCCTGCGTATTTAGCTAAATTTTAAATTAAATCTCACTGGGAGCAGGTAAGATCCGTCAGCTAATGGAAATCCGTTCAAGCTCAATGAATGTAGATGCTGGAACCGAATGGCCGATAAGAATTCGTACTTTTCCAAGGGATTAGCATGCAAGTACTCCTGTGTACAATCTAGATGAAGTGCTTCAATCATGAGCCCAAAATTGATAAGATTGTCCAAAACTCCTGAATAATTCATATTCACAATTTAAAATGAGTACACATAATAAATAAGAACACAATCTTGTTTATACCTTTAACTGGATAGCCAGAGCGATGGACAACCGTCTTCAAATTGGGAAGATTCCAAACGCTGTTTGTCATGGGATATGGGCCTGGTGCAAAAGAAGTATCGAAATGCAAATTCTCAATCATCAGATGTGACTCGCAAAATTGGTTTAAACCCTATTAAATCATAGAACTGTTACACACGAAAAAATATATTTTTTCTAGCTTAATATACCTGGTAATCGAGCATACAAAGACCTCGAACATAGTTCAATTCGGGCATATATCCCAAACGGGTGACAATGATTCCACCAAGACGTTGTAGACGACGCAATCGTTGAGTAGTACTCTCGTCCAGAGCTTCCAAGTTATTCAGCCTATTCTTCGTCAATAGAACGGACGACAGAACTGTCGAATTCTCTGGCGATGATTGGAGGTACGTCAAAAAGTCACGTCGATCATCCCACGTGATCCAGAGTCGTGCTAATTCCGGTCTTCGATCATCGAGTAGCCAATTGATGAAAGTTGTAAAAAATTGACCATCGTATCTTGGATGAATGTATAGATATTGGCCACGCTTAATGAAAATTAAGCTCTTCAATGAGCTCATCCAACCCAGTTGGGGGAAGAGCTCGGACCGAAGCGACTCCAATACTCTTTCATTGTGCATATCTAGGTCAGCAGGTGGGCGATTTTCACGGATGCAGCAAGGAGAGGTGTAAGCCACTTCAATCTGCAAGTCGATACAGAGGTAACACCACCTGGAATAAATAAAAAATAATACGATTGTCAATTGTAGAAAATGGAAATGATAATTCTGGGAAATAATACTTCAAGACTCCAAATATCACTGGCCAAGAATCAATAGAGTAGTCGCTCGGAGCCAAGGTAAAGATCTTCACGTGAGTTAGCTGCTTAAAGCCCCGAACCATTCCATCAAAAGAGGCCTTTACCATGACATTCTCTTGGTACTGATCCAAATTTTTTTCAGCCAAGCTGAAGCTCAGCTTGACAACTTTCTGACAGGCGGAAAAGATGTTGGGCAGGTGAGCGAGAGAAATCTTGGTGTCATGAATGATAAGCTCTTCCAGGTTAATCATCTGGGTAACAGTGGAGGAGACATCTTCAGGTGAGAGCCAGTAACAGTGGCTACAATCAAATGTGGTAATAACCAGTGACTGGATTTGCTGCTGGAAGAAGCTTTTCCATGGAACCGGAGTGATGAAATAGCAGAGGCTGATTGAGAGCTTTCTAAAAAGAAAAAAAATGATAATAAAGAAGCAGGAGTAATCATGAAAACAAATTTATTGAATAGCTACTTTTTCATGTTGATTCTGCTGCCAAGGATAGTTGGGAATGATTCAGAAGAGCCAGAGAGGGCTAAGGCCAAGCAATCTGTGTTGTTGAGAAAATATTTGGCTAGAAAGTAAAGAATGTCATCGGACAAACGAAGCCCCGACGACTCCGGGTCGACGTGATCCAACATTTTGCTTGCCATTGTTCAGTTTACGAGATTATTTTGCCAGATTGTACACAATTCGCAGATCTTATAACCGCTAGCCTAAGCTCGGTTGGGGACTTGGGTTTATATATCTAAATACTATTTAATATTAAGAATTTTTTCCAAAGCCCTGAACGTTTTCTAGCAAAGAGAAGACGGAGAAGATGTGGGGAAATGGATGTAAACAAAAAAATTTTTTCTGTTTAATAATCGATATTTGGATTGTAGTAGTTGCCAAATAAATATTATTCGTCGAGTAAAATTGATATTTAAAGAGAAAAAGAAACCTTTTGCTGTTTCAAGAATACTGAGAATATTTCATTTAGTTTCCAATAGTTATTTCTCATAATTTAATTAGTATTTTTCGATTAAATTGTAACGGCAACCAGGGGTCGCCGGCCCATTAGAATACTGGAGCGCGCGCGATGTAAAAGATCGCTATATATTAAGGCCAACCAATGTATGTGCTTAATTTGCGCTGTCACATAAATATACTTTGGGTGGTATTTTATAAATGACTACAGCATGGAAAATATGTCTTGAATCTTCCATTATAAACTGGTTTACCTCAATTTGGTATTTGATTTTGATTATATTGCAAAAAGTTATGCCATCAGTGAAGAGAGCGAAAGGTTCGATTGATTCAGTTACTGGATGAATAAGAGCTAGTAAGGGCAGTTTCGTTTTTCACTCATTGGGAATATGCAAACTCGATATGTAATCTGTAATCGTTCACTGATCACTCTTCATATATATCACTAATATGCGTGCACAGCCATGTCAAAAGTTAATGGGAGGTGGGAGCATTCGACTGAACAAATAACAAGACCGGCTGATATGAAACCGGTAATAGCTGGGCAATCCACGCCCGCACCAGGCATATTATCATCACCGTCCGATACTTGGTCCGAGTGTTTTCCAATTTGCTTTGGAAAAGTGTTAACTTCCAGTTTTGCCAGAGAATCTTCGTTCCAGGACTCTGAATAGAAATTATCTGCCGCGCTCACGTCTTTTTTCAAAGTTATATGCAACTATCATTTCATTAGGCTACTCGTTCTACTTTTAAACAATGAAATAAGGACCTCTTTGAGTTCCACTATACCACATTACCAAAAGGGTGCAAAACATTAACAATTCCAGTTATGCAAAATTCCAATCATTTCCATGTTTATTTGAAAGATTAAGAAAACAGTTCTTGATTTCCAATATCCATATAGGCAATATCATCAACTCTCGACATTTCACGATGGTGGACAATACCAGTCAAATTTAGGAGGAGAATGGAACCAATAAATCGGGTGGACAATCTCATCCGAGTGAACCCGAGGAACTGATGAGTCGTTCGCATTGGGAAGTTTTGGGCCCAGATGGAACCAAAAAGATGGTGGTCGGAGCGGAACAATCTCACGAGTTACACGACGATTGAGCTCTTTGAAAACGTCGGGATGGATCCTGAAACTAGCGAAGCAGAGAGCTACAAGATGGTCCATCTTTGAAATGAAATTGAACAAGAAATCTCCCATATCGTAAGGAGGGTGATTTCTAGGGAAACGGTCATAATCATGCTGGTCATTAAGAACCAGTCGCTCTAGACGAGATGAACATTTGAGTAGTTTTCTCAGAAAATCGGTAACGACGGAGTCATTCTCAAACCTCCTCCACTGCAACCTATAAGTAACACAACATTTTATTATAGATAACTTTTGTAAATGAATGAGTGCAAAAATCACCCAAAATCACGCAGCTTGGTGGCTAACGGGAGACATTCTCCAAGTTTCAAGAGGAAAGCTCTCTTTTTGAAAATCCCACTGATATGAAGTCTCTCCAATTTTGGACACTGCTTTACAATCTGTATAAAAAAACGTACAATATATATTACTAAATCATATTATACAAGTAACATAAATCTCACTGGAAGGAGGTAAGATCCATCAGCCAATGGAAATCCGTCCAAGCTCAGCGAACGAAGATTTTGAAAACGTATGGCTCCTAAGAATTTGAACCTGTATAAGGGATTAGCAGTAACGTATTCTTGAGTGCAATCTAGATGAAGTGCTTCGATCGTGGGGCAACATTTGATCAAGAGATCCAAAACTTCTAAAAGAAGAGATTCAGTTAATAGCCACTTCATTTTAAAAAATCCTACTTTTAAATTACCTCTACATGGATATCTAGAGCGATGGACAACTGTTTTCAACTTTGGAAGATTCCAGACGACCTTTGCTAATGGTGTTTTGAGTGGTACACCTACACTATCAAAATGCAGCTCTTCGAGCATCGGATGTGATTGGCAAAATTCGTTCAAACCCTGTAAAGATATGATTACATGCGACTTTGTAAGCTGTATTTATCCATTTCTTAATATTATTACTATACCTGGTAAGTATCCAAGCATACCCCTCGGACATACTTGATTTCGGATGCACAGCCCAGACGGGAGAAAACGTGTACACCTAGATGTTGTAGATGACGCAAAACCTGAGTGGTATTCTCGTCTACATTCCCTGTTATGTGCGAAAAAGCAGGCGGCAAGTGGGCTGACAATAACGGTGTTGGATAATCGGGCGTTAATTCGAAAAAATGGCTAAGACTATTCCCTAATGAGAACGGAATCCACAAGCGTCCAAGGTCTGGTGCCCAATCTTCTAGTAGCCATTTAATAAAAATTCGAAGAAAACCACCATCTTCAATAGAAGAAAAGTATAGGCGGCCTCGTTCGATGAATACCAGGCTCTTCAATGAACTCATCCAGGTAAGTTGGGGGACCAACTCTGACCGGAATTTTTCTAAAGCCGTTTGATTGTGAATGCCCAGGTCAGCAGGTGGAAGATTTTCAATGGAATGCATTACATAAGCCACCTCAATGTGCAAGGCAATGCATTTGTGACACCATCTGCAAAGAGTTGAAGAAGAGGGCAGATAATATCAGCATTAAAAACTATAGAGATGGAAAGTACTTTAAAATTTTAAAATACTTCAACACTCCAAATGTCAATGGCCAGAAATCAACAGGATAATCACTCGGAGCCAAGGTGAAGATTTTCACATGAGTCAGCTGCTGGAATCCCCGCACCATTTCATCAAAAGAGGCCTTTTCCATGGTATTTTCTTGGTACTGATCCAGATTCTTCTCTTTCAAGCTGAAGCTCAGTTTGACAATTTTCTGGCAGGCTTCAAAGATGTTGGGTAGATGAGCAAGAGCAATCTTGGTATCGTGGATAATTAGCTCCTCCAGGTTAGTCATCTGAGTGGTAGTAAGCAAGAGATATTCAGCCGGAAGCCAATAACAGTGGCTGCCATCAAATGTGGTGATGGCCAGAGACTGAATGTTCTGCTGCATGAAGTTTTGCAAGGTAATCAGAGTGATGAAATAACATAGGCTGATTGAGAGTCTCCTAAGCAGAAAGTAATGTCTAATGTAAATACATGGCCAAAATGAATTAATGTTGGAAAAATATGGATTGAAATTATTACTTTCGTAGGTTGATTCTGTTCCCTAAAATACTTGGGAATGTTTCAGAAGAGCCAGAGAGAGCCAGGGCCAAGCAATCTTTGTTGTTGAGAAAATATTTAGCCAGGAAGAAGAGAATGTCATCGGGCAAACCAAGCCCCGGCAAAGCCGAATCGACTAGACCAACAATTTTACTAGCCATCATTCAGTGAGATTGTCCAGATTCAGTTATACCGCCGTATCATTAGACTTGGTCGTGAAAAACACTGAAAAGTGGTGTGATAATTTCAAGCAAAAGAAAAAGAAGGAGAAAGCAGCACTTCGCTGATTGCAAACACCTTGGTAAACACGAGATGTGCCTTCTGCTTAGTAATCGATATTCAGATTCTTTTAGTTGCCAAATTCAATATTTCAATGTAAATTTATTGAGTAAAATTTATATTCAAATAGAATATAAGAATATTGCCCTATTTTTAAAAGTCTCCAAATTTGTATCCTATAGTTATTCTATCCATTTTTACTAAAAAAAAAATTCTTTGATGCCAGTGGTAACCAGGGGGGTCCCGGTCTGCCGGAGAGTTGACAACTCATGCACGAGTTCCATGCGCGCGTGATTCAAATGAGTGTTTAAAGCAAACTGACCTTTATGTGCATGTGCTCTGCGCCGCATAAAATATTAGAGGTTCTTAATGACCCCACTAATGCATTGGGAGATTTTTCTCATTCTCTCATGTTAATCTCAACTTTTCTTTAATTAACTTAATTAAATACCAGACGAGAACGATAGACCATTAGGCTTAACAACTTATTTGTTGTTGATCCCCGTTTATTACTTCAAAGAAGTCCGAATGTGAAGGGATATAAGAGACCTTAATTAAAGCACAGGTTTAGAATCGAGGTGGAGCATAATAGGCGTCGATAGGGTTCACGATTTCGTAGTAGTGAATCCTGGGGACGGTGGTGTCGTTCCCTTTAGGGAGCTTGGGGCCAACATAAAACCAAAACGCCGGGCGTTTAGGAGTGACCTCTTCAACAATCCGCTTTTTCAACACATCAACTTGGCTCGGATCGAATTGAAAGCCTACAAGGCAGAGACAAGATGCGTCATCTTAGATACAAAAGACAGTAGAAAATCGGACTGGAGGAGCACAATGTTTGAAGCTCCTTGGTTTTCGTTGTCTGTCTCATTGATAAGTACAAGTCGCTCAAAGTGATTGGAGCAGGAGCACCTGAGAAGGGCCTTCAGCAAGAGCTGGACGTGAGGCGATTCTATTTTGCCAGTATCCGTCCAATTTAACCTGAAAAAAGATATGATCTTATGAAGAAAAAAATCTATTGGAAACTAGTACGACAATAGTACCTCAAATCGCGAAGATTTGAAGCTGATTGAAGGCATTCAACGAGATGAGAGAAAAAAAAGGTTTCTACAAATCCAGTCTCCAGATGAATGCGCTCCAGTTTGGGGCATTGCTTTGTGATCTATATATAACAAAAAATAAATGATAAAAATTCGATTATTCTTCTCCACTTTAAGAATATATTACCAAAGACAAATAGGAACCATCAAACAAGTGAATTTCACTGATTCTCAGCCAAGTCAAATGCTGGAGCCGGATGGACGAGAAGAATTTGATCGTTTCCATCCTGTCACGCGGTTTCATTGATTGATTCGTTAGGTGAAGCTCCTCAAGATTAGGGCAGGCTTTGACCAGATGGTCCATGCCAGCTGTTAAAACAAAATTAAAGTGGTGTTAATCTCTCCATCGTTTTGACTTTAGTTTTACATCAAGCAACAAAATATACTTCGGAAAGGTAAGTCGTAGAAATAGTAGATAAGGACTTTCAATGCAAGAAGCTTCCAGTCTCCTTCCCCAAAGACTTGGTTATTATCCTTTACTTCGTCTAAAGTTGTTGTAGTTATATTAAGTTGTTCCAACATCAGGTGAGATTGGCAGAGCTCATTTAGCCCCTGTGAATTGAATTATAAAATAAGAATTAGACTCGCTTAATCGGGAAATAACAATATTTGATTATAATGCGCGTGTTTGGGTATATTACCTCTTCGTCGTCTTTGCAGTAGCCTTGAAAGTATTTCAAATTGTGGAGGTGATCTAAGCGACGAAAATTTAAGCCAGCTAAATGCTCCAAGTAGAAAAATCGCTCGTCATCCAGCTCGAATACGGGATCTTCCATTTCACTTAATACCAAAGATAGCACTATCGGCCCGGGCATATCTTCTTCTTTTAACTGAAAAATGGTGCGATCATCAGTAATCCAAAGTCTCTCCAAGTTGACCTTGTCATGTTGAAACAGTAGCAGCTTGAGAATAACTCTTTAAGTTTCGCATCCATCCAAGATGTGGTAAGAGTCGAGCAGGGGCAATAATTCTAACCCTTTGCATTTGATTAAAAGTACTAGAAGTTAGGCTGGCAGAGGATATCTGGATGTGCAAGTCGACGCAATCACGACACCATCTGAATAAACAATCAATTTAATATGTTAATAACCTGTTACTCAAAAAGAAGAACAAATCATGTTTAACATTGCATATTACATCAGAACTCCGAGGATGACGAGCCAAGAATTTTCGTAACAATTCTCATCTAAAGCGAAGGCTAAGATTTTCAATTTAGTAAGTCTGCTGAAACCTTGCTTCATCCAATCAAGGGAAACTTTGTTCATCACATCTTCTTGGTATTTGTCAAGATTTTTCTCTGCTAGAGTGAAACCCAGCTGACTGATTTTCTGGCAGGCCTGGAATACTTGAGGCAGGTGCCTAAGTGATATTTTAGTGTCCTCAACTTTGAGCTCTTCTAGATTGGTCATCTGAAGAATGGCAGTGACAAGAGGGTCTGCAGGGAGCCAATAACAGTGGCTGGCATCAAATGAAGTCAGCACTAAAGCCGTGATGTGTTGCTGGAAGAATTGGTTCCAAGGTGAGAGAGCAAGAAAGTAGCACTGGCTAATGACCAGTCTCTTCCTGCAAAAATTAAGTTAATCATAATAAAAATGTTCTATAAAAGGAAGCATAAGGTTAAATTAGAACCTGTTGTTTCCATAGAAAGAAGCAAAGTTCTCACTGGCACCAGAGACGGACAGCGACAAACCGTCCTTTTCAGTGACGTAATTCTTGGCGAGGATGATGAGAATGTCATCCGGCAAGTTTATGGTCTCATAACTGATACTTTCGCTTTCAGGATCCATTTTTATAACACTGAAATTAGGGGTTTAAGAATATTCTTTTTAAACAATTTTGAGCGACTCAAATTCGTGAGCTTTTCCACGCCATGCACTTATCGCCTTTTTGCAAGTCAGAAAGTGTTGTCTGCTATTGTAATGGCACTATAATAAAGTAAACAAAGCCTCATCTTGCTGGTGCGCAAAAATTGCGGATATCATGAATCGATAATAAATTAAATTAACAATATTTACAAATAATTAATTAAAAATAAAATCACCTTGATAAAATTGAAAATGTAAAAATATTAATTAATAGAGATTATGAAATTGCGTATAGCTGTGGTTCATTGATATTTTGGCCAAATTTTGACTACACTCTAAAAAATAATTATCTACTTAAGAAATGCTTAGTAAGTAGACCCCTTGTAAGTATATTTAAGTAGGAACAAATTTAAGTAGACTAAATACTTAGTAAGTATAGTATGAATACTTATTTAAGTATATTCATGAATCTACTTGTATAATTTAAGTATATTTATATTAAGTAGTAAAAATATGTTTAGTTTCCTGCAAAAATTTGATAAAGTATAAATGGTATACTTATATCTCGAGGGTCTATTTAAAAAGTAAAATATACTTAATACGTATACTTACACGATACCTATTAATACTTAATCCAAAGAGTTTTAAGTATACTACATTAAATATATATACCATAAGACAGCAAATACATTCAGTGTCCCATATGGTCGAGTGGCTATCGCTCTAGACTTTAGAATAACACTACAAGTATCGATCCCCAGCAAGGTCAAAGTAATCTAATCATAAAAAATAAGCTGAGGTATCCTAATTATAAGAAAAGACAGATTGTAGTACTCCTGTAAATATAACTGTAAATTAAAATATTGTTTACATAATATAATACATTTTTACATCCTTTTTTGTAATACGAAAATTATCTACTTACGATATACTTAACTATTAAGTAAATCTTACTACCTAAATGTACTTATCCTTAAGTATATCAAACTACTTAGGCAGTTAAGTATATCAATCAACGTACAAGTAGCTTCGTCCCTTTTCGAACTTAGTAGTAGTATTAAGTTGAAATTTATTTTTTAGAGTGTAAATAATAAATTAACACCACCAGTGGGCAGTGGCCCAGTACTTATGTTCAGCGCGTCGATATATCTAGTCGCATGTGATCATGTCATTATTTGTTCTCCGCGTCGTCATGTCTTGAATACAAATTATCTGATAGGATCATAGTTTTAATAGCCAGTAACTAGTAGGATCACGATTTCTAGACATAATTTTATTTATCCTAACAACATAAGAAAACTGCAAATAAGTAGCACTAATCCGTTTGTAATACTAGAGTCTTTTACCGTACTAGTGGCTGCCGCAATGGTACCTGTATAATCATATTACTATAACATCCAGTGTTTTGTCCTATCACTTTAAAAAGTGATATTTAAAAATTATCAAATCTCATTATCACTGGAAAATGTGATATTTCTAAATTATCAAAATATCTTCTCATTTACGAAAGTGATACGCTTCTGAGCTTCTCACTTCTCATCTCAAATTATCACCAAAATTCTCAAATAAAGAAAAAAATATTGGTTCGTTGTAGAATTCTTGCTTTTGTAATCGACGTTACTTAATAAAAAGGAAATTAAACGTTCACGCGATCGATAAAAAAAGATGACAGTTATGAATAGTGAGTCGTCTAATTCTTAGAAGCAACCTCTGTTGCATTTAAAAAAAAATTTATATAGGCAATTTTTTTTTTATTATCGCTGTTGCTATTTGATAATATGATACAATTCTGTTTATTCAAACCAAAATTCTCAAATTCACCATCATATTTTCATCTGAAAAACTATGAGAAATATCACCAGGATCATATTCTCATTTTTGAGAAATATCATATTTATCAAATTTGATAATTCTCAATTATGAGAGGGAAAAACACTGATAGCATCATTGTTATAGCCCTTAGAGACCCTGGTTACTCTCCTCTTCATAAATAATGAAACTTTTATTCATATCAAAACACCATGAGAAAATGTAAAACCATATTTTAAGCAGAAAGTTATAAATCTATTTTATTTTAAATTTTGCTTCCTAATCGTAAAAGAAGAGAGCAAGACCATCAACGAACTCAGCGACACTGTACTCTGGAAAGCGGACACAATTAAAATAGTGGCGGAGCATCACAGGCGCATAGATTGGATTAACTATTTGTCAAACTGGATCTTCCAAGGAACCGTATACTATTTCATGTATCCTTATCTTCTACGAAACCGTACTATTTACGGATCGTCATCTACAGTACCGGCTCGGTTATAAAGACACTTAGTTATAAGGACGATTTTTCTTTGCACGCCTTTTGGCGCTTCAAAAAGTATCACTCTTTTTTCATTAATTCTTGCCTAGTCCTTGTTTTTCTCCTTTGAGCGATGAAATATGGAGGGAACATGAAGAAAAGGTCAATGAAAAGCTTTTTTCTTATCTGAATCTAATAAAGAAAAAGAAATTGTGTGTATTGCACTAGAATTGGCCTTTTCACTACTACTACGATGGGTACTCGATTTTAAGGACAATTCGATTATAAGGGCACGCACAACTTGTCCTTATAACCGAGCCGGCACTGTATTAAGAAACCCTAATTTTACGGATCCTCATTTTTCTGCGGAACCGTAATTTTACGGGTCCTCATTTTCAAAGGAACCGTACTATTTTATACAGATACTCGTCTTTTATGGCGTTTTCCATTGGTAATAGGGTAGATTCTCAGATTCTTGCGAAAAACGTATTCCATTGGTAAGGTAGGAATTGGATATCACGTACATCACATTCGGCGATTAAATCCGAGAATCTGGCCGGATTCTCAAAAATTTCAAACCGAGTCGGGAAGGGATGATCCGCATCCTATTATCCTGATTTGAGGGCGCGTAATTTAAACTGCAATCATTAAATAGTCAGTCGACGTTATAAGCACTGCTGTATAAAAGGATTTAAAAGGTGGTATAAATCACTACAGTAAATGGCGTGCTATATCGCAAGTTTAAAATACGCATCTGTACGATACTGCAAGATATTACTACCATAGAACTTCACAATTCAACTTTAATTTGATAATAAATTAAGAAACGTATTGATTCTTTGGATATTTGATGTTTCATAACCTCCGCTTTATCCCAATTTTCATTAATAAATATCACTACCAAACAAGAACTCAGAACGATGATTCATATAAAGCTTTTTACCACCTCATTTATTGTTGATCTCCGTTTATTACACACAATAAAACTGACAGAACTAGAGAAATTAATTAAGCGCTCTTAATTTCTGTCAAATAAAAGAAATTAGAAACGAGGTGGGGCATAAAAGGCTTCGACAGGTCTGACGATCTCGTCGTAGTGAATCCTAGGAATGGTTGTGCCGTTCCCTATAGGAAGCTTCGGACCCACATAAAACCAGAAAGCCGGCCGATAAGGCACGACCTCCTCAGTAAATTGCTTTTTTAACACATCGACTTGGATCGAATCAAAATGAAAGCCTACAAGGCAGATCGCGACAAGATGCGTCATCTCAGATACAAATGATAGAAGGAAGTCCGTCGAGATGACCATGGAATTGCTTTGATTTTCGCCCGCTTCACGGATCAAAACAAGTCGCTCAAAGTGGGAGGAGCACTTGAGAAGAGCTTTCATCAAAAGCACGACATGGGCCCCTTCTACTCCACTGTTTTTCTTCCACTTCAATCTAAAATAAAGACACCATTTTATAAGAAGAAACGAAACTTTTTTTAAACCGAGAAATTATTACCTTAAATCACGGAGATTAGAAGCTGCAGGAAGGCACTCGGTAAGACGAGAGAAAAACGAGATTTCTAAAGAAACACTTTCCAGATGGATGCGCTCCAGTTTAGGACATTGATTGACGATCTTTGTTTTTTCATAATTAATATAGAATAAATTATAGAAACTCGGAAATAATAAACTTCTTCTCTTTAAATATATACCGAAGGCAAATAGGATCCATCCAACAATTGGGGTTCACTGATGCTCAGCCAAATCAAATGCTGGAACCGGATGGACGAGAAGAATTTGATGCTCTCGGCCCTATTCAGTGTTACATCGGATCTGCTCTTCAAGTGAAGTTCTAATATATTTGGACAGGATTTTACCAGATGATCCAAATCAACTGTATAAAAATGGTTTTAATGACAAATTAATTTTTTAAAATATACATCACAGCAGAATACCTTGGGAAATCAAATCTTCATAATATAAGACAAGGACTTTCAAGAAAAGCAGCGTCCAGTTCCTATCAAACAAAGAAAGGACCATTTTCTTCAACATCGTACAATGACAAATGAAATTCCTCCAGCCTTGGATGCGATTCACAGAAAGCATTCAGCTCCTATGACAATGTTAATTTATTAATAGGACACTTGCTCATCCCATACATAATATTTTCTTATATATTCACCTCAACGTCAAATGCTGTGCATTCTCCTCGAAAGTACTTCAGATCTGGCAGGTGGTCTAAGCTGCGAACTACGAGTCCGCCTACGTGCTCCAGATGACGAAAACGCTCTGCATTTAGCTCAAAGACCAGTCCTTCAGTTTCAATCAATGCCAATGACTTTACTGATGGACCAGTCATAATGTTTTCATAGTAATCCTCAAGTAGTAGGTTATCACTAATCCAAAAGCGCTCAAGAGAGTGAACTGGTCTTTCTCGATCTTCAAGGAGCCAAAAGAGTAATTCAGCCATGAAGGCATCTTGAGGATGATAGAATTTAATGGAATCATCCCTTCGGAGAATGATCAGACTTTTCAGATTTCTCATCCAGCGGAGATGTGGGAACAGTCGAGCTTGGGCATTAACTGTAATTCTGTTAAGTTCGTCATCAGGGAGAATGTCGCCATTATTCGATTCACTGCTAGAAGCGATTTGGATGAGCAAGTCGACGCAATCACGACACCATCTGAAAAGTCCAAAATCAATAACAAAAGGGAATTACTATGCAATATTGTTAAAATTACATAAGGAAAGTAATTACTTTAGTACTCCCAAAGTGACGAGCCAAGATTCTTCATATCTCTCATTCAGAGCAAACGTGAAGATTTTCAGAGAAGTGAGTCTACCAAAACCTTCTTTTAACCAATCTAGTGGTTCTTCTTCCATCACATAATCTTGATATCCATCAAGGTTTTCTTCTGCCAATGTAAAGCTGAGCTTTTTGATCTTGCAGCAGCCTTCGAAAAATTGGGGCAGGTGCACAAGTGATATTTTGGTATCCTGTACTTTGAGCTCTTCAAGATTGGTCATCAGAGCAATGGCAGTGACAAGAGCCTCTGCTGGGAGCCAATAACAGTGGCTGGCATCAAACAAAGTCAGCACTGAAGCGGTAATGTGCTGCTGGAAGAACCGTTTCCAAGGTGAGGGAGCCAGAAAGTAGCACTGGCTGATGATCAGCCTCTTCCTGAAAATATTGAATCAATCATAATAGAAATGTTTTATAAATGGAATTTCAGCATTAAATTACAACCTGTTGCGTCCGTAGAAGGAGGCAAAGTTCTCATTGGCACCAGAGACAGATAGGGACAAGCCGTCCTTTTCAGTTACGTAATTCTTTGAGAGGATGATGAGTATGTCGTCCGGCAAAGGTATGGTCTCATAGCTGATGCTCTCGCTACCGGGGTCCATTTTTGAACACGGATAGAAACTAGAAGGGTAATATTCTTTTTTACAATGAATGTTAGACGATTTCAATTCGTCACGCCACACACTTTACCACTTTACAGTTTCTGTTAGAGAAGAGAAGAGGCTGTCTGCTAGAGTGTAACATTTATTCTCAAATAAACAAAGCCTCGTCTTGCTGCGGTCCTAACTCCCAAGAAACTACGGAAATCTCAAATCTGGGATTCTGCTTGGATCATCCTTCATCGGAACACGACCTCTAAAATCTAAATCGATTGAACGGTTCTCGGAATGTCTGCGAGTGTGAATCATCGCTGCTTGAAAATACAAATTATAATACAATATAATATAATTTACAGATTCTGCTTGGATCATCCTTCATCGGAACACGACCTCTAAAATCTAAATCGATTGAACGGTTCTCGGAATGTCTGCGAGTGTGAATCATCGCTGCTTGAAAATACAATAATAACAACAAATTATAAAAATATGATCCCTGTTGGTCGATATTATACAATTATACATGATATATCAATGTAACAATGAAGTATTCATTTCAGCCAAGTGGTGCGCCTCTGTGCCTGGTGCGACACTTAACTAGTAATATGCAGCATATATGCTGAAGAAATGTCAATTAGAATCTTATTAGTTCTTTGTTTATTCTATCTCATATTCTCATTCTCTCGAAAATTGGTCTAGGTTTTGTTTGCCTAGATAGTACTTACCTACACTCTTCGATGTGTGATTCAATTTTATTTTTTATTAATTAAAATATGTTACTTTGAAATACTCTTTCAGGGCAACCTTATTGCAGGGCAAGCGCTACTCGATCCTCACAAGTTTCCTTGTACTACATAACCGAATGAATAGTTCAAGAGTGTTGTCATATGTATTATATTGCGACGATCCTTATACACCCCTTATTCAATTATTTTATAATTATTAATTAAAATTGCTACTTTGAACCACTCATTCAGGACAACCTTATTGCAGGGCAAGCGCTGCTTGATCCTCACAAGTTTCCTTGTACCACATAACCGAAGGAATACTTCAAAAAGTTTATCATGTATGTTGTTGCCTGCGACGTTCCATATCTAGACTGTTAGGAGAAACTGTTCATATGCAAATAAATTTTAATTTGCATGTTTTTATACAGATTAAATCGATATATTAAAACAATTACTGGTGGTTCCAATCAGTTTCAATAAAACAGGTTCAATCAATCCTTCACAAATAACTGTTTCGTCACATGGCTACACCATAAATAACTGTCTGGTCAATGGCTACACATTTTAATTGTTTAACAATCTTCAACAATAACACTTATCATGCAGGTGAGTTTCGTCGAAGGAAAGGAAGATTTAAGTATTCGCTTCTCGTATACCAAATAGTTGGTCCGCCGTTCACTATTTTGTAAATTGTACGTGATTCGTTGTTGGTGTTGATAGTTTCAAATTTCACCAGATTTTAGTCTTGGAATTGTTGACGGCAGTTAAGGCAAGACCAATGATGTGCATTCCATGGCTGAAAGCAGCAGAGATGGAATATGTGGCCACAGTTCAATTGATTTGCCGATTCTCCAACACTAAAATCTTCGATGCAGATTGAACAAGTTTTCGGTTCTTTTTTCATCAGCTCTTCATTTATCTTCACTTCCTGAATTGCATATGTCATCGAATCCTTCTTTTTAGGATATTTCAATTTGATCGAACCATCTTGTTGATGGGTCAAAGTTGGCATTATATTATTCAAGGGCAATTCCAGAATTTATTAGTAAATAAACTTTTATATATAACTGTTTTGCTTTAAAACCTAGTTGACAAAGAAGGGCATATTAATTAGAAAATTGATTAAGAATTCAACCCTCTTGACTTGATTGGCAAAATAACCGACTACTACATCTAGTAAATACCTGATTTACCCTAATTTGGTATTATAGCTATAGTGTGACTAGTAATACGTATAGCTTTCAATTACGTACCTTAATTATGAGAAAAATCTATTATATTACAACTAATATCTTATTATTAATAATGTAGCGGTTTTTGATTTGTACAAAGGCCACTTATTCAATAGGTCAATTATCTACTGTAATAATGTGCGCCTAATTATATGTAACTATGTTTCAATCCCATTGTGTGTCAACTAGGGGCAAGTATCCACTGTCGAAACGGGCAAAATAATACATTTTTGGCCTGTTTTCAACGTTGCTCAGGTAAATCAATCTGACTTTTTTTTATTATTGTATCAGTTTTTTTACCCGCACCTGTCAGCTGCTTTTTTTTTATTTATTTAGATGCTTGATCTCTTTGGTTATTTTCAAGTCAATTTTTTAGAAGATATTCATACAAAGAGTATCCCATTCCACACTGAGGAAAAAGTCAATTTCTTTATTCATATTGCTTTGTTCATGTATAAGTATCTCTTTTTGGAGCACCGTAGGCGGGAAGAGGCCGTAGGGTCGCCGGTCGCTCCATACCTTCCATCAACTTATGCTGTCTTTAAGTCTTTGAATTGGAGCTTGGAAAGAGTCAGCTCCGCTCACTGTAACCGCCAGCTGGTTGAATTCCAATTAAGATTGAAGGTGTATCTCATTCTGCAAGAATGGCATGATTGGCGTAAACCCACAGCCTCGACCGCGAACATTAATAAAAACTATTCTCCCTCGAATTATTTGGCTTGCCAGGGGTTTTAAGCCTGGGTTTCTTTTGAAAGTGCTTCAAGCCCTTGTGAACGATCCTTGATTAGTACTGCAAAGAGTCTTATTTCAATAGGCATTACTGGTCCGTCCCTGATCAATTTGGTTACAATTTGCATTTCATCGTTCCTCTTTCCAATCTTGATTTTACACCTCGACAGAAAGGAACGACAGTATCTGACTATATATCTCAAAAATTGCGTTGACGGATGTCTTCTAGACGTTACTGCTCGGCATCTTCCACTAACCGGGCAATTTCTTCTTCTGAAAGCCGATATCTTGATATCGTCGTAGGTGATCGTATCGATCGAATTGATCCAACGTGTTTTTGGAAAGGCAATCCAATCCTTTATATAAATTTACGTATTTCAAACTGTGAGTGCAAAAAGAGCGCAACAATTAATGAAAGCTTATATTATTTAACTATACGGTTCAATCGTGACTCTAACATATACAAGCGCGCAAGCATGCCTCTATATGCCCCTCCACAGAGTCGTGGACGTTATCGTCATGATTGATCCATCGTGCTTTAATTTACAGACAATGCGCTTCTATATATAAAATTTCGTACTTAAAACTTCGAGTGCAAAGGGTCGCAAAAATCTACTGAAATTTGTTTGCCTACGGTTTTGCGACACTTTGCACTAACGAATCGTGGTTTCAAAGATGGAAATTTCATTATTACCTGCTTCTGGGTTGAAGTTCTCTTTGATCCAGTTTTTAATAGCTTGATTGTACTCGTCCTTAAGACCTATAATATAGAGGGTATCGATAGAGTCAACGATGGTTGCACCGAGAGGTGCGGTACCGAAGATAGAAGTGTCGTAACTTGTTTTTAATATGGGTTTGAGCTCATTGAAGCCCAAGCGTGATCGACATATCCTTCCAAAGCGTAAATCTCTTTTGGCTCGTACTTGTGGATCTGCATCTTCACCACCTTGGATCATGACGGCAACATCACCTGATCGGTTTGCATGAAGACTGTGGTACTGTTGGTGGAACAGATATGTTGCGTAAAATGCAAGAGTCGTCATGAGGAATAAGAAAATCCAGTTTCTGATAAAACGTGAGCGATGGCGAAACATGTTATGAATGGATGATAAAATAAGTATGTGCGGTTCCAAATGTCCGAATCGTTGGATGGTAAAGTCCCTATTTGAAAATTATATAAGCTGATATATTTCAATAAGAGAGTATACTAATACTATCTAATTAATATAGTCAAATGACCAGTTGTTTTGCGTTTCCTGATTTTTTTTATTGGGATTTTTTAACAGATGTTCAGAAATTTAAAAAATGAACATTTAATGTTTTGGACTAAGTGGAAAAACACCCTTTTCCCCTCGAGTCCTTTGTAGCTACAATGCCACATCAATAAAAAAAATTAAACGCGTCTGTTCCAATGGCGTGTACATGAATACATGATACATTAAGTACAACAGCTATTTAAGGATTAATTAAAAATACATTCATTTACCACAGTTTAAATGGTGCTGTGAGTACACATGTAAATATTCATATAACTATTGCTGGGCCGTAATAGATATTAGTTGACACTACCTTTTAAAAGAGTGTCTGTAGTCTGTTTATTTTCGCCCATGCGACTGAGTACGTATCTTCAAATCAAGTTTCAGAACCGCGTGATGGGTCGCCGTTAGACGTTATAGTTCAGTTGAAATATAAAGGAATAAGTAAAGCCTTACTCTGCTATAAAGAGACGGATTTATTATTATAATAGTAATTAGCATTTATAAGAAATCCTATTCATTTCAATATTAAATTGAATGCTATAGCTCCGCGTTCATTTTAATTTTAGCACATGCAATCAAAAATCCAAGAATCAATTATGAGGACCCTATTCTGTATTTTATTCAATGATTCAATTGAATTGCAATTAGAAGAATCATTATGAACAGCAACAACAATTTTCATTTAAAAATAGATCCGTTATCAGAATTCGGGTGAAGCATTAAAGGCATCGATGGGATTCACAACTTCATCATAATGGATTCTGGGTACAGATAAATCGTTTTCCTTGGGAAGTTTGTCGCCCAAATGAAACCAAAACGGTAGACGATTTGTTAAGATCTCTTTGGTCAACCTACGTTTCACCGCTTCAGTCACCCTTGGATCAATCTGAAACCCAACAAGGCACAGAGCAACAAGATGTTTCATATCCTTCACAAAAGGCACCAGGAGAACATCTGCCGATTCGGTTAGATTATCTCCACCACATTCATTAGCAACCAAAATGAGTCTTTCAAAATGGGAAGAACATTTGAGAAGAGCCCTGAATACGAGCAAGACGCATTTTGATGTTTCAGGTGGGGCCTCTTCTTCTTCCTCGTCGTCGTCGTCAACATAATATTCTTCCATCCACTCGTCGTTGAACTTTCGCGTATCATAATTCCATTCCAATCTGTAAATAATAATAAACGTGAATAATTTATACACTAAATATATATAAAGTAGACACATTATTATACCTTAAATCACGTAGATTGGCCGAGATCGGGAGACAAGCTGCAAGATTATTAAAAAACTCAATTCCCCTAACCGACCCGCTCAAGTGGAGGCGCTCCAATTTCGGGCAATGTTTTGCGATCTATATATTATGATAAAAAGACATTAAATAATAACAATAAAGATAATGCAATATCAGATTTTGTTAATATACGGAAGGCAAGTAGGATCCATCCAGCAATTCAAACCCAGTTAAACTCAGCCAAGTTAAGTTATCGAACCGGATGTCGGAAAAGGAGTTAAGAGTTTTTACTCTACGTAGAATGGTCAATGGATGACCCTCTTCAAACTTCATCCCGATGTGGAACCCTTCAATGTTCGGACACAGTTGATGAGTATCTCCATAATATCTGGTAATAGTAACGTTTTTTTTCGAAGTATACTCTTTTTAAATGAAAATTAAGTATTTATATACTCTCGTTTGGTGCATCACAGCGGTAGACGAGAAATTTTAGCAAGAGAAGTTTCCAGTCTATTTTCCCGTAGTAATTCGTCTCCTCTTCTATATCCCAAACAGGATTCGGTGTAATATCCAACATCAAGTATTCTAAATCTGGGTGTGATTCGCAGAAATCGTTGAAATCCTATGGAAGAGTCTTATATACTTATCAAACGTATTATTGAATGATTAAGTTATCTAAAAAATCTAAAAAACCTCATTGCTATCATGACATTTGCCTCGGATGAACTTCAAATCGGGAAAGCGCTCTTCTGCTAGATTGTAAAAATTGATACCGGCTAGATGTTCTAGGTGGCGGAATCGCTCTTCATTCAGCTCAAATCGGGATCCATTACCCGCCTCTGACAGGATAATCGATTTCACAGACCGGCCCTTCATATTATTCTCAGAGAGTTCTCTAATTCCAGATATTTGTTCGTCGATCCAAAGTCGTTCAAGTTTGTTATTTGGTGACTTTTTTAGCTGACGAAATAACCAATTGAGAAGACAGTAGATTAAGAAATCTTTGGCAGAGTAAGGAGAGCCATGTTTGAGTATAGCGAGGCTCTCCAACGAGCTCATCCAGCCCAGATGAGGGAACAAATGTTGGCAAGCGAATTGGATGATCCGCTCAACGTCATCGGAACGTGATTGCGCGCTCGTGGGTGGGGTATAAGCATAAGCGATCTCGATTAGTAAATTCTTGCAATCACGACACCATCTAAAAAATAAATAAATTCAAATTTACGAAAGGTAAATGAAACTCAATTTAATCAGGTATACTTAAGCACTCCCAAGGTGACAAGCCAAGACTCGTTGTAATAGCTATCTACATTGAGGTCACCGGTAAAGATCTTAAGATGAGGAAGTCTGCTGAACCCTCTTTTCAGCCAATCTAACGGTGATTTAGCCATGACATTATCTTGATAAAGATCCAGGTTTTTCTCTGCCAGTGTAAAGCTAAATTTGGTAATTTCTTTGCAGGCTTCAAATATTTTTGGCAAGTAGGCAAGAGAGACTTGAGTGTCCTGCACAATCAACTCTTCCAGATTTATCATTTTAGTAATGGAAAGGGACAAGAGCTCCGCTGGAAGCCAATAACAGTGGCTGACGTCAAAGGAAATGATCGTGAGAGGGGTGATGTACTCCTGGAAGAACTTGTTCCAGCCATTAGGACCCAAAAAGTAACATCGACTAAGAACAAGCCTCTTCCTAAAAAAAGAACTGCATTAATATTAATATCACAAATATAAACATTTGCAGATGTTAGGTTACAACCTGTTGTTGCCAAATAAACGAGCAAAACTCTCATTGGCACCTGAAAGAGCCAGAGCTAAGCAATCTTTGTCACTCAGAAAATGCTTGGCGAGGTAGAGAAGCTCGTCGTCATGCAAATGCCCGATACTCATGGTACTTGTTCTTCAACAGATCTATATATCGTAACACTCAATTTTTATTATTATTAACCGAAATTCTATACAAATTTATATAGAGCTCATACAAGATCATGTACTAACACTATTACTTACTGCGCCTAACTTCTTTAATAATTGTAGGGAAGAAAATATGTGGGCTTGGTTTTAAAAGTATAGAATGTTAAACTTTTTGTTTTAAAGTAGTTTGCTTGTTGTTTTAAAGGAACTGCTTCTTTGTTTCGCAAGGGCAGTTTGAAATAAACATACGATTCACTTCCTCAAGACGTTAAAAAAAGTCTCTCTTGACTATGAGTCGATGATTGAATAGACCTAAGTAATAACGCCTAATAAATTTTTAAAAGAAATTGTATTTAACTATTTAAAATAACTCAAATGAACTTCTATAAGTATTTCTGTTTTAAAAAGGTGCATTGTACCTCTTTGTTAACATATAAATTGTATCAAATACAAACTTACAAGCAATTCTTCCTTTTAAAGGATTGGTGATGAAGGAAATGTAGCTGAACCATAAAGGTGGTGCGCAGTAGTCAAAGTATAACTCTATGGCACGCTGAGGTATACTGTATAGACACTATAGAAACTGTTAGAAAGGATAGAAAAGAAAACCTACGTTGAGATGACGATGGAAAGAGAAAAAAGAAAGAAAAGAATGCACCATTAAGCGGAGAGCCTAATGGTATTCAGAGTAAAAAACTATTTATAATAAACCCTCATGATTCAGCACAACAACTTACGAACGATTGGGGAATACTCGTTCGTAAGTTGTGTATGTGTGTGTGAATCATCGCTATTTTAGTTTTTAATAGTTTTCAACAGTAATAAATTGATGATTGTGTACGACGAATTGATGATGGTGTAATCCGGTGAAGCGCACTGTAAAAGATGAGTCCGCCGCCCTTCAAACGATGCGAGTAAGTATAATAGGCTATTACATTCAATTCTAGCGCACCTGATGGTGCTGCAGCGACGCATTAAGTAAAGAAAAAAATTATTATTAGAACCTAATAAAAAGAGCTAGGTAATAATAAGGAAGTTTTATACCCACAAGCTTAGCATATGATTGACATATTTTTATTCTAAAAATTGATTACGGTATTCCAAACCCTATCGGAAGTATAAGGCGTAACACATATTTCAAGCGAAATGATGGTGCGACACTTTTGAAACGCTTACGAAATGGTAATTAGAATCATGGAGAAGTATATTCGTCAGCATCAACGATCATTCACTATCTCGTCGTAATGAATTCTGAGAACAGCATCGTAAACGTCGGGTTTATTAAAACCGAATCTAAATAAAGGAGCCATCAAGCGGGTTGCTTAATGGCATTCAGAGAAAGAACTTTTACCCTCCGAATTTCTGGTTCGTGGAATGTACTGATGTAGATTGTAGCCTGCTTTGTAAATGTGAATCATCATTATTGTTTGGTAATGTTTACGGAAACAGATTAAACCTACATAATCAAGGTTAGTCAATTAAGGATACAGTACCGATCCATTATATGTTCAATTTATGGATTCATTATATGTTCAATTTGTAACATTATGTATGTTCGCTGATTTTTTTGCATATCAGCATTTGTTTTCAATGTCTGTTTTGTTCGATTAACTGTTAAGTACTTTTTTCTATATGTATGTACAATGTGATTAAAGTATTCGTACATAAAACTGTCAGCTTTTCTCATGATACCTGATGTCTAGTATCATTAAATGGTCTATAAGGGCATATCCTATTCTTATTATAATGCTGGTAAGAGCTATATACTGTGCTGGTATAATAGTTTTGGTTAGTTCAATTTCATTGTGACATTAAAAGGGGTAAAACTTCGAAAAAATGGCTGAATTTTCTATTAATAGCTCGTGTTTTATGTTTAATTGTTTATGTAATATTTAAAATACATGTATTCACTTAGTTTTATTGATATATTTGAGTTTCAGCGATCATATTTTTTCTGTAAATGTTTGTAGTTAGCAATATCTCTAACGGCATCACAACATAACACATAGACTCATGTGAATAATATTTATTAGGAATAACTGAAGGTAAAAGTTTTACTAAAGAACCATATACGGTGCATTTACATACTCCGATTAATGGTGGTTGGAGTACTACTCATATGAATTTAAAATGGAAATTGTCAAGTGTAAATGAATATCAATATATATGCTTTTGTGCTGTTCGTGTATATTTTCCTTATGGTGAAATATTCAATCGATAAAATCAAAAGTAACTAATTTTTCGATAGATCAGTCCTCACACTAATGTAATAGACATTACTAATTAACTACAGTGCAAATAAGCCAGAAAATGAGACACCAGAATTGAGGGACCAAAATTCACCATAAAACATGCTGCATATTGTGGGAAACACTAGACTGGTGAATTCCAGTTTTTAATTATGTTTAGGGTGTCAATTTAATTTAAACCCATCTAACTAAAGTTTTTATTCTTTCATCCTAAATGCATACAATATAAAAGATTACACTTGTTCATTTCAGAAAGTATAAGGTGTTTTTCATTTAGGTTTCATCTATTATGATATCTTAAAAAATTTTATACTGTTAGACCACCTCGGATGATGGGAAGTGGATGAGCTTCCGTGTTGAACACCCACTGATCAAGAGCAATCAGTCGGTCATCACTGAAGAGTAGGTAGAGATATTTGAGTGTTTCAGCTAGAAAAAAAGACTGTTGAATGTCATCATGTGAATTTGGGTCGTTAGCGTTCTTAAGACCGCTATAGCCACCACTTGGGATACGGCAATGATTCTCGAGAGCTACAACGGCCTCCCAGCCCCATTTTCGGTATTTTGGATCGTGAGTTATCCTCCATAGAATGAAGTAGGATTCGATCACTTCTGGGCGAAGGATGTAGAAATTGTGTTCGTTTTTCCCTTCTGCTTCTTTTCCTTGGTCGAACCAGAACGCTTCAGGTCCTAGTTTTGTTGAAGAGCGATCATAAGATTGGTAACATGTAGCTGTCAATGATGCACCTGCAATTCCGAAGATAAATACAGCGCAATAAATACAGTGATAATATAATATCTATAAACAAAGTTCCCCATACCTAATTCTAAATGTTGTTTGATTCCCATAGTGTTCCCGCTCAAGGCTAGCATTCCACCAGTGAAGCATGCCAAATGGCCCATTTTATGCTCAATGTGTCCATTATTAACGTTACTTAGATAAGTTAACTTGGATTTTTTGGATTTCTGCACCAGTTTCTTTGTTGCACCTTCCATGGCATCCAGGTACAGTTTTTTCGATGTTTCATCGGTCTTGTCACTCTGAAGCCAACTTTTAAATAAGTATTCATAGAAAGAATCGCCCATATCGGCCAGAGAAAAGAGGCCACTTGTTCCCCATGCCTTATTCATGTCGGTATTGCTGCCATCTCTTAAAGGAGCACCGTAGACGGGGAAAAGACCATAGGGTCGTTCCATATCCTCCATTAACTTGTAAAGTCTTTGAATTGGAGCTCGAAATGAGTTCGATCCACTCACTGCTGCCAGTTGGTTAAATTCCAGGGATAGTGTGCCCCATTCTGCCAGAATGGCATTAGGAATAGAACTCTCCTTCTTTGCAAGATTAATTCTTGTATTTGGAATCCCATTTGGGGTATCAAAGGCTGGCAGGATTCTTTTACCAAGCTCGATGGCTTTGGAGTAGAATAATTCGTCTTTGGTCAGTGCATGAGCGGATAATAGTCCGCCGAGAAAACGAATCGTGATTTCGAATACGGAGAGTTCATTATCAATCGCTTCTGGGTTGAAATTATCTTTAATCCAGTTTTTAGCTTGATTGTACTCGTCCATGAGACCCATAATATAAAGGGTATCGATAGAGTCAACTATGGTTGCGCCAAGAGGTGCCGAACCGAAGATAGAAGTGTCGTAACTTGTTTTTGAAATGGGTCTGAGCTCATTGGAGCCCCAAGCGTGATCGACGTATCCTTTCCAAGCGTGAATCATCATTTGTCGAACTTTATCTCTCTTGGCTCGTACTTGTGGGTCTGCATCTTCACCACCTTGGATCATGACGGCAACATCACCTGATTGGTTTGCATGCAGACTGTGGTACTGTTGGTGGAATAGATATGTTGCGTAGAATCCAAGAGTCGTCATGAGGAATAAGAAAATCCAGTTTCTGATAAAACGTGTGCGATGACGCAGCATGTTATGAATGGATGATAAAAGAAGTATGTGGTCCCAAATGATGTCCAAATCGTTGGTTAATAAGTCCCAAAGTAAAACTTTTTTTTATAATAAAAAGAAAAGATGAAAGTTTCAAAAACTGATGTATTTCACTCACTT
Organism: Chydorus sphaericus; assembly: GCA_030141595.1. Classification (NCBI taxonomy): domain Eukaryota; kingdom Metazoa; phylum Arthropoda; class Branchiopoda; order Diplostraca; family Chydoridae; genus Chydorus; species Chydorus sphaericus. Next base: position 4,541,763 of record CM057927.1, read on the forward strand.
CTACTCTCGTACGAAAATGTAGAAAAATGCCCAGCTGTTAGACGTTGAAAATTTTTTGAATTATAGTTTTTAAAACAGATGTTTGGAATAAATGGAACACTTGGTGTTCTGGAGCAAATGGGAAAACACCTTTTTTTTCTCCCGAGCCCTTTGTAGCTACAGCATCAATAAAAAATTATACGCTATACTGTTCCAATTGAGACGTGGATGTGATACTTGATAGAGCTATGTAAATGATTAAAAGTACATTCATGTAGCATAATTTGAATGGTATACTTTCTATCCACAACTAAATAATAACCATTTATGGAATATTCGAATATATAATAGTTGACTGCTTGTTTTATTACGACAGTCTCCTTTAAACCGGGTCTAAGAACCGTTGGTCACCGTTCGACGTTAGTTCAATTGTAATATCAAAGGAACATTAAAATTCTTACTTTATCAAGAAATATTTTCCTAAAATCTGCACACAGATTTGATTAAATCGAGAAGTAATCGGATGTGAACGCAATGAATTTTTTTAAAGTTGTATAATAATTGTGCTTCCTTAGTTTGTCTTAAATTAATTATAGGCCTACGTGAACGTTTAAACATTTAACAGGGAACATAAAAACTGACAACTTAAACTGCTAGTTTAACGCTAAACCGAAGTTTAACTAAAACTCATGTTAAACTCTCGCAGTGGGAATACAATATTGCCGCGGCAATGCTATAAGTATATCCTATGTAGACTACCTATGATACGCACTGGTTTTTGAACAATATGTTTCGTTTTCTGTTGGCTCTCCTAATAAAAAAATGTACGTATTTTAACTCATAGTAAAGCTTAGCCACCTGCTGTCTGGTGTCACCAAAATGAAATACAACGGAATTTAAGAGAACAACTATTCACTTCAATATTTTATTATTTTCATAGCTAAAGAAAAACTTATATGTATACTGATGCGTGATAATATCACATTTTATCATATGAATTATAAAACAAATAATGGCTTCCCTGATGGGACTGTGGTTTCCTACATAGCCTTCGACACATCCAAAGCAGTCGCACTCAGCATACAACTCCATGTTCTAGATGGGTCAACCAATGTTTTTAATTATAGGATTATTGGATTGTTTAAAACTAGGAGAGAAAATTATTAGGATCAATCTCTAATGGTTGTTAAAATACAACTTGTCTATGCAGAATCAACTCGTAAATTTTCCATTAGAATTATTTGGGAAAAGTTTTCTAACTACATCTAATATAGTAAGGGGATATTTACACTAAGAATCTAATTAAAACAGCTAGACGTCCTATCAATACAAATTTTGATTTAAACAAATATTTTTTTTTATAATCGAAACAAGTCCATACGATTGTATTATCAACCATCATATAAATGAAACCATTGCAGCCATCATATTTTAGTACAGATAAAAAAGCTCAAATTTGCTCCAAATATATGATAAAATAAATAAAAACAGAAAGAACTTGAACCTCATACGATTTTTTATATGCTGAATTTGATAGATGCCAATTATAACCAAGAAAACTATCCGGCTCGTATAATATTAATCAACCTATGTAACAAGAGGAAATGATAGTAGCAATAATAAAATTATATTATACTGCTGTAAGAGATCCTACATACGTTTTATCTACGTCCTGGGCGGGGTCCAGGTGGACCGGGAGGACCAGGTGGGCCAGGTGGGCCAGGGACGTCCAGTTGGAGGAGTTCCAGTACAAGTAGCACGAGATGGACGAGTTGGTGGAGTTCCGGTGCCAGTCGGACGAGGTCCAGGTCCTGGTGGTCCCGGTGGACCTGGGGGCCAGGGCGTTGAGGCTTTCCCTCCTATAATAAAACATATTTATATATTTTTTTGGTCAAAAAATATATTAACAATTGAAGGATTGTAATTTTTTAATAGAATAAACAATCTAGTTACCACGGCAACAGCGCAGACGATAACGAGAAGAGCTAGGAGTGCGGTGTACTTCATATTTTTGGTTTATTTCGCTGATGAATGTGATTTTGGATAAGTTTAGAGCTCTTTTTATACATTACAAAAGACTAGGAAGATTTGACGTCATTTATAATTAACAACAAAACACTTGGATCCGGGTAGCTGCTGATTGTATGCTGAGCATTATTATTCTAATTATTGGATTCATCACGAACCATGGTTTACATAGACCAGGATATATGCATAGGAAATTGGATTTCGCACTCATTATTGAAATTAAATATGACTGGCTGTTACAATATTGGTATGCATAATTATGACATCCGGGATGAATTTGTTTTAATCATCAGGATATGAGCCAAGCAGCTGCCAGTAATTATCAAGCAATGCGAGAGTAATAGAAAAAAAAATAATGATCGAAGGTTATTACGCTCTTAGTTAGTTCTAGGGTTACAGGTTATTTGACTAATCGATTATAATTCATTTCTATCTGAGCCCATTCTATTTTTCTATAACCTTATTTGTATACCACTAACCAAATTGAAATTCTCTTTTTTCAAATCTAAAATGCTTCCGCCATATGTTGGGTACCTTATTGTGCGTGTGAGGCACGTGTGATAGCCACTACACCACGGAAGCAACTAGTTGCTTTACACAATCATTATAGCATATATACTTTAATAATTGTATCCGTCAAAATTACTATGCAAACCAATTTAAAGCAGGTTCTACTACTCATAATGTGTATATATTTCTATACGACATCTAATATAGTAAAAGCGATCAAAAGTAAAAACATGTCGCTTAAGTCGCATACCGTTATTTGAATATTTTATTGTGAACTATACTGAGAAGCAGCTAAATTGACCAGTATAGACATATGTAATAGCTTCTGCAATTTATATCTATAGATTCTTTGAAAGATATTCTGCTTTAAACTGAAATGCGTTTCCACAACATAATCATATTTTTAAGAGTATATATTTATGTATCAGATGTAATACATATAATCGTCGAAACACATTCGAGATCTATATTCATAAGACCATAAATACATATAATAAACATGACAATTTTTTACACATATATGATACTTAGCTATTGCTATTGCAGTGAATTATTATTATACTTTTCACTCGACTTTTCACCCATTCAAAACTTTCACCATCATCACCTAGCAATAAAATTGACTCTAATAAAAAATGATTTCAATAAATAATAATAAATAATGCAATAAGAATCTTGCATCAATCTTCGACATTTCGTAGCAATAAGTAAAACTTAAAGTAATAATATAAATCTTATCAACCGGGACCTGGATTAGGATCAGAGCCAGGTCGTCTAGTGCATGTTGCTGAAGATAAGGAAGTTGGAGGAGTCCCAGGTATACTGCTACCTCATTTTAAGGCGCCATAATGAATGTAACTTTGTATGTATTAAAGTTATATATATATATAAATATACTCTAACGGTTAACAATGAATTGGCGTTATGAACAATCGAATCCTAGCAGATTCAAGTACAGAGAAGCAGATTTTGAGGACGTTGTTATTTGTATATTTACGCCAAATATTGGCTAAGACATATAAGACAATTAATTTTGTATTAGGTTGTATAACAATATTTTCATCCGAAATGCTGCGCTGATAGCTAGGGGGGAGGGGGCACTACTGTTAGCCTAGGGAGTCGCTATAATTTCTTATTTAAAGAACCGAAAGAGGACTGAAAGCTATAACGAATAAAATAAGAAAGTGGGTTGCCTTCCTCAACCAATAGAATCGTTTCAAAACAATTTTGCCGGCCGGAATCGTGTCATCCTTCTCCTTCGCTATGTATCGCCGGACACCAAAACAGTAGTCATGCGTGTAGTTCTTCCAATCGATTTGGCGGACATCGAAGTAAAAAGGTGCGGCGGTCCTCGACTGATAGGTGGTCTAGCAGAGAGATGAAGTTGTTGCTCACGAATTTCCATTGTTGGGTGGAGAAAAAGCAGAGCCTCGTCACAAATTCGTCCACTTTTTCGTACAATCGAACCTTTTTTTAAAGGAAAACTTATAAAACTCAGTGAATTCTTATTAAAATGTATAGTATATTAATTTACGAATTTCGGTTCTTTGCCCGTCAGAAGAGCTATGAAATCGACTATGTAAGCCGGTATGTAGTGAAACAGGAAGAACGCTACTTTGTAAGCGTATTTGCCTGGAAGGTAGGTCGTGCTAGGGTACCAAAACATATTGCTAACGGGAAATTCATCAACCAGATCAAATGAATGTTTCGAGAATTGTCCCCATGTCATCGGATTGTGCTGTCCCGTACAAGAAGGTGAACACTTTTACCTCGTCCTTAGGTCTATGTTCATACAAATGAAATAATTTATTATAACTTCTTATTAAATAGATAACAATCTAAAGTATGTATACTTGTGAGTAAGAGCTGTATACCAAGCCACGCTAATCATCAAATTGATGACATAATCAACTGGTATCATGTCACCGACCACTTTTGGGTTAACTCTAGCTACTCTAAGGACACCTCTGGCTGCTCCGTATATCATTCCTGTGGGCCCGTTGATGTTATCAACCCACCCAGGCATGGGCTCTTTCTCGGCACCAGTGACGATTGATGGTCGCACTATTACCAACTGGTATATCCCCGTGCTCCTCTTTTAAGAGTTGTTCGGCTATGCCTTTCGTGAAAGTGTAGGTATTGGGACATGTTCCTACTAAACTGTTTCATAATAAAAACAGGGGTTATAATTTATGAAGATCGAAAAGCAATAAGAAAAATATATTTGAATGATATACTGATCGGTTATTTTTCCCAAATTGCCATCGTCTAGAATATCGACAATTTTCATTAATTTGGTGGGCGGCATTGGAGTAGCGTAGACAATCTCCTCAATTTTCTCTTTATCTAGATTGTTAAAGGCTGTCGATACGTGCACCAAAGCCTATGGATATTGTTAAATATAAATGTCGAATTTAGGTTATACATTTATTAGATTTTAGATAGAAGTTACTGCGAGATGTTTCATCTGGCGACAAATATGAAGAAGCTGCTGAGGACCCCTAACATTGAGCTGGAACGGCCTGTTCTTAGGTCTTCGTTGAAACGGATGGTGGCCGCCGAGTTAAAGATGAGAGAGACGTTGTTCAACAACAGCTCAAGGTCCGCTACTGAGAGACCCAAATTGGGCAGAGAGATGTCGCCCTCCACTGGGATGATCTTGGTCATCACTTCAGGTCGCTCTTGAATTAGTTTTTCAAACATCTAATATAAGGATGAATTTTATATTGAAATTTCATTATAAAAAATTAATGTGAAAATGGATATTACGATGTTCTTGTGAAATTCTTGAAGTAAGACGATCGTGGATAGCTTGACCTTTTTTCGATCTCATTAGGAAGATAAACGGCTTTAATATTTGGGCACGATCGGAGCAGTTTCTCCACCAGCACTTTACCCAAGAATCCAGTGCCTCCCGTTATAAAAACGGAGCGGTCCCGATAGAAATCGGGTATGTTGCTTTTGGCATTCATCGTATAGGGTGTTGCAGCCTATATCTATATTTATGCTGTGAAAAAATGGAATTCATGAGCTCTCCCAAGTTTATAAATGATTGGTATAAAGAAAGAACAATATATATTTAGATAAAATTCAATGAATTATGTTATAAGTAAAATTGAGTTATAAAAAAACTTACCCAAATTTTTTTATGTCAATATAATTCAAAATAGTGAATCAAGTTCTTTTAAGTAATCCAATATGAATATTATTAGTGCATTAAATTCCTGGTATATGCGCTTTTCACCAGATATTTAAGGTAAGACAATTTGAAAATAATAATAAAGTAGTGCTATTATTGTTATCAATGTCAAAACATACAATACAGTTAATATAAATAATTAAGATTTCATACTTTATTTATAATGTGCGAAAGTTTCAGCTGAATTGAGATGAATTAGAACTGCGAGCACAAAGTAGCACTCGAGGAGAAAACAGGAAAACTGGTGAGTGTGATATCAGAGTAACAAGAGAAGTGCTGATCTCGACGAACGGCAAACCGGAATTTACCCATACACAGTACACAATACATTCCACTGGAAAAAGTTTATGTAAAACAACTGGTTTCAATAACCGGTAAAACATGAAAACAGCAACATGCCCTCATTTTGACCCGGTATATTAAAAATTAAATTTACAGATGTCACCAAAGTGAAAGGACAAGAAAACGACGAGTTTGATGCCTTTCGACACTACTTGTATACTGTTTTAAAAAATGGTAACAGAATATACTAATATACATGCATCAAGGGAATAAGTGAAAGTGCTCACTTATATAGCTTAGTGGCCGAGAGCGGACCAGTGGCCTTGTAATGCCCATCATGCATTGTATTTTTTATGAGCGCTGTTTATTTTTTTTACAGTGTAAGACAGCTGATTGAAAGAACAGAACAATAAACCTCATTTCCTCAGAGAAAATTGAATCTACATAATATTTATTGATGATCATCCAATGGCTTCATGCTTCAAGCAAAAAACATTCACTTTCTGCTGCCTGTATTGGTCTAAGTATACTAAGAATGCGAATTCCTAGAAAAAATCCTTTCAGGTTGAGTTATTCAAATAATAGTTTTCTCCGCATCCACACAAAAACTATGGTATTTTTCAAATAATGAAAATTTTCTCTAAAGCTATTTATTGAAAAATATGATGAACGACCTATATAGCCTACAGCTCTTTCAATGAGAGTGCTAAGTATAGCAGCTCAGCAGGCAGCAACCCGTTCCGTTATTCACGTCCGGGACGGGTGACAATAACCGGTTGAAAATGGGGACACGTGATAAATTCATTTCTACTGTTTATTTTATTTTTTGTATTTATTTTTCAAAAACCAGTTTTCCTAGATCTGACGATACATTCTTGCTTCGAGTGAAAAGAAAATAGGTTAATAAACTTTGGGTATCTTTTGGATTCCGGTTTCTCGCTGTACCTATCACAGTTTCTCTTTAGCCTATATTTTCTCTTTGACTTTACTTTTACGTCGTGTGCAGTAGTCTTTCATTTTCTCCTCTTTGAGTTACGTGCTAGTGTGATAACTTGTTATCCTTATTATTGTAAACCAACGGACATCAGCAGTTTTCACATTCTTTATTCAAGTAAACGAAAGCCCCTATACTTACACAGGGAATTATTTGTAGTTTTATCTACTGCATTAGATGTACATCAACGTGAAAAAATTTAACTATAATTATGAGTAACAGTACTTAGTTATTTGAAATATTAGTATTCGACGATTTCCTACAATATAATTAAATAATTGCACATTTTTAATATAACAGGCAAGCTTTTACTATATATATTTATACATGTATACATATTTATTGCTATGATCTAAATAGTTATATATAGGTTATAACACTAAGTCATTGACTAAAACCCGAAATTTTCTTTTACTAAATAGTTTAAGCTATATTTATAAATAGCTATATTTTAAAATAATGAAATCAATTACATTTTGATATTCAATTGGGTCTATATTTTATTAAACTTATTTATTCTTATATGTGAACAAATTTTTTGCATTGCATTTTACTGGATACAGTTTGTAGATGAAACGGATCAACAACTTTCCATGATGATTTCTACGAGTAAAGTAGCCGATTTCTATCGGGACCGCTCCGTTTTTATAACAGGGAGGTACTGGATTCATGGGTAAAGTGCTGGTGGAGAAACTGCTCCGGTCGTGCCCAAATATCAAAGCCATTTATCTGCTCATGAGACCGAAAAAAGGTCAGGATATTCGCGATCGTCTTACTCAAGAATTCCACAATCACATTGTAATGACCGTCTTAATATTACATTTGAATTAAATGCACTATTTAATGGTTTATCAATCAGGTGTTTGGTAAACTAATTCAAGAGCAACCTGAAGTAATGTCCAAAATCATTCCAGTTGGAGGCGATATTTCCCTTCCAAATTTGGGTATTTCAGGCCCTGACCTTCAGCGTCTGTTCGGATAACGTCTCTATCGTCTTCAACTCGGCGGCAACAATCCGCTTTCAACGAGGAACTGAGAACGGCCGTTCAACTAAATGTGAAGGGTCCACAGCAGCTCTTATGCATTTGTCGTCAGATGAAAGCATCTCGATGTAACTTATTCTATATTAAATAGAATAACCATAATCTATTACATAAGATTTATAACAATTCATGTATAATAGGCTCTGGTTCACGTCTCAACAGCTTTCAATAACTTAGATAAAGATCAAATCGAAGAGATCGTCTATCCAACTTCAATACGCCCAAGAAACTATTGAAAATTGTCGACATTTTAGGACGACGAATGTTTGCGAAAAATAACGGATCAGTAATATTAGTTTCTATTTTCTTCTTTCTTTAATATTAGACTTTTATGTTTTCTTATTGCGCAGGCTAGTAGGAACATGTCCCAATACCTACACTTTCACGAAAACCATTACCGATCAGCTTTTAAAAGAGGAGCACGGTGACATACCATTAGTAATAGTGCGGACCATCGATTGTGACAGCCGCCGTGAAAGAGCCTTTGCCTGGGATGGACAGATAACATCAACGGGCCCACTGGAATCATTGCTGGAGGGAGTAAAGGCTTTCTCAGAGTAGCCCGAACCAGTCCTGATCTCGTTGGTGACATAATACCCGTTGATTTTTCAATTAACTTGATGATTGCACTGGCCTGGTATACGGCTACTTACAAGTATGTATATAATCAGTAATCCATAATTTGATTAAAAAATTGTTGATTAAAAAAAATATCGCTATTATCAGGCCCAAAGAAGTTAAAGTGTTCACTTACTCCACTGGCCAACATAATCCGATCAAATGGGGTCAAATTCGTGATTATATCTCTGATTTGAGGATGACGATTGCTGTCAGTGGGATGCTCTGGTACCCAAATGTGATGTACATCACCAGTAAAACAGCTTACCACATAGCCACCTTCCTCTTCCACTACATACCGGCTTACATTATCGATTTCCTGACATTTATCGTTGGCAAAAAGACCAAATTGGTATATAACTTATCATCCGATTTCATATTTTCATTTGCAATATCTTCACCTTATCCAATATCTTAATTAGGTACGCTTGTACAGGAAAGTGGATGAGTTCGTGCTATTCACCAGTTTTTTTACGGTGAGACAGTGGCGAATCGTCAGCAACAATTTTATTCAACTGCTTGATAGACTATCGGAAGAGGACCGCCGCATATTTTATTTCGATGTCCGTGATATCGATTGGAAGACCTACACGGAGGATTACGCATTGGGTGTGCGGCGGTACATCTTGAAAGACAATGACGACACGATACCGGCCGCTCGGATCAGTATGACCAGACTCTATTGGCTTCAGAAAGCAACTCACTCTCTGATCCTGCTCGTTTTTTGTTATATTTTCTTCCAGTTAATCAAACAAATGTGTAGTTGGTTCATTATACAATAATATGCAGCTCGGAAATGTTACCATAAATACAAAGAGATCATTTTTTAAACAATTATATCCGATAATATTCAACTCAATTTTACAAGAACAATCTAGTGCAATGATCAAAGGCTAATACATTTTTTAAATAGAAATTCTTATTTATTAATTATTATCAATTATATTTATATTTTATATCAATTATGATTATATTTTACATCCTTGTTTGCTTCACAATTATTATTTATCCGTATACCATACGGAAGATGAATCAAACATACTGTTTTAAGTCCTTTAACTTTGTGTATATTGCAATTTTATATGACATGATTCCAATGAAGAGTATAAAATTTTAATTTCGTACTTGCGTAGCAAATATGGTCATTTGAGTAACATTTACAATGCAAAAAGTATTCGTTATTTTCTTACTTTAGTTTCGTGTACAAGTATAGAATTTAAAATTATAAGGAGAATAACATGTTATATTGGCTTTCTCGATTTTAGCTCTATACACAAAGTTATCTATAATTATTTGATTAATTAAGACAGAATAAGATCTTCATCCAACAGCCAGCCAGTAAAGTACAACAAATACGTTTGTCCAGCTAACATGTAAAGTTCAATTTTATCCCCAGCAAGAAGTTTTCTCGTGAATTGTAATGAAAAACCACCATAATCAAGGTTGTCCGCAGAACTGAGAGCTTCTCCAATTCGATTGCCATTTAACCTAGGAGTTATACTTGCTCTGTCTTTCAAATTATTTGCCTTGGATCCTGAGATGGAGAAATGGTACGATCCGTTACGAGGCGCAATAAACCATTGATTATCCCAGTCGAAAGCGTTGCCGACATTAAGGATTTGAGAGGAAAATGTAATTTTTTGACCTGGTGTTCCATACGACCCGGTTCTCTCAACGTGAAATTCTATGGCCGAAGACTTGATATTGATTGGGCCAATACGGCTCTCGAAGTCTGTAATGATCAATAATATTATTATTATTATTGAGTTATCATGTGCGTGTTTTTAATTAAAGCGACACCGTATTGATTTCGTAAGTAATCGCACAATGTATTACGTACCTGCATCAAGGGGGGATTTGTTGAAGTTACAGTAGGTAGAGATGATTTTATTGCCACTCTTGACATTGTAGTAACCGCTCAAAGTATGCCCAATCTTGAACAAATCTTTACAGTTTTCTGGAGAACCGCTTCCGATCGCCGCTTGTCCCGTGCATTGGAAGCGACCCAGTGTATGACTGCCAGAAACACCTGTTAAACTAGTGTGCCCAAAACTTAACTGTGTTACTGGCAGTACATTTTTAGCCGTGATAAAACCTGTGTAATTGTAATAATAATACTAAATAAATAAATAAGAACGAGAATCTATAACAAATATTTACTTTGATAATAAAATAACAAGATATTTACAGTACGGCGTGCTTGTAAAATTTATATTAAATTACCTTCATCAAAAAGAGGAATCGGTGCTAAAGAGTCGCAGTTGCACTTGACGTCGGTTTCAACGCACCGGTCGACAATACCGCACTGGCAAGTATGGCTGCTCGTTTCTGGTCCAGCCCAAAAGTAGCGTTGGACCCCGTTCCGATCGTGCCAATAAGAATACTGATCGTCACTGAACTCGAACGGTGCGGATAGGCAATCGTACTAAACATCATTGAAAATTATAACAATAATGATAATTAATTTGGCCCCACTTAAAAATTGTATTAAAATATACAGGATTACCATAATATTTTTATTTCCAAAGACGTAATAGTTAATACTACCATATCAATTAAATTATTAAATAAACCAAAACTATTTTTATGAAAGGAAATTTTTTCTAAATAAGAATGTATGCTGGTCGAATGTAGTAAAAGCTAATCATAATATATGCCTGCCAAGCACAATTTTGTTTTCTTTCCTTTTAAGTTCATACCCGCACATACTGTTGACACTCAGCGGAAATCTCAGCCAGAGTCGTCATCTGCCGAAGTGTTGCGTTGTATTTGACTGTACGGGTGTAGCAGCCCGGGTCGGCACAGTTGGTCACTGCCATTTTCTCTTCTGTGTCGTGCAACACCGAAGTGGTTCCTGCATTGTGAAAAAATAGGCCAACGGCCAAGTCAATGATATTTTCAGTGAATAAATGTTTTGATGAATTACTAGTATCCATGTCACAATGGACATAAATGGGAGCATCTCCATTGACCTGGCCGTCAGGGTCGATGTAGTACATGCCAGACTGGGCAGTCGGATCTGAGGCCTTGGCTTCGTAGCAAGAGCGAGGTAAAGACGTTCGAGGACTTATGTTACGACTCAGACGATTTTCGATCATTTCTTTTTTGTCTGTTGATGCTGATTTCTCATTTTGTAAAGATCGAAGCTCTTTTTCTAGTTCGACATTTTTTTT